>CM057830.1:46735396-47335396 GCA_030068075.1 Paguma larvata | reverse complement strand
TTGGATACAAGAACTAATCATGGCAAAGGATGTGAAATGTGCCTTATAAAATGTTGAACATGTTTTGCTCCTGCTTGCATTGTTAAGAGTTCATCCAGGTCATTATTATAGGTAGTTTAAAATTTTTTTTTTAATTTTTTTTATTTTTGAGAGACATAGAGGCACAGCATGAACAGGGGAAGGGCAGAGAGAGAGGGAGACACAGAATCCGAGGCAGGCTCCAGGCTCTGAGCCGTCAGCACAGAGCCCGACGCGGGGCTCGAACTCACAGACCATGAGATCATGACCTGAGCTGAAGTCGGCCGCCCAACCGACTGAGCCACCCAGGCGCCCCTATTATAGGTAGTTTAGAGGTAATTCAAGAGCTTGTTTGCATTTTGTTTTTAACTCCTTTCCCCTATCCTTCCTTTAAGGCCAGTATTGTCTCCATTTTACAGATGGGGATACCGAAGCACAGAAAAGGAAGGAACCAGCCTGAGGATATAGGATTAGGCATTGGTGGATCCATGCCTTCAGATTCCGTTTAGTGTTCTATCTCTAGTTCCAAGATACCAGCCAGAAATCCACTGCTAAATGAAGCTTAAGTTAATATAATTTAAAAACTTAGGTTTGTTTCTGACACGGAACAAGGAAGGGGGTCTGTCTGGGGCTTGGCCTTCCCCAGAAGTGTCCTGCTTGCCCATGCACATTCACTGACCTTTCATTCCTTCTACAGCAGCTTATGTCCTCCTAGTATCCTGCAGGTTGGAAGCAGTGAAGCATTGGATAAGATGCTAAGCTGTTCTGATAAGGAATTGTACTGCCCATTTAAGCTACTTCAGAAGGGCCCCGGGAGGCACTTGATCCACTCCCACCTCCTCATAGCTTCCTGGGTATAGAAGCTTTGTGTGGCTGACCTGCATACGGGTTTAGGTAGAAAGGTATCTAAGAATATAATGTTTGAGGGCCTTAAACTGTGGAGTATTTTGCCAACTTTTGAATGATAAGATAGTGGAAATTCCAACAACCAAAGCTGGGAGAGTCCCTTGAGACCATCTTGGCTGATTCTCACTTGGTCTTGATGTGGACATTAAATTTCAGCTGGGCTGACTTTTTCTCACTTAGTGTGCTCTTCCTTATAATCACAGACTCTTGAGCTGGGACAGATTTCCTGGAGGCTTTCTACCTTGTATATTTCTTTTTCCTTTCTGAACCTAGGAGAGATACATTGAAACTGAGTGGTGAGAGAAAGGTGATGAAATAATCTATGGAGGTCATGCCTTAGGTGCTAGGCATTGGGGAAGATGGCCTTTTGTGTCTTTCTTTAGCTGTCCTGCTGCAAATATGTTATTTTCCTAACATATATTGGCCATGGGAGCCTATGTAAAAGGGGTTGTTTTTCACTTGTGCTGGTAAAACTTGTAGGATGACTATGATACTGTCCTATCTGGGGGATTAGACAGTTTTGGGGATGGGGAAACTGGAGGAAATAAGGAGAGAGACACCTTCTGTTCTTCAAGTTTGAGAGCCCAAAGAATGGATAGTTAAAAGTTAGCTGTCAAAGTCCTGCTAAGAAGCAGCCACACAGTTTCTTCAGCTCCCTTGACCTAGACACCTCATTTTTAACTTATTTTATTTTTGAATAGGAAATACATCCACATGGTCAAAATCTAAAAGATATAAGAGGGTACACAGTGAAAACTCTCCCTCCTGCCACTCCCTTTCAGCTACTTGGCTGCCTCTGCAGAAGCCACCAGCGAATTCTTCCAGAGAAATGTTCTATGGACATATATGGATATATTCATTTTTCCTTTTTTATAGTAATATACCCACTGTCCTATGCCTTGCTATACTTTGGACGTTCTTTGAACCTGTGATGCATGAGGATGTGCTATGGAGAGCAGAGGTTAAGATCATTGGTTCTGGAAGAAAATTATTTGGGTTTTGGTTCTGGCTGTGTGGTCTTCAGCAATCACTTCAACTCTTTGAACCTTGGTTTCTTCATTTTTAAAATGGGAATCAAAGAAGTTAGTATATATAAAAACTTAGATTTGCCTCCGATGTATCATAAGCACTCAGTAAATGTTAGCCATTTTTTTTTATTTGAAGAAAAACATTGGACCGTGAGTCAGAAGATTTGGGTTTTCTTCTGGCCTCTGCTCTTGCGATAACTGAGTGACTTCCTTTGTCCAAGCCTATTTTCTCATTTTTAAAATGTAAGGTCTTATTCCTACTCAGCTTATTCCAGAGTTGCTAGGAGGATCCAGTGAGGTCATGAATGTGAAATGAATGTGAAAGCAACTTAGAAACTATAATGTGCTAAGCACATGGAAGTGGTGCTACTTACTCTTTTCATAGAACTACTTTGAATGGCTTGAACCCAGTGACCTGAACTGGGTGGAGAAGGCAGTGCCCTTTCTTCTAGCAGTGGAACCTAAATGCCATCTTTGAACTGGAGTTCTATTTTGAGTGAAGGTAGCCCATGGCAAAAATTCAAAATAGCCAAGTGTTATCTTTTTACATTTTTTTTATCTCTCTGCATACCTCTTCTGACTTACTTTTTCCATCTTTTCTTTGCCTCCCTTCTATTCCCTTTAACTCCCCTCTGTCTCTTGTCAAAACCTGCTTTTAGAAGCAAAGTCAGCAATATCTTTCAAAGGTGACCCCAACTTTCCTTTTGAGATAACCTAGCTCAACTAGCTCAGAGAGGAGCTAGATCTGCTCAAGTTTATACCAAAAATCAGTAACTAAGCCAGGCCTAGAGTCCCTTTTTCCCGTTCCATTGCTTTTTCACTTTGCATTTTAGCGTGAATTTGAATTTGAGATTCTTTAGCAAAGACGTTTAGTGATGAGAGAGATTCTGGAAATGTCTGTATTTAGCCTTCATAGTGAGGTGTTCTTAGTTTCCAGAGTCAGACTTATCTAGGGTCCTGAGGGATAGGAGAGGCAGTGCTGGTTATAGTACTGAAAGGGTGATATCTGTAGAGCAGAGGGAGGAAAGAGCACCGAAAATATCTAAAACAGTGATCTCCAAAGTGAAGCTCAGGGAGAAAGCATTGAAGTTTTATAAAATACATACTACATTAGTAGTATTTAGATACTGGGGTAGATATGAATTTTTTAACCAATTGATGACTTTTCCAAAAACAATTGACAACCATCTTTCTAAAATACTGTAGGCTGGGTTTCTAATCTTGGCTCTGCTGCTGACTAGCTTTACATGTTAGGTAACCTCTTCACTGGAACCTCAGTTTTCTTATCTGTAAATTGTTAGACTGAACTAGGTGTGCTAGTTCTTGAGAATCTCCCGTCCTGATTTTCTCTGAGTATAAGAATCCACTTCCAGGCTCTTGAACCTGAGACAGAGTCAAGATTATGTTTAAATTCTCGTACCGTACTGGATGCTTTGTCCCTCATTCAGTTACCTGACAGCCTTCCCTTCTCCACCCCCATCTCCTTCACTTACCCCAGACAGGCAGAAACTGTCTTACATAAGCCTGGCTGACCTACTTGATGTTACACTTGATCTTAGCTAAAAGGCCGAGAAGCGATGACCTACTTGATGTTGTGTTGTTACAAGCACGACCACTTTTCCATCAGACAAAGACCCAATGCCATCCCTCCTATGCCCTGAGGGTGGGTCTGATTGTGCTTCCCTTGTGCCCTCTCAGACAGCCTAAGTTTTGATCTTGCATCCTTCTGAAGGGAAGCCAACTCCAACTCTGCCAGTTTGTGTCCCCTACGACCTTATCCAGTGGCTACTCACAAAACACCCCCACCATCTGCTTATCCACTATTTACCATGTCTGCTGAGAGCACAGGCTTGTGCTAGACTTTGTTAGGAGAAACATGGCCAACCCCTGAATAGGAAACACTGCTAATAGGGACCAGAGCTACTGCTTAATGCCTTGACCAATGTCTTTTCTCTCACTGTGAGCCAATGGGCAGAGGGAAATCAATAAGCCACTAGAAACCATCTTCTACTTTCTGATGGGCTATTTAAATGCAGATTTCCTCTTTGTGTTGTAAGAACTCCCCAGGAGACAATTATATTCTCTTTGGAAAGACTCAAAGCCTTTGCAAGGCATTGTCCTGGGTGGGCATGCTTACATGTAGACTTAAATGTTTAAATTGATTGAAATATATTTATTTTTTTCCTTTTTGTTCTCCAGATATAGGAGCAGGTCAAAGTACTCCTAATTAAATGCTGTTCCTGTTCTCACCCTTAGAGCAGATGGCCACATTTAAAGATGACATTAGAACCATTAGTTCCAACCTATCTCCTTCTCTGCTCCTCCCCCCACCTACAGCCCTCCTTTCCCTACAGTATTTTAACACGACATCTGTCAAATGGATAAAAAATGACTTTCCCTTCTCTCTGCCTTGCCCACCCACCCTCTGGCTATGGTGCTGATGAGTATAGAACTATGCATGTGGGAGGCATGGAGGACAGATTCTTCATTCTCCCCCTCCCCTTTCATAAACCTAGAGGAGCCCCACCTCCACCCCTTCTCAGGAAACTCCAAGGCTGCCCTTTAAGTCACAATTCAGGAAAAATTAAGGATCCCAGGAATGGTCCCAGTAGAACCACATGAAGAAATTCAAGAACCCAGGTGCAGAGCCGTAGATAGGTCTAGGTCACCTCAGGAATTGGGGGCTCTTTGAGCCCCCTGCCTCTCCCCTAGGCTAGCCATCAGCATCTCTTAAGGTTTGAAGGCATTGAAGAGACTCCAATGGGTGGCTGGAACTTAGTACTCACAGAAAGTTCAAGAAGATGGTCACAGTGCCCAGGGAAGGAATACTTTGGAGATGGAGCCCAAGGTGACTCAAGAAACAGGTAGGGGTCAGGGTAACCTCCAGTTAAGGATGGTATGCTTCTGATTCAATTCAGAGAGACAGAAATGCTGAGTCATGTTTTGTTTGTTTTACTAATAATTTTTAGAATATTAGAGTCTGACTTGGATAGATTGAGCAAAGCTCTTGGAAATTGGTTCTAGACTATAGCATAGAGACATTTTCCATTAGGGCCACTGGGGATCTCAGGGCTGAAGGGTAGGGCAGGAGTGGGAGTAGGGATGCAACAGAGAAGGTGCAAATAGGTTCTCAAGGCTGGGAAAATCATCCTGGACAAGCTACTGTAATCCTTCAGCCTCCCTGAAATCTAATACAAGAAGGAGAAGTCAGGGACAAAGATTCAGAAATTCTGGTTTCTTTAAATGATCCTGTGCAGTAAGAGGAAATTCTTGTATTTCAAACTCTGGCTCTAGTAAGTTTAAGACACTTGGTCTCAATATGACGTATTATTCAGGATCACTCTGGCTGCTTTTTAAAAATTCTAGGGGGTGCCTGGGTTGCTCAGTTGGTTGAGTGTCTGACTCTTGATTATGGCTCAGGTCATGATCCCAAGGTCATGAGATGGAGCCCTGTGTTGGGCTCTGCACTATATGTGGAGCCTGCTTAAGATTCTGTCTTGCTCTGCCTCTGCCCCTCTCCCCTGCTCACATGCTCACCCTCTCTCTAAAATAAAATAACATTAAAAAAAAGTAAGAAAAAATATCTGGGGTGATTCTGAGCAGGAGGTCTATGAGAACTGGCCTAATGGGTTGGAGGCCAAAAGATCCCAGAACAACTTGACAGTAACTCCTATTTCCAGTGTTTTGGACATTCAAGCTTATGTTTATCAGATTGGGAGGTGCTCTGGATGGGAAACTTCTCTAGCCAACAGGATCATGATTGGTTGGTGGTCCAGAAACGTGTCTTCTCTGTGATCTGTGCAATCCTTGACCTATTTGACTGCATTTTCTCTAAATGACTTATTTCTTCTATAAGACCAAACTTTTAGCATCATAAACTTCCAGGCAGTATCTGGGTTTCACTTCATTAACTCCTGGGCCCGTTAGGTTGAGCTAGTGGCTGAAGTTTCATATTAGAAGAGTCCATTACTAAGGTTCTCACAAAGCAAGTAAATCCCCTTGCTTCTTATATGTTTGGTTATTCACTGTTATAGCTAAGATTGCCTTGTAACTTCTTTGGAAGAAGTACAGAAAGGTGTTGTCCTTTGTTATTAGTCTATAATGAATGAAAAAAATCTTCATAACTTAGGAAGCTCATCTGGATTTTCCAAACTGCTAGGGCCTGGAAGATATGAGCTGGCTTGTAACCAAAGTACATATTTGCCTCTGAATCAGGTGATCCATCTTGCTCTTGCTGAGTCTTACCCTCATCTAGGCTAATCTTTCCAAGTCAAGTCAGTCCAGCTGAGTTTTGTGTTTGTCAGGTGTGGTTGAAACCAACCATAGACCTTTCATTTTATTAAAGTGAAAAATGGATGGTACAATGGGATACTGAAGGAAGCCAATGCCCAATGATTCACAAATCACATGAACAAACTAGGACAAAACTGATCATGTCATGAAAAGATGATATATTCATACTTTCAGTACATTTAGAGCCATCATCACTTGAATTCATTAACTAGTCTGCTCAGAAATGAAATTATGGGATGCCTGGGTGGCTCAGTCAGATAAGCCTCCAACTTCGCAATAGGTCATGATCTCATGGTTTGTGAGTTTGAGCCCCACGCCGGGCTCTGTGCTGACTGCTTAGGGCCTGGAGCCTGCTTCAGATTCTGTGTATCCCTCTCTCTCTGTTCCTCCCCTGCTCACAGATACACTCTCTCTCTCTCTCTCTCTCTCTCTCTCTCAAAAATAAATAAAAATTAAAAAAATTAAAAAGAAAAGAAATTATTTAGTTATGGGTAATAGCAACACCCAAATTAGAGCTGAAATCAGCCAGGTGTGAACTATTAAGTAGCAGGGAAAAGAAAAATCAATTCTTGGGTTTTTTTAAATACTTTTTTTTAAACATTTCTTCATTTTTGAGACAAAGAGCCATGTGTTGGGGAGGGTCAGAGAAAGAAGGAGACACAGAATCTAAAGCAGGCTCTAGGCTCTGAGCTGTCAGCACAGAGCCTGACGTGGTGCTCGAACCCATGAACTGTGAGATCATGACCTGAGCTGAAGTTGTATGCTTAACCAACTGAGTCACACAAGGGCCCCCAATTCTTGGGATTTAAAAAATATTCATAGTGGTATTTTTCTTACCTGGCATCTTTTCTTCTTCCCCTGATGATCATCAAGCACCTGTGTACATCTTCAGCAAATATCTGCAGCCCACCCCAGATAGCCATAAATCCTATCAACAACAGAATGGCCTATAGACCACCTGGTACATACTATGTAAACAATTTTCTTAGCCCCATAGTATGTTCTACAACCTGATAGAAATGCTAATTCTGTTGTGATCTTCCTCAGAACTTGTCTGATTTGAGGGCTCAGGTTCTAGAGGCTAAAAACAGTATTGTTTTTTATGGATTAAGCAGATTTTTTTAGATCTACTGTTCACATCACAAACGTGTACTCTAGTTGTTTGGAGAACAGCACTCTAGTTGACAATTTTAATAAATCCATATTGCCTTATTTCCTTCTTATCCTACTTAGAAATTAGTGAAAGAAGCAAGGGGAGAAAGATATAAACTGGAGTCATCAGTTGAGGAATTAAGGAACAGGCAGGCCTACATCACACAACTAGGAAGAGACAGCCTAGCTCCAGTGTTCCTATACTTAACCATGGCTAAGGCTTTTTTGCTGAATCAGAGGCACGGAGGTAGGACTGCATCTGTCTGCAAGTGGATCAGTTTGGCTAGAGTGGAAGGTTCCTGCCAGGGATAAGGGTTGGATCCATAGGTGGGGGCTCAATTAAGAAGAGCTTTGAAAGATTGACAGTAGGGAGTTATTAAAGCTTCTTGAGTATGGATAGTAGCACCAGAAAACAAGAAATGCATCATCAAGGAGTAGCTTAAGGAGGAAAGAGAGAGAGACCTGTGGGCAGTAGGAAGGCCAATTGGGAGGCAACTTGAGGTGATAAAGGCAATATCTAGGATGGGACATTGGAAATGAAGATAAAGGGTCATATCTGAGAGAGAGAGACATGTGGAAGAAAACAACAGCAGGCCAAGAAGAGGAATTATCCATGGGAAAAATTAGGAAGGTTGAGAATGGGAGCATATGATAAGTTTTTTTATTGGCGTGTAGCAGGCCATCCAGTGAAATGTAGAGCAGGAAGTTGGAATATGGGACTGGAGGTGTGAGAGCTGATGTAATGAGAAAGATGATTTCTCTGAGTTTTGAATGTGGTAGTCAAGGGTCCAAAGTGGAAAACCCATTCCTCAGTTTTCTCAGCCAGTCTGACTAGCCTGGGTCACCAATAATACCCGAATGAGTTATATTTAAGAAGAGACTAGTCAGCTCCAAGTTCTCATTTTCCTGAATATAGAGTAGTAAAAGCATCCTATTAAACACAAAGGAGAGTGAGAAGAAATACATCGTAATAATGAAATTTCTGTCCTTTGAGATGCTGAAATGTTAGCCTCAATAGAAAGCCAGAGGTGGAAGCAACTTAAGAGGTTTTCTGTGTGGTTCAAGTCTGTAACTTCACTGATAAATAAACTGAGACAGGTAAAGTACTTGCCCAGGTTCATTCAAGAAGTTACTGGCAGAGCTTCATTCAATAGCCAGTCTTTTCTGTATGCCATGATGCCTCCTAGGTGTTGTTGGAACAGCCTGGGTCACACCTTTCCAGAAGTGGGGGAGATTGTTGTCCTTGAACACTTTGGGCAAGATAGCCAGAATCTGTTTACAAGGCTGTATTTAAAAAAGACTATTCAGGAGAGAGAATAAAATCCCAGCCTATTTTAGATGTACTTAAAAGGAATGAAGGACAGGATTTTGCTCTTGTCAATGTCTAACTGTTGAGAGAGGGGACCTTCTGAGTGGATGGAGCAGGCACCAACTGAGGAAACCTTATAAAGGCAAAGATGCCTCATGTCTCTTCTTACTGTCCCGTGAAGCTTCTCAGAAGGCAGGCCCAGGTCATCTACCTTCATGGCAATTGACACATTTGCTATTCTGCACAACATATTTTAATGTTTTAACATTTCCTCCTTCTGCTTCTTGCTATTAAAAGTCTAATATTTCTGACAGTCACCTGGATGATTATATAGCTATTTGGGGGTGGTACTGTTCAGCTAGAGGGCAAGAGCAAGAAAAGGAAGACAAATGTTATGGCTGTGGATAACTGGGATCCCAGGGCTTTTTTGTACATTGGCAAGACCTGACATTGGCAATACTCCTTACATGACCCAAAATATCCTTTCTCAGACATACCAGCCACTGAGGGAGATCTTGTGGACAGGCAGGGAGCCCAATGTACAGGGTGGTATGGGGATCCCTGGAGAGAATGAGGCATCAGGAAAGGCAAGGATGAAGCCTAGACTATGAACATCCCTCAGGGTGGTGTTCACCAAGTGTGCCTGTGAACCAGCACCATAAGCATCACCTGGGAACTTGTTTGAAATGCAAGTTCTCAAGTCTTACTTAAGACAAACTGAATCAGAGAGTCAGACTTGGGGGCCTAGCAGTCTGTGTTTTAACAAGCCCTCCAGGGGGTTGAGAACTACTACTCTAGGTCATTCACAGGGTGGGCTGATATTACTGGAAGGAGAAACAAGCTAGGAACCTTCTCTCTGCCTTCTTGTGGGGATTGGCAAAAGCAAAGTTGTAGAGTTAGGCCAACTAATTCAAATCTGCTCTACCAGCTACTAACTGAGTGACTGTGGGCTACTTGGTTAGTGTCACCAATTATCTTCAGTAAAAATGGTGATGTTGATGCTTATCTTGGAGAGTTATAAAGATTAAGATCACAAAGTCCCTTGCCCAATGCCTGACATGTGTTTTCAACACATATAAATTTTTCTTACTCCCTATTTTACTTTCTTCCTCACTTTTTCCCTGCCTTCTTTCCTTCTGCCTGAAAGGGCCCACTGATCACTCCAAGTTAGCTGTAGACACATGTTTCATTGTTGACCAGACACTAGGCTTAGAAGTCAAACTCTTAGAGGTCAATTCCTGTGGGGTATGGTGGTCATATTTCTAGGTTAAAAGTCAGCAAACATGGGTATGATAACAGATGTATCTACTTATAGTATCAATGGAAAAGAATATTTGATAATTAGGATTATCCTGGGAAATCTAGACAAAAATAAATAGGATCTCATTCCTTTTTTAAGAATGATATTATGACTCTTCCCCCTATCTGTCTTCTCATTCATGTTCAAAAATGTCTTTGGTGTTGGGGTACAGAGAACTGTGTGTCCCACTCACTGGCAAGTCTAAGCAAGAGCCAACCTATATTTGGTGCTATACCTGAAATGTCTTGGGGATTAGGAATTATTTTGTTAGAAGTCACATCAGCACTGTCCTAAGACTGAGAGCTATTTGGGAACCTTGTTGGAGTAACCCAGTAAGTACCATTTCCTGACTTAATGTTGGACTTTCAAGATGAAGGGGAGGGGACAATTGGGAAATTAAAGTTATTGGTGGGGGAAGGAGTATAAACCAGTTTAAGGTATAAATAATTTAACCGCTGGTATAGCTACTCCCAAATGGCCATTTCTTGGCTTTCTTCATTTTATAGCTCTGTACCATTTGATAATTTGATCAGCTTCTGCTACTTAAAACTCTTGGCCTTGGCTTTTGCAAGATTACACTGCTTGGTACCCTCATTAGGTACTTAAAACTTCATTTTCATTTTCATTTGTTTCTCTGGCTCCTCTTCTCTTCCTCACCTCTCATTCTTGCTATTTCCTGAGGTTTTTGGTCTTCTTTCTTATCACTTTCTTCCAGGTAAAACTTCCTTGGTTTCCGCAATTTCTGAGCCATTGACTCCAAAACCTATATAACTATCTCTACTAACATTTATTGAACTTGAAATCTACCTGAATATCCTGCTGGTCCCCCATATTCAACACACTGAAGAGAAAATTTGTCATCTCTTTTTCCCCTCCCAAAACATCATTTCCTCATGTAACTTACCCTCATCACACTTTGACTTGAAACACCACACCAAATATTCTTCCTGTCCCTAAAACTATATATAAGAGCCTTCAAACAGGACTCCATTCTACCTTTCCAGTTGTCCTACCCCAACCCCCTCTTTCCAGCCCTTTCTAAACTCTACTACATGTTTGCCATCAGAGTCTCTGTAGTTTTTACCTCTGAGACTTGATGTAGTCTCATTTCTCATTACTCTGCCTCAAATGCCTTTCCTGCTCCCTCTTCAATACGTTACAATCCTACCCATTATTTAAGGCCTATCTTCAGTGTCCCACAAAATCAATCTAGTGCCTAATAGCTACATATGTTCCTCCCTTCCTCTGAAGTCTTATACTAGGCCAACATGTATCAAGTACTGTAGTAGGCACTGTACATACAGTGCTCAGTTTGCCCTCTCTACTACCCTGCCTTTGAGGCAGGTATAATTATCCCCATTTTATATATGAAGAAACTGAGTCCAAAAGTTGTATAGCTTGAAACTGTTCTCATTGGCTTTTGTGATATTGTGCTCCTTGGTATCCTAATTACGTGCCGAAAGTTCCATTTTGGTTTGTTTCTCTGGCTCTTCTATTCCTCACCTCCCATAGGTAAAAACTATAGGGAATTTGATGGCAAACAGGTAGTGCAGGTAGTGGGAGTTTGGAAAGGGCTGGAAAGAAGGGGTTGGGGGAGTTGGAGAAGGACAGCTGGAAAGGTAGGATGTAGTCCTGTTTGAAGGCTCTTAAATCTAGTTTGAGGAAAAGGAAGAAGTCAAAGTAGATTTGGGGGTGGGGGTGGTGTTTCAAGTTTAGAAAGTCACTGATACTTTATAAAGTAGGAAAGCCCAGAATTGAAGCTAGGTTTGCTTGCCCTTAACCATTTTTCATACTGCTTGAAGGGCATTCAATGTTGGTGCCTGAAGGGTCTTTGATCTTCAGGTACGGACTATGCCTGAATCACCATAAGAATATCCCTGTACATGGTGGAGGCTCACTGAATGAGTGTCGTATGGAAAATGGATGAGCAAAGTGCATATTTATTTAAAAAAATGTAGTCAATCCTGTGCACAAAAGAGAGATTTGAAACCAGTTTCCAGCCCAAATTTAGTTCACTTTTAAAACAACTCAGAGGTTGGGGGGGTAGCATCCCCTTATACCTGCTTATATTTGTGATTGGAGAGCATAGGAGCCCCATACAACTGCCAGCCCCTTCTGGATTAGTCTTCCTCTCATGTCTGCACACATATCCATCAACTCTTGATTCAGTATGTTATAATTCATGAGGCAGGTGGGGATATAGAATTATCTGTTTTTAACAGGTGAAGAAACCGACCCAATGGCATCATAGCTTATAAGAGCAGACACTCTGGAGCCATATTGTAGCTGCATTTGAATTATGTCTTCAATACTTATCAGCTGTGTAAATTTGGGAAAACTATTTAACCTCTCTGAGCTTCAGTTTCCTCACCTGTAAGATAGGAATAATAATGGTATTTCCTCAAAGGGCTGCTGTGAGTCTTCAGTGAATTATTGTGTGTAAGGTGCTTAGAAAAGTGCCTGACATATACCAAGTACTCTACATTATCTAACATTATCATCGTCATCGTCATCATCATCATCATCATCATCACACCTTTAGCAAGTAGTAGAGCAAGGTCTTAAATCCAGATGTTCTTTTCTACCTTCTCTATCTATGGTGTTACTTTGGGGAAAAAATGGTCTAAGAGGCTGGCCATCTGCTGCCTGTAGGCAAGTTACTCTTTTTTTTTTTTTTTCTCTTGCTGTATTATACCTGATCTATAAAATGAGGGCTCAACATTAATGATCTTTGAAATGCTTTCCAGTTCTTACTGTCTTGGATTTGAAGTTGACCCTGACAACAGACTTACCAGTTGGTTTATGGACACTGGCTCCTAGATCGACCTTGTCCAGAGTATAGCTGACCTGAGGGCCTAGGCAGGTCAGATGGACTAAATGGGGACAAGAGTGAGCCAACTGCTGCTGGGAAAAGCCAAGTATAAAGTTGGAAAGATTACTGTAGAAAGAATACAGGCAGTGGAATCAGCCATACCTGGGCCTAGGGTACCTAATACAGCATCACAGATAGTGTCATGAGCGAAGGATTGGTAATTGAGGCCAAGATTGACTCTTGACCTTTGGTAAAAAGCCAAGGATATAGCTTTAAGCTACAAGCCTTCATGCTGTGATTTGGGACTGTATGAGCTTATTGAGCTCTAGCAACACCCAGTTGGAAACCATCTTTGGCAAGAGAGGGGAAATTTCTTTATGAAGATTAATTTTATCGAGGCAAGTGACCAGCAATTCTTCTCCACTGAGGTCAGAACAAGAAGAAATTGACTTTTAGTGCAATTGGAAGAAATCAGGTTCAACATAAAAATAAATCTTTTCATAGGCAGGGACACTGGTGACTAAAGGTAGCTGTCCATATTCCCTTCTTTGGGATTCTTTAAGAATAGGAATTATATGGTTTGTGATATTATGGATGGAATTTTATGAGTTCAGTATAGCTAATGAGTAGACATTGGTAGTATGGTATGATGGGCATTAGAGCATATGCAGTCAGAAGTTCAGGCTCCATAATTTATTACTTGTATGATTGAACAAAGCACAGGTCACCTATCTGAGCCTCATTTTCCTTATCTTTAAAATATGGTTAATAGACCTACCTCATTAAGTGAGTATCAAGTGATACAGTAGATGTGAAAACACTTTGTAAACAGTAAAGCACAAGGTACTTGAAAGGTAGTGGTATAAAAGGCCCTATTGGAAATCTCTTTTGCATCCATGATGAGGAGCTCCCTCATGCTGTACCTGACCAACAGAATGCCCTAACTAAGTCAAAAGATCAGATTTTTGATATGTTTTCATATGTACGCAATGTGTTTATGTGCTAATTTCATGACCATAGTGTTACTCTCTAGTTGGTATATTGAAAGGCAGACCTGTGTGAGAGGATGCGTATTCTATGTTCTGTCTCTGTTGTCTTTGAACCATTTTGTCTTTGGCTTGTGGAGCCACAGCTGCCCTGGAGAATCAGTCCCTCCTCAAAACAGACTGATGGAAAAGTTGACTTCTAGAGAACATGTTCAGAAATGTAGTGCTAGGGAGAGAATTCTTGAATCCTTTGCCTTGACAGGCCATATTCTGGAACTATTCAGAATAGTTCTCTATTCTGGAATCTGTTCCTCCAAGTGCAAGGAAAATTGATGGTCCATATAGGCTGGAACCAGTTGGGGAAAAAGGAGAGCAAACAACATAGGGGTCAGGATGGCAGCCAGAGAGAGGCAGACTCTTCCCTCACCGCCATCCTCATTACTGTGCTTAGATGAGTGTCGTGAGTGTGTATGCATGTGTGTGTGTGTGCATGTGTGTGTGTGTGTGTGTGTGTGTATGAGAAAGAGAGAGAGAGAGAGAGAGAGATATGGAACTGGGATAGATGTCTTCTTGTTGCTCTGTGGATCCCAGTCCTACTGGTCACAAAGTTTAATGAACAGAGTTAAGGTCTTTGCACAGCCCCTGTCTTGCTGTGTGATCCTCAGCTTCCTTGTGACTCAGTTTTGCCATCTGTCAAATGCAGGATTCAACCTAGATCCCCTGTGTATCTCATATGGTGGTGGTACAAATCACTGAGTCAATCTGTGCCAGGGTTGAGTTTCGTGGAAGCAAGGCATCACAGAAAGCCATACTCTTTCATACCCATGACCTCTCTGGATGGCATCATGTGTGGGTGAGAACAGGAGGCTGCATGACTGGAGGCCATTGTGCATGAGGAATGCCATGGTTTGTAACCCCTTGGGGGTGGGGTACAATGGTGTTAAATAATGTACCACAAACTCTCAATTGGTCAGTTCCAAGGAGGAGGAGAAAACAGGGAGGAACACAGAGAAGTTAGAGCAAATATGTTTGAGCTTCATTTTAGCCTTTGATTTTAACCTCTTCACCCATTCCAGACCCAGGGCTGCCTTGAAGCACCAAGGGAAGATGCACTGGAACTTTCTTTTCTGGGGAAGGACCTCATGTCTAGGAATAAAAGCACAAGGCTTATGTAGTTCATATTCACATTCTGGGTCATTCCATCCACTGGCTAATGGAGAGTTGACAAGTATTGTTTGTCTTGTGGTCCAGTGGAGCTTGTGCTCCCAGTGCCATCCCCCTCTCCCTAACCTTCCACCACTAGCATGTCAGTTTTTCCATAACTAGTAGAGTTCTGTGGGTGGGGTAAAGGGCAAGTAAGGTAGCCAGCTGTGTGGACTGAATACATTCTCATTTTGTCTCCTAAGCTGATCACTGGAGATTCCATCGTTAGTGCTGAGGCAGTATGGGATCACGTCACCATGGCCAACCGGGAGTTGGCATTTAAAGCTGGCGACGTCATCAAAGTCTTGGATGCTTCCAACAAGGATTGGTGGTGGGGCCAGATCGACGATGAGGAGGGATGGTTTCCTGCCAGCTTTGTGAGGGTGAGTGTCAGTCAGCCTTCACTCTCCTCTCCTGTGTCCTTGGCTACCTGCCCCTGGTTTCCCCTTCACCAACCTCTTTTCTCCTGTTCATTTGTCTCCTGGTGGCGGCTCTCACATTTTTTTCCTTTTTTTTTCCATTTACTAAGGACGTGAGCCTCCTTTAATCTTTTCCCTTCTAATTTTGAGTCTTTTCTTTTTATCCCTTACTTATTTTAACAATTTCCATATTCTACCTCCTGCCTCCTACCTACTGTGCCTTTGTACAAATCACTTCCCTTTTGGCCTTGATGGTTTTTTGAATACTCTTTTAACTCTAAATTGCTGTGAACTTTTATCTTTCTTATCTCTCCTTTCTGCTTTCATTATTTTCCTTGTCTCCCCTTTTCTGTTCTTTCTTTTTATACATCCCTCCCTTCTTTCCTCCTCCTCTCCTCACTCCTCTCTGCTTCCTTTGCTTGCTTTCTCTTATTTAGGAAAGTGTGAACACCCCTGTGTATTGTCTTCAGCTGTTAACATAAAGAGTGTGGGCTCCCTACCCTCTCAGAGGCTAGAGTTTATTGATTGCAGATATTACTTTAAGTCAGGTGGCTGGGATTTAAGATGTGTTGAGGTGGGAAGTAGGCACTTTGACAGAGCTTGTAAGGTCTTTGCCCTTTTGACATTGTGCCATGAACAACCTGGCTCTTAATAGAAGGGGCTCTTGAGAAAGGTTTCCTTAGCAGTTTCTGCTTCCTCTGGGTTATCAATTAGTAGGGTGCTATGGGGGAAGAGCACTAGCCTGATGTCTCAGCTTTTGGTCTTCCTTAGAGTTATGAGCTAGAATCTGTTTTTTGGTTGTTGTTTTTTTTTTTGTTTTTGTTTTGTTTTTTGTCTTTTTTGTTGTTGTTTTTTGTTTGTTTTGTTTTGTTTTGGTAATTGTGAGCTCTGATTCCCTCCCCCCCCATCTACAAAATGGTGTTGACAATTCTTTCATGCCAGTAGATATCACAGTGAAATAACTCTGTGGCAGTACAAGTATGAAAGCTACATTATATGTTATGACCATCCTTACCACAGCCTATCATTCTTTGTTAGTTTCTTCTGTAAGATACCTGATGCCAAACAAAAGATCAGAGTGGCTTGGGCTCTTGGAAGATGAAAGGCCTCAGGATTACAATGACATTGTGACATGAGGGAAGGATCAGTGCATTTGGAGTCAGACAACCCACGATGCAATCTCAGCTTTACTACCTCCCAACTCCATGGCCTTTGGCAAGACTTCAGTTCCCTAAATCTTCATTTCCTCATCTGAAAAATAAGTATAACAGAATTTTATGAGGATTAAATGAGATCATATAAAGGTCTAAAGTGTTTAGCACAGTGCTTGGCACATTGTGGGTAATTGGCAAATGGTAACTTGATTTATCATCAGTATTATCCTCCACATTATCACCCCCACTACCTTATTAGCTCCAAAAGGTCTATGTATCAAGGCTGGCCTTAGTGGTTAAAAGAGGCCTCCTTTCTTTGAGGGCTGTAAACCCAGGAAACACTGTTATCTGGTTGGAATTATTTTGGTGAGGACAGTACTCAAAAACGGAGAGGTGGACAAAATGATCTTTCATCTTCTTCTGTCTTGAAAATCTCCTAATGAAATATCCAATCCTTTTTCCTCTATGTATGTGGCATCTTCCATCAGTCTTCAAGTGTCATCTCTGTTCCAGCTTAGCCTTGCGGCTTGATGAATTGGTCCCAGGGGTAGTCAGAAAGAAAACATCAGTAACCATGGGCCAGCTTGTGTGTGTTGTGCTGATAGACTCTTCTTTAAAGAAAGGATTAAACTGTATCCCAGTGTCACCCCAATTCAAATGTATTTGACTTGCTGTGAAATATCATTTTAATAATAAAAAGTAAATCAAGGGGTGGAACAAAATGGTTGAATAAGGCAGAGTGACTCAGGGAGGCAAATGGCAGAGCCAGGCTTTAGCATATCAGTGACCTGGCATTTATACTTCTACTTCCAAGACCAGGAGAAGCACATAGTCCCAGCAGCTGAAGCTTACCTTTGAGAAGACCACTGGCTGGCTCAGGCATGCATGGTATAGTCTAGCCTGGAGTTTTCCATCCTGGCTGCATGATGAAATAAATCATGTGGGTGAAAAAAAAAAAAAAACTAAAAAAACAAAAACAAACAAACAAAGAAAAAAACAAAAACAAACATCAAAACTCAGGCTCCAGGCTAGTTATATCAGAATCTTTGATGTTGAGAACCACTGCTCTATACGAGCATAGTGGTGTATGTAACTGATGAATCACTAAATTCTATTCCTGAAATCAATATTATACTGTATGTTAACTCAAATTTAAATAAATAAAAAAGGAAATATAATGTGAGTCACAAATGTGAGCCCCATGAACCCCAAATGCAAGCCACAAATTAAATTTTTCTAGTAGCCACAGTAAAAAAAAGGTAAAAGAAAATACTAAAATACAGGTAAAATTAATTTTAATATATTTTTCTTAATCCAAAATATTATATTATATTTTCACTATTAAAATTGTTAATAATATATTTTTCTAATGAAATTTGGAGTGTATTCTATAATGACAGTACATTTTCATTTATATTAGTCACATTTCAGGTGTTCTGGCTATTTGCTACTGTATTAGATAGCACAAGTGTAGACTGAGGACTGTGATAACAGACCAGGACCATTAATGACAGGGTCCATATCATAATTTAGAGGTCCAATATTCTATCTACTATAGTAATGTTTATTCTTTGAGAAACTAAAATTGCATTACATGTTTGCTCAGATTGTATTCAGAGTGAGCATTTGATCATTGTGAAACTTTTTGTTTTAATAATAGTTGAATGTTTTTCACATCTCTACATGAGAGTACCATGGAACCTTAGGGGCCAGCTGTTGTGGTGTTATGAGTAAAAGGAAGGGGATTCAGGCTGTTGCATGAATGATATGAATATTGTCTCTTTCAGTTCTCCTTTATGAAAATTTAAGTTTAGGTTTACATTTCTGGTGAGATTTTTGTGATACTCAAAGGATTGAATTATGGAGGTTATATTAGCTCTTACCTAGTAGGTATTTTCTAATAGTAGATATTTTAAAATAAAATTGCTGTCGTCATCATTCTACATTGATTTTTGGTTGAGGGTAGAATGGTATTATGGAAATGGTACTAACTATATTAAAAAATGATAGATCTGAGTCCTAGTCATGGCTCTCCCAACCATTTGGTATATGATCATGGGCTTTTATTTTCTCCTTTATTTCTGAAGCACCTTCTAGAATTTATTCAAGCTCTGACATGTCTAGGTAGGACAGAGAGATGAATCACATTGAACTATTGAATTTTCATTAGTGCTGATATAGTTGGTAGGTACATGGACAAATTTCTGGGATACTGTACCTCCCTCCATGTTGTAGGACAGTTGCCTGGTTTATCCAGACTCACCTTGACCTGAGATTCAGTAGCTCCTCGAGAACATCATCCCTAGGTTGTTTGGCACATAACATGAAAGTATAGTAGGAGGGAAAACACTTTCACCTGAACTCCACCTTTGTAGATCATTGAACCAACTTGGTCACTGATGTAGTAGAGCCATTCCCTATCTGGAAGTCCCATTGTTGCATAAGCATCCCAGTACTAGGATGGATAATCAAGGTTCTTAGGGTGGTTCTGTCCAAGCTAGCCCTACTTTTTATAGGTTCAAATCCAGTGTGGAGTCTAAGGAACCCAGATTCTTTTTGTTTCCAAGTTTTTAGTTAAATTCCAGCTAGTTAACATACAATGCTCTGTTAGCTTCATGTGTAGAATTTAGTGATTAATCACTGTCTGGTGCTCATCACAAGTGCCTTCCTTAATACCATCACCTATTTAATTCACCCCCCAACCTCCCACCCTCCTTGCCACCACTTCCCCTCCAGTAACCACCACTTTGTTCTTAATAGTTAAGAGTCTGTTTCTTGGTGTGTTTCTCTCTCCCCCACTCCCGTGTTCATTTGTTTTATTTCTTAAATTCCACATATGAGTGAAATCATACAGTATTTGTCTTTCTCTGAATGATTTCTTTCACATAGCATTATACTCTCTAACTCTATCCACATGATTGCAAATGGCAGGATTTCATCCCTTTTTATGGCTAAATAATATTCCAATGTGTGTGAGTGTGTGTGTGTGTGTGTGTGTGTGTGTGTGTGTGTGTGTACTGCATCTTCTTTATACATTCATCAGTTGATGGGCATTTGGGCTGTTTCCATAGTTTGGCTATTGTTCATAATGCTGCTATGAACATCGGGGTTCATGTATCACTTCGAATCAATATTTTCATATCCTTTGGGTAAATGCCTAGGAGTGCAATTGCTGGATCATGGGGGTAGTTCTATATTTAACTTTTTAGGAACCTCCATACTGTTTTCCAGAGTGGCTGCACCAGTTTGCATTCCCATAAAAAGTGTAAGAGGGTTCTCCTTTTTCCAGATTCTCATCAACACCTGTGGTTCCTGTGTTGTTAATTGTAGGCATTCTGACAGGTGTGAGGTTATATTCACTGTAGTTTGGATTTCTTCTTTTTTTTTTCCATTTCCCTGATAATAAGTGATGTTGAGCATCTTTTCTTGTGTCTGTAGGCCACCTATATGTCTTCTGTGGAAAATGTCTATTCATGTCTTCTGCTCATTTTTAACTGAAACATTTGTTTTTTTGGGGTGTGTGTGTTGAGTTTTATAAGTTCTTTATATATTTTGGATACTAATAACCCTTTTTCAGATATGTCATTTGCAAGTGTCTTCAACCATTCTGTAGACTGCCCTTTAGTTTTGTTGATTGTTTCCTTCGTTGTGCAGAAGCTTTCTATTTGGAGGAAGTCCCAATAGTTTATTTTTGATTTTGTAAGAAACCAAGATTCTTGCATCATTTGTGCTGTTAGATGTATAGCTTGAGCATCTTCCTGTACATCTTTGAAACTCAGTTTTTCTCCTTGTAAAATGGGGATAATTGAGTATCATGAAAATATTCTGTAAACTGTGATATGTTGGTTACCTGTAATTAGGAAGTTTGATACCATTTTGGATGCTTTATAAGAAATTGCTAGGTATATGTGTCTTCTACCCAATCAAATATTTTCCTTTCCTGTTTTTCAGAATTTTATTCTGTATATGTGTGTGTGTGTGTGTGTGTGTATTTGTGTGTTCTCAGATTTTCTCCCTTCTGAACTAGGGATTTGGCTTTACAAGAACAATACAGGAGTTGATGTACCTTACCAGCAGTTAGTCAGATTAAGTAAATTACAGCTTTCTGAACGTCAGTCCCCATATCTAGCTATTGACATCTTCAGCTGCTTTTCTGGGTTGATTTACCTCCTGGGAACTGAGAGCAGACTGCTGGGATATGATTGTACCTAGAAGTAGCAAATCCCACCCCTCTGGTGGGCCTCCTTTTACATGCTGACCCCTAAATCCAGATCTTTCAGGCTCTCTTTTTGTTTGTCTCCATGTAAAAAGGAGCTTTGTTTCTGACTCTGGGTCACGACCTGGGGAGGACTTACTGCCCACTTGATGGCAGAATGTGTACAGGACCCATGGTAGCCTGGTATTGGCAGTGGTAGGTGAAGCCTGTGTGACAAAGCATAGGTTTGGTCAGAAAGTAAAGAGCCCATTCAGATATCATCAGTGCACATTTTCCTTGTTTCTTCAAATTCTAGATTTTTCTGGTTTCTGGCTTACCTTGAGGCAGGGGATTGAAAGGATGAACTAATCAGGTCATTACTGTTATTCTTTGCAATTGCACAGATCAGATGTCACAGTAACTAAATGTCTCCTGTTTATAGGGAAGCTCACTGTTTCAGAGTGTTACTTGACTCCTAATTATGTGGAATCTCTTTTTGGCTGCATTTTGACCAGGATTTTCACCTGTATGGAACCCTACACTCATAGTAGATTTAGAGTTGGAAACACTCATCTTTGCCAGCAGTGGCCAACTTAGATGTTTATGGGCTCCAGGTCAGTAATTTACATGAGTAAAGCAATCTGAGACTAGGATAAGTGGGGGTCTGTGTCCAGTTGAAAATCTATATGCTGTTTAAAGTGAACAAAAGTAATTTGGATGGTTCTCCTTGGTGGGGTAGGGTGAAGGAAGGAGGAAAATCCTGTGGACTGAGATCTTCCAGTTTTTTTCAAGAAAAGCCAGAAATTGGATTTTGTGTAAAAGTCTCCATATGTTAAAAATATTGACCAGTAATTCACTTTTTTAAAAAAGAAATATTATGAGGGACAAACAGAACACATCTGTGGGCTAAATTGGTTCTCCAAGTCTCAGCTTGTGACCACTGATCAGCCTGACCTCCTGATTGTATAAATTCTAAGGAGACATAAATCCAGAGAATGGAAGTGACTTGCTTAACTCATGTAGTGAATTAGTGACAAAAACAGCACTTGAACGTAGACCTCCTGAATCTTAAGACAATTAAAGTATTTGTCTAGTAAATATAATGTCTGGGCTTCTTCAGGTATGATTTCTGTTGACTTTTTTTTCCTGTGTATGGGCCATAATTTCCTGTTTCTTGTATGCTTTGTAATTGTTTCATTGAAACTGGACATTTTGGACAGTGTAATGTAATAACTCTAGAAATCAGATTCTTCACATTCCTCAGGGTTTGCTGTTGTTGATTGTTAAGGGCTGTGGTCTATTTGTTTTGTTACTTTTCCAAACTTTTTTGTTGTGTGCAAAGACTGTATTCCTTGTCATGTGTGGTGACTAAAATCTCTGCTTTGTTATCTTATTGGTCTGCCAGTCATCTGACAGAGATTTCTTTCAGTACTGATGCCAAGAAAAACAAACAAACAAATGAACAAAAAAACACAATTATTCTCCTGGTCTTTGCAACTTGGCTCTGAGCTGGGGCGCTTCTTCAACACTACTCCAAGCCGTTTGTAATTTTGCCTTAGTTTTCTTTTACTACTCTCCTAGTCTCATGGAACCCACAGATCCTCCAAAAGTATAAGCCTACAATCCCGTCAGGCTTTTTCTGAGCCTGAATCTATTCCAAAGCATGTATGTTGTACCCTTACTTCCTCAGTGTGTACAGTGGCTCTTCTGAGTCCTTGTTCTCCCAAGAAATTTCTTCCTTAGTCTCTTCCTTCCTGTGCTATTGGATCTGTTTTCTACTTTCCCCTTCTACCATTCCTTACTCTAAGTGATCATAAGCAATGTATATCTTTAAATCTTTTAACAGAGGCAGTCACTGCCTGAAAAGCCACTTTAGCCCAATAGGGCAGGAGTACAAAACAAAGGTTTTTGTTTGTTTGTTTTGTTTTGTTTTGTCTGTCCTCTGTGCCTGTCCCTCAGGGCCAAAGAGGTCAAAAAACACAGCCACAGTATTTTAAGAACAAGGTCATTATCCTGGCACCAGCAAGTTGCATGAGGAATGTGGACCACCTTTCAGCTGCTGGGGAAAAGGGGATAGTAGACAAATGAGCAAAAAAAAAAAAAAAAAAACAAAAAAAAACAAAAAAAAACAAAAAGAGCCTCAAAATTCTCTAACACATTTTACCTGCCTATTTCTGCATCAAGAAATCCCTGGTTGTAGTAAGCTTTGGATTAGATTCCAGAATTTTGAAAACATTGGTTCTATCAGTCTGCAAACTAAGGATTGTTTCAATGGTGAGACTGCTTTTTGTACACTCTAATCCACAGTTTTTAGAGGTGTTATGGCCCTCTCTAATCCTAATCCCGTGCTTTCTGGGCTGTAGAATGTCAGGAAAGGATATGCATGGACTGCTAACAATACTATTAAAACTTAGGGACCTACCTCCATTCCAGGTTAATGGCGACGGTGTTTTGCTTTCTTGTGATGACTTAATTTTTGTCAGCCCTTGTTTATCCACTCAAGCTTAAAATGGATGCAGGCCTTTAGCCTTAACCATCTATGTAGAAGTTTCTTGTTTGTGGCCCTAGAGGTGACTCATTACAGGATCTGTGAGTTGAGGCTGACATTAGCAGGAAGGGCCTTTCTCTCTAGATTACAGAGATTAATCTCCTCCATAATAGAATTTCAAATGGCATTATTAGCATTTACTCACATGACCTATCTTAATGGGTTCTCACTGTGCACATACTTTGGATGAGATCATCCAGTACATCCTTTGGCTAATTAGAAGGGTATTTTTTAAAATATGGAGTCATCTCCAGCTCAGAGAAGACCCTAAATCTGACTGTTGCCTAACCCATGTGATTTCCTCCAAATTCAAGTAGGTCACACTGTAGGTCTCTCTTAGAATCTCCCAAATTTATAGCAACCTTGAAGGTCATATAGTGTATCCCCTGGCATCCAGGCAGGACTTATAACTAAATAGCCCTGAAGTTCTGAGAAGCTGGCCAGAGTTCTTTGTTAAAAAGAAGTTGAAGATAACATTTGGGGGATCAAATTCTCCTGCTTCTCCTTCCCTTCCTCCACCAGCCCTTCACAACCACCCATCTCACCACCCACCCACTGTTCCCTACCCAGCAGCAGAAGACCTAGAAGATGAAACTTCCCCTAAACAGATAATACATAACTAAACAAAATAACTTCATCAGGTTTCTTGGCTGTGCTAAATACAAGATAGAAACTAAATAGATAATAGGGACAGGGGTAGGGGGTGGGAGAACAAAGCCCAAGGAAAGAAAGAGGAAGGAAGGGATGGGGAGATGAGGGGAGTTCTCTTCTGTAGAAGGACTTTCATCACTCTCATCATTATTACCATCACCACCAAGTGTTTGGGGAGTGCTGCTTACCAGTAGACCCTTCATGGCTTTAACAAGTTCAATTCAAAGGAGTATTTCCTCAACCTGGAATCCCATCCTCTCATTACTTTTACTAGCTAAACAGATGTCATAATGGAGAAACATGTTTTGTTATGATAGTTCCTTTCAATATCTAGAGGCTTTCTTTACATTTTATGGATCACTTGACATGTCTTATCGCATGAAAGCCTCTCATACTAGCCTTTTTTATCCTCACTATAGATAGAGGATTGCCGGGGTCCTTGTTCTGGCGAATCTAGGGGTCCACGAAAGATGGACGGTCAGGCGGAAGGAAGTGAGAGAGCCACGAGAGAGATGGAGTCTGATGACAAAGCAGGCAGCCCTGGGAATTGTGGCATCTCCCCCTGCCGGCCTCAGTGCCTTTATTTAAAAGTAGTGAGCAATGAGTGACAGCCCATCAGTAAGCATAGTTTGAACAATAATGAGTTTTATCAGTAAAACTGCGATTTCCTCAATCTTGCAAGTTGTTTTCAAGTTAGTTAGCATATAAATTTAAGGCAAGGGGAGAGAACAGGAAGTTACCTAGGCCTGCCTATGTTAATTATCTATAAACAGGCCAGGAGTCATTCTGCCTATTCTTCCAATTACAAGGGGGGAGGTACAACCCGTCTGGCAAGGACCGAATTCCCAATGCTTGTCCTTTGCCCATGAATGAGTGAATTTACATAATAGGAGCCTAACATTTACACAAATCACACCAATATTCAGCCAGCTCATAACTGCTATCAATCTGTGCAACCCATCCCCAAGATGCAACTTTAAGGTGGCCAGGCTATTCTCATTAAGATGTAATTCATCAAAGCATCCTGTTCCAGGTCCTTCCCTTTATCTAAATGCCTTAAACAAAAGAGCATTACATTCCTTAGGCCAAGGAGAGTAGTTCAAGAAATGCAGGCCTGAAAAATCGCTTAGAAGGAGGTAAGATTAGGCGCCAGTTTGGCTGGTGAGCTTTTGCTTCAACCTTTTCCACACAGGGAGAGGTCTCCACCTGTGAGCCCAAAACGGCTCCCAACAGAGGATGAGGAAACTGAGGCCCCAAATGGGATATAACTTACATAGGGTTATATACAAAGTTTGAATTTCAGAGCAGAAACAAATATCTAATTTAGCCATTCTGATTATTTAGCTCAGTGTTGTTTCTTTGACTCCTACTAGGTTGCCTAATAAGAGTTTTTGCTGTCTGAAGATACTTAGAAACCAGACTTTTTTTTTTTCCAGAAAAAATAGCATGAATATCACTATAATCTCACTTGTGCTAATAATATATCTTGTGAACCTTTTATCTGCCTCCATGGATTATCACAGAGAAGCCTTTAGCATTGGTATATTATCAGTATACTGTTTGTATTCATGCTCTAAGAGTCATTACCCATGACTATCCATGGAGTCTGCTTAGGAAAGGACATTCAGGACAAAGTGTGTGTTTGACTGAACTTGGTTGAATTGGATCCAGCCAAAAGGCCTGAATTTGATCCTTCTTAAAATGGTCTGTGAGCAATGGTTGTTGACTCATACATCCAGGGAATTTTAGGGCTTGGGGAGATTTTAAAAAACATCTATTATGGTTCCATACAAATTTTAGGATTGTTTGTTCCAGCTCTGTGAAAATGCTGTTGATATTTTGATAGGGATTGCATTAAATGTGTATATTGTTTGAGGTAGTATAGACATTTTAAAAATATTTGTCCTTCCAATTAATGAGCATGGAATATCTTTCCACTTCTTTGTGTCCTCTCCATTTTCTTTCAGTGGTATTTTATAGCTTTCAGAGTACAGGTCTTTCACCTCTTTGGTTAGGTTTATTTCTAGGTATCTTATGGTTTTTGGTACAATTGTAAATGGGACTGATTCCTTCATTTCTCTTTTTTTCTGCTTCATTATTGGGGTTTAGAAATGGAATAGATTTCTATACATTGGTTTTGTATCTTGTCACTTTACTGAATTCATTTTTCAGTTTTAGCCAATTTTTAGGAGTGTTTTGGGTTTTCTATATAGAATATCATGTTCTGCAAATAGTGAAAGTTTCACTTCTTCCATGGTGATTTGGATGCCTTTTATTTCTATTTGTTGTCTCATTGCTGTGGCTAGGACTTCCAGTTCTATGTTAAATAGCAATGGTGAGAGTAGGGATTCCTGTCTTGTTCCTGACTGTGGAGGGAAAGCTCTCAGTTTTTCTCCATTGAAGATGATATTAGCTGTGGGTTTTTTATATATGGACTTTATAATATTGAGATATGTTCCCTCCAACCCTACTTTGTGAGTTTTTTAAGTTTATTTATTTATTATTTCTTTTTTAAAATTTTTTAAAATTTTATAATAGTTTATTTTCAAATTGGTTTACATATAACACCTAGTGTTCCTCCCAACATGTGCCCTTTTTAATGCCCATCACCCCCTCTCCCCCCTCCCTCATCTCCCTCACCCTCAGTTTTTTCTTAGTCTTTGAGAGTCTCTTATGTTTTATCTCCCTCCCTCTCTGTGTCTTTTTTTCCTTTCCCCTCTTCCCCTCCCCCTGGTTTTTGCTTAGTCTCACCAAGTCCACCTATTCGTGGAAACATATGGTATCTGTCTTTTTCTGACTGACTTATTTCACTTAACATAATACCCTCCAGTTCCATCCATGTTGCTACACATGGCCAGATTTCATTTTTTCTCATTGCCACGTAGTAGTCCATTGTATATAAGTACCATAACTTCTTTATCCATTCGTCAGTTGATGGGCACTTGGTCTCTTTCCATGATTTGGCTATTGTCGAAAGTGCTGCTATGAACATTGGGGTACAGGTGCTCCTATGCATCAGCATTCCTGTGTCTCTTGGGTAGATTCCTAGCAGGGCTATTGCTGGATCATAGGGTAGCTCTATTTTCATTTTTTTGAGGAACATCCACACCGTTTTCCAGAGTGGCAGCACCAGTTTGCATTCCCACCAACAGTGTAGGAGGGTGCCTACTTCTCCACATCCTCGCCAGCATCTATAGTTCCCTGATTTGTTCATTTTAGCCACTCTGACTGGTGTGAGGTGGTATCTCAGTGTGGTTTTGATTTGTATTTCCCTGATGATGAGTGACATTGAGCATCATTTCATGTGTCTGTTGGCCATCTGAATGTCCTCTTTGGAGAAGTGTCTATTCATATCTTCCGCCCATTTCTTCACTGGGTTGTTTGTTTTTCGGGTGTGGAGTTTGGTAAGTTCTTTATAGATTTTAGATATTAGTCCTTTATCCGATATGTCATTTGCGATGATCTTTTCCCATTCCGTTGGTTGCCTATTCGTTTTGTTGGTTGTTTCTTTTGCCGTGCAGAAGCTTTTTATCTTGATGAGTTCCCAATAGTTCATCTTTGGTTTTAATTCCCTTGCCTTTGGAGACGTGTCGAGTAAGAAATTGGTGCGTCTTAGGTCAAAGAGGCTTTTTCCTGCTTTCTCCTCTAGGATTTTGACAGTTTCCTGTCTCACATTCAGATCTTTTATCCATTTAAAATTTATTTTTGTGAGTGGTGTAAGAAAGTGGTCTAGTTTCATTGTTTTGCATGTTGCTGTCCAATTCTCCCAGCACCATTTGTTAAAGAGGCTGTCTTTTTTTCCATTGGATACATTTTCCCGCTTTGTCAAAGATTAGTTGGCCATATACTTGCGGGTCCATTTCTGAGTTTTCTATTCTATTCCATTGGTCTATGTGTCTGTTTTTGTGCCAATACCATACAGTCTTGATGACCACCGCTTTGTAGTAGGAGGTAAAAGTCTGGGATTATGATGCCTCCCGCCTTGGTTTTATTCTTCAGTATTATTTTGGCTATTCGAGGTCTTTTGTGGTTCCATACAAATTTTAGGATTGTTTGCTCTAGCTTTGAGAAGAATGCTGGTGCAATTTTGATTGGGATTGCATTGAATGTGTAGATTGCTTTGGGTAGTATTGCCATTTTGACGATATTTATTCTTCCAATCCATGAGCATGGGATGTTTTTCCATTTCCTTGTGTCTTCCTCAATTTCCTTCATAAGTTTTTTATAGTTTTCAGTGTAGAGGTCTTTCACCTCTTTGGGTAGGTTTATTCCCAAGTATTTTATGGTTTTTGGTGAAATTGTGAAAGGGATTAGCTTCTTTATTTCTCTTTCTGCTGCTTCATTGTTGGTGTATAGAAATGCCACCGATTTCTGTACATTGATTTTGTATCCTGCAACTTTGCTGAAATCATGAATCAGTTCTAGTAGGCTTTTGGTGGATTCTGTCGGGTTTTCCATGTAAAGTGTCATGTCATCTGCAAAAAGTGGAAGTTTGACTTCCTCCTTGCCGATCTTGATGCCTTTTATTTTGTTTTGTTGTCTGATTGCTGATGCTAAGACTTCCAGCACTATGTTAAATAGCAGTGGCGAGAGTGGACACCCCTGTCGTGTTCCTGATCTCAGGGGAAGGCTTTCAATTTCTCCCCATTAAGGATGATATTAGCTGTGGGCTTTTCATAGATGGCTTTTATGATGTTTAAGTATGTTCCTTCTATCCCGACTTTCTCGAGAGTTTTTATTAAGAAAGGATGCTGTATTTTGTCAAATGCTTTTTCTGCATCTATTGACAGGATCATATGGTTCTTATCTTTTCCTTTGTTGATGTGATGTATCACGTTGATTGATTTGTGAATATTGAACCAGCCCTGCAACCCAGGGATGAATCCTACTTGATCATGGTGGATGATTCTCTTTATATGCTGTTGGATTCAATTTGCTAGTGTCTTGTTGAAAATGTTTGCATCCATATTCATCAGGGATATTGGCCTGTAATTTTCTTTCTTTGCTGGGTCTCTATCTGGTTTGGGAATCAAAGTGATGCTGGCTTCATAGAATGAGTCCGGGAGTTTTCCTTCCGTTTCAATTTTTTGGAACAGCTTGAGGAGGATAGGAATTCACTCTGTATTAAATGTCTGGTAAAATTCTGCAGGAAAGCCATCTGGTCCAGGGCTTTTATTTGCTGGGAGGTTTTTGATAACTGATTCTATTTCTTCACTATTTATGGGTCTGTTCCAATTTTCTATTTCTTCCCCTTTGAGTTTTGGTCGCGTGTGGCTATGTAGGAATTTGTCCATTTCTTCCAGATTGCCAAGTTTGGTGGCATATAATTTTTCATAGTATTCTCTGATGATTGCTTGTATCTCTGAGGGATTGGTTGTAATTTCTCCCTTTTAATTCATGATTTTATCTATTTGAATTTTCTCTCTTTTCTTTTTGAGAAGCCTGGCTAGAGGTTTGTCTATTTTGTTTATTTTTTCAAAGAACCAGCTTTTGGTTTCATTGATCTGTTCCACTACCTTTTCTGTCTCCATATGGTTAATTTGTGCTCTGATCTTTGTTTTTTCTCTCTTTGTGCTAGGTTTGGGCTGTCTTAGTTGTTCTGCTTCTAGTTCCTTTAGGCGTGCTGTTAGAATTTGTGTTCTTGATGTTTCTTGTTTCTTGAGATGGGCCTGGATTGCAATATATTTCCCTCTCAGGACTGCCTTTGCTGCGTCCCAGAGCGTTTGGATTGTTGTATTTTCATTTTCATTCGTTTCCATGTATATTTTAATTTCTTCTCTGATGGCTTGGTTGACCCAGTCATCTTTTAGTAGGTTATTTCTTAGCTGCCATGTTCTTGGATATTTTCCAGGCTTTCTCCTGTGGTTGATTTTAAGTTTCAAAGCATTGTGGTCTGACAGTGTACACGGTATGATCTCAATTCTTTTATATTTATTCAGAGCTTTCCTGTGCCCCAGAAAGTGGTCTATCTTGGAAAATGTACCGTGTGCAGATGAGAAGAACGTAAATTCCTTTGCTTCTGGATGAAGGACCCTAAAGATGTCTGTGAGGCCCATCTGTCCTAATGTGTCATTCAGGGCTATTGTTTCTGCGGAGATTTTCTGTTTTGTGGATCTATCCAATGCTGAGAGTGGAGTGTTGAGATCCCCTACCATTAGGACATTTTTATCGATGAGGTTGCTAATGTTTGTAATTAGTTGTTTTACAAATTTGGGTGCCTCCGAATTCGGTGTGTAGATATTTACAATTGTTAGCTCTTCCTGCTGAATGGTCCCTGAGACTATTATATAATGTCCTTTTTCATCTCTTATTACGTTGTTCATTTTATTTTTTTTTAACGTTTTTATTTTTATTTTTGAGAGACATAGAGACAGAGCGTGAGCAGGGGAAGGGCAGAAAGAGAGGGAGATACAGAAACTGAAGCAGGCTCCAGGCTCTGATGAGCCGTCAGCACAGAGCCTGACATGGGGCTCGAACTCACAGACCGTGTGATCATGACCTGAGCTGAAGTTGGCCGCTTAACCAACTGAGCCACCCAGGCGCCCCACGTTGTTCATTTTAAAGTCTAATTTGTCTGATATAAGTGTGGCTACTCCGGCTTTTTTCTGACTTCCAGTAGCATGGTAGATAGTTCTCCATCCCCTCACTTTCAATCTGAAGGTGTCTTCAGGTTTAAGATGAGTTTCTTGAAGACAGCAAATAGATGGGTCTTGTTTTTTAATCCATTCTGTTATCCGGTGTCTTTTGATTGGCGCATTTAGTCCATTTACATTCAGTGTTAATATTGAAAAATATGGGCTTACAGTCACTATATTATCTGTAAGTTTCATGTTTGTAAGGCTGTCCCTGGCAGTTTGTGTTCTTTGCAACCTTGCCTTCATAGGATGCCCCTCAGGATCTCTTGCAGTGCTGGCTTATTTGTGATAAATTCTTTCAATTTTTGTTTGTTGGGAACAACCTTGATCTCTCCTTCTATTCTGAATGACAGGCTAGCCGGATACAGAATTCTTGGTTGCATGTCCTTCTTGCTCATCACATTGAAGATATCCTGTCATTCCTTTCTGGCTTGCCAAGTTTCTGTAGATAAGTCTGCTACTACCGTTATATGTCTTCCTTTGTATGTTAGGGTTCTTTTGTCCCTAGCTGCTTTCAGGATTCTCTCCCTATCTTCGTATTTTGCCAGCTTCACTATGATGTGCCGTGCAGAATGTCTATTCAAGTTACGTCTGAGGGGAGTTCCCTGTGCCTCTTGGATTTCCATGCCCGTTTCCTTCCTCATGTTGGGGAAGTTCTCAGCAATGATTTGTTCAAGAACCCCTTTGAGTCCTTTCTCTCTCTCTCTTCTTCCTCTGGAATTCCTTTGATATGGATATTGTTTCCTTCGAGTGCATCGCTCAGCTCTGGAATTCTCCTTTCCTGTTCCTGGATCAGCTTCTCTCTCTTTTTATCTGCTTCCTCTTTTTCAATGATTTTGTCTTCTAATGCACTAACTCTTTCCTCTACCTCTTCAATCCGTGCTGTGGCTGCTTCCAGTTTCCCCTGTATTTCTTCCAATGTCTTCTTTAATTCTTCCTGACCGTTTTTTAAGGTCCTTGAACTCTGCTGCGCGGGACCCCTTGCATTCATCTAAGCTTTTTTCAAGCCCTGCGATTAGTTTTATGATTATCATTCTATATTCATGTTCTGTTATGTTGCTTATATCTGTTTTCATTAATTCTTGAGCTGTCACTGCTTCTTGTAGATTCTTTTGAGGAGAATTCTTCCGTCTCGTCATTTTGGCTGGATGTGTTTTGGGTTGTTTCTTGAAGTTGCTCCGGAGTTACTCCACAGAGCAGTCTGAACTTGGCCTATGTAGCTCCTGCTGAGAAGTGTCACTCCTGAGCGGATGGGCGTGTTTTAGTGTAGGCGGTGATCTCCACTGAGGCAGGGATGGCTTTGGGAGTGACCTCCTGGGGCTGGTGTTTGTGGGCCCGTAAGACAACAATGGCATCCCTTCAGTCGTTTGTTCCCAGTCCTGGGGCTTCCACTCGCCCTCTTGTTTCTGCCCTTACTCTGCTATGGGCACCGGTGCAGTGTGGTCCACTGGATGGTGGTCGCCTGCCTGCTTGCCACCCCCCAACCTTCTGCAAATGTGTCAGGTTTAGAGGTGCTCTGCAGGCGACTAGGGGCCCCCCCGGCAGTCGGTCGCCTGGCCGGGGTGACTTGTGCGCACTCCCCACGTGGGTAACAGCGGTGGTGGCAGTCCCAGCGATTGTTCGCACCCCACGGTGCCCTCTGCGCCGACTAGTGCCCAATCCTGGCTCAGGCGGGCAGAGGCAATGGTCCCAGGTCGATGGCTCCCCACAGGATGGCGGCGCGTCTGGCGCGCAATCTCTGTTCAAGTGGCAGCGTGGCGGTCCCAGCGGTTTTTTGCTCCCCATGGGGCTGCGGGGCAACTAGCGTGCACTCCTCGCTCCCGCCGGCAGCAGCACGGAGGTCCCGCGATTGTTCGCTCTGGATGCCAGAGGCGGCAACGGTGCCTGGCGCGCACTCCCTGCTCGGCGATAGCAGTGGCTGCAGTCCCGCGGTCTGTCGCTCCCCGTGCTGCTGGCAGCTGAGCGACTCTGGGCCGGGCGGACTGACTGTGCCTGGGTCCGCGGTCCGCACAAGGAGAGTTCTGCTGGGTTCTGCTGTTAGACACAGAGCTTCTCCTCCTAAGCCCTGTCTTTAGGGGCTGGATGGTGGTCGTCTCCCCCTCTCTGGCCCTCTCCTTCGGATGTTGGGCACTTTCCCCGCTGTCCCCGGCTCAGCCTCCCCCCAGCTCAGTTTCCCGAATTCGTTTTGTCCGTTCTCGATTAGACTCACGTTCCTGGGGCGTTGTCTATGTTTCTTCCATTCCTTGTAGACTGCTACACCTTTTCTGCCAGGTTCATGGAGTTGAGAATCTGTCTGTTTCGGTCCCTCTCAATTCAAAAAACAAGGGAAATTTTGGGTCTCCCTACTCTTCCGCCATCTTGGTCTCCCCTCTTTTTTAATTTTTTTTAATGTTTATTTATTTTTGAGACAGAGAGACACAGAGCATGAGTGGGGGAGGGGCAGAGAGAGAGAGGGAGACACAGAATCCAAAACAGGCTCCAGGCTCTGAGCTGTCAGCACAGAGCCCGACACGGGGCTCGAACTCACAGACCGCGAGATCGTGACCTGAGCTGAAGTCGGACGCTCAACCGACTGAGCCACCCAGGCGCCCCTATTTATTATTTCTAAGAGAGAGAGAGAGAAAGAGAGAGAGAGAGAGATTGAGAGAGAGAGAGAGAAAGAAAGCACAGTAGTGGGGGAGGGGCAGAGAGACAGAATAAAACACAGAATCTGAAGTAGGCTCCAGGCTCTGAGCTGTCAGCACAGAGCCCAGTGCAGAGCTTGAACTCACAAACTGCGAGATCATGACCTGAACCCAAGTCAGACACTCAACTGAGTGAGCCATCCAAGTGCCCCTGTGAGGGTTTTTATCATGAATAGATGTTGTACTTTGTCAAATGCTTTTTCCGCATCTATTGAAGTGATCATATGGTTCTTATACTTTCTTCTATCAATGTGGTGTATCACAGTGTTTGATTTGTGAATACTGAGCCACTCTTGCAACTTGGGAATAAATCCCACGTTGATTGTCCAAATGATTTTTGAAATATATTGTTGGATTCAGTTTGCTAGGATTTTTGCATCTAACAATCCTAAAATTTGTATGGAACCACAAGGACTCCGAATAACCAAAGCAACCTTGAAAAAGTGAAACAAAGCTGGAGGAACCACAATTCTGATGTATTACAAGCTGTAGTGATCAAAATTACTTCAAGATGTATTACAAAGCTATAGTGATCAAAATAGTATGGTACTGGCACAAAAATAGATACATAAACCAATAGAGAAGAATAGAAAATCTAGAAATGAGGGGCACCTGGGTGGCTCAGTCGGTTGAGCTTCCGACTTTGGCTCAGGCCATGATCTCGTGGTTCACGAGTTAGAGCCCTGCGTCAGGCTCTGTGCTGACAGCTCAGAGCCTGGAGCCTGCTTCAGATTCTTGTCTTCCTCTCTCTCTGCCCCTCCATGCTTGTACTCAGTGTGTGTGTCTCTCTCAAAAATAAATAAAACATTAAAAAAAAGAAAATCCAGAAATGAACCCACAACTATATGTTTAATTAATCTTTGACCAAAGAGGAATGACTATCCAATAGGAAAAAGACAGTCTCTTCAACTAATGGTGCTGGGAAAACTGGACAGCAACATGAGAAAGAATGAAACTGGATGGCTTTCTTACACCATACACAAATATGAATTTAAAAGGGGTTAAAAACCTAAATGTAAGACATGAAACCATGAAAATCCTAGAGGAGAATATAGGCAGTAACCTGGAGTAACTTTTTTTCTAGGTATATCTCCTGAGATAAGGGAAACAAAAGCAAAAATAAACTGTTGGGATTTCATCAACATAAAAAGCTTCTGCACAGCAAAGGAAACAATCAGTAAACCTTGAAAGCAACCTATGGAATGAGAGAAGATACTTGCAAATGACTTATCTAATAAAGTGTTAGTATCCAAAATATATAAAGAATTTATAGAACTAAACACCCAAAAACAAATAATTAAAGCTTATTTATTAGAGAGAGAGAGGGGTGCCTGGGTGGCTCAGTCGGTTAAGCATCTGACTTTAGATTAGGTCATGAACTTTTGGTTTGTGAGTTCGAACTCCGTGTCAGGCTCTGTGCTGACAGCTCAGAGCCTGGAATCTGCCACGGATTCTGTGTCTCCCTTTCTCTCTGCCCCTCCCCTGTTCACACACACTATCTCCATTTCTCTCTAAAGTAAATAAACATTTAAAAAAATTAAAAAAAATAATAAGAAAAGAGAGAGGCAGAGAGAGGGAGAGAGAGAATCTCAAGCAGGCTACATGCTCAGCATGGAGCCCAACGTGGGGCTTGATCTCACAACTGTGAGATCCTGAAATGAGAAAAAATCAAGAGTTGGACACTTAACTGACTGAGCCACCCAGGTGCCCCCAAAAACAAATGACTTAATTAAAAAATGAACAGAAGACATGATTAGACATTTTTCCAAAGAAGAAATCCAGATGGCCAACAGGCACATGAACATCTGCTCGACATCACCGATCATCAGAGAAATGGAAATCAAAACTACAATGAGCTATCACCTCACACCTCTCAGAGTGGCTAAAATCAACAACACAAGAAACAGCAGGCATTGGTGAGGATGTGGAGAAAGGGAACCCTCTTGCATTGTTGGTGGGAATGCAAACTGGTGCAGCCACTCTGGAAAGCAGTATGGAGGTTCCTCCACAAGTTAAAAATATAACTACCGTATATTACAGCAATTGTACTACTAGGCATTTACCCAAAGAATAAAAAATACTAATTCAAAGGGATACATGCTCCCCAATGTTTATAGCAACATTATGTACAGTAGCCAAACTATGGAAATAGCCCAAGTGTCCATTGATTGATGAATGGATAAAGAACACCACACACTATGGAATATTACTGAGTCATAGAAAAGAATGAAACCTTGCTATTTGCAAGGACATGGATAGAACTAGTGAATATTATGCTAAGTGAAATTAGTCAGAGAAAGACGAATACCATATGATTTCATTCATATATGGAATTTAAGAAACAAAACAAATGAGCAAAGGGAGGGAAAAAGAGACAAACGAAGAATCAGATTCTTAGCCATAGAAAACAACCTCATGGTTACCCGAGGGGAGGTGGGTGGGAGGATGGGTTAAATAGGTGATAGGCATTAAGGAGGGCACTTGTGATGAGCACAGGGTGTTGTATGTAAGTATGGAATTACTATATTTACACTAGAAACTATTGTTACACTGTATGTTAACTAACTGGAATTTAAGTAAAAAGTTAATGAAAAGTCATCTAATTCATCCTCCTTGTTGCTGTTTGAACCCCTCCAAAATATTCCTACCTCCCAAGTGTTCATCCAGTAGCTGCTTTTATGCCTCCATTAACAAATGGCTCCCTACCTTTTCAAACCACTGGTTGTAGCTCAAGACAATTCTGAGAGAGTTTGTCCTTATGTTGAACTGAAATATGTATTTTGGAACTTCTACTCATGGAAATGGTATAATCGTCTAAGAGGACTATCTCTATAGATAAAATCTGGATTAGAATAGTAGCCTTCTGGGGCGCCTCGGTGGCTCAGTTGGTTGAGCGTCTGACTTCGGCTTAGGTCATGATCTCGAGGTCTGTGAGTTTGAGCCCCACGTCGGGCTCTGTGCTGACAGCTCAGAGCCTGGAGCCTGCTTCGGATTCTGTGTCTCCCTCTCTCTCTGCCCCTTCCCCACTCATGCTCTGTCTCTCTCTGTCTCAAAAATAAATAAACATTAAAAAAAAGAATAGTAGCCTTCTTATTTATTAGCAGTGTAGTGATGGGCAGATCACTTGTATTTTCCTTGCTTCAGTGACCTCATCTTTAATTTGATGAGATAATAGTACCTACCTCATTAATTTGTTGTGAGGACTAAACAGAACTATGCCTTTTGCATAATTTTTTAAATTACTGATAATAGGTTCTGACACATAGAAAACAATAATAATAATGATGATACTAGCAGCAAATTTTCAGTGTTAATAGTGGAGGTAATGTCCTTATTCTACCCCCACACACCCTCCCCAGAATGCACTGGCCCTCTACTCTGTAGTTCTTCAGAGGTCTGAAGTCTTAGATGAGGTCTACTAAGCCTCTCCTGTTCTCCAGGCCTCTGTATGTGGCTAGGCTGAGGCCATTTGACTCTTAAAAGCTCTGGTACTCCATTAAGTCACTTGTATGAAGACATGGGAAGCCCAGAGATACTGATACTGCCAGCTTCATAAAACTGATAGAAATGGTGTTACAACTAATGAGTCTGCTGAATATGTAATTGAATGGTGTACTTTCTTGGCTGCTCTGGCTTGTACCAACAGGCATAATTTTACTGGGACTATACATAAGCAGTTAGCCCTCATTTCGACTAAATAAATTTTAGAACACTGTTATACATTGCAGCCAGAAATGAATTGGAGAAATTTCTTTTGTAAGATGTATTGGGGAAAGAGCCGTAGTAATAGACCTATAAATTCTGCCAATTTGTCCAGCTCTTTAGCTGTTTGATAAGCTTATTAAGGTAGTGAGGTTATTGACTCAGTGGTGCTTGAGCCTGAGGGCCATATGTGGGGTGGACTCATCCCCTCGTTCAGTTACATATTAGGCAAGTATAAGTTACTGTTAAGTAACACATTTAATAATGCTGTTACAAATCAGCAAGGCCAGCAGTAGCCCTGAAGTTGCAGTACAGTCAGATAAACTTGAACTGAGGCCAGATCTTAGAAGTTTACCTTTCCATATAGAGTAGGCTGAGGGCATGGGATGAGTGAGGACCATTCCAACTGCACATATTAGGGGAAAGTCCAACCCAGTAGGTAGAGTGCAGTATCAGTAGACAGCAGAGAAGGTAGCTTCGCTGCCATGGCAAATGTTTGGTATTAGTGGGTCTAACATCAAATTGCGGGCTGTGCTCCAATAGGCAGATGACCAGGAATCCAGATGCAGGCAGTGTGCAGCGATCCAGTAATGGTTTCCTCATATGTAGAATAAATCCGTTCTTCCAACAAATGATCATCAAGTGGTTACTGAAGAGGTGCAGATGTACTTTATTTTTAAAATTATTTTTAATGTGTATTTATTTTTGAGAGAGACTGTGCAAGTGGGATGGGGCAAAGAGAGAGAGAGACACAGAATCTGAAGCAGGCTCCAGGCTGTGGGCTGTCAGCGCAGAGCCCAACGTGGGGCTCAAACCCACAAACTATGAGATCATGACCTGAGCTGAAGTTGGACACTTAACCAACTGAGTCATCCAAGTGCCCAGGTGCAGACGTAATTTAGACCTGGATCCCATCCTACAGAAGTATGATAGATATGAGAACTTATACAGAAGGGAAATGACTTGCCTAACTCTGTGACCTTGGCCAAATTCTTTCTCTTGGCCAAGTCTCAGTTTTCTCCAGCCCATAATCTGTAATTGTTTTCCTTAAAGTAAAACACAAATAACATAAAATTTACCATTTTGGCTCTTTTAAAGTATAGAACTCAGTGCATTTATGATGTTGTACAACTGTCACCACTATTTAGTTCCAGAACTTTTCAACACCCCTAAAAGAAACCTATAGCCATTAGCAGTCATTCCCCATTCCTCCCTCATTCCAGTCCCTGGGCTCCAAAATATTTTGTACACAGGTCTGCAGTTGGAAGGTAGAGGATAGTTAGGGAAGGGATGTTATTTAGTAGGAGCTGAGGTCAGGAAGAGGCATATATATGACTTGAGTAGCCAGAGGAGAATATCTTAGCCTGGAGAGGGACTATAAGGAGTTAGAAATGCAAAGCAAAACCCTAAACAAGGAGCAGGCCAGATTTGGGACACTGGTAGAGTTCTGCAGGGTAAGGTAGTGAGTGAGTGAGTGAGACCCTGACAGTATACTAATAAATGGCATGGCCTAGACAAGATAACAGTTCTGATTCCAAAGCCAGTGTTTTGCCAGGTCATTATGTTGAAGTAGTTTTTCTGAATGTCAAATATTGTGAAATTTCTGAAAGATGAATAACTCAAGTCAGCTTGATTTCAGCATCCTCTCTTAGTGTGGCTTTTATCCTGAAATCAGAAAGGGCAGGGTTTTATACTTACATATCTGAATAGTTTACCTGGAAGAAGCCTTCTCTTTCTTTTATCCCAAACAGAACGCAAATCAAAGGAAATACAGATAAAATGAATATTTAAAGGTCCTGGCAGTCAATTAATATGTATACACATGTTATTTGTTTGTTGCTACTCCCCCAAAAGCACAAGACCCTGCACATAATATTTGTGAAATAAATCCTGGGTGATTTAAATTAACCCAAATTTTATTTTGTGGCTATTCGACTAATATAAACCTAAATTCTGTCAAGGTCTAACCAGGCAATAGACCAATGAAAAACAATTAAAAGGTTTTCCAAATATTTTGGAGCCCAGGAACTGGAATGAGGGAGGAATGGGGAATGACTGCATATTAGGTATATTATGGGGCATAGTCTGTTTCAGATGCATCTAGTGTTTTTTTTTGTTTTTGTTTTTGTTTTTGTTTTTTGGTGACAGCTATACTATTAAATATAGATTTGAATAGATAATTGAATGCCTACATATTGAACATATATACTATTGATAGTATTTGAAAATATTTGAGAGTATTTACTTGATTTGAAGTATTTTTTTCAGTGTTTAAGAATTATTTATTTTTGACAAATAAAATTGTATATATTTAAGGTATACAATGTGATGGTTTGGTATATGTAAACATTGTGAAATTATTATCACAATCAAACTTCTTAACATATCAATCACTTCCTGTAGTTAACTATTACTATTAGTTTTTATAGTAAAAACACCTGAGTTTGAGTCTCAGAACATTTCAAGTGTACAATATATTACCTATAATCAACATGCTGGATATCCAGAATTTATTCATCTTATAAATAAAAGTTAGTATCCTTTGATGGATATCTTTCCTTTTCCGTGATAGCCATCATTGTACTTTCTGTTGCTATGAGTTTGACTTTTTTTTAGATTCCATACATAAGTAAGATGAAGTGATCTTTCTGTATCTGGCTTATTTCACTTAGCTTAATATCCTCCAGTTTCAACTATGTTGTTGCAAATAACTGTATTTCCTTTTTTAAAATATTGGGGTACCTGGGTGGCTCAGTTGGTTGAGCATCTGTCTCTTGGTTTCAGCTCAGGTCATGACCCCAATGTCATAGAATTGAGCCTCATGTTGGGCTCTGCATTGAGCATGGAGCCTGCTTGGGATTCTCTCTCTCTCTCTCTCTCTCCCTCTGCTTCTCTCCCTCACTCACTCACTCTCTCCCTCTCAAATAAAAAAATACTTTTAAAAAATTAAAAAAATAAAGGTTAATTTAAAATAAAAAATAAAAGACTGAATAATATTCCATTGTATATATATATACTATATTTTCTTTTACATGTATCTATTGACTGGCATTTATATTGTTTCCCTATCTTGACTACTGTGAATAAAGCTGTAATGAACATGGAAGTGCAGATTTCTCTTTCGAACGGTGATTTTATATCCTTTGGATATATGCCCAGAAGTGGAGTTGCTAGATCATAGAATAGTTCTACTTTTAATTTTTTTGAGGTATCTCCAAACTGTTTTCCATGATGGCTTATCCCATTTGCATTCCTACCTATAGTGCACAAGGGCTCACTTTTGTCTACATCCTCACCAACATTTGTTATCATTTGACTTTTTGATTAGCTATACTAACATGTATGAGGTGATATCTCATTAATGTTTTGATTTTCATTGTGTTTAGAAAATATATTTGATGTGATTTCAGTTTTCTTAAATTAGTTAAGACTTTCTTTATGGTCTGACAACACATGGTCTATCCTGGAAAGTGTTCCATGAGCATTTAAGGAGACTGTGTATTTTGTTGCTATTAGATGGAATGTTCTATGTATGTCCATTAGATACATTTGGTCTAAAATGTAGTTTAGGTCCAATGTTTCCCTATTTTCTTCTGGATGATCTATAAATTGTTGAAAGTGCGATACTGAAGTCAATTATTATTGACTTATTATTGTAACAATATATTATTACATTGTATAATAATATACAGTTATTGTATTGTTATTGTAACAATACAATATTGTGTTGTATTGTTATTTCTCCCTTCAGATCTGTTAATATTTGCTTTCTATATTTAGGTGCTCCAATGTTGGGTGCACATGTATTTACTACTGTTATTCCTCTTGATGTATTGATCCCTTTATGATTATATAATTACGTTCTTTGTCTCTTCTTACAGTTTTTGACTTCTAATCAACCTTTTTTTCAGATATAGGTATAGCCATCCCTACTCTCTTTTGGTTTATATATTCATGGAATATCTTTTTCTATTACTTTCAGCCTAGATGTATCCTTTTTTTCTTTTATTTTTTAACTCAAGTATAATTAACATACAGTATTATATTAGTTTCAGGTGTACAATATAGTGATTCCAAAATTCTATATATTTTTTAGTGCTCATCAAGATAATTATATTCTTAATCCCTGTTATGTATTTCACCCATCCCCACACCCACTTCCCCTTTGGCAATCACCGGATCATTCTGTGTATTCAACTGTTTATTTTTGTCTCTTTTCTTTGTTCATTTGTTTTGTTTCTCAAATTTCTTAATAGCTATTTTGCCAAAGAAGACCTACCAATGGCCAACAAACACACGGAAAGATGCTGAACATCTCTATTCATCAATGAAATGCAAATTAAAACCACGATCAGAGATTACTTTACACCTGTCAGAATGGCTAAAATAAAAAATACAAGAAACAACAAGTGTTGGCAAGGATGTAGAGAAAAAGGAACCCTTGTACACTGTTGGTGGGAATGCAAATTGGTGCAGCCATTGTGGAAAACAGTATTCAGGTTCCTCAAAAAGTTAAAAGTAGAATTACCATATGATCCAGTAATTCCACTTTCGCATATTTACCCAAAGAAAATGAAAACATTAATTCACAAAAATTTGTGAACCCTTATGTTTATTGAAGCATTATTTATAATAGCCAAGATATGAAAGCAACCCAAGTGTCCATAGGTAGATGAATGGATAAAGAAGGTATGGTGTGTACATACACAATGGATTGTTACTCAGCCATTAAAAAATTATGAAATCTGTGGGCTACTGGGTGGCTCAGTCAGTTGAGCATTCAACTTTGGCTCAAGTCATGATCTTGCAGTTTGTGAGTTCAAGCCCCACTTCAGGTTCTGTGCTGACAGCTCAGAGCCTGGAGCCTGCTTCGGATTTTGTGTCTTTCTCTGTTCTTCCTCTACTTGTTCTCTCTCTCTCTCAGAATAAAAAAATAAACAGTTTTAAAAATCATGAAATCGTGCCATTTGCAACAACGTGAATGGACTTAGAGGATATAATGCTAAGTGAAACAAGTCAGTCAAAGGAAGATAAAAAACATATGATTTCACTCATATGTAGCATTTAACAATCCTTAAATGTATCCTTAAGACTGAAGGCAAACCCATAGCCAGCATATAGTTGGATCTTGTATTATATCCATTCAGTCACTCTGTGTATTTTGATTAGAGATTTTAATCAATTTTCTTAAAATAATTATTGCTAAGTAAGTACTTATTATTGCCATTTTGTTCATTGTTTTCTGGGTGTTTTATAGATTCTTTGTTTCTTCCTCTCTTCCTCTCTTCCTTTATGATTTGATGATTTTCTATACTGGTGTACTTTGCTTCCTCTTTATCTTTTGTGTATCTACTATAGATTTTTGTTTTATGGTTACCATAAGGCTAATGCAAAACATCTTGAGTTTCAATAGTCTACCTTAAGCCAACAACAAGTTTGTCCTAATATAAAAGCTCCACACTTTTACCCTCCACACACATTTTATGTTTTTGATGTCATTACTTATAACTTTCTGTTTTTATTTAAATTCTAGTTAATTAATGTACACTGTAATATTAGTTTCAGATGTACAATATAGTAATTCAACACTTACATATTTTTATATTGCATATCCATTAACAATATATTGTAGCTACAGTTATTTATAATGTTTTTGTCATTTAGTCTTTATACTAGAATTAAGTGATTTACATACAACTGTATTAGACTATTCTTAGTTTGACTATATATTTACCATTACCAGTGAGTTTTATACTTTCATACAATTTTGTGTTACTAGTCAACATCCTTTCTTTTCAGCTTGAAGAATTCCTTATAGCATTCTTTGTAATACAGTTCTAGTGGTAGTGAACCAGGTTTTATTTATCTTGAGAATGTCTTTATCTCTCTTTCAGTTGATTTTGATGGCTTTGCTGGGTGAAGTATTCTTGGTTGGCAGTGCTTTTACTTTTTTTTTTAAATACATGATTTTTAAAATTTATTTTGAGAGAGAGAGATGAGAGAGAGAGGAGGGGAAGAGAGAGAGGAGAGAGAGAATGGCAAGCAGGCTCCACACTGTCAATGCAGAGCTGAATGTGGGGCTCAAATCCATGAACCATGCGATCATGACCTGAGCCAAAGTCAAGAGTCCGATGTTTAACCGACTGAGCCACCCAGATGCCCAGGTTGGCGGTATTTTTCTCTCAGTAATTTGAATAAAGCATCCTGGCCTGCAAGGTTTTTGCTGAGAAATCCATTGATAGCTTTATGGGAGTTCTTTTGTATATGATAAGCTCCTTTTCTCTTCTGCTTTCAAGATTTTCTCTTTGTCTTTGATGTTTGACATTTTTATTATAATATTTCTTTGGATTGAACCTGATTAGGGACCTTTGACATTCAAGTCCATATGGGATGTCCATATCTTTCCCCAGATTTGGGAAGTTTTCCTCTATTGTTTCTTTAAATAAGCTTTCTGCCAGAGGCACCTAGTTCCTGCCCCCTACACATTTTGAATACTTTTGTTGTCAAATTTTTAATGCATGCCAATCTGGTGGCTATAAAATATCATCTCATTGTGCTATTATTTTAAATTTTTAATACTTCTGAAAAAATTGAGCATATTTTTATAGGTTTGTTGGTCATTCATAATTCCTTATCTGTGAAATGTATCTTAAGTTTTTCCCATTTTTTATAATGTGTTGTTGGTGTTTCTTTCATTTTTAAGACCTTCTTTATACATTTTGGACACTAATCATTTGGGCAAACATTTCCTCCCAGCTTATGGCTTATCTTTTACTCTATTTATGCTACCTTTTTAAAAGATTTTTTTTTAATTTTTATTTAATTATTGACAGACAGAGCATGAGTGGGGGAGGAGCAGAGAGAGAGGGAGACAGAATCCGAAGCAGGCGCCAGGCTCTGAGCTGTCTGCACAGAGCCCACACGGGGCTCGAACCCATGAACCGCGAGATCATGACCTGAGCCAAAGTCGGACACCTAACCGAATGAGCCACCCAGGTGCCCCTTTTGCTACATTTTTAGAGAGAAGTTCTTACTTAAAGTGATTCAACTTATTAATTTCCTTTTTGTTTGTCCTTTTTTTGTTTGTTTGTTTCTTAAGAAATTTTCTCTGAGGCCATAAAGTCATTCTTCTATGTTGCTTTTTGAAAGTTTTTATAGCTCCGTTTTTTAAAAATTTTTTAATCATTATTTATTTTTGAGAGAGAGAGGGAGAGAGAGAGAGAGAGGCAGAGCATGAGCATGGGAGGGGCAGAGAGAGAAGGAGACACAGAATCCAAAGCAGGCTCCAGGGTCTGAGCTGTCAGCACAGAGCCCGATATGGGGCTCAAACTCACAAGCCGTGAGATCATGACCTGAGCTGAAGTCAGAGGCTTAACTGACTGAGCCACCCAGGCACCCCTTTATAGCTTTGTTTTCAATTTTAAGTATTTAATCCCTTGGGAATTTGTTATATATGGTGTGAGAAAGGGACCTGATTTTATTTTATTCCATTAATTAAACACACTCTTTTATTTTCTCGATAATTTGCAATGCTAGGTCTTTCATGAATCCTGTTCTCATATATATTTGAATTTCTGGTACTTTACAGTTGGTTCCGTTGGCTTATCTTCATTACTATAGTTTTATTATATCTTTGTAAGTAACCCCATTTTAATTTTTTTTCTTCAGACATGTCTTGGCTATTCTTTTTTTTAAAATTTATTTGTATACATTTTATAATGAGTTTGTTATGTGTTCTAAAATCCCTATTGACATTTTGGTTTGAATAAATTTAGTCACTAAATCAAGTTAAGGAGAATTGGCATTTTTATAATATTGAGGCTATCTAAAAGCATGTTTTCACTTTCCATTTGTTTCAATTTTAATGTCTCTCAAAGAGCTTATTTATTTTCTTCACAAAGTGCTTATGCACATTTTCTTTGATTTACTTTTCGGAATTATATATTGTTTTATAATTTTAAATAATATCTTTATAAAATCATATTTTCCCTAGATGATATTTACTAATTTACAGAAATTCTGTTGACTTTTATATGTTTATTTGGCATCTTCCAACTTTGCCCAAGGCATCTACTTTTGCTGATTAGCAGAGTTATGTCGTCTATGGAGTGTTCCCCTGTATCCCACCCCCATTCTGGCTTGAGCTCTCACCTTAGGATGCTTTGTCAGGCAAAGGATATCAATATCTCCAATTCAAACTGTCTCTCTTAGTGAGAGCTGTTTAGAGTCTGCCTGTCAATGAAATGGCATTTGGAATTTGAGAGACTTGTGAAAATTATGAAGGCAATTACAAAAGTACCTCCAAAATCCCTTTCCTGGCAAGAGACAACATTTTTTCCCCCAGATGGCATGTTTTCTTGTGGTTCTAGGGCAAATGGTGTCAAATTGGAGAATAATAATAAACAGCCTATACTTGACTCTGTGCCAGGGATTATTCTAAGGGTTTCAAATGTATTACCTTATTTAATCTTCATAACAGTCCCATAAAGTAGATTGATATTATTCTCTATATTTTATAGATGAGGAAACAGTATCAGAGATATTAAATAACTTATTCTACATTATTCAGCAAGTTGTAGAGCCAGGATTTGAACCCAAGTTTCCAAGTCTATACCCTTCAACACTGTCATAGATTGTCTCTCTTAATATTGTCCTGAGTCTTCAGACTTTGCTTCAATCCTGACTGCCTCTTGTTCACTGTGAGGCATCCATCACCCTCTCTGGCCTTGAATGTCTCATCTAGGATATAGGACTAATAAAGGTATATGTGTCTGCTTTACCGGGCTGTTTTGAAATGGGAAAATGATGTTCTTGAACTAAGCTTTCAGGGAAGCCAGGAACAATAGAAGAATGATAGAAAATGGTAGAGAAGGTCTTCTTGTACAGAGGATGAAGGGCAGCCATTAGAATGATACAGACGTATAGGTGGGAATAAGTAGGATGTGTTAGAATGACCAGGAAGAGAGGCCCGACTCATGTTATGGTCTCTGTTAGGAAGGAATGGAATTCAGTGGGTTAGGTCCATTTTAACATGTTAATAGATAACCATGAATGCTGAGATGGGATATCCACATGGGTCTTGTCCTATCTTTTATTTTATCTTTTCCTTTCCCTTCCCTTTCCTTTTGTTTTTCTTTCTTTCTTTCTTTCTTTTTTCTTTTTTCTTTTTTTCTTGTCTATTGTATAAGCAAAATTTTTATTGTTCAGGATAAAGCTTATTGATCATTCTGTGTATGCTTGAAAAGGAGAATACTTTGTTAGCAGACTTAATATAGTGATATTTCATGTGACAGTTATTAAATCTCTTCCCCTTAAGAGGCAAAGAATGGTTTCTGTGCCTGATTATATCTGCCACACTATTTGGCTTTGTGCCATATATAAATGTAAATTGCTTCCTGGCATGCATGCTCAAGGATCTCTAAGCATACCTGATACTCCTGGAAGCTGGGATTGAGATTCCAAAATAGGGGCGCCTGGGTGGCTCAGTCGGTTGGGCGTCCAACTTCGGCTCAGGTCATGATCTCGCAGTCCATGAGTTCCAGCCCCACGTCGGGCTCTGTGCTGACAGCTCAGAGCCTGGAGCCTCCTTCAGATTCTGTGTCTCCCTCTCTCTCTGCCCCTTCCCCACTCATGCTCTGTCTCTCTCTGTCTCAAAAATAAATAAACATTAAAAAAAAAAAGATTCCAAAATAGAGGCAGGGTGTGAGTGCAAGAAGTGGGAGCTGTGCCTACAGCACACCAGGTTTCTTTCAGTTCCCTACATCCAACTTTGCCACCAGTGTCATTGCCTAACTGTTGTGGCAGAGAAGGGAGTTTCAGTGACCTTTGTTATAGGTGAGTTCATTTCCTACAATCCTACTCTTTTGTCTGTGTTTTGCCCTTTTGCTGAGTTTTTTGGCTGGTACTTTCATAAAACAGAGGTACATTAGAGGGCCCTGCTCATGATTAGAGTTATCTGAAAAAGGAAAGCCTGCCTTGGGAGATAGTGATCTCATCATTGGTTGTGTTCAACCAGAAGGGCAGGGCAATTGTTGGTAGTGGACATTGTCACTGTAGGTAATGCGTTGATTAAGGGGCTGAGGGTGGTATGGACTGGATGACCTACCATTTCCTTCATAACTCTGATTCTACAACTCTGAGATTCTATTATTTAACGTTACTGGTAACACTTCACTTTCTAAGAGGATGGCTCATGTTTTATTCCTCTCTGGCTGGCTAGATTTGACCTTTGAAAATATCGAGGTGACATTTAGACAAATATTGCTTACCCGTTCTCTTCTCAGAAACATCACACTGGTAGAGCCAGGAATAGGCTGGCTTTCTGTGACACTGCTTAGGCCCCTGTTGAAATACTTCGCGGGTACTAAGGCACCATGCCAGGACCTGAGAGAACTGGATATTATGACACCTCTCCTTTAAGAACTACCAAATCATTTTCAGGGAGAGGATACTAAAGGGGTTGAAGAGTATGTACCAAGGGATGAGTTAGCATGAGTTTAACATGTGGAACAATGATTTCACTGGAGTATGTATATAGGTACATAAATGTATGGGGAAATGTCAGCAAGGATTATACAGAACAATTCATAACCATGGTTTCCTTAGGAAAGGTGGAAATAACGTGATGAGGAGTAGTCAGAGGGGAACTTTCACTTTATCTAGACTATTTTAACTTTTTTAAAAAATTTAAATCCAAGTTAGTTAATATATAATGTATTAATGATTTCAGGAATAGAAATTAGTGATTCATCATTTGCATTTAACACCCAGTGCTCATCCCAATAAGTGTCCTCCTTAATGCCCCTTGCCCATTTAGCCCACCTTCCCCCCCCCGCCCGACACCCCTTCAGCAACCTTAGATTGTTCTCTGTGTTTAAGTGTCTCTTAGAGTTTGTCTCCCTCTGTTTTTATCCTATTTTTGCTTCCCTTCCCTTATGTTCATCTGTTTTGTATCTTTTTTTTTTTTTCTAAAGTGGATAGGCTGCAGGTCTGAAGTTGAGTTTATTTTTTATTTTTTTATTTTTATTTTTTTAAACGTTTATTTATTTTTGAGAGACATAGAGACAGAGTGTGAGCAGGGGAAGAGCAGAGAGAGGGAGACAGAGAATCCGAAGCAGGCTCCAGGCTCTGATGAGCCATCAGCACAGAGCCCGACGCGGGGCTCGAACCCACAGACCGTGAGATCTGACCTGAGCTGAAGTCAGCCGCTTAACCGACTGAGCCACCCAGGTGCCCCTGTTTTGTATCTTAAATTCCACATATGAGTGAAGTCATCTATTTGTCTTTCTTTGATTGACTTACTTTGCATAGTATAGTACAAACTAGTACCATCCATGTGGTTGCAAATGGCAACATTTCATTCTTTTTGATCATGGAGTAATATACCATTGCATATATATATATGCACATTTGATGGACATTTGGGCTCTTTCCATACTTTGGCTATGGTCAATAGTGCTGCTATAAACACTGGGTGTTGGGAGCCGTTTTGGGCTCGCAGGTTGAGACCCCTTCCTGTGTGGAAAAGGTTGAAGCAAAGCTCCCGCCAGCCAAACTGGCACCTAGTCTTACCTCCTTCTAAATAATCTTTCAGGCCTGGATTTCTTGAACTGCTCTTGTTGGCCTAAGGGATATAATGCTCTTTGGTTTTATGGCATATGGAAAAGGGGACCTGGAGTGTGATGTCTTGATGGATAAAATCTGAATGAGAGTGACCTGGCCAGAAGTAACCTCAAGGTTGCCTCTTGGGGATAGGTTACACAAATTGATCATACAGAATAGCAGTTATGAGTTGGCTAGAAATTAGTAGTCATTAGGCCTCAAGACTCCTTGAACCAAACTAGATTTTCCCTACAGGTATCGCATTGTGTTAATCATCCCCTCAGCCCCACCATAAAACCTCAAGGCACATCTCTGTAAAGCTTCTCTCAGTATATGATTAACAGACTGATAGAAGAGACTGTAAAGAGACTTAGGACCTTCCCTGGAGGTTAGCCTAGCCTAAAAGTTAGAAGCACTGTTTATAGATATGGTACAACACATATCTTCACTGATCAACAACAAATATTGAGCACCTCCCTGAGGTTAACATTTCACAAATCCTTTTGTAATTCTCATCCCCACACTACCTTATAATAAAAAGGCAATAACAAAATATTCTTACAAAAGCTACCATAAAAAAATAGATAGACATGAGCCCTTACGATTATGGATAGAATGACTCCTAATCTACCTATAGATGACTAACATAGGTCTTGAGGCAACAATGTATGTTGTTAAGAATGCCTTGGCACTGATGTAATGTCACTCACTACCTTTAAAAATAAAGACACTGAGACCAGCAGGTCAGAGATGCCAGAATTGCCAGGCTGCCTTCTTGGGCATCAGACTGCATCTCTCTTGTGGCTCTCTCATTTCCTTTCGCCTGACTGTCCGTCCTTCGTGGACCCCTAGATTCACCAGAACAAGGACCCTGGCAACCGGGGTGCATATGCCCCTTCAAAACAGCACTCATGTATCCTTTGGATAAATACCTAGTATTGCAATTGCTGGGTCATAGGGTAGTGCTTCTTTTAATTTTTTAAGGAATCTATATACTGTTTTCCAGAGTGGCTGCACCAGTTTGCATTTTCACCAACAGTGGAAATATGTTCCCCTTTCTCTACATCGTTGCCAACATCTGTTGTTTCCTGAGGTGTTAATTTTAGCCATTCTTATCAGTGTGAGGTGGTATCTCATTGTGGTTTTGATTTGTATTTCCCTGATGATGAGGGATGTTGAGCATTTTTTCATGTGTCTATTAGCCATCTGGATGTTTTCTGTATAAAATTGTCTATTCGTGTCTTTTGCACATTTCTTCACTGGATTGTTTGCTTTTTGTGTGTTGACTTTGGTAAATTCTTTATAGATTTTGGTTAATAACCCTTTATCTGATATGTCACTTGCAAATATCTTCTTCCATTCCATTGGTTGCCTTTTAGATTTGCTGATTGTTTCTTTCACTGTGCAGAAGGTTTTTTTATCTTGATGAGTTCCCAATGAGTTCATTTTTGCTTTTGTTTTCCTTGCCTCCAGAAATAGGTCAAGTAAGAAGTTGCTACAACCAAGATCCAAGAGGTTGTTGCCTGTTTTCTCCTCTACGATTTCAATAGCTTCCTGTCTTACATTTGGGTCTTTCATCCAGTTTGAGTTTATTTTTGTGTATGGTGTAAGCAAGTGGTCCAGGTTCATTCTTCTGCATGTTGCTGTACAGTTTTCCCAGCACCATTTGCTGAAGAGACTGTTATTTTTCAATTGGATATTCTTTCCTGCTTTGTCAAAGATTAGTTGGCCATATGCTTGCAGGTCCATTTCTGAGTTTTCTATTCTATTCCTGTCTGCTTGTTGAAAGAAGCTTGATAGAATTGATAAAAAAGGGAAAGAAAAGTAGGTTAAGAAAAATGAAAGTAAGAAAATTTAAAAATTAAGAAAATTTTATATAATAGAATAAAATGAAATAAAATGAAATAGAATAAACAATTTTAATAATATAGTAAAAATAATTTAAAAAATTAAATTAAAAAAGAAAATAAAAATAAATTTTTCTTTCTGTAGCCAAGAAAAAGGAAGGAAAAAGAAATTAAAGGACAGAAGAGAAGCAAAAAAAGAAAGAAAAAGAAAAGAAAAAAGAAATAATAAATGAACCAGCAAACAGAATGAAACCCAAATGAAATTACATCCAGTTTCTCCTAGAATCTAAACTATGAAGCACTTTATAGTCTGTACACTAAACAGGCTGAGGGACTTGTTCTGGTATTCTAGGGGATGTGCTTGGAGGGTACAGTTCAGTGGGGCTTGAAGTAAGGTCTCCATTCTCCACTAGGTGGTGTTGCTTACCTTACTGGGGTGGATCAGCGTGGCACATGTATGTGTGCTTGGGAGAAGTGAAAATATTTTCTTCCAGCTCCCTAGTCTCAGGAACAGGAACTTTGAGCTCTCACCATCTCCCGATCAAGTACTCCTCCTTTGTCTCAGGCCTCTGTCACCTCCCTGCATCTATCCTGTCCATGTCCAACCTGTCTGCCTGCCAGGTGGCACCTTCCTCCAATGTTTTATCTCAGATGAGTTGTGTGTCAAAACCCCACACTTCAGAGACCCCTGTGGCTTGGACTCTCTGGGGTAGGGTCTTGCTGAGCAATGGCTGAGTGCCAGCCCTACCCTGGAAAATATTTGTGTCATTGTGCAGTGGTAGAGGTTCAGAGATTGTGGAAAATCACAAAACACATCTGGCATTAGGTTTCACCACACTCTGGCATCTTTGTCACAATACCAGCAAACACGGCAGCTCTCTGGGGTCCCCTGAGATCTCTGCCTGTTCAGAGGCCATATAGCCTTTGCCAAATGTACTCCAAGCAGGGGAACTGCTTCTCCCTGTGTGGCACATGGACCCTTCAGACCCCACTGACTGCTCCTGGGGATTCATCCTACTTACTCACCAGAGCACTGAGCTCTGGAACTTCAGACTCTGCACTCCATTGTTTATAGAATCCTAATGGTATTGAAACCCTCTCCTTTCTTCCCGTCAGTGCTTTTGGGAACAGATTTCTTGTTCAGTCCCCTGTGAATGTTTTCACCCTTTGTCTTTCTCTCCAACTACTTTTGGGGAGTGTTTTCCCTGCACTCTCCCAACGCACCACACTCTCCCCCTTTCTCTGTCCTCTTTCCACAAAAACATTTCCCTACCCTCCACGGCTTTTCTCTTCCCCAATTCACCTCTCTGCACTATGTACCTGCCAAGTTCTGTGGCTCAAGTTATGCAGATTTTGTGTTAATCTCAGATAAATTCCCTAGGTGTGTAAAATCTTTTGGTGCTCATCTAGCTGCATTTCAGGGATGAGACAGGCTGAGGGTCTCCATGCTGCTCTGCCATCTTCCCAAAACCTGCCTAACTTTTTATTTTTTGCAGAGATATATTGCATGTCCCAAAAAATTACAATTTTAAAGGATACAATTTAGTGGATTTTAGTATAGTTGACACTTAACACAGATTTAAACAGTGTGGGTCCACTTATACATGGATTTTTTTGATAAGTATAGTACAGTACTATAAATGTATTTAATTCCTTATGATTTTCTTAACATTTTTTCTCTCACTCAATTATAAGAATACATGTATAATACATACACAAAATATGTATTCATCAACTGTTATTGGTAAGAATTCTAGTCAACAGTAGGCTATTAATAGTTAAGTTTTGGAGTCAAAAGTTATACACAGATTTTTTACTGTGTGGGAAGTTAGTATCCCTAAAGTCTACTTTGTTCAAGGGTCAACTGGATATTCATTGTGCAACAATCACTACTATCTATTCTAGAACATTTTCATCACTCCCCAAAACTAACCCTGCAACCATTAGCAGTCACTCCCCATTCCCCTACTTCCCCTAGTCCTGGAAACCACTAATCTGTTTTCTGTCTTTACGGATTTATCTATTTTGGGCATTTCATATAAATGGTGTATAATATGTGGTTATTTGTATGCCTGGCTTTCTTTACTTAGCATGCTGTTCTTGCTGTTCATTCATATTGTAGTTTATTCCTTTGTATTGCTAAATAGTATTCTATTTTGTGTTTGTGTGTGTGTGTTCATGTACATACCACAGTTTGATTTATCTATTTATCAGTTGAACTTCTGGATTGTTTTCACATTTTGGCTATTATGAATAATACTGCTATGAACATCTACATACTAGTTTTTGTGTGAACATATATTTCCAGTACTCTTGAGAATATACATAGGAGTGGAACCATTGGATTATATGAGAGATAAGTCCTAGAGGTGCGGTGATGAGAAAATTACAAAGCAGGGACTAAGACTCTACAGAAGCTGAAGCACCGGTCTCCCAGCTCAAGTCTCTTTTATTTTGTTACTTGTCTGATAACAGCAAGCACATACAACATAGTATTTGGCATCTTGACAGGTCATGCACCTGCAGTGTATTTCATACTGAGTCATGAGTACATCTTGTGGCAGACAAAACATTCTTATCCCTGGCCTGGGACCTGTATGATGTCCTGGAGAGGAAGAACAGTCCCGGTGGCTTTCCAGCCTGGGAATGGAACTGCTTTCAGTTCGTTACTGTTCCTTCCCTTTCCTTCAGGACATTCTTAGGGTGCCTCCGACTTCTTGTTTAACATCTCCCCCTTTTTGTTTGTATACAATGGACTGTAGGAGGACATTGTATAACCAGAGCTCTCGGTCAGTACGTTGATAGGCTCGTCATCCCTGGTGCCAGACTGTGCATGCAAGGATAAATACATTGCATATTAATATAAACAGAATAGAAGTAGAGAAACTAAAAATCTTAATATGTTCTATAGGGTTTAGTTTTTCTAATCTCTCTTATATACTTTTTAAGATCTTAGAATCGGATAACATGTCCAGATTTGTTTTGAAAGTCTCATATATCTCTTCTTGCAGATGTTGAATGTCCATGGACACATTAGATTGCCCGAGCAAGTGTCTCTTAACATCATTCTATGGTAATTTAGTGTTATTAAATGGTAACAGCATTACACACATTGATGTAGCATTCTAGTTACATTTTTAGCTGGCCTGGGCAGCCTTGGCCAATCCTATGGCAAAGAGTGGAGCAAGAATCACAATAATAGTGAGAAACAAGGTGTGACAGTACATCACAGTAAGGAAACATATAAAAATAAGAACAGTTTTTTTTTTTTTTTTTGGTTTCACTGGACTGTCGATTACTCAAGCTTCTGCCTTGCATAGATTAGTCAGCTTCCAGAGTGACTAAAGCAGAGCTGTAGTCTCCGGAGCCTCTGGAATTGCAGATTGCTTCTTCAGTATGGTCAGTTTGCACGGTGTTGATGGATCAGGAATGCGCTCCCAGTTTTGAGAGTCCAGCTTCATTCTGCTGTAGTTAATCCAGAGACCCACTTCAGCTACCTTTACTGCATTAGGAGTTGACAAAATGACAGTGAGCAGACCCCTCCAGAGGAGTTTTAGGGGTTGGACATTTCATTCCTTTATCCATATTGCATCTCCTGGTTTAAAGGGGTGAGCATCTGTGTAAGATTTACAGGTAATTGTTCTCTGGCCCAGTGGTGTTGATAGTTTAATTATGAACACACCATCGTAGAGTTTGTAATGAACTTCTAAGGCGAGTTGAGCACATAGGGCTCCAGTCAATGACGCTACCATAGGAAGTATTTAAAAGAACTCACCTTATCTCCCCTCTACATGCTTCCCAAGTCACCCATCCATCCGATTCTGACAATGTATGAGTAGCACAAGACAGAAACATTGGAGGAATGTCATTAATTGTTAAGATTGGAGCCAATCAGAGAATGGACTGATTGAGTGACAAATTTGTCCTTTAAAATTATTTCAGCATTAGGGGTGTTGGGAGGATAGCCATATATTTAATGAGAGCCTCCCTCATCCTGTCCAGGAAGACCATTGGGCTCTCATTTTTTTTTTTTTAGGAAGAAGTCTACTTCTCTTTTTTATTTTTTAATTTTTTTAACGTTTATTTATTTTTGAGACATAGAGACAGAACGTGAGCAGGAGAAGGGCAGAGAGAGAGGGAGACACAGAATCTGAAGCAGGCTCCAGGCTCTGAGCTGTCAGCATAGAGCCCGATGCGGGGCTTGAACTCACAGGCCACGAGATCATGAGCTGAACCGAAGTCACCGCTTAACCGACTGAGCCACCCAGGCGCCCTTGGGCTATCATTTTGTGTTTGTAAAATAGTGGCTAATTTAGCATAATTTAAGAGCTAAATCTTAGATTTTCTTAAATTTTTAAACACATCTGTCCCATTAAGCGTCTGATTTAACAAAAGCATTATATCTTGATTTTTTTAAGGCCCAGAAATAATGAACATAGGGGAATTCTCCCCATTTCCTTTACATTTGCAGAACATGTCTAATTGTAGGATAGTATTGTTATTGATATTTTTCTTTGGCTGGCCAGGTTCTCTCTTTCAATTTGTATTGGGGCTGAGCCTTTGTGCAAAAGAAAATGAATCATAATGCATTCCAATGAAGTAATGGCCTTGGTTGGGGAATTACCAATCTATAGGAAAAAGGAAGAAAGTTGTCCTTTATCTCAATTTTCTATAGCCAGCTAGGAGAAACCTCATCTCCTGGTCTCTCGTTTTGGCTGGGTATGAGACTGGCAGTCTAAAGCCCTCTCAGTCTTGCGAGGTGCTGGGGGTAGTCATTTTTACGCAGACTTGATTCTACCTTCTGAGAGCTGGCCTGGTCGTTTTTTTTTTTTTGTTTGTTTGTTTTTCTTTCTTGCCCCTCCGTTTCCTTCCTGCAGGATCTTGGGGGTATGGACTGTGACCAAGCAGGATTTTCTTCATTGTTGTAGGATGAACTAATTTTATTTTGGCCCAACAGTAACTTATGTACTGATCATTGGCCATTGAGGGAGGGGGTTAAAGGGCCAAAGTCAAGGTCTGTTCCCTTGCCATTTTAAATAATGCCCACATAAATATGTCTTAGCCATGTGGATATCCATTTTTGTCATACAATGGGCTAAGTTTAGTAAAATGGCTCCCATGTATCTCAGCAAAAGCCCTTTATATATCATCCATCCCTCATATGGCATAGGCATCCATTTCTCTGCTAAACAGGAACAACACAAATGTGGAGAATTGGGAGGCTGGCACCAAGAGTATTGTCATCATTTTCCCAGCCTTTGGATTAAAGGAGGAGGAATTTTAATCTTAACCCTGTGTACTTTTAAAATCCATTTATTTTAACCTTAGTCCATCCTGACCACACATAATTTTTTTTTAGATTATCCTTCACAAACCTTCTACAACTTTTCTTTTGCATTTAGATTTTATTCCAAGCCATTTTTCTCCAAATAACCAGTCTCATGTAGGACAAAATTACTTTCTTTTACCTTTAACAAAAATATATTTTCATTTCTTATAGCTTTTTTATATCTTTTATATTTTTACGTTTTTACATATAGGATTGTTTTTCTTATTTTTATCAGTTTTAACTACATGTAGCAGAATTTTAACTTTTAGAAATATTAGTCTCCAGTGAAAACTAAGTAGTAACCAATTTCAAACACTATGTTATATCAGAATTTTTTACATGGCAAATTTGTGAATCCATTAAGCACAGAGCATGTTTTTCAACAGTTTCAAATATCCTTTGCTTTTTTGTAACGAGTCAAAAGCACAGACCTACATCTTGTAATTAGTGCTTTAGCCTCTTATCTTATTAGATATCCAATGAATTCAATCTTAATTTATCATGCAAGTAAAACTTTAATGTTTTAGGTTACTAAAGACTTTGAAAGCTATCTTAACAATTACCCATGAAAACTTTGAGACAGACAAAATTAACCATCACTTTAAGTCATCCTTTTTTTACAAATTGGAATAGAGATAACATGAGCTTATTTGACCTTTTCGGCAAATCTAAGTAGAATAAAAGCTTTTTTTTAATGTTGATAAACATTGTCTATCTCAAACCAACAAACTTAAATTAGCTTAAACTTTGAATAGGTTTTACTTGAGTCCACGTAAGAAAATTTGTTCCCCATGGTTAATTTTAACCTGGAACTTTGGTGGGGAAGTCTGACATCAGTGGTCTTTGCTTCTCAACATCTAGGGTGGGAGGAGGAGCTGATGGTGCCTGAGGTATTGAGGAACCAGCTATGCAGGCCACACCCCAGGTGGTGCAGAAAAGGAGTGGAAGAAGGGAAGGCAGAAGAGGAGAGGTGCCAGCAGAAGGCAGAGAAATAGAATTCCCAGTTTTAAATCTTGTCAGCTCAGACAGAGCAGGAGACTCCAGGTTTCTTTTGTTTTGTTTTTCACCAGTGGAATTAGGCAGTCAGTGTCAGTCCGAAGAAGACAAGGAACTTCTCCGAAGCAAAAGGAGTTTCGGCAGCTGCTTGGGAATATTCCTTAAAGTCCCCATTCTGAGGTAGAATAACCAGAGACAGTTGGCTCTAACTGTCATAGTCATTGACCCAGAAAATGAATGAGAGATAAGTCCCCATAGTTGCCCTGCAGAAATCCCAAAGGATGAACTTCCCTGCTCCAAAGTTCCCTTCGGTTCCCTTGACACTTCTTCAGTGGTGCTGCACACTTCCACCTGAGGTCCCTGTTTGGGCACCAGTTGAAAGAGAGACGGGTCCTAAAGATGCGGTGATGAGAGAATTACAAAGCAGGAGGCTAAGACTTTCCAGGAACCAAAGCACCATTCTCCCAGCTCAAGCCTCTTTTATTTTGTTACTTGTCTGGATAATGGGAAGCACATGCAACATAGTATTTGGCATCTTGACAGGTCATGCACCTGCAGTGTATTCCATACTGGGTCATGAGTATATCTGGCACCACACAAAACATTCTTTTCCCTGGCCTGGGACCCATATGATGTTCTTCTGGAGAGAATGAGCAGTCCTGGTGGCTTTCCGACCTGGGAATGGAACTGCTTTCAGTTCCTTGCTGTTCCTTCCCTTTCCTTCAGGACATTCTTATGGTGCCTCCGGCTTCTTGTTCTCCAACAGTTAAATTATAGGGCAACTATATGTTTAACTTTTTGAGAAACTGCCTAAATGTTTTACACAGGAGTTGTACCAATTTATACTCCTACCAATAGTGTATGAAGGTCTAATTTCTTCATATCCTCATTAACACATGTTATTATCCATTTTTTTATAGCCATCCTATTGGGTATGAAGTGACATCTCATTGTGATTTTGATTTGTATTTCCCTGATGGCTAATAGCGTTGAGCATCTTTACGTGTATTTATTGGCCATTTATATATCTTCTTTGGGAAAATTTTCAGATGCTTTGCCCATTTTTAAGTGGGTTATTTGCCCTTTTATTGTTGAGTTATATATATTCTGGATACTAGATCCTTATCAGATATAGTATATGCAAATATTTTTTTCCATTCTGTGCATTGTTTCACTTTCTTTATGCTATCATTTACAAAGCAAAAGTTTTTAGTTTGGATGATCTATTTTTTTCGCCTTTGATTAGTTGTGTTTTAGGTGCATGTGTAAGAAACTATTACATAATCTAAGGTCACAAAAGTTTGCTTCTGTATTGTGTTTGACATGTTTTATAATTTTAGCTTTTACATTTAGGTCTTGAATCCATTTTGAGTTAGTTTTCACATATAATGTGAGGTATGGGACCAGGTTTATTCTTTTGCATGTGGATATCCAGTTGCCCAGCACCATTTGTTGAAAAGACTATACTCTTCCCTTTTGAATTGTCTTGACACCTTGGAAAAAATATCAGTTTAGCATAAATGTTGGGAATATTTCTTTTTTTTAAGTTTATTTATTTGAGAGAGAGTGTGTGCACAAGTTGGGGAGGGGCAGAGAGAGAGCAAGGTGAGAGAGAAGCCCAAGCAGGCTTTGTGTTGTCAGTGCAGAGCCTAACGTGGGGCTCAATCTCATGAACCATGAGATCTTGACCTGAGCCGAAACCAAGGGTCAGATGCTTAACCAACGGAGCCACCCAAGTTTACCTAGGTATATTTCTGTACTCTCATCTATTTCATTGATCTTTGTATCTATTCTTGTGCCAGTACCACACTCTCTTGGTTACTAAAGGCTTATAGTAAGTTTTGGAATCAGAAAGTGTGAGTCTTCCAACATTAAAAATTGTTTTGGTTATCTTGGGTCTCTTGAATTTCCATATGAAATTTAGAATCAGCTTGTCAATTTCTGCCAAGAAGCAACCTGAGAGTTTTGATAGGGATTGTGTTGAATCTGAATCAACTTGCATACTATTACCGTCTTAACAATATTAAATCTTCCAATCCATGAACATGACATATCTTCTTATTATTTAGGTCTTCTTTACTTACTTTCAACAATGTTTTGCAGTGTTTGGTGTATAAGTCTTGCCTTCTTTTGTAAAATGTATTCCCGAGAGTTTTCTTCTTTCTGATGCAACTTAAATGGGACCATTTTCTTAATTTCATTTTTAGAAATACATTTGACCTTTGCATATAGGCCAATCTCAATAGATGATTATGTATTTTTTCTAATCTTTATTCAATTAATATGGTGTATTAAATTGACTGAGTTTCATATATTGAACCAGCCTTGCATTCCTGAGATTAATCCCATCTGATAAAGTGGATTTTTAAAAATATATATATTACTGGATTTGGTCAGCAAGTATTTTTTTGAGAGCTTTTACGTTTTTATTTTTGAGAGTTTATGAAATATTGATGTTAATTATTCTTTAAATGTTTTGTAGACTTCACTAGTGATGCCATCTCATCCTGATTTTTTTCCCATGTAAGAAATTTCTAATTACTAACTCAATCTCTTTGCTTATAATAGGCCTATTCAGATTTTCTATTTATTTTTCAGTTATTTTCTATTTCTTTTTCAGTTATTTTCTATAGTTTTTATCATTATAGGAATTTATTTCATTAGGTTATCTAATTTTTTGGGATACAGTTGTTCATGCTGTTCCGTTTAATCATTTTTTAAAAATTTCTTTTAGACTGGCAGTAATTTTTCCTCTTTTAGTCCTGATTTTAATAATTTGAGTCTTCTCTTTTTTCTCTATTTTAACTTTTTACAAAGCTAATGTATTCCTTTATCAATTATGTAATTTAAAAAAAGAAGAAAAATGGAAGATACGTACAAAATAGAAAGGCGTATCAAAATGGGGATCTGGGTAAGTTGGTAACTCCCTGGAAGTCATTTTTCCTCTATGGGCCTAGGTTTCTTCATCAGAAAGTTGCTATGTTGGTTCATTGTTGCTTAAGTGGTTGAAAGTCTCATTGCTCTATTATTTACATGATCAAATGTGAGATTAAAGACCATAGGTGGGAGTATTTCTGGGCAGAAAGTACACCAATTTGGGAGAATCCCAGTATTCCTGAAGGACATAGTAGAGAGAGGCTAAGGATGTAAATGCAAATTGAAGCTGGATTATGGTAATGTTTGAATTCTAGGCTGAGATATTTGAATTTGGTAATGGGGAACTATTAAGGGTTTTGGAGTGTGAGAGTAGCTAATCAAAGTGATAGTCAAGGAAATTGATCTGATAATGGTATATGGGAGGGATTAGAGCTGGGAGATAATCCAGGGAAGTAATCTAGGAAATGGGGGTCATGACAGTGGGAATGAAAAAAAAAAAAAAGAAATGAGGACCAGAGATATTCTCTGATTTGGAAAGCACTCCCTGGAATGGCTAAGGGGGTGGGGGAGAGAGGAGTTAGTTTGTTCAGTTTTGTTCACCCTTGTGTCTCTCATAGTTAATGGTGAGGCATAGAATAGGTCCAGAATATACATTTATTTATTAAATTGAATTGCATTAACCTAGCCTTGCTTAGAGTTCAATGGAGGCTGAAGACAATAGTCTTCAAGTACTCTGAGAGGACTTCCAGGAAAGCCTTCCAAGTTGCCAACCTTTAGACACTGTATATTCACACCTCACTCCTGCAAATATCCTGTGCTCCTTCCCACTGGAACTGTTCCAGATCATCATCTAATTCCAACCATCCAAAATCCAATATTTAACTTGTCTTAAACTCCTGAGAAGAAAAGGAATGTTTGTTTGTTATTTAATCTCATAAAGGCCTGCTTATGCTAACCTTTTTGTTTTGTTTTGTTTTTATTTAAATTTTAGTTAGTTAACATACAGTGCAATATTGGTACAGGAATAGAATTCAGTGATTCATCACTTACATACAACACCCAGTGCTCATCACAACAAGTTCCTTCCTTAATACCCATCACACATCTAGTCCATCTCCCACCCGTCTCCCACCATCAATCCTCATTGTGTTCTCTATTGTTAAGAGTCTTTTGTAGCTTGTTTCCCTCTCTCCTCTTCCCCCCAACCCCCTTCTCATATATCCATCTGTTTTGTTTCTTAAATTCCACATATGAGTGAAATCATATGGTGTTTATCTTTCTCTGAATGACTTATTTTACTTAGCATAATACATTCTAGCTCCATCCACGTAATTGCAAATGGCAAGATTTAATTCTTTTTGATGGCTGAGTAATATTCTATTGTATGTATATGTGTGTGTGTGTGTGTGTGTGTGTGTGTATATACACCACACCTTATTTATCCATTGGTCAGTTGATGGACATTTGGGCTCTCTCCATAGTTAGGCTATTGTTGGTAATGCTGCTGTAAACATTGTGGTGCATGTACCCCTTCAAATCTGTAATTTTGTATCCTTTGGGTAAATATCTAATAGTGCAATTGCTGGGTCTTAAGGTAGTTCTATTTTTAGTTTTTTGAGCAACCTCCATACTGTTCTCCAGAGTGGCTGCACCAGGAATCAACAGTGTAAGAGCCCCCCCACCCCCTTCTATGCATCCTCACCAATGCCTGTTGTTTCTTCTATTGTTAATTTTAGCCATTCTGACAGGTGTGAGGTGGTATCTCATTCTGAGAAAAGAAAAACAAAACTGTAGGCATCATATTTCTAGATTTCAAGCTATATTACAAAGCTGTAGTCATCAAGACAGTGTGGTACTGGCACAAAAACAGACATAGACCAGTGTAACAAAATAGAAAACCCAGAAATGGACCCACAACTATATGGTCAACTAATCTTTGACAAAGCAGGAAAGAATATCTGATGGTACTCTTTTTATAGCAAAGCTTAGCTTGCTTTGTGGGAAGCTGGGAAAAACTAATGAATTATTATAGGATGAAGCTTTTTTTATTTTGTATATTTTTTATTGTCAGATTGGTTTCCGTAAAACACCCAGTGCTCATCACAACCCATGCCCTGCTCAGTGCCCATTACCCACTCTCCTCCTCCCATACCCCCTCAACCTTCGGTCTGTTCTTAGTATTTAAGAGTCTCTTATGTTTTGTCTCCCTTCCTCTCTGTGTTAAAGGATGAAGCTTTTATTGTTTCAAAGAGATGACATCATGTATATGATGTTCTTGCTTCAATGCCTTAGAAACCTTTTTGAACAGATCTGTTCCTTGACTAATCATCCCTCATCATTGCCTATTGATTGTATTAAAGAGCAGCTATTATCATATCTAAGACACAAAGTTGAGCTCTGGAAGCTGGAAAGAGATTTCCAATAGAACATTTATAGAGGGTGATAAGTTCTGAATAGAGATACATTTTTGCACATGTGGCTGTGTATGCAAAATGCATTAAAAGTAGTCAGCCCTATTTTGGCCTGTGGCAAATAAGTAGATTATATGCTTGTGACATCTCTAGGCGTGCTGGGTGGTAACCTGCTCCCCATCCTCTGTGAGGCAAGAAGAGAGGGGAGAATACACAGAATTGTTCCTATAGATCCATTCCAAAGTCTCTTTTCTCCTAAGATCACTCACCAACAGGGCCTTTCTAGTGGCAGAAATAATAATGCATCTAAATTGCTTGATCTCAGCTTCTTGAGGCAGGAAAGTGGAAAAAGCTGGGGAGATTTTATGGCAGGGAAAGGTAGATGGTTGATTAAAGCTGTTGAGACAACTGACATGCTCTTTGGTTAATTCCCCTGGCAGATTTTACCACTATTCCTAAGGACCCAGTCTTCCTTTTTTTCCTGACACCCTGACTTTCCTCCTTCCTAGGACTGGGGTGAAATGAGCCATCTCAATGATTTAAGCTGTCATTTTAGATCCAGAAATATCTCACTAAGCCTCCCCAAAGGAGGTTTTTCTGCATCTCTTTGCCTTCATGTGTTGGAATGGATAGTTTGTCTACCAATTATATCTATTTATGATGATTCTGATAAATCTCAACTCACCATGGCCCAATCCCTTCCCTACTCTTTTCCTGTTTTCCTTAGAACCAGAGGTGTAAAGATGCTAGCACAGTGGTCAAGAGCACAGGCTCTGAAATCAGACCACCTGGTTCCGTTCCCAGCTCTTCTGCTTTCCTAACTGTGCCTTGGGACAAATTCCTTAACTTTTTTGAGCTTCTGTCTCCTCTTCTGTGAAATAGAGGTAATAATGGTGCATGCCTAGCAGGACTGAGTAGTACAGTTCATTGAAAGCTGTTAGCATAGTAGTTGCTATATAGTAAGTGCTCAATCAACAGATATTGCTATTATGTGGTACGGGAACATTCTGTCATCACTCTAAGTTTTAAGATGTCAAAAACTTTATATACCAAAGGCATGTTATAGTCAGATTTTAATTATTATTTGTACATCTTTTGATGTAAATCAACACTGTAGGTCCTGTTTGCGAAATGCCCACTCCAGTATCCAACTTTAGTCTCCATAATCATAGGTGTTGTGTTTGATCCAGCTGTAGAACAGGCTCAAAATGTATAGCTTAGTCTTTTTTTATCCAGCTGTGCTGCCTAGATATGCTCAAGCATGAATGAGTTCTGTTTTCCATAACTCTTTTCTCCTCTGAAACCTTAGACAAGAAGCTGGCTGCATTCATTAAATGCAGTTTGTGAACTCAGTGGTTCACAAACTTTAATGTGCACTAGAGTTCCTGGAGAAACTTGTTAGACATGCAGATTCCATGCAGAGATGACTTATCTTTCTTCAAAGTTTTATCCTTCTGCATCCTCCATTTTACAGATAAGCCATCTGAGGCCTAGAGAGGATTAAACTCATGGATAGGGCCTGTAAGTCACCCTAGAGCCAAGCCTGGCATTCAGTTTACAGAGGCCTCTGATTGAATGTTCTCTAAATACTTGAAGAATTTAGTTTATTCATTTTCTACTTGACTGGAAACTTCAAAGAAGGAAACTACTCTATTATTCTTCTTCTGCCTGCTTCCACAGCTCTGGGTGAACCAGGAGGATGGGGTAGAGGAAGGGCCCAGTGATGTGCAGAATGGGCACCTGGACCCCAACTCAGACTGCCTCTGTCTGGGCCGGCCACTACAGAACCGGGACCAGATGCGAGCCAATGTCATCAATGAGATCATGAGCACCGAACGTCATTACATCAAGCACCTCAAGGACATTTGTGAGGTAGGCACAGCTATGATGGTTTATGTGGGGGCACCCAGGGTGGAGTTGAGGGCATTTTCATGAAGAACCAACAAGTCTGCTGAGCTCTACCTGTGACAGTCCCAAGATGTTGGAAAGAGCAGCTGGACTGGCCTCCTATATTTTGTTCAATGGGTGAAACAGCTCCCTTGGAGCTTCTCAGTCCCTATATCAGTTTCTCTCTTTCTCTGTCTACTTGTCTGTCTAGTGTTCATCTTTCATTTTCATATTGCTTTTTTCTCTATCTCTCCCTGCCTCCCCCACCTCATCTTCCATTCCCTGAATTTCTACCCATATCCTGTTGGCTTCTAATTTGGTTGTTGCCATCCCATGGAAAGGGCTGACTGCATTCATTAAATCAAAACACATCTCCCTCCAACTCAGTGTTTCACAAATATGAATGTGCACTAGAGTTCCTGGAGAAACTTGTTAGACATACAGATTCCAGTCTGCTTCATCTCTCCAAAGTTGTGAATTCTCACTCTAGGATAAACCACAGGCATATCCATGTTTAACAAGCATCCCTGGTGAAACTGATGCTGTTTGTCCTCCTCCTTCACTTGAATAAAACTGGTTTTGAGTTTGAGCAGAAGGGTTTAGGGAGAGGAATCTACAGGAGATAAAGCCTGAATGGACAAGTCTCAGCTCCTTCAATATGCCATTTTTGCCCCAGGAGCTATGGCTCCACATTCCCTAACTCTATCCCTTCCATTTCTCTAATCTGAGTAAGGATGAGAGCCCTTTTCCCAACACTCCTTTGATGTCATGAGACAAGATGACATTTTGAAAGGGCCTTTTACTAAACACTTTGGGAATACCAATGAGAAATGGAGGAAAGAATGTTTTAAAAAAGATTTCTCTCTCTCTCTCTCTCTCTCTCTCTCTCTCTCTCTCACACACACACACACACACACACACAATAGCATTCTGCTTGACCTAGGGAAAACTCTACTTTGAATGTGTTTTATCCCTTTCCTTCTAGATGAAGAGTCAGATCTTAATTTCTGTCCCTGAAGTGCTGTTGAGTGAGCCCATGGCCCACTCTGGAATCAATAATACAGCTTTAACAATTTTTAATGTTCTTATTTCTTTAGAATACTGTTGCCCAGTAGAACTTCCTACAGTGATAAAATGTATCTGCATTCTCCAATGCAGTAGCCACTAGCCAGCCATCTGTGGCTGTTGAGTAGTTGAGATGTGGCTAGTATGATTGAGAAATAGGATTTTAAATTTTATTACATTTTAATTGGCTAAATGACTAAATGGCACCTATATTGTACAGTGCAGATCTAGAAAGATCAAGGTCAAGGAATATGGGCCTTAATTTTCTTAACCTCAACTCATTTTTTTTTCATCCCTTCTACAAATGTTAAAGTTTATCCCCACTCTCCCACTCCATGAGTCAGTAAAGTAGAGTGGCAGAAACAAGGGCTCTGGGGACATGGAATGCTAGCTTTCACATCCTGACTTAGTCACTTAGACACCCTATAGCCTTGAAGTTTCCCCTTAACTCCTCTGACTTTTGATATTTCTGATTTGTCCAGTGGGCTTCATTACATATATGTAATTATTTGTAAAAATGTAGCTTTCCTTTCCTTTCCTTCCCTTTTTATCTGTTCACCCATCCATCCATGTCTCTCTTTTATCGTTTTCTCTCCCCCATCTCCATACAAATAGCTGAAAAACTGCCCTCTGAAATGTGCTCTGTGGCATTGGGCATGAAACCACTGTCATTCATTCAGCAAACACATAGTGGAGATTTGCTCTATGCCAGCCTTGGGCATAGGTCCTACTTTCAAAGTTTTCTTTCCTAGACTTGTATCTGTATCACCTGGGAGCTTGTTAGAAATGAAAAAATTTTAGCTCCACTCCAGGCCTACTAAGTATGATTCTGCATTTTAACAAGATTCCCATTTGACTTACGTTATATATTATAGTGTGAGGAGCACTGCTGTAAAATGATAGCTGTCTTATAACGTCAAAGAATATATAATATAAGTACAATGTGTTCTTTACCTGGCAGCTGAGTGATGCTATCAAGATTTAAGTTGGGTCATATCGCTCTTCTGCTCAAAACCATCTGAGAGCTGAACATTTCTCCCTGAGTAAAAGCCAAGTTCTTACCATTATTTACAAAGTCCTATGTGATCAACCTATTCGTATTTTTGTGACTTCATTTCCTTCATCTTTTTCACTTACTGTCACTGCTCCAGGCACACTGGCCTCTTGCTGTTCCTAAAAAAAAAATATCTGGTATGCCCCCCCTCCGCAGATTTTGCACTGGCTTGTCCCTCTGCCTGGAGCACTCCTTCCCCACATATCTTCATGGCTCCCTTCCTCACCTCCTTCAAGTATTTACTCAAATATCACATTCTCCTTGAGATCTTCCCTGATCTTTCTATTTAAAGTTGTAACCTTGCACTATCTCTCCCTCTTTCCTGATTTATTTTCCTCTATTGTACTTATTGCTATCTGACATATTATATATTTTGCTTATATGATTTCTTTATTGTTCTTCTTCTCTGCTAAAATGTAAATTCCATGAGGGGCAGGTGGTTTTACCTGTTGATTTACTGATATATTCCCAATACCTAGCCCAGTGTCTGGCACATGGTACATGCACAATAAATATGGTTGAAAGTCAGAATTAAATACAAGTGCTCACATGCATGTATTACTTTGGCAAAGTACATTCACATCTTATGCCACTTGATTTTCAGACAGGGCAGAGGTTGTTACTGTTATTCCTATTTTCTAGATCTACATACTTGAGTCTCTAAGAGACACTATTACTTTCTCAGAGTTCTCAGGTACTGGCCCAGTGAGAGTTCTTTAGTTTTAGAAGGATCTTCTGTTCTCAACTCCGAAACATCTTGGCCTCATCTTACAGGGCACAAGCTCAGGACAGCAAAAAAATGTTCATCTTTCTAGAGGAGGGAGTGCTATGTCTCTGCTTTGAGGACTTGCCCAATCCAGCCAAACCAAGTAAAGCTTTTGTTGGTGATCTGCTAGTTCCGTATTTATCAATTATTCTCGATGCTGAAGTTAAGGGTTTAAGTGGGAAGTATCTCTTTGTCCCACACTGAAACCATAGTGTCAGAAGAAGGTTTAGTTAGAGCAAAAGAGGATGGAGAAATCTGTGTCTAGCTGGACCAGAAGACAGTATTTTAGCCCAGGATTCTGTCAGCTCTAAACCAAAAGCTGTAAGTAACAATATAGTTTATCATAGAGAATACCAGACTCAGAATTGGGACCCAGGTTCAGGACACACCTTGGTGTCTGACTGGCTGAAGAATCTCAGGTGAACGTTTTCCATCATGGCCCTTGTTCCTCGACTCTAAAATGAACAGATTGGAAGAGTTGTTCTTTAAGTGCTTACTTTCTGTGATTCTGTACAATCTTACTTAAGAAAGCTGTGGTAGTGATCCAGGTTACTTTTATATTTTCTCCTGCTTTCTCATTGGTACCTATGAAAACACATCTTACTCAGGCATGGCTGTGTTAACATCATGGCTGTGTTCACATGGCATAATCTACTCTTCCTGTAAATTAAGGTAATTTTCTAAACACTTCCCACTCTTGAGCTTTTGAAGAGGAAATGAGAGACACTGCATTCAGTATAAAAAAATTCACTATCTATTGGAAAGTATCCATATATATTATATATATATACTATATATATTCTATAGTAATATATATGGCATAGATGATTAAATACATATCATATATTGTAATCTTATATAAATTACATATATATATTATATGTATATATATATAATATATATATATATATATACTCCTGGGAACAGAAAATGTTTTACAAACATTTAAGTTACAATACCTTGAGGGAGGAGGGGCAACATGGCGGAGGAGTAGGGGGCTCCAGCATTTTGCTTGCCCTTTAAACGGGGACGACTGAAACCATTGTCTCTCTCAACTCCAAAAATCGGGGTGGAAAGGTGCTACAGCTAACAAGAAACGTAGGCGAAAACAGACACGGCCCAGCTAAACTGTGAGTTTAATCTGGGTCAGATAAAACGAACTCGAACTCGGGAAGTTGAGCTGAGGAGAGGGTGAGCGTCTTCGGAGATAGCTGGGAAAGTGCCGATCGAACAACATCTGAACGAGAGGGCCGGAGCGGGTGAGACCACTACCATCCAGCCCCTAAATGCAGGGCTTTTGAAGAGAAGTTCAGTGGCAAGAAGCAGCACTAACTGCGTGCTGCTGGGACCTCACCAACCCCCGTCCTGAGCCACTGGGACGCGCGCGCTGGGGGATTGGCAGTGGGGACGCAGGCGGCGCCACCAGCCGAGCACCTCTAACCCCGACACAATTATAATGAAATCCGGGGTGGCAGACGGCCGCCTCACTGCGCCACCCTCGCCCAGCGCCTCCGGGGCGCGCGCGCTGCTGGGACAGGCAGCGGGGACCCAGGCAGCGGCTCCTGCGGAGCACCTCTAACCCCCGCACAGTTACAGCCAAATCGGGGGGGGGGGGGGGTAGCAGACGGCTGCGCCACCACGCCACCCTCACCCAGCGCCTCCGGGCACGCACGCCACAGGGACCCAGGCAGCCCCAGGCGGCAGCTCCTGTGGGACACGGCCGGGTCACCGTCCAGTAAACCACACTAGGCTGGCGTTAGCGGTGGAGAGAGAACAGAAATAAAGGGGCGAATAAAGCCTCCAGGACTGGTGGCGTGGGTCCGCATAGACGCCATTGTTGTCTCACAAGCCAGGAAGTCACCCCAGAAGCCATCTCTGTAGCAGTGGAGGCTGGACCCGCCTACACTAAACCACGCCCCTCCCAAACTATCAGCAGGAGCAACTGATCCAAGTGGAGATTGCTGCCTGGAGTAACGCCAGTCATTTCCTCTTTTTAAATTTATCCCTCCCTTTCTCATTCCTACGGATCCCCATCCCTGAGCTGGTCATCCAGGGTACTGACTGGCTTAATCAATTTTTGTTTTTTGTTTTTTGTTGTTTTTTTTTTTTTTTAACCCACTATTTGAGGACATGTCCTACAACCTCTTCTTTACTTCCCTAGCCCTTTTTCTGGAATAACCAGGCCGTATAAGTTCATCTAGACGACATCGATCTTTATTCCTTTTCCCTCATACCTGTCCATATTCTGATTTCTATCAGTCTGGATTAAACCCTTTAGTCGCTCTACCTGGGCAAAGTCCATTTCCTTCTTCTCCCTGCACCAGTCATTATTCTGTCTATATATATGCTCTGCCACCAGCACACTACATACCCTGTCCTTAACGTGTAGCTGTTACTTCAGGACATTGCCCTCAGAGAGTCACTTGTTATTTTTTTCTGTTGTGAACTGCTTGGCTGGACCATTTGTCGGTATGTTTGAGTATTTCTGTGTTCTGTGTGTCTGTCAGTTTTCCTTTCCAGGGCAACTTCAAGAAACAACCCATAACACATCCAGCCAAAATGACGAGATGGAAGAATTCTCCTCAAAAGAATCTACAAGAAGCAGTGACAGCTCAAGAATTAATGAAAACAGATAAAAGCAACATAACAGAACTTGAATATAGAATGATAATCATAAAACTAATTGCTGGCCTTGAGAAAAGCTTAGATGAATGCAAGGGGTCCCGCGCGGCAGAGTTCAAGGACCTTAAAAATGGCCAGGAAGAATTAAAGAAGACATTGGAAGAAATACAGGGGAAACTGGAAGCAGCCACAGCACAGATTGAAGAGGTAGAGGAAAGAGTTAGTGCATTAGAAGACAAAATCATTGAAAAAGAGGAAGCAGATAAAAAGAGAGAGAAGCTGATCCAGGAACAGGAAAGGAGAATTCCAGAGCTGAGCGATGCACTCAAACGAAACAATATCCATATCATAGGAATTCCAGAGGAAGAAGAGAGGGAGAAAGGAGTCGAAGGGGTACGTGAACAAATCATTGCTGAGAATTTCCCCAACATGAGGAAGGAAATGGGCATGGAAACCCAAGAGGCACAGAGAACTCCCCTCAGACGTAACTTGAACAGACCTTCTGCACGGCACATCATAGTGAAGCTAGCAAAATACAAAGATAGGGAGAGAATCCTGAAAGCAGCTAGGGACAAAAGAACCCTAACATACAAATGGAGACCTATAAGGGTAGTAGCAGACTTATCTACAGAAACCTGGCAAGCCAGAAAGGAATGGCAGGATATCTTCAATGTGATGAGCAAGAAGGACATGCAACCAAGAATTCTGTATCCGGCTAGCCTGTCATTCAGAATAGAAGGAGAGATCAAGGTTTTTCCCAACAAACAAAAACTGAAAGAATTTATCACAAATAAGCCAGCACTGCAAGAGATCCTGAGGGGCATTCTATGAAGACAAGGTTGCAAAGAACACAAACTGCCAGGGTCAGCCTTACAAACATGAAACTTACAGATAATACAGTGACTGTAAGCCCATATTTTTCAATATTAACACTGAATGTAAATGGACTAAATGCGCCAGTCAAACGACACAGGATAACAGAATGGATTAAAAAACGACCCATCTATTTGCTGTCTTCAAGAAACTCATCTTAAACCTGAAGATACCTTCAGACTGAAAGTGAGAGGATGGAGAACTATCTACCATGCTACCGGAAGTCAGAAAAAAGCCGGAGTAGCCACACTTATATCAGACAAATTAGACTTTAAAATGAACGATGTAATAAGAGATGAGGAAGGACATTATATAATAGTCTCAGGGACCATCCAGCAGGAAGAACTAACAATTGTAAATATCTACACACCGAAATCGGGGGCACCCAAATTTGTAAAACAACTAATTACAAACATTAGCAACCTCATCGATAAAAATATCCTAATAGTAGGGGATCTCAACACTCCACTCTCAGCATTGGATAGATCCACAAAACAGAAAATCTCCGCAGAAACAATAGCCCTGAATGACACATTAGGACAGATGGGCCTCACAGACATCTTTAAAGTCCTTCATCCAGAAGCAAAGGAATTTACTTTCTTCTCATCTGCACAAGGTACATTTTCCAAGATAGACCATATTCTGGGGCACAGGGAAGCTCTGAATAAATATAAAAGAATTGAGATCATACCATGTACACTGTCAGACCACAATGCTTTGAAACTTGAAATCAACCACAGGAGAAAGCCTGGAAAATATCCAAGAACATGGCGGCTAAGAAATAACCTACTAAAAGATGACTGGGTCAACCAAGCCATCAGAGAAGAAATTAAAAAATACATGGAAACAAATGAAAATGAAAATACAACAATCCAAACGCTCTGGGACGCAGCAAAGGCAGTCCTGAGAGGGAAATATATTGCAATCTAGGCCCATCTCAAGAAACAAGAAAAATCAATAACACAAATTCTAACAGCACGCCTAAAGGAACTAGAAGCAGATCAACTAAAACAACCCAAGCCCAGCAGAAAGAGATAAATAACAAAGATCAGAGCACAAATTCACCATATGGAGACAGAAAAGGTAGTGGAACAGATCAATGAAACCAAAAGCTGGTTCTTTGAAAAAATAAACAAAATAGACAAACCTCTAGCCAGGCTTCTCAAAAAGAAAAGAGAAAGAACTCAAATAGATAAAATCGTGAATGAAAAGGGAGAAATTACAACAATCCCTCAGAGATACAAGCAATCATCAGAGAATACTATGAAAAATTATATGCCACCAAACTTGGCAATCTGGAAGAAATGGACAGCTTCCTAAATAGCCGCAGGCTACCAAAACTCAAACGGGAAGAAATAGAAAATTGGAACAGACCCATAACTAGTGAAGAAATAGAATCAGTTATTAAAAACCTCCCAGCAAATAATAGCCCTGGACCAGATGGCTTTCCTGCGGAATTTTACCAAACATTTAAAACAGAGTTAATTCCTATCCTCCTCAAGCTGTTCCAAAAAATTGAAACGGAAGGAAAACTCCCGGACTCATTCTATGAAGCCAGCATCACTTTGATTCCCAAACCAGATAGAGACCCAGCAAAGAAAGAAAAATACAGGCCAATATCCCTGATGAATATGGATGCAAAAATTCTCAACAAGTTACTAGCAAATCGAATCCAACAGCATATAAAGAGAATCATCTTCCATGATCAAGTAGGATTCATCCCTGGGTTGCAGGGCTGGTTCAATATTCGCAAATCAATCAACGTGATACATCACATCAACAAAAGAAAAGATAAGAACCATATGATCCTGTCAATAGATGCAGAAAAAGCATTTGACAAAATACAGCATCCTTTCTTAATAAAAACTCTCGAGAAAGTCGGGATAGAAGGAACATACTTAAACATCATAAAAGCCATCTATGAAAAGCCCACAGCTAATATCTTCCTTAATGGGGAAAAATTGAAAGCCTTCCCCCTGAGATCAGGAATACGAAAGGGGTGTCCACTCTCGCCACTGCTATTTAACATAGTGTTGGAAGTCTTAGCATCAGCAATCAGACAACAAAACAAAATGAAAGGCATCAAGATTGGCAAGGAGGAAGTCAAACTTTCACTTTTTGCAGATGACATGATACTTTACATGGAAAACCCGACGGAATCCACCAAAAGCCTACTAGAACTGATTCATGATTTCAGCAAAGTTGCAGGATACAAAATCAATGTACAGAAATCGGTGGCATTTCTATACACCAACAATGAAGCAGCAGAAAGAGAAATAAAGAAACTAATCCCTTTCACAATTGCACCAAAAACCATAAAATACTTAGGAATAAACCTAACCAAAGAGATGAAAGACCTCTACACTGAAAACTATAAAAAACTTATGAAGGAAATTGAGGAAGACACAAGGAAATGGAAAAACATCCCATGCTCATGGATTGGAAGAATAAATATCGTCAAAATGGCAATACTACCCAAAGCAATCTACACATTCAATGCAATCCCAATCAAAATTGCACCAGCATTCTTCTCAAAGCTAGAGCAAACAATCCTAAAATTTGTATGGAACCACAAAAGACCTCGAATAGCCAAAATAATACTGAAGAATAAAACCAAGGCGGGAGGCATCATAATCCCAGACTTTTACCTCCTACTACAAAGCGGTGGTCATCAAGACTGTATGGTATTGGCACAAAAACAGACACATAGACCAATGGAATAGAATAGAAAACTCAGAAATGGACCCGCAAATATATGGCCAACTAATCTTTGACAAAGCGGGAAAATATATCCAATGGAAAAAAGACAGCCTCTTTAACAAATGGTGCTGGGAGAATTGGACAGCAACATGCAAAAGAATGAAACTAGACCACTTTCTTACACCACTCACAAAAATAAATTCTAAATGGATAAAAGATCTGAATGTGAGACAGGAAACCGTCAAAATCCTAGAGGAGAAAACAGGAAAAAGCCTCTTTGACCTAAGACGCACCAATTTCTTACTCGACACGTCTCCAAAAGCAAGAGAATTAAAAGCAAAGATGAACTATTGGGACCTCATCAAGATAAAAAGCTTCTGCACAGCAAAAGAAACAACCAACAAAACGAATAGGCAACCAACGGAATGGGAAAAGATCATCGCAAATGGCATATCGGATAAAGGACTAATATCTAAAATCTATAAAGAACTTACCAAACTCCACACCCGAAAAACAAACAACCCAGTGAAGAAATGGGCGGAAGATATGAATAGACACTTCTCCAAAGAGGACATTCAGATGGCCAACAGACACATGAAACGATGCTCAATGTCACTCATCATCAGGGAAATACAAATCAAAACCCCACTGAGATACCACCTCACACCAGTCAGAGTGGCTAAAATGAACAAATCAGGAAACTATAGATGCTGGAGAGGGTGTGGAGAAGTAGGCACCCTCCTACACTGTTGGTGGGAATGCAAACTGCTGCAGCCACTCTGGAGAACGGTGTGGAGGTTCCTCAAAAAAATGAAAATAGAGCTACCCTCTGATCCAGCAACAGCCCTGCTAGGAATCTACCCAAGAGACACAGGAATGCTGATGCATAGGAGCACGTGTACCCCAATGTTCATAGCAGCACTTTCGACAATAGCCAAATCATGGAAAGAGACCAAGTGCCCATCAACTGACGAATGGATAAAGAAGTTATGGTACTTATATACAATGGACTACTACATGGCAATGAGAAAAAATGAAATCTGGCCATGTGTAGCAACATGGATGGAACTGGAGGGTATTATGTTAAGTGAAATAAGTCAGTCAGAAAAAGACAGATACCATATGTTTCCACGAATAGGTGGACTTTGTGAGACTAAGCAAAAACCAGGGGGAGGGGAAGAGGGGAAAGGAAAAAAAGACACAGAGAGGGAGGTAGATAAAACATAAGAGACTCTCAAAGACTAAGGAAAAAACTGAGGTTAAGGGGGATGAGGGAGGGGGGAGAGGGGGTGATGGGCACTAAAAAGGGCACATGTTGGGATGAACACTGGGTGTTATATGTAAACCAATTTGAAAATAAACTATTATAAAATTTTAAAAAAATAAGTTACAATACCTTTATTTTACAAATAAGAAAGTAGGAAATAAAGTATTTTTTAAATCACGTTATCCAGTGAGGCCAGTGAGATAAAAGATGTTTTTAATGATTTCTTTGTAGAAGATTACATTTTTCTTTCTAAATCCAAACATGGGATAAAATAACCTTGGCTCAGTTCTAGGTCACTTTGAACAATGATTGGTGGTATTATCTCTTGTAACCCTAGGACTCACAGTATAATAAGGGAAACTGAGACAACAGGGTTTGCAAAGCTAAAGATGCCTTATAAAGTTGCCTTGTATGCCTCTCTAGAGGAAGATAATCTCAGTTATCTCATATATTTGAAACAAATTCTGTTCTCAAATGCCTCCAGAGAAGCTGGTCTAGCTTTCTTCAGTCATTTGCATTAGTGTCTCATATCCTTCACCATTGAGAAATTCTTCCTTAGGTCTAATTGAGTTTATCATGTTATTTCCATTTGATATACTTAAGCCTGGGGTTTCCAAACTTATTGCCCATTTCACTTTTCCGTTCTGTGAATTGTCTATCCTGATGCTTTCTAGTTGTCTTTACATCTCCATGTACACACAGCAAGTGATAACACATTGCAAAATGGTAATATTTGTATAGCATACTAAGGTATAAAGATGAGGCAGCTCAGCAGTTTGAAGTGACCACCTCAGGGGTTTCTGGCTGCCCTACACCTTACCTGTTCACCTTGTATCACCTAGATACTCTAGACCCTGTTCCTATCCTTATCCATTCTCCTATAGTTTCTTATTTTTTAATTAATTTGTTTATTCATTTATTTTTGCCGATTTACAGTAGTTTCTTGTATATTCCAGATATTAATCCCTTGTCAGTTTTCCCTGTTGCAATATCTTCTTCATGTATGTAATCCTCTTCTTTTTTGTTTTCTTTCATTTGAATAAAGGATTCCCTGGCCCAAAAAAGGGGAAAAAAGAAAAAAAAAAACAATATAAACATCCTGCTTCTCATTTAGCTTTCATCATCATTAGCATGAAAAGAGCTAGTCATTTTGCAGTTATTCAACATATATTTATTGAGCAGCAACTATATTCCAGGTACTGTTAAACTCTGGGATACTGTTATGAACAGAAGGACAACCATGATCATAATCCCCTAATTTTCTTAAAATTATTTTTAAGATGTTTATCAACTCCCCTGTCAGGCCTCAGTTTTCCAAACAAAACAATATATGAAATTTCTAGTAAGTCACAGCTGAAAGGGGCCCTGGAAATTTTTCTGATATATGAATTTTAGAGATGGAGACACTGAGGGCCAGACTTGTGCAGGTCTTTTTCTAGGGGATTTCCCAAACCCTAGGGGATCCATAGGCTTTTCGGTCCATTTTATTTCCCTGCAGTCTTTGGGATCTTCCCTGGAGATAATGACTACGGTCTGTATTCCATATCAAGGCACTAATTTTAGCTCGATGCACTAGATTGAGTCTTCTAGATCAACCCTTGTGGGTTTAAGAACGGAGTGAAATAGATAGGCAACCTTTCTTGACTGTTACCATGGCAATGCCAGGGCTAATTTATGCCAATGGTGATTGATTTGAAAATATCCCATAGTATTTGTAACTACTATGTGGTCTGCCTTCTCAGAGGCTCTTAGAAATGGCCTCTGTTGAATCAGTTCACACTACTGTCATATCACCCTTTTCTCTCCTAATTCAATGGGGTAGCATCTGAAAGCATGTTGAAGCATGCTTGACAGTAAGCACCACAGACCCCTTTTGCTTCTTCTCCCTTGTGTTGTTTCTCCTGTCTACCCTCCCACTATCTACCCTGCCTACCTCCCTTTGCCTCTGTATTATTTTCTTCATTTTCTTCTGAAAACAGGACTTACAATTGATTGCTGATCTCCTGCCACCGTGTAACACCTTCCTATTACTTCTCTCATTCTATCCTGTCAATTTATTTTTTTCCTCCAATATAAACTGGCATTAGGTTTTTTGCAGTCACATTCCACTGCCAAGTCATCTTAATCTTATGTGCCCTCAAAAATGAGTGAATGAGAAGAAGCAAGTATTGATTGACCCCTAAGGCAAGCATTTTTTTTCACCATTGCTATGGAAAATTTAATATAGTCACCAGGTGAGCCAAAGGAAGGGGATGGGAAGTAAAAACAAGACTCCAGGGACTACTTTTCTCTCCTGGTGCTTTTCCCCTCAGAAGCCTAGGTAGTTGTGTTGAATAGAGGCTAAAGGTGACATTTTGGGGTTCTCTTACTACTCCCATATTCTTATGTCTTATTTCTTATTTCCTTGATAAGGGCAGTATCTATTTGTAATCCCTTCAGCAAGCCATGTGTCTTAAACAACAGGAATGGAGATTTTGAGAAAACATTGGTTTCTTCCTCTTTCCTTGATAATACTGATCTCAAGGCAGCCTTCTTGAGATTGCATTCTTTACATTTTCTCACAAAGACTTTTTTCTCGATTTTTAATAAAAAGACAAGACCATTAGAGGAAAATTGAAAATGGGAAAAAAGATGACCTGAATTCACCAAATAGAATTGTTTGCACTTTGGTATAATTGCTTGAAAAATCTATCTATCTACTATCTATCTATCTATCGATCTATCGATCTATCGATCTATTTATCTACCTATGTATTTATAGAGCTATAATTATGGTGACATACCATTTTTTATGCTCTTTAATGTTATTTCATAAAGACTACTTCATATTTCTAGACAGTTTTTTGTTTTTATTTAAATTCCAAGGTTAACATAGAGTGTAATATGAGTTTTAGGTACATAATATATTGATTCAATGCTTTCATACACCACCTGGTGTTCATCACAACAAGTACATTCCTTAATCTGCATCACCTATTTAACCCATCCTCCCACCCACTACCCTTCTAGTAATCATCACTTTGTTCTCTATAATTAAAAATCTGTTTCTTGGTTTGCCTCTCTTTTTTTCTCCTTGGCTCATTTGTTTTGTTTCTTAGATTCCACATATGAGTGAAATCATACCATTATTTATCTTTCTCTGACTCACTTTTTTCACATAACATAATATTCTCTAGCTCCATCCACATTGTTGCAAATGGCAAGATTTCATTCCTTTAGAAAACCCATTTATTTATTTATTTATTTTTGAGAAAGAAAGCAAGTGGGGAGAGACAGAGAGAGAGGAAGAGTGCAGAGCCCAATGCGGGGCTTGAACCCACAAACCATGAGATCATGACCTGAGCAGAAGTCGAACGCTTAACTAACTGAGCCACCCACATGCCCCAAGATTTCATTCTTTTTGGTGGCTGAGTAATATTCTTGTGTGTGTGTGTCTGTGTGTGTGTGTCTGTGTGTGTCTGTGTGCAGCATATCTTTATACATTCATCAGTCAGTGAACACTTGGGCTGCTTCCATAATTTGGCTATAAACATTGGGGTGCATGGATCCCTTCAAATTAGTATCTTTGTATTTTTTGGGTAAATACCTATTAGTTCAGTTGCTGGATAGTAGGGTAGTTCTATTTTTAATTTTTGAGGCAGCTCCAAAATGTTCTCTAGAGTGGCATGCTCATGTTTGCATTCCCACCAAAGTGCAAGTGGTTCCCCTTTCTCTACATTCTTGCCAATACCTGTTGTTTCTTGTGTTGTTGACTTTATGTGGTGATATCTCATTGTAGTTTTGATTTGTATTTTCCTGATAGTATGTTGAGCATCTTTTCATGTGTCTGTTGGCCATCTGTATGTCTTCTTGAAAAAAATGTCTATTCATGTCATCTGCCTATTTCTTTTTTTTTAAGAGAGAGAAAAAGAGGGCATGTGCAAGGTGCAGGGGAGAGTGGGAGAGAGGCAGAGGAAGAGAGAGAGAGAGAGAGAGAGAGAGAGAGAGAGAGAGAGAGAGAGAGAGAACCTTAAGCAGGCCCCATGCTGAGCATGGAGCCCAACACAGGTCTTGATCCCACTGTCCTGGGATCATGACTTGAGCCAAAATTAAGAGTCAGGTGTTCAGCTGACTGAACCACCCAGTCACCCCATCTTCTGCCCATTTATTAACTGGATTATTTGGTTTGGGGGTATTGATTATTATAAGTTCTTTATATATTTTGGATACTAACCCTTTTCAGATATGTCATTTGCAAATATCTTCTCCCATTCTGTGGGTTTCCTTTCAGTTTTGTTGATTGTTTCCTTTGCCATGCAGACCTTTATTTTGAAGAAGTACCAACAGCTGAAATGTACTTTTCTTTTCCTTGCCTCAGGAGACATGTCTGAGAGAAGTTGCTATGGCTGATGTCAAAGAGGTTACTGCCTGTGTTCTCCTCTGGGATTTTGATGGTTTCAATTCTCACATTTAGATCTTTAATCCATTGTTAATTTATTTTTGTATATGATGTATGTAAGTGGTCCAGTTTCATTCTTTTGGATAATACTTTTGCATAATACTGTCCAGTTTTCCCGACATCATTTGTTGAAGAGACTGTCTTTCCCATTGGATATTCCTTCCTGCTTTGTTAAAGATTAATTGACCATATAGTTGTGGGTTCATTTCTGGGTTTTCTATTCATTCATACATGTGTCCGTTCTTTTATCATACTGTCTTGATGAGTACAGCTTTGTAATACAGCTTGAAGTCCAGAATTATGATGACTACAGCTTTTATTTTCTTTTTCAAAATTGCTTTCGCTCTTTGTAGTCTTTTGTGGTTCCATACGAATTTTAGGATTGTTTGTTCTAGCTCTGTAAAACATGCTTTTGGTACATTGATAAGGATTGCATTAAATGTGTAAATTGCTTTGGGTAGTATAGACATTTTAACAATATTTGTTCTTCCAATATGTGAGCATGAAATATCTTTCCATTAGCTTTCTGTCATCTTTGATTTCTTTCACTGGTGTTTTATAGTTTTCAGAGGACAGGTCTCTCACCTCTTTGGTTAGGTTTAATCCTAGGTATCTTATTTTGACTGCAATTGTAATTGGTATCGCTTCCTTCATTTCTCTTTCTGCTGTTTCATTATTGGCGTATAGAAATGCAACAGATTTCTCTATGTTCATTTTGTATCCTGCAACTTTACTGAATCTGTGTATCAGTGCTAGCAATTTTTGGTGGAGTTTTTAGGGTTTTCTATATGGAGTACAATGTCATCCGCAAATAGTGAAAGCTTGAATTCTTCCTTGCTGATTTGGGTGCATTTAAATTCCTTTTGTTGTCTGATTGGTGTGGTTAGGACTTCTAGTACTGTGTTAGATAACAGTGGTGAGAGTGGACATCAATATCTCACACCTGACCATAGAGGAAAAGCTCTCAGTTTTTCCACATTTAGGATGATATTAGCTCTTGGTTTTTCATATATGGAGTCTACTATGTGAGGTATGTTTCCTCTACTCCTACTTTGTTAAGGGATTTTTAACCATGAATGGATGTTGTACTTTGTCAAATGTTTTTTCTGCATCTATTAAACTGATCATATGTTTCTTATCCTTAATTATATTAATGCAGTGTATCATGTTGATTGATTTGTGAATATTGAACCACCTTTGCAACCCAGAAATAAATCCCAATTGAACGTGGTGAATGAATTTTTTTAAGTATTGTTGGATTTAGTTTGTTATTATTTTGTTGAGAAATTTTGCATTGATGTTGATCAGGGATATTGGCCTGTAGTTCTCTTTTTAGTGAGTCTTTATCTGGTGTTGGTATCAGAGTAATGTTGACCTCATAGAATGAATTTGTAATTTTCCTTCCTTTTCTGTTTTTTGGAATAGTTTGAGAAGAATAGGTATTAACTCTTCTTTACATGTTTGGTAGAATTCCACTGGGAAGCCATCTGGTCCTAAGCTCTTGTTTCTTGGGAATTTTTTGATTACTGATTCAAATTATTTCCTGGTATCAGTCTGTTCAAGTTTTCTGTTTCTTCCTGTTTCAGTTTTGGTAGTCTATATGTTTCTAAGGATTCATCCATTTCTTCCAGGTTGTCCAATTTGTTGGCATATAGTTTTACATAATATTCTCTTATAATTGTTTGTATTTCTGTGGTGTTTGTTGTTATTTCTCCCTTCTTGTTTGTGATTTCAGTTATTTGGGTTCTTCCTCTTTTCTTTCCAATAAGTCTGACTAGAGGTTTATCAATTTTATTAATGTCTCCAAGAGCCACCTCCTGGTTTCATTGATCTGTTCTTTCTTTCTTTTTTGATGCTATATCGTTATTTTCTGATATAAATATTATTATTTCTTTTGCTCTGCTGGCTTTAAGCTTTGCTCGTTGTCCTTTTTCTAGCTCCTTTAGGTGTAGGGTTCGGTTGTTCATTTCAGATTTTTATTTCTTCTTAAGGTAGATATGTATTGGTATAGACTTCCCTCTTAGGATCACTTGTGTCATATCCCAAAGATTTTGGACCATTGTGTTTTCATTTTCATTTGTTTCCATGCTTTTTTAAATTTCTTTTTTGATTTCCTGGTTGACCCATTCATTATTTAGTAACATGTTGTTTAACTTCTATGTATTTGTGGTCTTTCAAAATGTTTTCTTGTGGTTGACTTCTAGTTTCATTGCATTGTGATCAGAAAGATGATTTAGATCTCCGATTTGTTGAGGTTTGTTTTGTTGGCTAATATGTGATCTATTCCAGGGAATGTTCAATGTGCACCTGAGGAGAATGTGTAGTCTTCTCTTTTCAGACTGTTTCAGTGTGTCATTCATCCATTTTTTCCTTGTTCATTTGCTGTTTAGATTATCTGTCCAGTCATATAAGTGGGATGTTAAAGTCTCCTACTATTATTGTGTTATTATCAATTAGTTTCTGTTTGTTATTAATTATTTTATATATTTGGGTGCTCCCATGTTGAGTGCATAAATATTTACAATTGTTATATCTTCTTGTTGGATTATCCCATTTATTATTATATGGTGCCCTTCTTCATCTCTTGTTATAGTCTCTCTTTTAAAGTCTAGTTTGTACAATATAACTATTGCTACTCTGACTTTCTTTTTTTAATGTTTATTTATTTTTGAGAGAGAGAGAGACAGGCTATGAGCAGGAGAGGGCAGAGAGAGAGGGAGATACAGAATCTGAAGTAGGCTCAGGCTCTGAGCTGTCAGCACAGAGCCCGATGCGGGGCTGGAACTCACGAACCACGAGATCATGACCTGAGCTAAAGTCGGCACTTGACCGACTGAGCCACCCAGGCGCCCCTGACTTTCTTTTGATACCCATTTGTGTGATAAATGTTTCTCCATCCCCTCACTTTCAATCTACAGGTGTCTTTAGGCCAAAAATGAGTCTCTTGTAGGCAGCATATAGATAGATGTTTCTTTTTTTTAATCCATTCTGATACCCTATGTCTTTTTTATTTAAAATTTTCATTAACATACTCTGCAATATTGGTTTCACAAGTAGAATTTAGTGATACTTTACTTACATACAACATCCAATGCTCATCACAACAAGTACTATCCTTAATACCCATCACCTATTTAGCCCATCTCACACCCACCTCCTCCATCAACACTCAGTTTGTTCTCTATCATTAAGAGTCTCTTGTGATTTGTTTCCCTCTCTTCTCTTTTTCCTCCCCCTTCTCATATGTTCATCTGTTTTGTTTCTTAAATTCCACATATAGTGAAATCATATGGTGTTTTTCTTTTTCTGACTGACTTACTTCACTTAGCATAATACATTCCAGCACCATCCACATTGTGTTGCAAATGACAAGATTTCATTATTTTTGATGGCTGAGTAATTCAAATATATATATGTATACAATATGTATATGTATATACATATACATATTGTATGTATATACACATATATATGTATATACATATATGTATATACATACATATATATATATATATATATATATATATATATATATATATATATATACACACAATACATCTTCTCTATGCATTCATCAGTCAATAGACATTTGGGTCCTCTCCATTGTTTGGCTATTGTATTGTTGATAGTGCTATGTCTTTTTTGTTTGTTTCTTTGTTTGTTTTGAGACAGAGCAAGCAGGGGTGGGCCAGAGAGAGGGAAAGAGAGAATCCCAAGTAGACTGCATGCTGTCAGTGCAGAGCCCAGTGTGGGACTTGATCTCACAGACCATGAGATCATGACCTGAGCCAATATCAAGAGCTGGATGCTTAACTGACTGAGCCACCAGGTGTCCCAGAAAATGCTATGTGTTTTGATTGGAGTATTTAGTCCATTTACAAAGTAATTTTGATAGATATATACTCGTTGCCATTTTATTACTTGTTTTGTCATTATTTCTGGAGATTTTCTTTGATCCTTTCTTGTCTTTGTCACTTTTGGTCTGTCCTTTATACTCAAAGAGTCCCCTTAATATTTCTTGCAGAGATGGTTTACTGATCATGAACTCCTTTAGTATTTGTTTGTTCAGAAAGGCCTTTATCTCTCCTTCTATTCTGAATGCTAGCCATGCAGGAGAGAGTATTCTTGGGTGCAGACTTTTCCCATTTGGCATGTAGACTATATCATGTCACCCCATCTGGCTTGCCAAGGTTCTTTTGAGAGATATCCAGCTAGCCTTATGGGTCTTCCTTTGTAAGTTCTTTTGTCTTGCTGCTTTTAAGAATTTTTCTTTATCAATATAGTTTGCAAATTTAATTACAGTATGTAATGGTGTTGACCCACTTTTTCTGATTTTGATGGGAGTTCTCAGTGCCTCCTCTATCTGAATGTCTGTTTCCTTCCCCAGATTAGGTATATTTTAAGCTATTATTTGCTCAAATAAATTTTCTTCCCCCATTTCTCTCTCTTCTTCTTCTGGAACGTCTATAATACAAATGTATATTGTTTGATGGTGTCACTGAGTTCCCTGTGTATTCTCCTATAGCATAATTCTTTCTCTCATTCAGGTTCATTATTTTCCCATTATTTTGTCTTCTGTATCATTAATTAATTCCTCTGCATTTCCAGCCTGCTGTTCATTACATCAAGTCTGTGTCTAATCTCAGTTATTGCATTTTTTATTTCTGACAGATTGTTTTTTAATTTTTTTATCTCTGCAGTAAATGTTTCTCTAAAGTCTTTCATTCTTTTCTAAAGCCCAGTGAGTATCCTCATGATTGTTGCATTAAATTCTCTATCAGTCACGTTACTTATATCTGTTTCACTTAGACCTCTGTCCATGGACTTCTTCTGCTTTCTCGTTTGGGATAATTTTCTCTGTCTTGGTGTTTTATCTAAGTCTCTACCTGCTTCTCTGTGTTAGAAGAGCTAGATATGTTTACTGCTCCTGAAAGTAATGGCTTCAAGTCATGTAGTGTCCAGAGCCTGGTGCTTCAGTGAATGTCTCTGGTTTGTGCTTCGTGCACTCTTTTGTTGTGTTTTGACTGTTATGTCTCTCAGGCCAGTCATCTGTAGAGGTTCTCCTTGCCTGCTTTGGACAGTGTTTAGTCTTTGATTTGAATGTGGCTAGTTTTAACTAGGTGTGCTCTGCTCTGCTTGTGAAATTATACCTGATATTACTTCCATGAGTATTGAAGCCCTGCAGAACTCTCTGGTTGGGAGACATGATGTGATCAGGGGTTTGTTCTGGTATTCTGAGGGAGGGGCCTGCTGCACTGGGACTGAGGCAAGCTTGACTGAGAAAGGCCATCCCTTCAGCACATAGGAGAACTTGGTGTAAGCAAGTTAGGCAGCCAGTGTCTGCACTGGGCTGCTTCTGGCAAGTGGCTCTTTGTTTATGCTGAGGGTCAGAGGAGGGAAATGTGGCCAGCCATCTCCTTTGTTCCCAGAAAGCTGACTTAACAGAAGCTGTCTCTGAGAAAGGAGCTCAGAGAAGAGTCAATAATATTCCTGTGCACCCTAGGTATTTTTCAGATAGTTTCCGTGCTGTCTGCCTCTGGGTTTTTTTGCCTGCTTTCTCTCCAGGAGCAGGGCAGTGCTCTCCTGGCTCTATCCCAGCCAAGTTTGCTGATCTTTAAAACTCCAGGATTTACATGTCTTCTGCCCATTTCTTAACTGGATTATTTGCTTTGTAGGTGTTGGGTTTGATAATTTTTTATAGATTGTGGATACTAACCCTTTATCAAATATTTCATTTGCAAATATCTTCTCCCATTCCAAAGAATGCCTTCTAATTTGTTTGATTGTTTCCTTTGCTGTGCATCAGCTTTTTATCTGAATAGACATTTTTTTTTCAAAGAAGACATCCAGATGACACTTGAAAAGATGCTCAACATCACTCTTCATCAGGGAAATAAGTATCAAAACCACGATGAGATACAACCTCACATGTGTCAGAATGGCTAAAATTAACAACACAGGAAACAACAAATATTGGCAAAGATGTGGAGAAAGGGGAACCGTCTTCCACTGTTACTGGGAATGCAAACTGGTGCAGCCACTCTGGAAAATAGTATGGAGGATCCTGAAAAAGTTAAAAATAGAACTACCCTATGACCTAGCAATCGTACGGCTAGGTATTTACCTAATGGATACAAAAAGACTTATCTGAAGGGGCACATGCACCCTGATATTTATAGCAGCATTATCAACAATAGTCAAAGTATGAAAAGAGCCCAAGTGTCCATCGACTGATGAATGGATAAATATTAAGTGGTATGTAAATACAATGGAATATTACTCAGCCATCGAATAGAATGAAATCTTGCCATTTGCAACAATGTGAATGGAGTGTCTTATGATAAGCAAAATAAGTCAGTCACAGAAAGACAAATGCCATATGATTACACTCATATGTGGAATTAAAGAAACAAAACAGATGCACATAGGGAAAGGGGAAAAAAGAGACAGGGAAACAAACCATAAGAGACACTTAACAATGGAGAACAAACTGAGGGTTGTTGGAGGGATATGTATGGATGGATGGCTAAATGGGCGATGGGCATTAAGGAGGGCACTAGTTATGATAAGGACTGGGTGTTACATGTAAGTGATGAATCACTAAATTCTACTCCTGAAATTAACATTATACTATATGTTAACTAACTAGAATGTAATCAAAAATTTGATAAAGAAACAAACAGACCCAAGAACTACAACAGAAAATAAAACTCCAGGCTTTAGGGATGTGGTCTGGGCAGGGTTTTGTGCTGGTGTTCTAGGAGAGGGGCCTGCTGCACTGGGACTGAGGCAAGTTTGACTGAGAAGGGCAGTCTCACCAGAGCACAGGGGTGTGGGACTTGGTGTAATCAAATTAGGCAGCCAGTGTCAGTGCTGTTTTGCCTCTGGCAGGTAGTTCTACGTTTATGCTGAGGTACAGAGGAGTGAAATGGTGCAGTCAGCCCCTTTCTTCCTGTAAAGGTGTCTCAGTGAATGCTGCCTCACAGGGAAGCTCCAAGAAGAGGGAATAATCTCCCCACTGTGTGCCCCAGGTGTTCATCCAATCACTGTTTCCATGTCTTCTGCCCTGGGTTATTTGTTTTCCTGCCTTCTCTCCAGGCTCTATACTAGCCAAGCCTTCTGACCTTTAAAACTCCAGGCTTTAAGTCCCAGTGGTTCCAAGAACTCACAAAATTCAGCCCCTCTCATTTTCCAAGCCAATGGCTTTGGGGAAACATTCTCCTTGTACATTCTCCTGTGTGCTATACTCTCTCTCACCTTTCTCTGCAACCATGGCTCCCTCCCCTCCACAGTACCTGCAGTCTGGTTTTTCCCTAAACCATGTCCCATACTTCCTACCTTCTTTGATGTGGCCTCTTCTCTCCCTTTAGTTGTGGAGTTAATTTTGTCAGTATTCAGATTGATTTCTGGGCATATTTAGGATGATTTGATAATTATCTAGTTGTGTTCATGGGATGAGAGGAGCCTATGGTCCTCCTACTCTGCTGCCATCCTCCTCTCCTTTTTAGCCTGTCTTTCTAATCATCATATTTAATAGCAATATGATATTCCATGAAGCTAAATGCAGCAAAATATATTTATATCTAACACTCACTTTTTAAAAATTTATTTATTCAAATTCAAGTTAGTTAACATACAGTGCAATATTGGTTTCAGGAGTAGAACCCAGTGATTCACCACTTACATATAACATCCAGTGCTCATCCCAACAAGTACCCTCCTTAATGCCCATCAACCATTTACCCCATTCCTCCACCTACCTCTCCTCCAGCAACCCTCAGTTTGTTTTCTGTATGAGTCTCTTATTTTCTCTCTGTAAGAGTCTCATGCTTTGCCTCCTCTGTTTTTATCTTTTTTCCCTTCCCTTCCCTTATGTTCATCTCTTGTGTTTCTTAAATTCCACATATGTGTGAAATAATATGATATTCGTCTTTCTCTGACTGACTTATTTCACTTAGGATAATACACTCTAGTTCCATCCATGTCATTAAAAAAGGCAAAGTTTCATTCCTTTTGATTGCCAATACGATGCAGCCATTGCACTACTAGTTATTTATCCAAAGATACAAAAATGCTGATTTGAAGGAGCACATACACCCTAATGTTTATAGTAACACTATCAACAATATCCAAATTATGGAAAGAGCCCAAATGTCCATCAACTGATATATAGATAAAGAAGATGTGGTATATATACATTTTTAAGAAAAACAGTTGACAAAACACTCTAGGGTCCCACCATCCTATGGGCAGTTACATTTCTCTTCCCATATAGCTAATAGTCCCTTGCTACAACATATATAATAGAAAATTATGTCCTTCATAATAGCAGTAAACTACATATTTAGGGAATTAGGAAGCTGTACTGATATCGCTATCAGTTCTTTCTTTACCAGAGCTCACTTTTGCTCCTTCTTTTTCATTTGTTTTATTTCATACTGATGCTGAGATCTAGCATCCCTGTTGCACTTTGGAATGTGATGGTTATTCTTTATTTCCCTGAGACCTTTCAAATAGGAGCAGTGAACCAAACTATTAAGTATTTTCTGAACTGGCTTCTCAGGGATTGAATGAGATATCCAGCCTGGCTCCTTATGTCTCCCAATGTGGTTACTCACCAATACCTACTACTTAATTCAGAAGTGACATGGTGATGTGACATTGTTATCATTTTTTTCCAGCTGTGCTCAGAGGCCTTCCTTAGGGAAAAAAATTGCGAGGAAATCGCTGCCTTTTTCACTGATGTTGGAATGGAACTGTTTTCCCTTCTCCACTATAGCTAAGACACATCCAAAGGTGATAGGGTGAGAGGGTGAGAGAGAGAGAGAGATAGGGGATGGAAAGGAGGGAGACAGAAGCAAGCAAATGCTGGGAGTTATAGATTAGGCAGGGAATTTTTTCCTGTATCCCTTAATCAAGGAATGATTTCTAGAGAGGCAGAATTTTGGGAGCTGTTTCAGTAAAGGGATTAGCACTAAGAAGGTATTCTGGAAATAGAGAGTATCTTCTTCCTGGTCAGGAATTGGATATGAATGAACACAGGACAACTTGAGCATGTCAATAAATGAGAGCAACGGCCATTAGTTAAAAAAATATATATCAACACAGGCACAGACTATTAACTTGCAAATTGTTGAATGACCGCATTTAATGACTAAATTGGAGGGTGAAGAGTGATCACAGAAGTGAGATTTTGATAGAGGTTGTAAAAGACACTGAAGCCAGGGATGAGGATCTTCCTGGAATATGCCTAGATGAATGGTTTTATTGGCCGTGTTAAGGGGAGACAAAGTGGAGGTGTAGACAGTTGTTAGTGACTACAACATTCCTCATTAGGGGCTCAATGCTTAAGATATTACAAAAATCACATTTAGGTTTTAGATGAATGCAAATGACCATAATTTAGTCTCACCAAGATCATTTAATATTAATGATCTCTGATGAAGACAGTGGTCATTAAAATTTGACACCAGTTGGTTCAGAATGGAAGATGGCTGCTTGTTTTTCCTTTTTTGCTTTCTTTTTACCCTGACTTAAAATGTGCCCTGAGGCTGGTTGTGTTACCTTAGTGCTTTCTTATCAAATTAAGGATGTTTTTCATTGATTCTATCCTTTCATCAGTGACTAAGTATATTAATTCATCTATTTATTCATGAATGTATGCTGAACACTTACTTTGTTAAAAAACACCATGCCTGGGCATTTGTGGACTTACTGGCTAAATTCATCCAGATGATCTCTCCTGGTCAGCTATCTTGGATGGCTAAGACATTCTCTTTAAGGAATGGTTTGGTTTTGTTAATTCTTTTTTTTTTAATTTTTTTTAATGTTTATTTATTTTTGAGACATAGAGACAGAGCGTGAGCAGGAGGAGGGCAGAGAGAGAGGGAGACACAGAATCCGAAGCAGGCTCCAGGCTCTGAGCCGTCAGCACAGAGCCCGACGCGGGGCTCAAACTCACAGACCATGAGATCATGACCTGAGCCGAAGTCGGCCGCTTAACCAACTGAGCCACCCAGACGCCCCTGGTTTTGTTAATTCTTATTCCCTGTTGGAAAGTTTTCCTGACTCGGCCTCTGTTTTCAAATTATTGTCAATGTTATTAATACGTTTTTGGATTGGTCCTACAAAAATAAGACTTTTGAGATGTGAATGGATCTAGCTAAATCAATAACTACTAAAATAGTCAAAATGTTTATACTTAATCAGGTTCTGAGAAAGGGCCCTATGACTTTTGGGGTTAGAATGATGGGAAAACCTCTATACTCTGGATTCTGCATTCTGAAGAACTTTCCTGCGATCCAACTTTCCTAATTATTCACTGGTAGAGTGACTTCCTTCTCTCAACCTCAATTTATTCCTCATATGAAAAATGGAAGTGATTATTCCATATCTATTTCATAAAACGGTAATGAACCTTCTTAGTGCTTAATAAATGGTAAAGCCCTCAAGGAGTCAGGAACATCCTCATCCTGGGTTTTTCCTTTGTGTGTAGGGCTACTTGAAGCAATGCCGGAAGAGAAGAGACATGTTCAATGATGAGCAACTGAAGGTGATCTTTGGGAACATTGAAGACATCTACAGGTTTCAGATGGGCTTCGTGAGAGACCTGGAGAAACAGTACAACAATGATGACCCCCACCTCAGTGAGATAGGACCCTGCTTCCTGGAGCACGTAAGCATCTTTCCCCTTGGGAAGGGTTTTTGAGAGAGGTTAGGAAGAAATGGAAGGAGTACCTGAATTTTCTGATCCTGCTCAGCTTCTTTGTCCTATGGTAGGGGATAGATTCTTCTAACCCTGATGTAACCCCATTGCCAAGGTATGAGGACTTAGGAAGGGTACTGTGATTTAGCCTAGGACTCTTTCTTTACTATTCATTTCTCTTTTGTTGTCTCCTTCAAGACAGTTACAAGTAGGATTTTCTTCATCTTCTTTTTTTCTGTACCTGTTGGGCTCAGTTTCTGTAGGACCCACTGTTTTGGAAGAAACTCTGAACATATTCACTGCATGGAAAATCCAGGAATGAAAATAGGCCCCTTCAAGGCATTTAGAGAGGTAATGTACTCTAAAGTAGAGGAAGTGAGAAGTGTAAGAAAAGAGCCCATATGTCTTACAGGAAGGAACATAGGAAATAGGAAAGCAAGGATTTGATTCCTGTGTCTGTAATGACAGTCTAGGTAACATTGGGTAAGTCCCTTAACTTCTTTGGGCTTCCTCATCTGGAATATAAGAAGACTTCATTGCATACTTCTTTGGTTCTCTAACATCTTTTGGTTCTCATTCACAGGTGACTTAGTTGTTTTGACAACTCTTCTCCTTTTTTTTTAATTAAGTATTAATTTCTAAAGAGGTAATAACATGATTCAAAATTCAAATGACACATAAAAGTGTGCAGTTAGAGGTAAATAATTTTATAAATTCTTCATCTTTGCTTATGGTAATATTCACTGGGGGATTATCCTTAAGACCATTCTTATGTTCAGTGATTTTCTAGAAGGAATCAGCACATACTCATACTCATGGTTGTGATTTATATAGATAAAAGATCCAAAGCAAAATCAACAAAAGGAAAAAGCACATGGGGCAAAGTCTGTAGAAATCTAGATACAAGCTTCCTCGAGACCTCATCTAGTGGAGTCACAAAGGATATACTCAATTCCCCTTGCAATGAGTTGTGACAATACATGTGAATGTTTTCTACCAGAGAAACTCATTAGGGACTCAGTACCCAAGATTTTTGTAGGAGACTGGTCATGTAGGCATGTTCTGTCTAGAATGTACTAAAGTTCCAGACTCCCAAAAGGGAAGTAGATATTCAGTATAAACCACATTGTTTATACAAACAGTTTAGGCACAGTGGTGAGAACCTTCTTGAGATCCAAGTTCCAAGATACTAGCCAAGAGCCAACCATCCAAGCAGGCCTTTCTAAGAATAGAAATCTGTCTTGATAAGTTAACTTTTTTCTGCACGGTATTTTAAATGGCTCAGCCATTTCAAGAAATGCCTGGGCAGTATTTATCAAAGTTAAACTTGTGTATGCCATTAGTGTTTCCATTCCCGAATATATATTCCAGAGAAATTCTTATAGAGGTTGGAGCATTTGCAAGGCTGTTGATTGAATGGCAGTGTTGTTTGTGGTGGAGTGCAACTGGAAGCAAATTAGATATTCACCACCAGGGGATTAATAAGAAACATATAGAGGGTGCTTACTGTGGGGTATTGTGTTGCAAGAAGAAACAGACTAGATGCATGTACATTATATCAACAAACAACAGATTTGGTGTATGTATCTTATAGCAATATGTATAGATATCATAAGCACACTGTGGCTTGGGAAAGTAGAATATAGAATATTGGTTCTCATTTGGAGCCTGCCCTGTGCATTATAGTGTGTTTAATATGATTCCTGTTCTTTACTCACTGAATGCCAGTAGCACCCTACCACCACTGAGTTCTGACAAGCAAAAATGTCTCCAGACATTGTCAAATGTCCCACTGGGGACAAAAAGTACCACTGATATATTGAAATGATCACATGCTTTTACACTTCAATCTATTAAAGTGGTTAATTTGGTTGGATTGACTAATTTTTGTGTGTTAAATGAACATTGTACTGCTGGGATAAACTACCTACTCATGATATATTATCATTTTTTTACATGTTAGTTTGCCTTTTTAAAAAATTGGATTTTTTACATTTTTATTATTCAGTTCTACAGTGTAATTTTTTAAAAGTTTATTATTTTTGAGGAAGACAGAGACAGTGTGAGTGGGGGAGGGGCAGAGACAGAGGGAGACCTAGAATCCCAAGCAGGTTCTGCACTTTTAGGGCAGAGCTCAACATGGGGCTCGAACTTATGAAATCATGAGATCATGACCTAAGCCAAAACCAAGAGTCAGATGTTTAACTGACTGAGCCACCTGGGAACCCCTACAATGTCATTTTTTTTATCAGCTTTGTTTAGGTGTAACTTATATACACTTAAGATTCACCAATTTTTAGTGTATAATTTGGTGAATTTTAATAAATGTATATGGCTGTGTAACTACCATCATAATCAAGATATAAAACACTTCTATAACTTCATCAAGTTCTCTTATTCTCCCTTTGTAGCCAGTCTCTGCTCCCACACCTGGCCCTTGGTAAACACTCATCTGCTTTCTGTTACAATAATTTTACTATTTCTACAGTGTCATATAAATGGAATAATATAGTAATAATATTTGTGTTTACCTTCTTAACAAAATGCCTTCGATGTCATCCATGTTGTTTCATATATCAGTAGTTGGTTCTTTTTTTTTATTTAGTTATTTCCATTGTATGGATGTACCACCCATTCATCAGTGCATTCCAAGATATCTGGGTTGTTTCCATCTGTGGGGTTATTGTTTTTCATGGTAGGTGTGTTTTTCTTTTCCTTTATTTTTTTTTTTTAGCCATTCTAATAGGTGTGTAGTGGTATTTAATTGTGATTTTAATTTGTATTTTCCTAATGACTAATGATGTTAACCATTTTTTTCATGTGCTTATTTGCTATCTGTATAAAATTTTTGGTGAAATATCTGTCCATGTATTTTTCCCATTTCTAAGTAGGTTGTTTTCTTAGTGTTCAATTTTGAGAGATTTTTAATTTATTATTTATAAGTTTTTAGATTCTTGATTTGCAAAGATTTTCTCCCATTTCATAGCATATCCTTTAATTTTTTGACAGTGTCTTTGAAAAGCATAAACTTTTAATTTTGTTGAAATTCAGTTTATCACTTTTTTCTTTAATGGTTCATGTGTTTTCGGTCTTATTTAAGAAAACATTGCTTAACCCAGGGTCACAGAGATTTCTCCTGTTTTCTTATAGAAGTTGTGTACTTTTGTTTATTATATCTAGGTCTATGATCTTTTTGAGGTAATTTTTATATATGGTGCAAAATAACGGTTGAGGTTAATTTGCTTCCATATGGATATCTAGTTGTTTCAGCATCATTTGAAAAAACTTAATTCCTCTATTAAATTATTTGGGCACATTGGTCAAAATAAATTAATCATATACATGTGGGTCTATTTTTAGGGACATTATTGTGTTCCAGTGATCTATGTGAGTATTAATATACAAATACCATGCTATTATTTGTTGTTGTTGCCATTTTTAATTGAGATATAATTAACGTATGACATATTCGTTGCAGATGTATGATGTATTTTCAGATGTATTTGTGCGTATTGCAAAATGATCACCAAAAATTGATCACAATAAGTCTAACTAATGTCTATCACCATACATAGATAAGAAAAATATTTCTCACACTGTCTTGATTAATATAGCTTCATAGCAAGTCTTGAAAGCAGGTAGTGGTAGTGCTCCATATTCATTCTTCTTCAGAACAACTTTGACTATTTTAGGTGATTTGTATTTCTATATAAATGTATCTCATCACAAGGAGTAATTTTTTTCTCTTCTCTTTATTGTAACTATATGATATGATGGATATTAACCTGTTTGTAATCATTTCACAACATATATAAATCAAAACATCATGGTATACTCCTTAAACTTATTTAAATATGCATTTAAATAAACTTATGAACTTAAACTTATGAAATATGTATATCCATATTTTCTCAGTAAAAACAGGGGGAAAATCAGCTTGCTTAAGTTCTACCAACCAACTAACCAATCAACGAAAACCTTGTCAGCATTTTGATTAGGATTAAATTAAATCTGTAGATCAGTTTTGGGAAAATTTGTAGGCTTTCACTCCATGAACAAATATCAATCTATCTAAGCCTTCTATAACTTCCTCTAGCATTGTTTCTAGTTTTTATTGTATACATCTTGACCTTATTTTTAAAAATCGATTTCTAGTGTTTTGTTGTTGTCGTTGTTGTTGTTTGCTGCTACTGTAAATAATATTTTTATTTCAACATCCTATAGTTTGTTGCTATGAGATATAAATACAATTTATTTTTGTATATTGACATTAAATCCTGACACATTACTGAATTTAATAATTGATTATAGTATTTTTTTTAGATTTCTTAGGATTTATACACATACGGTTTTATCATGTCTTTTCTTTTTTCTCCTCTAAGATTTTATTTAAATTCAAATTAGTTAACATATAGTATAGTACTGCTTTCAGTAGAATTTAGTGATCATTATTTATATATAACACCCACTGTTCATCACAACGAGTGCCCTCTTTAATGCCCATCACCCATTTATCCAATCTCCCCATCCACCTCCCCTCCAGCAACCCTCAGTTTGTACTTTATAGTTAAGAATCTCTTATGGTTTGCCTCCTTCTCTGCTTTTATATTTTTTTAAAATGTTTGTTTATTTATTTTGAGAGAGAAAGAGAATGAGTGAGCAGGGGAAAGTCAGAGAGAGAGAGAGCAAAAGAGAATCCCAAACAGGCCCTGCCATTCCAGCACAGAGCCCGATGCACAGCTTGATCTCATAAACCATGAGATCATGACATGAGCCGAAATCAAGAGTCAGATTCTTACTGACTGAGTCACTCAGGTGCCCCTCTCCACTTTTATCTTATTTTATTTTTCCTTCCCTTCCCCTATGTGCATCTGTTTTATTTCTTAAATTCCACATATAAGTGAAATCATATTGTATTTGTCTTTCACTGACTTACTTTGCTTAGTATAATACACTCTAGTTCCATCCACATCATTGCAAATAACAAGATTTCATTTTTAAAAATTTTTCTTTAATGTTTATTTTTGAGAAAGAGAGAGAGAGAGAGAGAGAGAGAGAGAGAACATGAGCAAGGGAGGGATAGAGAGAGAGGGAGACACAGAATCTGAAGCAGGCTCCAGGCTCTGAGCTGTCAGCACAGAGCCCGACACAGGGCTTGAACTCACAGCTGTGGGATCATGACCTGAGCCAAAGTTGGACACTTCATTGACTGAGCGACCCAGCATCAATATTTCTTTCTTTCTGATAGCTGAATAATATTTCATTTTATGTGTGTGTGTGTGTGTGTATGTGTAAGTGTATACACAGTACGTCTTCTTTAGCCATTCATTATGTCCTTTCTGAACAAAGATAGTTTATTTCTTCATTTTATTTATTTTCTTTTTTTTAAATTTTTTGAGTATAGTTGACACACAATGCTGCATTAGTTTTATTTCCTCATTTTCAATTTACATGCTTTCTCTTTCCTTTTCTTGAGTTATTGCACAGGTGAAATGGTGAAAACAGGCATCTTTTGTTCTGTACTTGATCTTAGGTACAAGTATTCAGTAATGCAACATTGAGAATGATATTAACTTTAGGTTTTCATGGTTGGCCTTATGATATTGGGGACATTTCTTTCTATTCCTAGTTTCCTGTTACTTTTATCGTATATGTGTTTTTCTAAATGATTATTATATGTCTCCTGAAATGAACATACGTTTTTTCATTTTATTCTGTTAATGTAGTGAATTGGATTGAGATGAGCCCCTCTTAATCATTGTATATCATACTTTTAATATATTGCTTTGCTTGTTTTTTTTTTAAACTATTTTGCTTGTCCTGAACAGGTGAGAGACAAATACTGCATAATGAAAACAGACTTAGAGATCTCAGTGACTCCATAAAGTGAAATGATATTTGCATTACAGAGATCTCAGAAGAAGAGAGAGAAAGGGTGAAGAAAATACATTTCGAGAAATAATAGCTGAAAAATTCCTGAATCTGGGGAAGGATGGAGAGATCCAGATTCAGGAGGCACTGAGATTCCTCCAACAAATTCAAGCTAAGGAAGTCCACACCAAGACACTTAGTAATTAAAATGGTAAAAAGCGTTATAAAGAAAGAATTTTAAATGCTACAAGAGAAAAGAAGACAGCTACATCCAAAGGAAAATTCATAAGGCTATCAGACCATTTTTTCAGCAGAAATCCTCCAGACCAGATGGACATGGTCAAAATGTTGAAAATGCTGAAGGAAAACAATTTTCAGCCAAGAATATTTTACTCAGCAAGGCTATCATTCAGAACAGAAGAAGTGATAAAAAGTTTCCTAGACAAACAAAAGTTAAAAGAATTCATGATCGTTAAACCAGCCCTACAAGAAATATTAAGGGGGATTTTGTGAGTGGAAACCACAAACCAAAAGTAAGAGTATAAAAAACAGGAAACATACAAGCAAAAAAGTAGTATATTTGTAAAAATCAATTAAGAGAATCACAAAATAAAATGATATAAGAGATAATACAAAATATCTGAAATGGTGAGGGGAGAGTAGTAAATAATGAGTCCAAAATTAAGCCACCCTCTGCTTAATGTAGATTCCTATATGCAGAAGATGTTATATACAAACTGAATGGCAACCACAAATCAAAAAACATAAATAGGTATGCAAATAATAGAGTAAGGAATCCAAGTATATCACTAAAGAAAACTAGAAAATTATGAAAGAGAGAAAGAGAAGAAAGGATTAGAAAGAAGCTACAAAAGCAACCACAAAACAAGTAGCAAAATGGCAGTAAATACATATCTACAATAATTACTTTGAACGTAAATTGACTAAATGCTCCAACCTAAAGATGGGGTCACAGAAGTGATAAACTAAAAAACAAGGCTCATCTATATGCTGCCTATAAGAGACTCATTTCACACCTGAAGACCTGCAGATTGAAAGTGAGAGTATGAAGAAACATTTGTCAGGCAAATGGATGTCGGAAAAAAAAAAAAGAAAAGAAAGAAAGAAAAAAGAAAAGAAAAAAAAAAGCCAGAGTAGCAAATACCTGTATTGGACAAAATAGATTTCAAAACAAAATGTATAAAAGCGACAAATAAATATACTATATAATCATACTGGGGACAACCTACCAAGAAGATGTAAGAATTATGAATATATATGCACCCAACACAGAGCACTTAAATACATAAAGAACTTAATAATGAATATAAAGGAACTAATTGATACTAATGCAATAATTGTAGGGATCTTGAATACCCACTTAAATCAATAAACTGTTCATTCAAACAGAAAATCAACAAGAAAACAGTGATTTTGAATGACACACAGGACCAGATTAATTTAACAGATATACTTAGAACATTCCATACTAAAGCAAAAGAATACACATACTTACCAAGTACACAGGTGGCATTGTCCAGAATAAATCATATACTAGTTCACAAATCAGGCCTTAAGAAATATAAAAAGATTGAGATTATATCATACATGTATTCTGACCAAAACGATATGAAACTTGAACTTAACCAAAAGAAAAAAAAATTGGAAAGACCACCAATACGTGGAAATTAAAGAACATCCTACTAAAGAATGAACGGGTCAGTCAGGAAACTTAAGAAGACATGCAAAAATACATGGAAACTAATGAAAATGAAAACACGATGGCCCAAAACCTTTGAGATGCAGGAAAAGCGGTCATAAGAGGTGAGTATATAGCAATGCAGGCCTACCTCAAGAAGCAAGAAAAATCTCAAATACACAACCTAACTTTAAACCTAATGGATCTAGAAAAAGAACAACAAATAAAGCCTAAAGCAAGCAGAAGGGAAATAATACAGATTGGGGCAGGAAAAAAATAATTTAGAAACAAACAAAAAGCTAGGAGAGCAGATCAATGAAACCAGGTGCTGGTTCTTTGCAAAACTTAATAAAATTGATAAACCCATCACCAGACTTATCCAAAAAAAAAAAAAGAAAAAAAAGAAAGGATCCAAATAAATAAAATTCTGAATGAGAGAAGAGAGATCACAACCAACACCACAGAAATATAGATAATTATAAGATAATTTATGAAAAATTATATGCCAACAAATTGGGCAACCCATAAGAAATAGATAAATTCCTAGAAACATAAACTTCCAAAAGTGAAACAGGAAGAAATAGAAAACTTGACCAGAGAGATAACCAGCAAAGAAAAGGAATCAGTAATCAAAAATTTCCAAAAAACAAAAGTCCAGGGCCAGATGGCTTCACAGGAGAATTCTACCCCACATGTTGGATCCCCCTCCACTACCAAACTTTTAAAGAAGAGTTAGTACCTATTCTCAAACTGTTCAAAAGAGTATAAATGGAAGAAAAACTTAAACTCATTCTGTAAGGCCAGCATTACCTTGATTCCAGAAGCCAAGACCCCACTAAGAAAGAGAACTACAGGCCAATATCCCTGATGAACATGGATGCAAAAATTTTCAACAAGATACTAGGAAATTGATTCCAACAATACATTAAAATAATCATTCACCATAATCAACTGGGATTTATTCCTGGGTTGCTAGTGGGTTTAACATTTGAAAATCAATCAATATGATACACCACATTAATAAAAGTGAGATAAGAACCATATGACTCTCTCAAGAGATGCAGAATAAGCATTTGACAAAGTACAGCATCCATCCTTGATAAAAACCCTCAACTAAGTAGGGGTAGAGGGAACATACTTCAACATCATAAAGGCCATATGCAAAAGACTCATAGCTAATATGATCCTCATTGTGGAAAAACTGAGAACTTTTCCTCTACAATTGGGAACAAGAGTGAAATGTCCACTCTGACCACTGTTATTTATAGTACTGGGCATTCTAGCCTCTGCAATCAGACAACAAAAGCAAATGAAAAGGCATCCAAATGGCAAGACAGAAGCCAAATTTTTACTCTTTGCAGACAACACAATACTCTATGTAAAAAACCCAAAGGACTCCACAAAAATTTTGTGAGGACTGATATATGAATTTAGTAAGGTCGCAGGATACGAAATCAATGTACATAAATCTGTTGCGTTTCTATACACAAATAATGAAGTAGCAGAAAGAGAAATCAAGGAATCGACCCCATTTACAATTTCACCAAAACCTTAAGATACTTAGTAATAAACCTAACCAAAGAGGTAAAAGATCCTTATTCCAAAAATTGTGAAACCCTGATGGAAGAAAATGATGGTGCGACAAAGAAATGAAAAACCGTTACATGCTCATGGATTGGAAGAACAAATGTTATAAAAATGACCATACTACACAAAGCAATCTACACATTTTATGTAATAGCTATCAAAACACCAACAGCATTCTTCACAGAGCTAGAAGAAACAATCCAGAATTTTGCATGGAACCACAAAAGACCCCAAACAGCAATGCAATCCTGAAAAATAAAAGTAAAGCCAGCGGAATCACAATTCTGGACTTCAACGTACATTAAAAAGCTGTAGTCATCAAGACAGTATGATACTGGCAGAAAAACAGACACATAGATCCATGGAAAAGAATAGAAAACCCAGAAATGGACCCACAGCTGTACAGTCAATTAATTATCAACAAAGCAGAAAAGAATATCCAAATGGAGGAAAGTTTCTTCAGCAAATGGTGTTGGGACAACTGCACATCAATATGCAAGAGATTGAAACTGGACCACCTTCTTACACTATACACAAATACAAATTCGAAATGGATAAAAGACCTAAATGTGAGACAGGAAACCATCAAAATCCTAGAGGACAACACAAGCAGCAATCTCTTTGACCTTGGCTGCAGAAACTTCTTACTAGACACGTCTCTGGAGGAAAGGCAAACAAAAGCAAAAAGAAAATATTGGGAACTCATCAAGATAAAAATCTTCTGCACAGTAAAGGAAATAATCATCAAAACTAAAGGACAACTGATGGAATGAGAGAAGATATTTGCAAATGACATATCGGATGACATTTGGATACTAATATATATTTTAGTATCCAGAATCTATAAAAAACTTATCAAACTCAACACCCAAAAAACAAATAATCCAGTGAAGAATTGGGAAAACACATGAACAGACACCTTCCCAAAGAAGACATCCAGATGGCTAACAGACACATAATAAGATGCTCAACATCACTCACAATCAGGGAAATAAAAATCAAAACCATAGTGAGATACCACCTCACACCTGTCAGAATGGTTAAAATTAACAACTCAGGAAACAACGGATGTTGGGGAGGATGCAGAGAAACTGGAAACCTTTTGCACTGTTGGTGGAAAGGCAAACTGGTGCAGCCACTTCTGGGAAACGAGGTGGAGATTCCTCAAAAAAATTAAAAATAGAGCTACCCTACAACTCAGCAATTGCATCACTAGGTATTTATTCAAAGGATACAAAAATGGTGATTCAGAGGGGCACATGCACCCCAATGTTTATAGCAGCACTATCAACAATAGCCAAATTATGTAAAGAGCCCAAATGTTCAACTGATGAATGTATAAAGAAGATGTACTACACATACACAATGGAATGTTACTCAATTGATCAAGCAATCAAAAAGAATGAAATCTTGCCATTTACAATGACACGGATGGAACTAGAATGTATTATGCTAAGCAAAATAAGTCAGTTAGAGAAAGACAAATATCATATGATTTCACTCATATGTGGAATTTAAGAAACACAACAGGTGAGCATAGGGGAAGGGATGGAAAAATAAGATAAATACAGAGATGGAGGCAAACCATTAAGAGACTCTTAAATACATAGAAAAACCTGAGGGTTGCTGGAGGGGTATTGTGTGTGGGAGGGAGGTTGGACTAAATTGGCGATGGGCATAAAAGAGGGCACTCGTTGGGATGAGTACTGGGTGTTATATATAAATGATGAATCACTAAATTACACCACAGAAACTATTATTACACTACATGTTAACTAACTTGAATTTAAATAAAATTAAATATATATATACACATTATATATACATTTATATATTTATATATATATAAAACAAACCATGCATAAAAGCAGAGGAAGAGTATAACAAAAATTATTGGAGTGCTTGCTTGAACAAAAGCTAAAGTGAGTAGACAGAGGTGCTTAGATACTGGCGATCAAATGCTAGGGGCTAATAAATTGAGGCTGTTATAAATGTCTCAGAAAAGAATCCTAGAGGAGAACACGTAGAGAATACGTAATCTCTTTGACATTGGCCATAGCAACTTCTTACTAGATGTGTCTCCTGAGGCAAGGGAAACAATAGCAAAAATAAACTGTTGGGACATAATCAAGATTAAAGTATTCTGCACAGGAAAGGAAACAATCAACAAAACTAAATGCAACCTAAACAAAACTACAAGTAATGGGAGAAGATATTTGCAAATGACATATCAGATAAAGGGTTAGTATCCAAAATATATAAGAATTTATGAAACTCAACACCTGAAAAACAAATTATCCAGTTAAAAAATGGGCAGAAGACATGAATAGACATTTCTTTTTCAAAGAAGTCATACAGATGGCTAACAGACACATGAGAAAATGTTCAACATCACTTATTATCAGGGAAATACAAATCAAAGATACAATGAGATATCACCTCACGCATATCAGAATGACTATAATAAACATAGGAAACAACAGATGTTGGCAAAGATGTGGAGAAAGAACCCTCTTAACACTGTTGGTAAGAATGCAAATGATGCAGCTTCTCTGGAAAACAGTATGGAGATTCCTCAAAAAGTTAAAAATAGAATTACCCCATTCAGATATTATACTACAAGGTTCTTAAGCAAACGATACAATATTACTAATTTGAAGGAATACATGCACCCCAAAGTTTATAGCAGCATTATCAACAATAGCCAAATAATGGAAAGAGCTCAGATGTCCATCAACTGATGAATGGATCAATAAGAAACCACACACACACACACACACACACACACACACACATACACACACACACACAATGGAGTATTACTCAGCCATATAAAAGAATGAAACCTGGAGAGGAGCAAAGATGATGGAGACATAAGGGTACCCTTGGCTTTCCTGGTCCCTCAAATACAGGTGTATTGAGGTCAGATCACTTGGAACACCCAGGAAATTGATTTGTGGCCTGGTAGAAGTAAACTCATTAATAATAATACCACAGTAGCAGGGGAATTTCATACCCCACTTATAGCAATGGAAGATCAACAGAAACTATTTTCTAAGCAGAATATCAACAAAGGAACAATGGCTTTCTTACACCATACACAAAAATAAATTCAAAATGGATGAAAGACCTAAATATGAGACAGGAACTCATCAAAATCCTAGAGGAGAACACAGGTGGCAAACTCTTTGACTCCAGCTGTAGCAACTTCTTACTAGACATGTCGCTGAAAGTAAGCAAAATGAAAGCAAACATGAACTATTGGAACTTCATCAAGATAATACGCTTCTACAAAGTGAAGGAAACAATCAACAAAACTAAAGGGCAGCCTATGGAATGGGAAAAGATATTTTCAAATGATATATATGATAAAGGGTTAGTATTCAAAATCTATAAGGAACTTATCAAACTCGACACCCAAAAAGCAAGCAACCTAGTTGAGAAATGGGCAGAAGACATGAATAGACACTTTTCCAAAGAAGACATCCAGATGGCTAACAGACACATGAAAAGGTGCTCAACATCACTCATCATCAGGGAACCACAAATCAAAACCACAATGAGATACCATCTCACACCTTTCCGAATAGTTTACATTAACAACAGAAGAAACAAGAAGTGTTGAGGAGGATGCAGAGAAAGGGGAACTCTTTTGTACTGCTGGTGGGAATGCAAACTGGTGCAGTCATTCTGGAGAATAGTATGGAGGTTGCTCAAAATAGAAATACCCTATGATTCAGGAAATTCACTATTAGGTATTAGTTAGGTATCAGCCTAACTCTGGAGAGAGCCAAATGTCTATCAACTGAAGAATGGATAAAGAAGGCGTAGTATATATACACAATGGAATATTACTTAGCTGTCAAAAATAATGAAATCTTGCCACTGGCAATGATGTGGATGGAGCTAGAATGTATTATGGTAAGCAAAGTAAGTCAATCAGAGAAAGATGAATATATGATTTCATTCATATGTGGAATTTAAGAAGCAAAACAGATGAACATATGAGAAGGGGGGAAGAGAAAAACTGAGGATTGATGGAGGTTGGTGAAAGATGGGCTAGATGGGTGATGGGTATTAAGAAGGGCACTTGTGATGAGCACTGGGTGTTCTATATAAGTGATGAATCACTGAATTCTACTTCTGAAACCAATATGGCACCATATATTAACTAAAATATAAATTAAAAAAATGAAATCTTGCCACTTGCAATAAGGTGGATGGAGCTAGAGAGTATTATGCTATGTGACAAGGTCTGTCAGAGAAAGACAAACACTATATAATTTCAGTCTTATGTGAGATTTAAGAAACAAGTCAGATGAACATAGTGGGGAAAAGAGAGAGAGGCAAACCATACAGTGGACTCTTAACTACAGAGAACAAACTAAGAGTGCTGGAGGGGATGGGAGCAGGGTTGGGGGGAATGAGTTCAACAGGTGATGGGTAATAAGGAGGGCATTGTGGTGAGAACTAGGTGTTCTATATAAATGATGAATTACTAAATCCTATATGTGAAGCTAATATTACACTGTATGTTAACTAACTGGAATTTATTTAAAAGCTTTGAAGAAAAAAAAAAGCCTTTAGAATTTCAAAAAAAAAAAAAAAAAGAGAGAGAGAGAGAGAGAGAGAGAAGAAAAAAAAAAAAAAAGGAAGAGAGTTTTATCCAAGTCCAAGTGAGTATAGCTGCTCTGGATACACAATCTTCACAAGGAAGAGAGTGTTCCAGAGTAAAGTAATATTTAAAAAAGGTTATATATGTTTTTTGTTCCATTAAGAGTTACATATCATCACGATGAAGGATATTTCAGAAAATTATAAACTTTATCTTATGGTTTTAGTATGGGCAAGGTAGCAGGCTTTAGAACTATGGGAATGGAACTTAGGGGGATTTTACTCTTATCTTTAGTTTGAAATGTTTCTTTTTGGCTATTTGCTACAAAACAGATGTACAAGGTGTGCTCTGGGTAGAAATAGAGCCTATGCTTTGAAGTTTTGTGAAGTCGTTCTTACCTTGGTACAAATAGAGCTTCCATGGGGGGCCAGGAGCGGGGCCCACAAATATTAAAATTTGAACATTTCCTTTATTGCTAGATAAGGAACAATAAACAAAACCCAAAACCAGCATTAGGAAGTAAATAATAAAGATGGAAGCAGAAATAAATGACATAGAATCTATAAAACTAATTGAATAGATCAATGAAACCAGGAACTGGTACTTTGAAAATATCAACAAAATTGATAAACCTTTAGCTAGACTCATCGATAGAGAGAGAGGGAAAGGAATCAAACAATCATAAATGAAGAGGAAAAATAACAAAAAAAAACACTACAGAAATGCAAACAATTGTAAGAAAATATTATGAAAAATTGTGTGGCAACAAGTTAGACAACGTAGAAGAAATGAATGAATTCCTGGGAACATCTATCATACCAAATCTGAAATAGGAAGAAATAGAAAATTTGAACATAGTAATTACCAGGAAGGAGATTGAATCAATAATGAAAAACCTCCCAACAAACAGAAGTTAAGGACCAGATGGCTTCACAGGAGAATTATACCAGATATTTAAAGAAGAGTTCATATATATTCTTCTTAAATTATTCCAAGAAATAGAAGAATAAGGAAAACTTCTAAATTCATTCTATGAAGCCAGTATCATCCTTACACCAAAACAAGATAAACGTGACAAAAGGGGGAGAGAGAGAAAGAGAGAGAGAGAGAGAGAGAGAACGAACTACAGGCCAATATCTCTGATGAATATACATGCAAAAATACTCAACAAAATCTTTGACAAAGTACAACATCCATTTATGATAAAAGTCTTCAGCAAAGTAGGTTTAGAGGGAACATACTTCAACATAATAAAAGCCATGTTTGAAAAACCCACAGCTAACCTCATACTCGCTGAAGAAAAATAAGGATGCCTACTCTCACCATTTTCATTTAACATAGTACTAGAAGCCCTAGCCACAACAATTGGACAACAAAAAGAAAGGAAATGCATCTAAATAAGGAAGAAGTAAAACTTTCACTATTTGCATAAGGCATGATACCCTATATAAAAAACTTGAAAGACTCCACCAAAACCTTGCTAGAACTTATAAATAAAGTCATTGAAGTTGCAGTATGCAAAATCAATGTGTAAAAATCTGTTGCATTTCTGTACACTGATAGTGAAGAGTCGGAAAGAAAAATTAAGAAAATAATCCCATTTATAATTGCACCAAAAATAAGATACCTAGGAATAAACATACGCAAAGAGGTGAAAGACCTGTATTTGGAAAACTATAAAACATTGATGAAAGAAGTTGAAGAGGATACAAAGAAATGGAAAGGCATTCTGTGCTCATGGATTGGAAGAACAAATATTATTAAAATGTCTATACTACCCAAATCAATATGCACATTTAATGCAATCCCTATCAAAATACCAACAACATTTTTCACACAAGTACAAAAAATCCTGAAATTTATATGGAACCACATAAGACCTCGAATAGCCAAGGCAATTTTGAAAAAGAAAAGTGAAGCTGGAGTTTTACAATTCCAGACTTCAAGTTATATTACAAAGTTATAATAATCACAACAATATGGTACTAGCACAAAAATAGACAAATAGATCAATGGAACAGAATAGAAAAACTCAGAAATAAACCCATAATTATATGGTCAATTAACCTTCGACAAAGCAGGAAAGAACATCCGATGGGAAAAACACAATCTCTTCAACAAATGATGTTGGGAAAATTGGTCAACTACATGTAAAAGAATAAGACTGGGGCTCCTGGGTGGCTGAGTTGGTTAAGTGTCTGACTCTTGGTTTTGGTTCAGGTCATAATCTCACGGTTGTGAGATCGAGCCCCGTATCAGGCTGCATGCTGAGTGTGGAGCCTGCTTAAGGCACTCTCCCTCCCTCTCTCCCTCCCTCCCTCCCTCCCTCTCTCTCTCTCTCTGTCCTTTTCTCCCTCTGCCCCTCCCCCACTTGCACTCTCTCTCAATTAAAAATTAAATAATATTAAAAAATGGATTAAAGACCTAAATGTGAGACATGAAACCATAAAAATCCTAGAAGAGAACACACAGGCAATAATGTCTTTGACATCAGTCATAGCAACATTTTTCTAGATATATCTCCTGAGGCAAGGAAATCAAAAACAAAAATAAACTATTGGGACTACTTCAAAATAAAAAGCTTCTGCCCAGCAAAGGAAACATTCAACAAAATTAAGAGTATATTCTGAATGGGAGAAGATACTTGCAAATGACATATCTGATAGAGTGTTAGTATCCAAAATATATAAAGAACTGATACAAATCAACATCCAAAGCAAACAAACAAACAACAGCAAAAAACCCACCAAATAATCCAGTTTAAAAATCTGCAGAATACATGAACAGATATTTCTGCAAAGAAGACATCCAGATGGCCAACAGACACATGAGAAGATGCTCAACATCACTTATCAAGGAAATTCAAATCAAAAGTACAATGATATACCACCGCACCCCTACCAGAATGGCTAAAATAAAAAACACAAGAAACAACAGGTGTTGGTGAGAATGTAGGAAAAAGGAGCCCTCATGCACTGTTAGTGAGAATGCAGACTGGTGCAGCCACTATGGAAAAGTATGGAGCTCCTCAAAAAGTTAAAATTGAACTACCCTATAATCCAGTAATCACAGTACTGGGTATTTACCCCAAAATTACAAAAACACTAATTCAAAGGGATACATGCACCCATACATTTATAACAGCATTATTTACAATAGCCAAGATATGGAAGCTGCTAAAGTGTCCATCAACAAATGATAAGGAATATGTGAGATACACACACACACACACACACATATATTGTAGATACACACACACACACGAATACTATTCACCCATAAAAAATGGAATCTTGCCATTTGCAGAGACATGGATTGAGCTCAAGGATATAAAATCTAGGCAAAAGAAAAATACAATGTGATTTCACTCATATGTAGAATTTAAGAAACAAAACAAAAGAGGAACAGAAAAAAAAGAGAAGCAAACCAAGAAACAGACTCTTACCTGCAGAGAACAAATTGATGGTTACCAGAGGGGAGGTGAGTGGGTGGGTGGGTTAAATAGATGATGGGGTTTAACTTGTTGTTATGAGCACTGGGTGATGTATGAAATTGTTGAATCACTATACTGTACACCTGAAACTAATATAACACTATATGTTAACTATCTGGAATTTAAATAGAAACTTGAAAAAATAAACAATAAAATTCGGTGCCATAATTTTATTGCCATAGTATTTTAACTTTTGTCAGGGCCCTTCTTTTATAGAATTTCATTAACATTCCTACTTATTTTCTCTATACAAATGTTTACAGTTTGTCTGCTTCCCAAATAATTCCTTTATTTCTATTATTATTTAAATTTTGAATCAATTTAGGAAAGATCGATATTGCCATCACTTTAATATTCTACATAAGGACAAGATCTGTTTTTTTCATTTTCCAAAATTTCTTTGGAATTCTCAGTACCTATTTTTTCCTCTCCATTTTTCCTGTGCTCATAGCAAGATGGATTCTGGATATACTCTGAGTACTGTAATAACCACCTGGACGCCTGCATGGAACTCTCCAAACTGATGAAGGACAGCCGCTACCAGCACTTCTTTGAGGCTTGTCGCCTCTTGCAGCAGATGATCGACATTGCTATTGATGGATTTCTTTTGACTCCAGTGCAGAAGATCTGCAAGTATCCCTTACAACTGGCTGAGCTCCTCAAGTACACTGCCCAGGACCATAGGTAAAAGATAGAGGGATGCAGGAGTTAGGGAGATTGTCATCTAAATATTGGTCTTTAGTATGAATATATGTCTTTTAACCACTTCAACCAGGATGTTCAGAGTTTTTCTCAAATGTTTTTATATTGCAGCTCATCTCTCACCTACTCGTGAGTATCTATTTCATGGAATATAGTAGGAGGAGGTTCTAAAAATCATACTTGTGGACTGATGATATTAATAGATAAATTATATATTGCATAATTGTTTTAAAAGCCTCAGAAAGACATTTCAAAGCACAGCCAAAAGCTATGTAGGTTTCTTAAGCCACAGCAACCCCAGACCCTTATTAGGTTTAGCGGGATCTAGTTAGATAGGATATCTGCAAGGGATTTTCTATCCCTGTGCTCCTTCACCTTGTGACTAGAACCTCTGTCTCAAGGCCTTCTTGCCCTCTGGGTCCCTGGTCCCCTCTTTTCCATGCCCTGGGCTCCAGAATGCTGAGAGAGTGGTACAGGCATTGGCAGGGCACATGAATCACTGTTCTCTTACAGAGTGACCTGTTGGGCTCACACTACACCCAGGCCACAGGCCACCTTTTTTGGCAGGTCACAGGAAGCTGTATTACGATGACAGCTCCTGTGATGCATGTCAGAGTAGCTTGAATTTGAAGTCAATTAGAGGCTGCTGCCAGCTTGAAGACTTAGTCAGATAGGTGTTCAGATAAGGAGGTCTGAACTGCAGGCAGTTAGAGTGGCCTCTAAGGGAGAAGATTTGATGGATGGAGAGTAATAATTGGATAATAATACTGCCTTTGCTTACAGAAGGGTGATGCCCTTCCTTAAGCTCACAGGAAGGAAGACTGTATATAAGGGTTAACTGACATGTCTGGAACAAGATAATCTTGGTTCAGTAGATGTTATCAAGTTGCTGGGCCCAGACCTTTTCCGAAGGCCTGCAGGCTCTGAGCAGGGTTCAGGCAAGACCACAACTATTCACTTCTTTTCTCACCCATTCCTAAAGCTAGTGGGACAGGTTAAAAATGGGGACATTTCCCCCTCTAACTGCTGTAAGAAAGGCAGCTAGCTAAACATGGCAAAGGTTGACTGACAGTATGGCATAGTGACAGTAATGAATCCATGGCTAAGTACTACATGGGGTCAGAGATAATAGGCATTCTCATGCCAGTGCTGTCCCATGGAACTTTCTACAATAATGTAAATGTTTTATATCTGTTCTGTCCAATGTAATAGCCACTGGCCATACATGGCTATTGAGTAATGAGAAATGTAGGTGGTTCAACTAAAGTACTAATATTTAATTATATTTAATTTTAGATGAATGTGGCTAGTGGCTACCATATTGGACATAAAACTTTATGCTTTACCTCCCCAAAATGGCTTAAGTCATTTTCCTGATGCCTCAAACCAATGAGAGGAATCGCATGGGAGACATTAAATGCACCCAAAGAACAGGGGTACTTATTTATGTCAGAATCTTCTACACTGCAGATATCCCTTCTGTTATCACCCTACTCTGTTTCCAAATGGCAGACTCAACTAGTCTTGCCAGGGAGAAACTTTGATAGTCATACAGAGTCCAATAGATTGCCCATGCTGCTGAAAGTAACTGTGAAAGGATGAAATATAACAGGAACAAATGCAAGGTTTTGCAAGTGGGTCTAAGAAATTAAGAGAGAGACTTTAGAGTTCAAGGATAGACCTAGAGAGATCAGGTAATAGACAGAGGGTGAGGGTTGGAGAGTGAGTGAGACACAGAATCTGAAGCAGGCTCCAGGCTCTGAGCTGTCAGCACAGAGCCAGACGTGGGGTTCGAACTCATGAACCCCAAGATCATGACCTTGATTAGTCTTTAACATTGGATGGATGCTTAACCTACTGAGCCACCAGGTGCCCCAAGACAGAATATTTTAAAGAGACTCAGGAAGCATTAGTCAACTACGAGTTCAATATAAGTCAGCAGTAGGATCCAGAAGAAAAACTGATAATAGCTAACATTTATTAAGGCTCGGAATAAATAAGGGTGTTTTTTGTTGTTGTTGTGGCTTGTTTTTTGTTTGTTTTTTTTAACATAGTTGCCTTGAGACAGAATAAACTGGTTAGGAGGTATAGTGAGTATCTGGTTAGTGGAGGTGGTAAAATATAGTAACATTTGAAGACTACGGTCTGGCAGGTGTTCAGAGAACACAAGGGAGGCCATCTAAGGGGAGGTGCTGCATAAATTCTGCTTTGGCAGTTAGAAATACCATCCCTGTGCCTATGATTGGTCAACCATCCTACACTTCAATGTATTAGGAAAGAAATAGTTGTCGTGTATCTTTTTTTTCTCCTTTCTTCTTTCAAATTGGTACTAAGAGAATGAGCAGGTTAATAACCACAAAACGTTCAGTTTTTTAAGGAAAGTTTAGTTAAGACTGAATCATGACTCATCCTCTTGCCCTCTCAGTCTATTATAGCTCCACCAAATGGCTGGGATCTCATTTCTAATCTGCCTTTCATAGGAGCCATTTAATTGGAAATCAGATCAGAAAAGCAGAGAAAATTGAGCAGGGTGGTATAACTTTCAACAAGTAGGCCATCCATAGTCCCAGGAAACTGGGCCTAAAAGTCATATTTTGATTTGTATTAATAATACTGCTACTATTTACTACAAGCCAAGAGTAAAACAGTTTATGTGGATGATTAAACCTTCAACAAACCCCACTATAATTCTCCCCATTTCACATATGAGGAAAATGAGTCATTGAAAGAGTTAGGGAGAATTGCCCAAAGGCATACCACTAGTCAGTGACAGAACTAGGGTTTGAGCCCAAAGAGTCTGGCTCCAGAGACTATTCTTACCCACTATGCTACATCATGTCTCTATATCATACTGGAGGAAAAGAGTAGATATTATTTCACAGTGACTTTGAGCAGAGTTCACTAGAAATAAGTGATAAAAAGGATGGTAAAGTTCTGGGCCATACCGTGAATAAGGCTGCTTTCTTGATTCTTGGCTGGTTATATCAGACTGGACACAAAAATAATGCTATAACAAAAGATAGGGGTCTATTTCCCTTGCATGTAAATAAAAGTCTGCAGGTAGACAATCCATGACTGCTGTGGTGCTCTATGGTCATCAGAGACTTGGTTTCCTCCCAACTTTCTGTTATCATATCCCTAGGAGAAGGAACCTTGTCCCTATGGTCCAAGATGGCTGCTAGAACTTCAACTATCTCATCTACATTCCAAGCATCAGGATTGAGTAAGGGTCAAAGAAGGGTATGCCATCTTCCTTAAAGGAGATTTCTGAAAATTTCTGCCCAACATTTCTATTACATATCACTGGACTAGTTAACTAGTCACCCCTTACTGTAAAGAAATATAGGAAATGTAATCTTTTACTCCATGTGACATGGGTTCCATCTGAAAATCAGGGCTCTGTTAGTAAGAAGAGAAGAATGAACATTAGGGTTGGCACCCAACAGTTGGTTCTCTAGCACATTGATTCACCGAACTTTTGTGTCTTCACAGTGACTACAGGTATGTGGCAGCTGCTCTGGCTGTCATGAGAAACGTGACTCAGCAGATCAATGAGCGCAAGCGGCGTTTGGAGAATATTGACAAGATTGCCCAGTGGCAGGCATCTGTCCTAGACTGGGAGGTAGGATCCTTACCAACAGGGGCATTGTGGAGTATGAATAGCTTATCTAGAACATCACATCTTAGCCATAAATGGATTAAAAGAAATTAAATATGAAGAGCAGCAGAAGGGATTTAGATTAGAGCCAAAGCAAAACTTTCTACTAATGAGAAGTGTTGTGAACTTCAATGGCTTTCTAAGAAGGTTGGAGAAATCTTTGAGACAACACTTAATTAAGAAATGAAAGGTTTATCTCTTTGGGTGTTGCCAATAATTAGATTGACTCAATAGACTTTCAAGCCTCTTTCCAGTCCTGGAGTTTTATCACTACCGGATAAACAGTTGGATACGTAGTATGTACGAATTCACTCCCAGACACAGAATATGAGGTTGGTTCTCTGGTGCAGGCCAGTCAACATACTTCTTTTTCTATAGGTGAGATTACCTCATCCTTACACATTTTACTAGGTCTACCCAAGCTTGCACACTTGAGGCCAAGGACCTCATTCCTGCCCTACTGACAGAACAAATGATCTTTTTTACTATCTGCTTATAAAACCTCCCATTTCATTGGAAACAGTTACTTCTCTGAACTCAGAGAGTCTTCAGTGGCTGAAGTCACTAATGTCTTCCTTTCTTAGATATTTACTTGCAGACGATATACACGACCTAACAAATAAATGGAGATTTTTCTTCTGTAATGCTGCTTCTTTGTTGAGGTTTTTAGGGTTCTGTTCAATAGAAACAGAGCTATGAATTATAAGGACTCATAGGTATGTGGGTTGAGTACACCATTTAGTGTTTGTCTCTTATGCCCACCAAGGGAACCAGGAGTATTGACATTTTACATTTATCTCTCAAACCCAAGTTGTGAAATCTGACAGTTCACAGGCAGACATAACCAAGATGGGGGAGGCTAGAAATGCTACCAAGGAGGGGTCAGTAATATTAAGCCTCATAGTCACAGTGTAGAAGTTGAGCCAGTTCCCTGTTCCACCTGCCTTAACTGAGGTATAATTTCCTGTGATGGAGAGGTAGTAGCTCCATAACATTTCAAGCAGTTTAGCATATTCTAAAGAGATTAAGCATCAACCTTGCAAGCAGCTATTTAACCATTGTCTAGAAAAAAATAGTCTTTCTTTATTCTGCTACCTCTGATCCTTCTTTTAAAAAAAAAAAAAGTTGATTTATTTATTTTGACAGAGACACAGACTTCCTAAGTGGGGAAGGGTCAGAGAGAGAGGGAGATGAAGAATCCCAAGGAGGATCTCCACTGCCAGTACAGGGCCTGACACGGGGCTCAAACCCATGAAACTGTGAGATCATGACCTGAGCTGAAACCAAGTCGTATGCTTACCTGACTGAGGCACTCACGTGCCCCACCTCTGATCCTTCTTTTTTTTTTAAGTTTTATTTATTTTTGAGAGGCAGAGCGTGAGCAGGGGAGGGGTGGAGAGAGGGGGGTGGGAGACACAGAATTTGAAGCAGGCTCCAGGCTGTGAGCTGTTGGCACAAAGCCTGACGCGGGGCTCAAACTCACAAGCCATGAGATCATGACCTGAGCTGAAGTTGGATGCTTAACCTACTGAACCACCCAGGTACCCCTCTGATCCTTCTTAATGTAGATGGCTGGAAAATACCACAATTCTGAGTATTTGGCATATTTTTTAGTCTTATTTGAAGGATAAGATTATTTGAAGGATACTCTTTATGTCCCCGTAAAGAGTAGAAAACAGCAGTGATTGTTTGAGATGAAGATAAACGAATGAATCTGTATAAAGAAACTATTGCTCATAAGAGGAAACCAGCACTGGCCCAAAATGGTTAGGGAATCATGAATCCTCCTTCCCTTGTATCTGGCTTACTTTGACTAGTTGCCTGAACAGAGGCAGAGGGCTAGACAAAATGACCTCTAGCAAGCCCATCAACTCTAAGGCACACTGAAATTGTGGCTGATTAAAAGGCCTCTTTCCCTCTACCCCTGCAGGGCTCTCTATAAGAGGAGGTTACCAACAGCAGTTGTCTTCATATTCCCTGGAACATTTCTCTCTTCCCAATGCCTGGAATATCTAATTCCCCCATATGCTCTGGTGCTCCAGTCCTGAAGCTTGAGCCATGGGGGACCAATAATAGCTTGAAATTCATTGGGCTATCTAGGGAGCCTCATTAATTCCAAACTTGAAAGCACTGAACTATGATTTTTTTTCAGATTTTTCTTATCTATCTATCTATCTATCTATCTATCTATCTATCTATCTATCTATTTTAGAGAGAGAGACAGGGTTGGGTGAGGGGCAGAGAGGGAGGGAGAAAGAGAATCTTAAGCAGGTTCCACACTCAGCAAGGATCCCAACATGGGGCTCAGTCTCATAACCCTGACATCAAGATCTGAGCCAAAATCAAGAATGGGTCGCTAAACCGACTGGCCACCCAGACACCGCTGAACTATGATTTAAAGACTCTGTATCTAGGAAGGAATTTCATTTGTTTTTGTCTGGAAGTGGGGGGTGGGAAACAAAAAGGCAATTTTGAACAGGATTGATGAGGGAGGAGTTACTCTCTGTCTCCTTTGTTAGCATGATTGATTGGTCCTATAAATCTCAACCAAAGTCCATATGTACAACCCTGACACCCTGCTGCTTTGTGAAGTCCTTCTTCATCTAATTTGGTAAGAAGAAAAATTCCTCATCGTTCTCTTTTCAGATTTGGGTCACTGTGGAACTCAATAGCTCCAGAAGAGTTGTCTGTAGGAAACTTTTTCTCTAGTGAATCCTTGTGGATACATTTCAGAGGGCAAGCCTAAAGTATCTGTCATGTTTGTCATATTTAGTCTTCAAGACTTCTAGAATGTCAGTCGCCAGGGCTTTCAGAGGACTTCCCTCCCCATCAACAATTCTGGCCATGGCCATGCATATGTGCATACATATACATGCACACACACACACACACACACACACACACACACGCCTTATAATGATGATGAAAGTCTGAGAAACCTATTCCTGACCAAGACCACACAGCAAGTCAGTGGCAAAGCTAAAATTTGAATTTGGTCTCCAGATTCCCTTTGTGGTATTCTTTTCACAATATATTCTTTCAACCTTCTGTTTCCCACAGCCCAGTTGCTTTCTCTTGCCATACTGAAAGGACTTGTTTTTGCAGTAAAGGATCCATATCTAAGCAAGGCAGTAAGACTGCCTCAGGGGGGAAATCCGAATCTCAGTATGGATAAAAGTGGATGAGTGCTGGAGGACCACCCTTAAAAGGCAATAGGACATGTCCACCCCATGGCTTGCTAGCTATTGATATAAGTCACCCAACCTCACTGGTTCCCTGATATAGTTCTTTGTATGTTCTACCTGTCCAGTTATACAAGCAAAGAGAGGTCCTCCCAACTTTCTGAGGGCTGCTGTGAACAAGCCTTGCAGATCAAGAAAATTAAGCAGTATTTTTCTATCTCCACCATTCCCTTGCCTCCCCCAGATGTTTGAAAAAACAGGGTGGCTGCCAAAAGCATCCACAAAATAATTTCAGCTTCATTTGTCAAATTAAAAAGAAGAGTCATAGGGTAAATTTTCCAAGCTTAAACTCCTTTGAAGAGGAATTGGGAAAGAGGATGGAGGGCTGGCAGCATACAGGCAATTGGTACCTACTCAATAAATTAGAACATCTGGCTAGACAGTAGGAGGCCTTTTATTATATCCAAACCTGACCCTACATCAGCTTATTCCATAAATATTCTGATATTTTTGATCAACTCTAGTTATCATCCCTGCTCCCTGCAAGCCTGTGAGGACTAGAGTTCATGGAGTACCCCCTGATTTACCCAACCTCCCAGGGATCCTAAAAAAAAATGAATGGATGAGTGAACAGATTACCCATACTTATTATCACTCATCATCAGGCAATACCAATCAAAGCCACAATGAGATTCCACCTCACACCTGTCAGAATGGCTAAAATTAACAACTCAAGAAACCAGAGATGTTGGCAAGGATGCAGAGAAAGGAGAACACTTTTGCACTGGTGGGAAATGCAAACTGGTGGAGACAGTCTGGAGAATAGTATGGAGGAGGTTCTGCAAAAAATTAAACATAGGGCTACCCTACAACCTAGCAATTGCACTACTAGGTATTTATCCAAAGGATACAAAAATGTTGATTTGAATGGGCACCTGCATCCCAATGTTTACAGTAGCACTATCAATAATAGCCAAATTATGGAAAGAACTCAAATGCCCGTTGACTGATGAATGGATAAAGAAGATGTAGTATCTATGTATGTACATCTATGTCTACACACACAAACACACACACACATACACACAATGGAATATTACTTGGCAATCAAAGAATGAGATCTTGCCATTTGCAACAATGTAGATGGAACTAGAATGTATTATGCTAAGTGAAATAAGTCAGTCATAGAAAGATAAATAACATGTGATTTCACTCATATGTGGAGTTTAAGAAACAAAATAGATAAATATAGGGGAAGGGAAGGAAAAATAAGATAAAAAGAGAGAGGGAGGAAAACCATTAGAGACTTCTTAAATACAGAGAATAAACTGAAGGTTGCTAGAGGTGTGTAGCGTGGGGGTATGGACTAAATGGGTGGGAGTGTGGGCACTTAAGATGAGCACTGAGTGTTATATGTAAGTGATGAATCACTAAATTCTACTCCTGAAATCATTACTATAGTATATGTTAACTAACTTGAATTTAAATAAAATTTAAAAATTTTAAAAACCTACATAAAAAAAAAGAAAGTATCACCCATTCCTCTAAGTAATCATCAATACCTTAGAACAAATTAGGGGAGCAGCAGGGAGAAGAACCTGTTTCCAAGGACTACAGTTTCAGGGAAATTTGAATTTCTAATTTCTCTGATACTGAAGTTTCGTTGAACTGTCATATTGCTGCCCTTCACACTCATTAGATCTACTTGAAAGGAGAAGAAACATATCCCTGACAGCTTCCTTTTAATCTCCCCCCTGCCCGGAGATTTTTACCAGGAGCCCAAATCTGCAGCTTATGTTTCAGAACTTGATTGTATATAATTGTTATGACACCCCTACCCTCACAACCTGGTTGTGTAATATGCAAAGGCCTGTTCCAGTTTACCATTGGATGATGAATCCAAAAAGTCATAGCAAACACAAAAACCCAAATGTGATGGAAGCAGCAAAAACATCTATTTAAAAGGGAAGGTGGCTTGATGAGACATACTTCTAGGAACAGGAGATTAAGTGTGGAGCTGGCTGGATTAGTTATTTCCCTGCCTTCCTGTCAATAGGCACCATTGAAAAGAAATTGTATGAAAAATATGGCATTTCCCTTGTCCTTTTTTCCCTGGATCTGCTCAGGTCACAACCTCCCATCAGAACAATCAGCCTGTAACTAGAATGGGGTCTTGGCCATTAGGCTATTGAGATGAATGAGATGTGGCCTTGGTTTTCCAGTGGGGTAAATATGTTCCAGACAGACGGAATAGTATGTACAAAATCCTAGTAGAATGGCAGAAAACAGAATTTCCATGGTGGAGGTGGGAGTGGGAGGGAATTACACTTTTGGGGACAAGGCAAAGTAATGTATAGTACAAGTGGGGTAGAAGCAGCAAAGGGTGAGAAATCTGAACTCTGAGAGGGCCATTTTCCTTATGTGATCTGATTTGTGCTTTCAAGCAGCCATGTGATTTGAACCAAGCAGGAACTGTTGTTCAGAAAACAGACTGAGAGTGGTTAAGTTACTTCCCAAGGGGACAGAGCAAGGTGGTGGCAATACTAGGCCCAGAGCTCAAGTCTTTTGAGATTCTCACCTCAGAAATCTTCCAACCTAGCTCATTGTTCCACTAAGGATTATCAGTCTGCTGTGGTTTGGTGGATTCGAACATGGACTTTGGAGGGATTCTGGCCTGGATTCTGCCATTTTGGGCAAATTACTCCCAATTTATCTGACCTTTGTTTTGGGAGTAATAACAGTACATTCCTTATTGGGTTGCTGTGAGTATTAACAGGAATATGTGACACAGGATATAAAGTATAAAATAATGGTCAAGATAATAGCTATCATTTCTGTAGAACTTAGAGTGTGAAGTGTACTTTCTTAAGCACTTTCTATATGTAAATTTACATAATCCTCACAACAGGCAAATGAGATTGGTACTGTTATTACTCTCATTTTAAAGACGAGGAAACTCAGTGTAGCACAGCCCCACTGCGACCCTACCTTGGCACAATTTGACCCTTTATGGCATTGGAATTGGCAGGACTTGGCTGTAGTCAGCACCAGTCTGGAGTTGCTGGCGCCCTGCTGGCCCCTTCCTTTGTAGCAGCGGGCCAAGCCAGGAACAAGATGGCCTTCTCTCTCCCTCTTAGAGAGGGACTTACAGCCTTTGCAGAGTCAATCTCTACTTGAAACTCACTCAGTAGTATTCTTTACATGTGTTTTATATTGTTTCCACTGACATTTTTGTCAAAAAAAATTGACCTTAGAATTTAAAAAGTAAAATAAAGATGAGGAAACTGACACACACAGAGGGTATGTGAGTTGCCTGGTATCAATCAGCTTGGTGAGTATAGAAGTATCTCTCTCTCTCTCTCTCTTTCTCTCTCACCCCCTCTCCCTCCCTCCCTCCCTCCCTCCCTCCTCCTTCCCTCCCTCCTTCCTTCCTTCCTTCCTTCCTTCCTTCCTTCCTTCCTTGTCTTTCTTTCTTTCTTTCTTTCTTTCTTTTCTTCCTTCCTTCCTTCCTTCCTTCCTTCCTTCCTTCCTTTCTTTCTTTCTTTCTTTCTTTCTTTCTTTCTTTCTTTCTTTCTTTCTTTCTTTCTTTTTCTTGGTGAAATTATATGTGGCAAGTTCATTCTCCTTCCCTCTTTCCTTCTCTTTCTCTGTTTTTCTTTCTCTTTCTCTTTCTTATTTTTTTTCTCAGTGGAATTATGTGTGGCAAGTACTTAAAATAGAATTGGAGTGCTCCTGTATGGCGGACCATATGACTTTGAGTGGTCTCCTGGTCTGATCATCCTTAGTTGAGTCATCCTTCCATTTGCAATGATGTGGATGGAGCTACAGTGTGTTATGCTAAGTTAAATAAGTCAGAGAAAGACAAATACCATATGATTTCATTCCTATGTGGAATTTAAAAACAAAACAGACGAACATATGGGAGGGGGAAACAAACCATGAGACTTTTAAAGACAGAGAATAAACTGAGGTTGATGGAGGGCCGTGAGTAAATGATGGGTTAGATGGGTATTGGATATCAAGGAGGGCACTTATGATGAGCACTGGGTATTGTATGTAAGTGATGAATCACTGAATGCTACCCCTGAAACCAATATATTGCACTATATGTTAACTAACTAGAATTTAAATAAAAATTTGAAAAAGAAAAAAAAGTCATCCTGAAAAAAATGTTATCATGGCCAACTTTGTTTGGCATTAACCCCTTTGTATAGCTTTCTTTCATTTTATACATATTCAAACTGGACTGTGACTCATCTTCTGGCCTGCCTCAGGGTGGAACATGGCAGACTGGTATCACTCTCAGCTTCTTATCCATCCAACAGGAAAGTCCTGCACAAATCACTCACCCTGTGGGCTTCCTGTCTCAGAAGTTCTGTGTTAGTACCTGGGGCCTTCAAGGATGAAAGTTTACATAAGTTCCAAGATAACCATGAAGTAGAGTTTGGAATCACAGTAATATCTCTGAACTTTCTTTTTGAGGTTATATTATTAGAAATTATTAAAAAGACACAGGGGGGAGGGAGACAAAACATAAGAGACTCTCAAAGACTAAGAACAAACCGAGGGTGAGGGGGATGAGGGAGGGGGGAGAGTGGGTGATGGGCATTAAAGAGGATACTTGTTGGGATGAGCACTGGGTGTTATATGAAAACCAATTTGAAAATAAATCATTTTAAAAAAAGAAATTATTTCCACTGAGCTCCCCTTTTCCTTATCATCCCTTAGGCTGAAAAAGTGGTATGCTTAAGAACACCATTTCCAGCTACCCCTCTCTTTGGCCTACTGCTATGCCTAACCGGTTTGTTCTGACTGTTTGTTGGGGGATGCAGGGGTCTACTCTAACCTTGATTTGAAGCTTTTGGGTGCAAGACTGACATCTTAGCATTAGAGAATCAGGGCTAGGGGCTTGGATATCATCCTCATGCACCTCATTTAATATATGGAAAAACTGAAACCCAGGGAAAGAAGGGACTGACTGGTGTAGAGACATCATAATGGAGTGGCAAGAGTGAGCATATTTTCTGGATCCACAGAATTCAGGTTGAGTTATGGGTATCTAGCAAACAAGCTGGGTGACCTTAGCTTATCACCTGACATCTCTATACCTTGGGCTGTAAAATGAGATTAAGAATATCTCTACCTCCCAGGGTTCTCTTGTGGCTCAGAAGGTTTAGAGTGAAAGTATGTAGCTCAGTGTCTGATGCATATAGGTGCTAATATTAATTCTCCTGAGTCTTAGACCACCAATCTTTGTCCTTATCTTCATATAGGTCCTGGAACACCCATGCCTATGCCCAGGGATTTGGTGTGGTTTGCTTTGTGTTCCATGAGTTCTATGCACACCCACATCATTAGTTTCCCCCACTGACTGTAAGCTCCTTGAAAATAGGGTATAAATCTGGCTTGGCATCTGACATGCATCCCTACATACCTCTGACCTAACAGAGTTGCTATAAAGAAGGGGCCTTGGAAACTCTGTATAATTGAATTAGTTAGGAGTTAGATGTCTTGGTACTTTTTTTTTTTTTTTTTTTTTTTTGTCTGACTATGTAGCAAGGAGGAGAAGTGTTTTCAGGCTGTGAATAACAGACCAAAGAATCATGTAGTTGTAAAGTTTCCTATTTAATCAATACATTTTAGTGAACTGAGGGGAGAAGGAAAAAAACAAATTTAAGAGTGACTGTATTCTCTTTTTCTCCCTCTATCACTGTTTCCTTCTTGCCCTCTCCTGTCCCCTTTACTCATCAGGGAAGCAGAGAGACTTATGTTATTTGCGTAGGCTTCTTCTTCAGGTACAAGAAAGACTGAGACTAGATTTGGGATGAAGGACTGGATGAAGAGAAATTTATAGAGAAAAAGAGGGAGGGAGGGAGGGAAGGATGAAGAGAGAGAGAGAGAGAGAGAGAGAATATGAACGTCATAGAATCAGAATGAACCTTGGTGCCTGTAGAGCTAGAAAGCAGCTGTCATAGAGGAACTATAGCAGTCCTGGGTGGTAGGGCTCATTTGGCCCCAGGATTAACAAAAGTATGGGTCTTTCCAACTCCAGGAATTCCCAGGACTTCTCTCTATCCGTCTTTTTTTTTTTTTAATATTTATTTATTTTTGAGACAGAGACAGACAGAGCATGAATGGGGGAGGGGCAAAGAGAGAGGGAGACACAGAATCCGAAGCAGGCTCCAGGCTCTGAGCTGTCAGCACAGAGCCTGACGTGGGGCTCGAACTCACAGACTGCGAGATCATGACCTGAGCCGAAGTCGGACGCTCAACCGACTGAGCCACCCAGGCGCCCCCTCTATCTGTCTTTCACACCAGGCGTTTTTCGTACTTCTACTGCCTCAGTCTATGCCCAGCCTTAGGTGCTTCCAGGCAGGTGACAGGGCCATCCCTCCTTCCTGGCTACCTCTCACTATCACATGTTCTTCCCAGGGTGAAGACATCCTAGACAGGAGCTCGGAACTGATCTATACTGGAGAGATGGCCTGGATCTACCAGCCCTATGGCCGCAACCAGCAGCGGGTTTTCTTCCTGTTTGACCACCAGATGGTCCTCTGCAAGAAGGTAAACACAACCCCTTCTTTCCTGAGGAAGATGGTCACCTCAGGAACATCAGCCCCTCCATCTCCATCATCTCCATCTCCCAATGAAGTGGCCATTGTAATAGGAAGGAAAATACATCAGTGGCTTCTAATTTTATGATCCCTTCTTTAACTTTTGCTGTTTTTCCCTCTTTGTCAATTTTCTTTCTTTTTTTTTAATTTTATAATAGTTTATTTTCAAATTGGTTTACACATAACACCCAGTGTTCATCCCAACATGTGCCCTTTTTAATGCCCATCACCCCCTCTCCCCCCTCCCTCATCCCCCTCACCCTCAGTTTTTTCTTAGTCTTTGAGAGTCTCTTATGTTTTATCTCCCTCCCTCTCTGTGTCTTTTTTTTCTTTCCCCTCTTCCCCTCCCCCTGGTTTTTGCTTAGTCTCACAAAGTCCACCTATTTAAAAATCTAAAATAAGACTTTGTTCTCTATCTTCTTGTCTTCCATGATGGCTGTCTCTGCTCCTCTGCATCCCATTGCCCTGTTATTTTAGTTATGCATGTGTTTTGTTATTTTCTTCCTGAGATGATTATACTGGAGATTAATTTGGTGCTTTGGGGAGTTTTTCCTTTTTCTTCCTTTCAGTTTCCTTTTTTTTTTTCTGGGGAAGGGAGGAGATCCCCTTTCATCTCTCCTCAGTCATTCACTAATGTTCCTACAGCCTTGAAGTTGGCCCAAACAGCTTTTTCCCTGTATCCTTTGTTTTTAATTATACAAGCCCAGACATACTCTGTTGTCCTCTGTGTCATAATTACTAGTTATTTATGTTGGTTTCATTGTATTCTGGGAGGATCAGGAACTACATAGAGTATACTAATGCTGGAGAAAGTTCAAGGAACTTTCTGAATTTGGGCCTTTTCTTCTTTCACTGAAGGGCCAGACTTGGAAGATGAGTCATTTGGGACTCAGAAATGCAACAATAGCAACAAAGATTGGGGATAGAGCACAAAGGAGACGGGGATTTGAAACCAGAACACCTGGGTCTTAGACTCTACTGTCTCTAACCTTGGGCCAGCTTTTTAACTTTTTGCCTTTATTTTCCTCAGTGCCAAATCAGGCTGATGATAGAATTCATCTCAAGGCTTTGAAGAGGATCACCTGAGGTCATGGGAAGTAGTGAAGTATAGTGTTAAGAGCATGGGTTCTAGAGCCAGACAAAAGGGCACCAATTACCTTTTTTCAGTGTGACCTTGGATAAATTCTCTGTGTCTAGTATTATCCCCTCATCTGCAAAATGGGAATCATATGGTATCTATGTAGAAAAGAGGTTGTGAGGGTTAAATGAAACAATACAGTTGCAGTGCCTGGTACATAGTAAGTACTTAGTAAATGCTAGCTATCAATACTATTACTGTATATTTGGTGTTAGTACTCATTAATTCAGCAAATCTTTGTTGGGAGGCAGTATATACAGGGATTAAACAAGCCCATATTATTTTTTAAATTTAATTTAATTTCATTAATTTACTTTTTTTTTACAAGATAACCTTCACATTTTAATGAGAGAAATTGGAAGTTTCCTATAACTCCAAAAACACACATATGCTAAGACAGAGCAGCGCTACTCCTAAATATTTCACCAAGAGTAAATGAAAATATGTCCACCACATATCTGCACAAGAATGCTCCTATTGGGTTTATTCATAATGGCTCATTATTAGAAATGGCCCAGGTTTTCATCAGTTGGGGAATGAATGACATAATTTTATTTTATTTAAAAAAATAATGTTTATCTATTTTTGAGAGAGAGACAGAGTGCAAGTGGGGGAGGTGCAGAGGGAGAGGGAGACAAAGAATCCAAAGCAGGCTCCAGGCTCTGAGCTGTCAGCACAGAGCCTGACACAGGCTCAAACTCATGAACGACAAGATCATGACCTGAGCCAAAGTCAGTCACTTAACTGAATGAGCCACCCAGGTGCCCCAAACAAACATAGATTTTGGAGCCAGGTAGTCTGGACACAAAGCCCAACTCAACCATTTAGTAGTTTGTGTTCCTGGGAAAGTTTCTTAACTGTTCTATGTCTACAGATCCTCATAAAATGGGGCTATAATAGTATGTACCTTGTAGGATTTTTGTGAAGATTATTTAAGTTAATAAATGCAAAGCATTTACCTGCCGAGGGATGAATGCATAAAGAAAATGTGATGCACACACACAGACACACACACGTACAAACACACTGTGTAACATTAGCTTTAAAAAAGGAGATCTCGTCATTTGTGACAACATGGATCAACCTAGAGGACATTATACTAAAACAATAAGACAAAGAAAGGCAAATACCATATGATCTTACTTATATGTGGAGTCTAAAGCAGTTGAAGTCATAAGGCACAGGATAGGATGGTAGTTGTTAGGTGCTGGTGAGGGTGGGGGAAATGGAGAGATATTGGTCAAAGAGTAAGATATTTTTCGTTATGCAAGATGAATAAGTTTTGGAGAGTTATCGTACAACTTGGTGCCCAAAGCTAAAAATACTGTATTGTATACTTGAAATTTGCTAAGAAAGTAGATCTTGTGTTCTCATCACAAAAAAAGGTAACCATGTGAGATGATAGATTAATTAGCTTGATTATGGTGATCATTTCACAATATATACATATATCAAAATACCACATTGTATACCTTAAATATATACAATCTTTATTTGTCAAATATGCCTCAGTAAAGCTGGGGGGAAATGCAAAGCACTTGAAATAGTGTCTGGCACAGGATATATGCTAAGTTTTGACTCCTGCCATTGTTGTTGCTGTTATTATTTTGTTATTAAGAATGTGGTCTAGATGTTGAAATATAATAATGAGAAAGGTAAGTCCAGTCCATTCCCATGTGCCTTCCCCAGGATCTGGAGAGAAAACCCGAGGTGGTCCTGGCTAGGGGTAGGGAGTAACTAGGGTCCCTCTCTAAAGAGAGAAGACTTTACTGACAAACAAGTGAGAGAGGCTGCAGTCCTTAAGAGTTACATGCCCCAGATTGCAGCATCTGTCATTTATACAAAATGTTTTGCAGTGTCTTTTAACAGTGTTTAGTTACCCCATGAACACCCAGTGAGACCAAATTCAGACTTCTCCTATTTGAATTATGTAATATCAGAGACTGGGATAAGTTCCTTGCTGGATCCATGGCTAGGCTTTGTGCTTGTCTGCAAACTGCCAGGGTTCTTCTGGAGAAGCACTGGCTCCCTTTATATCTTCCAACTTAGATGAGTGGAAGGGAAAAGGAGGAAGGCTGGAATCCTATTAGAAACTACTCCATTTAGGCAGGGAACTTGCCTATGACCTAAATAACATCTGTGCTGAGCACATATTCACCATGTCCCTATGAAAGCACTCAGACCATCATTAACAAGTAGCTTTTGGGCAGCCTGGTCCCAATAGACCTAAGGCAACCGGGGTTCAGGAGGGCTTTGTCCCCTTGCCACGTGAAGAAGCTGAGTAAGAGAAATTTCTGAGGCTTTGTCATCTGTCTTTCCCTGGACAACCCCTGAGTAAGGCAAAAGCAAGGAAGGTGAACTACTGGTCACAGCTTAAATGCGCAGAGTAAAAGCTGTGAAACAGAACAAATGCAACTCAGCAGTGTGGTGGCTGAGTGTAAGTTGTGTAGGGTCTTCATAATCACTGCTAGCATTCAGAGAAGGGAAACTGCAGTGACTTGAGCTAGAGGATACAGTCAAGGAAGGCTTCTTTGAGGAGGAAAAAATGTGTAAATTTGACCATGAAGGCTAGAATGATTAGAAAAGGAGGCATTGGGGGCGCCTGGGTGGCTCAGTTGGTTAAGAGGCCGACTTCGGCTCAGGTCATGATCTCACTGCAGAGAGACTGCAGCCTCTCTGTGAGTTCGAGCCCCACGTCGGGCTCTGTGCTGACAGCTCGGAGCCTGGAGCCCGCTTCAGATTCTGTGTCTCCCTCTCTCTGTGCCCTTCCCCTGCTCATATTCTGTCTCTATGTCTCTCAAAAATAAACGTTATGTTTCCACGAATAGGTGGACTTTGTGAGACTAAGCAAAAACCAGAGGGAGGGGAAGAGGAGAAAGGAAAAAAAGACACAGAGGGGGAGGGAGATAAAACATAAGAGACTCTCAAAGACTAAGAACAATCTAAGGGTGAGGGAGGTGAGGGAGGGGGGAGAGGGGGTGACAGGCATTAAAGAGGGCACGTGTTGGGATGAACACTGGGTGCTTTATGTAAACCAATTTGAAAATAAACTATTATAATAAAAAATAAAATAAACGTTAAAAAAATTTAAAAAAAAGAATAGGAGGCATTGTTGGGACAGGGAGTACACATTAGTGTGAATCTAAATATAGATCTGTGACCAGCCCCACCCTGAAAGAGTATATGGAATTTCCAAGGACGATGACGTAGCTATGTAAGTTTTAAAATATTCAGTTGCCTTTGTTTATTTCTTTGTCGCAATATTTAACTTATTTTGAAAGTTTAAATGGACTAAAGGAGGCAGTGAGACTTTTAGGTTTATCAAAAAGGAATTTTAAAGGCCTACAAACATCAGTCTGAGAGCAAGAAAGCTCAGTACCATATTTATCAGACAGGGCTGGCCTCATGACCTGGAAACTGCATCTTTAGATTTGTTTTTGTTTGTTTGTTTGTTTGAGTGCTATCAATTTTTTTAGTTTTGCTAATTTGATAGACAGTAATTTATTGCTATTTTAATTCACACTTATAGATTACATATAAGGTGGGTTCTTTTTCCATGCTGGCTAACCAATTGTAGTCTCCCTTTTTTTGTTTTTGTTTGTTTGTTTGTTTGTTGTTTTTGTTTTTAACAATTTATTGTCAAATTGATTTCTTTTTTTTTTATAATAGTTTATTTTCAAATTGGTTTCTATACAACACCCAGTGCTCATCCCAACAAGTGCCCTCCTCAATGCCCGTTACCCACTCTCCCCTCTCCCATGCCCCCCCATCAACCCTCAGTTTGTTCTTAGTATTTGAGAGTCTCTTATGTTTTTTCTCCCTCCCTCTCTGTGGCTTTTTCTCTTTCCCCTCTTCCCCTCCCCCATGGTTTTCTGCTAAGTCTCTCAAAATCCACCTATGCGTGAAAACATATGGTACCTGTCTTTCTCTGACTGACTTATTTCACTTAGCATAATACCCTCCGGTTCTATCCACGTTGCTACAAATGGCCAGATTTCATTATTTCTCACTGCTATGTAGTATTCCATTGTATGTGTGTGTGTGTGTGTGTGTGTGTGTGTGTGTGTGTGTGTATATATATATATATATATATACTATGTAGTATTCCATTGTGTGTGTGTGTGTGTGTGTGTGTATATATATACACATATACGCCATATCTTCTTTATCCATTTGACTTTACAACCATTTTACAAGGTAAGGATGACTTGTCTAGTTTCGTAGTTGAGAAAATTGAAGTTCAGAGAGATAAAATGGCTTGCCCAAAACCACAGCTAGCAGGTTAAGCAGCTAGAACTCAAACCCGGGGGTTTAGACTCTAATTCATACTCTTGTTGTTCATGTTGCATGCTACTTTGTGGCCTTAGCTACCATTTCTGATGGGAATTTTTGAACAGTGGGTCATTCTTAATCATTGCTATCACATTCCTAAACCTGGGTTTATGACTAAGCTGATGCCTTAAAACTCATGTTCAACCCTCTGGGGAGCTAGAGAGAGCAGGCAAAGGGAGAACCTTAATGACATACATCTCTAATCCTGCTTCTCTACTACAGAGGCAGAATTCTCTCAAGTTTCTTATTATCCTTAAATACCTAAGGGAATAATAGGAGTTTCAGTCGATGCTTTTAATTTAGCTCCAAGATCATGTATATCAAATCCATTTTTTGGATAAAGGTTTTGAAGACTAACAATGATTATGACACACCATCTCAGGGATAAAGGAAGCTGCAGGTGATGCCAGCAGGCTGGGTACAGAAATCCAAGGGGTCCTGCAGGACCAGCCAAGAGGGTTCTTGGCTTCGCAAATGATGGAAATCAAATGTGAGCCAGCAGGAGGGTGAAAGCAGAGTTTATTGAAGATATATATATAAAAAGTTATAGAGCAGATACAGAGTGTCTGGGAGACTCAGAAAGGAAAGGTGGGAGACTCATCTGTGTTCAGGGTCTGGGGATTTTATTGAGGTTGGTGGTCTGGTGTATGTGTTCTCTCAGGCATTCAGGTATGAGTTAGAACAAAGACGGGGGCCCATGTATTATTCCTTGGGCCTTGGCATTGAGATGTCTAGCTACAGTTGTCTGGGATACGCATATGATAGCTGTCCAGTCATTCTCTCCTTGTCATTTCTTAGATGTTACCTATTTTAGAGAAATCATTAACACCTTATCCCTTACAAGGAGGACATATGCTGTTTGCATTGCAAGGCATGTGTAAAGTGAGGTGTGGATGCAGGTCCTAGTGAATATAGAAGCAGTAAAAGGAGCTAAAAGCAGATTTTATGGAGTTCTTCAGTTTCCTTGTGTCACAGGTGAAGTTGGGAATAGAAAGCAGGGTAAAGCTTTCTAGTAAAGGTTCTAGTCAGGTAGGCACCCACATATTAGCCGTGTGGTCCAAACCTGGCTTCCCAGGTCTATGTGTATTTGTATTAAGTATTGTAAGGCATATTTCAGGCATATTGATCTAAAAAAGATCAAGCTAGATCACATCAATCCATTCTCCTTAGCTTGTCTTGCTTTTCTAGATTAGACTGACAGGGCCCACTATTTATGCATAAGTCTCACAAAGTATTCCTGAGGATTGTGGAAGTCAGTGCATGGGAACCACCCCATCCTTTTGGCCAGGACTGAACTTGTCCACTTTGAGCATGGTAAAAGGAACCCAGGCTCTGAAACAAGCTTGGAGCCACATTGGCCCACTCTGTGTAGCTGACCTTTTCCTCTCTTGTTAACTTGATGCCAGTGGAACACAACAGATCAGAACACATCTATTCTCACAGCTTCTTTATATGAACATAATTATGGGAGGAAAAGAACAATGTGGAGGTTGTTTTTTGCAAAGCAATTCAACAACACCTATATTTCACAGCCTGGGGCTTTGAGATTGACAGAACTATATTGGAAATTCTTAAAGGCAGCCTTCCCCAGACATACCAACAATCCAAATTTACTATACAGTGTGAAGAGTTAGGATCACAAAAGGAAATTCTTTGCAGGTAGCCTACAGCTGAGAAGTGAGGCATGCAAGGCAATTCAGCAGAATGGGAGCAGTTTAACCAAACTATATAATGTTAACAAAAGTTAAAGAGCATTTCTAATTCTGTCAAGTTGTCTAAAACACCAAATATAAGCAGAGAGGAGGGCGAGTCTGTCAGAACGAGTTGGCCAGGGAAGACGTCCATCAGGACAGGGCTTGTGGGACCTCCTTGGCTAGAATCAGCCACACCACATGTCCCAGCAGCAGATGTGCTCTCAGGGGAAGCCAATGGCAGTGCTAAGAGGAGAAGGAGCTGAAAGACACTTATTTATCATACTTTACATTCCACAGGGTCACAGGTCATATCATACATCCTTCTGTTTTCTTTTTTAAATTTATGAAGTATTACATTCAAAAAGATACAAAAATAATATAATGGGCACCTATTGTACTTACTGTCCAACTTAAGAAATAATTCACTACAAATACATTCTTTCCCCTCTCCCTCCCTGCACCCTCCCTTCCTTTTCCTTCCTTCCATTTTCCCATTCTCCACTCTGTACTCTCTTGAATTTGGCATTTGGCATTGTCATATTTTTGTATAATTTCTGTACATATGTATGTAATCCCTAAACATTATGTGGGATATCTTTGTAGCTTTTTAAACCTTATATAAGTGTAATATATGTAGATGAGATAAAACTGTATAGAAAAGTAACCAGGGGAATGATGAGCATGGGATTTAAGGTTGCTGTGGCATCACAGAGTTTGGTGGTAGGTTCACCAAAACAATATATTATTAAAAGTAAGTAAATAACTAGAGAAATAAGAGCACCTTGTATGGACTAATGATGACTGTCTCATGAACTGAGAATATTAATTCAATTCTGTATACCGGAGAGTAAAACAACAATAATAAAAGGTAATATACTGTTTGTATCTATCTATAACTTTTATTTTTCTCATGCAATAAGATTTATTAAATTTATTCAAGTCAATATATGAACCTTTTTTATTCAGTCATACCCTCGTTTCTTCTGCCAGCCTGGACGTTCTCCAAAATTCCCCAGAGTGCTAAGTGTTCAACCCTTTCCATGTAATCTTTCCTGGCCAGCAGCCTGTGACTACCTTGCTACTCTTACCACTCATACCCACTCTGATATGTAGGTCTCACTTGCTGGCTTGAATTTCTAAGTATGCTCCAGGCAACCATCCAGGTTATTTCATAGTTCTAGAAGGCTTGCAAATATTTTGGAAAAGAAAATGCCCATGATAGCAATGCTTGTGTGGCTTACTGCTTCCTACTTCCCATCAGAGTCTTAACAAACACATGTAAGGATTGATGCTGGACTCTGAGACAGAGTCTTTGGATGTAGGACAAAGGCTTTCTTTAAGAGCATCTTCTAGCCAACCTGTCAATGTCGTAATGCTAAGCTAACCTGCCTAAATTTGACCAAAACAATCCCTATTAGTACTTCAAAACGGTGACAGTCTTAGAATCCTACTGTCCCCATGTGCCAACGCTCCTGGTACCTACTCTCTACATACCTCCAGTAAAAAGAGTTTTCTTCATTCCCACCTAGGACCTGATCCGAAGAGACATCCTGTACTACAAAGGCCGCATTGATATGGATAAATATGAGGTAGTTGACATTGAAGATGGCAGAGATGATGACTTTAATGTCAGCATGAAAAATGCCTTCAAGCTTCACAACAAGGAGACTGAGGAGATACATCTATTCTTTGCCAAGAAGCTGGAAGAGAAGATACGCTGGCTCAGGGCTTTCAGAGAAGAGAGAAAAATGGTACAGGAAGATGAAAAAATTGGTAAGTGACCTAAGAGGAGAAAGAAGAATATGGCTATGAGAACATAGAGGATTTGAATTAGTTCTCATTTTTCTAGAAGCAAAGGGAAGATTTCTGTTGTAAACTGACCTAATCTGTTTTGATGGTTTCCTATTATTAGGTCCTTTTTGACAGATACCAGTAGTTTCTACTAGTCGGGGTTAAATGAGAGTTCTAATTTGACCTCCCTTACAGTCTCATGACTAGATAAAACTATTACACTGAAAGAAAACCTCAATCTCAATTCTCTCAAACATACAAACATTTATTACCAAACAAACACAAAAGAGACATACAACCTATTATAATCTCAGCGAAGTCCCAGTTCTGTTCGTAGATACATGGCAGCACCTTCTGTGTAAATGGTAGTCAAATAAGAGTTGTTGATATTATAACAATAGCATCCAACTAACTTTCTAGTAGGAAGAATATGGTGAAAAAATTCTCTGATGGGAGACAAGGCATAGCACCTGTTTTTAATCTTGACTTGAGGCTTCCTTCTGAAGGGTACAGGCTATGAGGCTCACTGAATTTTTATGCCCAGTTCTTGTAAGGGCTAAAGAGCCTGTAAGACATTTGTGGCTAGTACACATCTTGAATAACATTCATTTTACCAATGAAAATTCATTTTTAGCATGTGTTAGCCTAATTAGGCCTCCTGCATTAAGGTGACTGAATTACTGGTAGTAATGGCCTCTGGGGCAAATACTTCTGAGTGTTTAATGTGTTAACAAATCACCTCTTTAGTGTGTATCCCAGATTAGGGCACTTCAGATGTTAAGTAAATCCCCTTAGAGCATAGATTAAAGTTAATGTGGATGTATATATTACACTGCCTGTAGGAAAATGTTTTATTTATTTTTATTTGTACATTTATTTATTTATTTTTACTAATTTATTGTCAAATTGGTTTCCATAAAATACAACACCCAGTGCTCATCCCAACCTGTGCCCTCCTCTGTGCCCGTCACCCACTCTCCTCCCTCCCACACTGCCCTCTCCCCTCAGTTTGTTCTTACTCTTTGAGAGTCTCTTATGTTTTGTCTTCCTCACTCTCTGTGGCTTTTTTCCTTCCCTTCTTCCCCTCTCCCCTGGTTTTCTGTTAAGTCTCAAAAACCCCACCTATGTGTGGAAACATATGGCATTGTCTTTCTCTGCCTGACTTAGTTCACTCAGCATAATACCTTCCAGTTCCACCCATGTTGCCACACATGGCCAGATTTCATTCTTTCTTATGGCCGCGTAGTATTCCGCTGTGTGTGTGTGTGTATATATGTATATATACAACACATCTTCTTTATTCATTCATCAGTTGATGGACACATAGTCTCTTTCTATGATTTGGCTATTGTCAATAGTGCTTCTATGAATATCGGGGCACATGTGCCCCTATGCATCAACAGTCCTGTATCTCTTGGGTAGATTCGTAACAGTGCTATTGCTGGGTCATAGGGTAGTTCTATTTTCATTTTTTTGATGAACTTCCACACAGTTCTCCAGAATGGCTGCACCAGTTTGCATTCCCACCAAAAGTTCAAGAGGGTGCCTGTTTCTCCACATCCTCACAAGCATCTATAGTTTCCTGATTTGTTCATTTTCTCCACTCTGACTGGTGTGAGGTGGTATCTCAGTGTGGTTTTGATTTGTATTTCCCTGATGATGAGTGACATTGAGCATCGTTTCATGTGACTGTTTGCCATTTGGATGTCTTCTTGGGAGAAGTGTCTATTCATATCTTCCGCCCATTTCTTCACTGGATTATTCTTTTTTCGGGTGTGGAGTGTGGTAAGTTCTTTATAGATTTTAGATACTAGTCCTTTATCCGATATGTCATTTCTGATTATCATTTCTCATTCCGTTGGTTGCCTATCAGTTTTCTTGGTTGTTTCTTTTGCCATGCAGAAGCTTTTTATCTTGATGAGGTTCCAGTAGTTCATCTTTGCTTTTAATTCCCTTGCCGTTGGAGACGTGTCGAGTAAGAAATTGGCGCATCTTAGGTCAAAGTGGCTTTTTCCTGCTTTCTCCTCTAGAATTTTGATGGTTTCCTGTCTCACATTCAGATCTTTTACCCAATTAGAGTTTATTTTTGTGAATGGTGTAAGAAAGTGGTCTAGTTTCATTCTTTTGCATGTTGCTGTCCAGTTCTCCCAGCACCATTTATCAAAGAGGCTGTCTTTGTTCCATTGGATACTTTTTCCCGCTTTGTCAAAGATTAGTTGGCCATATACTTGCAGGTCCATTTCTGAGTTTTCTATTTTATTCCATTGGTCTATGTGTCTGTTTTTGTGCGAATACCATATAGTCTTGATGACTACCACTTTGTAGTAGAGGTTAAAGTCTGGGATTGTGATGCCTCCTGCCTTGGTTTTATTCTTCAGTATTACTTTGGCTATTAGGGGTCTTTTGTGGTTCCATACAAATTATAGGATTGTTTGCTCTAGCTTTGAGAAGAATGCTGGTGCAATTATGATTGGGATTGTACTGAATGTGTAGATTGCTTTGGGTAGTATTGCCATTTTATCGATATTTATTCTTCCAATCCATGAGCATGGGATGTTTTTCCATTTCCTTGTGTCTTCCTCAATTTCCTTCATTAGTTTATTATAGTTTTCAGCGTAGAGATATTTTACATCTTCCGTTAGGTTTATTCCTAGGTATTTTATGGTTTTTGGTGCAATTGTGAAAGGGATTAGCTTCTTTATTTCTCTTTCTGCTGTTTCATTGTTGGTGTATATGAATGCCACCGATTTCTGTACATTGATTTTGTACCCTGAAACTTTGCTGAATTCATGGATCAGTTCTAGTAGGCTTTTGGTGGATTCCGTCGGGTTTTCCATGTAAAGTACCATGTCATCTGCGAAAAGTGAAAGTTTGACTTCCTCCTTGCCAATCTTGAAGCCTTTTATTTTGTTTTGTTGTCTGATTGCTGATGCTAGGACTTCCAACACTATGTTAATAGCAGTGGCAAGACTGGACACCCCTGTCGTGTTCCTGATCTTAGGGCAAAGGCTCTCAGTTTTTCCCCATTGAGGATGATATTAGCTGTGGGCTTTTCATAAATGGCTTTTATGATGTTTAAGCATGCTACTTCTATCCCGACTTTCTCGAGGGTTTTTATTAGGAAAGAGTGCTGTATTTTGTCAAATGCTTTTTCTGCATCTATTGACAGGATCATATGGTTCTTATCTTTTCTTTTGTTGATGTGATGTATCACGTTGATTGATTTGCGAATATTGAAACAGCCCTGCAACTCAGGGATGAATCCTACTTGATCATGGTGAATAATTCTTTTTATATGCTGTTGGATTCGATTTGCTTGTATCTTGTAGAGAATTTTTGTACTCATATTCATCAGGGATATTGGCCTGTAATTCTTTTTTTTGTTGTTGTTGGGTCTTTATCTGTTTTGGGAATCAAAGTGATGCTAGCTTTATAGAATGCGTCCGGGAGTTTTCCTTCCATCTCAATTTTTTGGAACAGCTTGAGGAGGAAAGGAATTAACTCTGTTTTAAATGTCTGGTAAAATTCCACAGGGAAGCCATCTGGTCCAAGGCTTTTATTTGATGGAAGATTTTTGATAACTGATTCAATTTCTTCACTAGTTATGGGTCTGTCCAAATTTTCTGTTTATTCCCTTTTGAGTTTCGGTAGTGTGTGGCTATTTAGGAATTTGTCCATTTCTTTCAGGTTGCCGAGTTTGTGGCATATAATTTTTTGTATTTTTTTAAATTTTATAATAGTTTATTTTCAAATTGGTTTACATATAACACCCAGTGTTCATCCCAACATGTGCCCTTTTTAATGCCCATCACCCCCTCTTCCCCCTCCCTCATCCCCCTCACCCTCAGTTTTTTCTTAGTCTTTGAGAGTCTCTTGTGTTTTATCTCCCTCCCTCTCTGTGTCTTTTTTTCCTTTCCCCTCTTCCCCTCCCCCTGGTTTTTGCTTAGTCTCACAAAGTCCACCTATTCGTGGAAACATATGGTATCTGTCTTTTTCTGACTGACTTATTTCACTTAACATAATACCCTCCAGTTCCATCCATGTTGCTACACATGGCCAGATTTCATTTTTTCTCATTGCCAGTATTCTGTGACAATTGCTTGTATTTCTGAGGGATTGGTTGTAATTACTCCCTTTTCATTTGTGATTTTATATTTGGGTTCTCTCTCTTTTCTTTTTGATAAACCTGGCTAGAGGTTTGTCTATTTTGTTTATTTTTTCAGAGAACTAGCTCTTCGTTTCACTGATCTGTTCCACTACTTTTTCTGTTTCCATATGATTAATTTGTGCCCTGGTCTTTGTTATTTCTCCCTTTCTGCTGGGTTTGGGTTGTCTTATTTGTTCTGCTTCATGTTCCTTTAGGCGTGCTGTTAGAATTTGCGTTATTGATTTTTGTTGTTTCTTGAGGTGGACCTGGATTGCAATGTATTTCCCTCTCAGGACTGCCTTTGCCACATCCCAGAGCGTTTGGATTTTTGTATTTTCATTTTCATTTGTTTCCATGTATTTTTTAATTTCTCCTCTGATTGCTTGGTTGACCCACTCATCTTTTAGTAAGTTGTTCTTTAGCCTCCATATTTTGGGGGATTTTCTAGCCTTTTTCCTGTGGTCGATTTCAAGTTTCAAACATTATGGTCTGAAAGTGTGCATGGTATGATCTCAGTTCTTTTATATTTTTTCAGAGCTTCCTTGTGCCCCAGAATGTGGTCTATCTTGGAAAATGTGCCATGTGCAGTTGAAAAGAATAAGTCTGCTACAACCCTTATGTATCTACCTTTGTATGTTAATGCCCATTTTTCCCTTGCTGCTTTCAGAATTCTCTCTGTGTGTTTATATTTTGCCAGTTTCACTATGATGTGTCATGCAGAAATTCTATTCAAGGTATGTCTGAGGGGAGTCTCTCTGCCTCTTGGATTTCCATGCCCGATTCCTTCCTCATGTTGAGGAAGTTTTCGGCAATGATTTGTTCACGTACCCCTTTGATTCCTTTCTCTCTTTCTTCTTCCTCTGGAATTCCTATGATATGGATATTGTTTTGTTTGAGTGCATCACTCAGCTCTCGAATTCTCCTTTCCTGTTCCTGCATCAGCTTCTCTCTCTTTTCCTCTGCCTCCTCTTTTTCCATAATTTTTTCTTCTAATTCACTTATTTTCTCTTCTACCTCTTCAGTCGGCACTGTGGCTGCCTCCAATTTGTTTTGCACCTCATTTAAGGCATTTTTTTAATTCTTCCTGACCATTTTTAAGGTCCTTGATCTCTCCACGACGGACCCCTTACATTCATCTATGCTGTTTTCAAGTCCAGGGATTAGTTTTATGATTATCATTCTATATTCATGTTTTGTTATATTGCTTGTATCTGTTTTCATCAATTCTTGAGCTGTCACTCCTTCCCATAGTTTCTTTTGAGGAGAATTCTTCCATTTCATCATTTTGGCTATGTGTGTTTTGGATTGTTAATGAGGTCGCCCTGGAAAGGAAAACAGACCGACAGACAAAAGAAAACAGAAACACTCAAACGTACTGACAAATGATACAATCAGTTCACAACAGAAAAAAGAGTAACAAATGACACTCCAAGAGCATATGTCCTGAAGTACCAGCTACACGGACAGTGTGTGCAGTGTGCTAATGGCAGAGCATTACAGAGAGAATAATGACAGGTGCGGGGGAAGAAGAAAATGAACTTTGCCCAGGTAGAGCAACTGATGGGCTTAATCCATATAGAGACAAATCAGAATAAGGATGGATGCAAGGAAAAAGGAATGAAGATAGATGTTGCCCAGATTAATTATGTGGCCTGGTTATTCCAGAGAGAGAGATAAGAAAGTACAGAAGGAGGTATAGAACATGACTTGAGAGAGTGGGTTAAAAATCTGTTTAAGCCAGCCAATACCCTGGATGGCCAGCTCTGGGTTGGAGATCGGTGAGGATAAAGGGGAGCATATATTTAAAAAAGAAGGAATGACCTGGAGTTACTCCAGGTAGCAGTCTGAACTTGGCGTCTGTAGCTCCCACTGATAGTTGTCTCTCTTGGGAGAAGGGGCATGGTTTGGTATAGGCAGTTCCCACCTCCACTACTGCAGGGATGGCTTTGGGGATGACTTCCTGGGGCCGGTGTTTGTGGGCTTGGGAGACAGCAATGGCGTCCCCCCAGTCCCTTCTTCCCAGTCCTGGAGTCTCTATTCACTCCTTTATTTCTGTCCTCACTCTGCAATGGGCGCCGGCGTAGCGCAGTTTTCTGCGCAGTCTTCTGCGCAGTCTTGCTCCCCGAGCAATCTCCACCTGCAACACCCGATTTCGCTGTAAATTGTGTCCCTGGGTTAGGAGCGATCCGCAGGCGGCTCCGCGGTTCTGCATGATGTGGGCTGCTTGGGCCGCCACTGCTGGTCCCAGCGTGAGGAGACTCTAACTGAGAGTTCTGTTGTTAGCAACAGAACTTCTCTTCAAAAGCCCTACATTGAGGGACTGGATGGTGGTGGTCTCTCCCTCTCTCTCCATTTTTTCTCTCATTCAGATGTGGCCTACTCCACAATCCTGGATTTCTCCGAAGAAGACTCTCCCTCCCCTTAGCTCTGTACCCGGTGTTCGTTCATTTTATCCACATCAGATTACACTCACATTTTTTGGGGCATTTTCTGAGTTTAGCTTTCCATTCCTTGTAGACTGCAACACCTTTCTTCCCCGAATCTTGGAGTTGAGAGTCTTTTGGTTTCAGTCCTTCTTAGTTTGAAAGACAAGGGGGATACTGGGTCCCCCCACTCCTCTGCCATGTTAGCCCCCTCCAGCTGTATGAAAGTGTTTTAAAGTAAATTTTAGAAAATATAACTGGGTCTAAAACCATGATCACTTGCATGATTTAGAATCACACTAAATACTACATTTTTGGCTTTAAAAAGATTGTTCCCCTTTTTGAAAGAGTATATAATTATTAGAAAGAATTTTCATGGTGCTTTCCAACTATGGCATTTAGGTGCCATTGACTATAGCTTTGTGGTTTACAAAGTACTATCTGGTCTCTTGGTCATTGTCCTGCCATTTTGGGATAAAAATACCAAACAGCCAGGCTTTGTAATTCCATGAAAAGACACAGTTTCTGTTTTTGCCCCACTCTTAATGAGAGTAGAATTTTATATTAAAACACTTGTATGTTCAAGCTGGTAGAAAATGCCTCTAGAAAAATGGGCCAACCCATTGAATCCTAGTGCAAATGGATTCTTCTGTCCTCAGTGTTGGGGATTTAAATGGTTGAAAGATAAGGAAGGATGATCAGAAAGACACTGCTTACTCTAATCCTAGTCTTTTCCTCAGGTTTTGGGTAGAGCACACATTAATAATTCACTTTGAGTCCCATTGAAGCCAAATTGCTTTTAACATATGAGCACTGCAATGGGACATGATGTGGAGTTGTACAGAAATGCTACTTGGCTGCTTCTCCTAATGGTAGGCAGCATCAGCCTCTGATACCACTTAGGTTATTAGAGCTATTAAATGAATTGTCTTAATGTGCTTTATGCAGACCCTAGATCAGTTAGAAGATCCCCACCATTCCAGCATGATATCTCCCACACAATGCCCTAATAACCTGTAACTTTAAGAATATGCTTCTAATAGAAAAGCTTGAGAAATTAGTTTCTTTTTTAATTTTTTTTAGGTTTTTATTTAAGTTCCAGTTAGTTAACATATAGCATAATATTAATTTCAGGTGTACAATTTAGTGATTCAGCACTTTCAAACCACGCCCGGTACTCATCACATGCACACTCCTTAATCTGTATCACCTATTTAACCCATCTGCCTGACCACCTCCCCCATTTGGTGACAATTGGTTTGTTCTCTATAGTTAAAGAGTCTATTTTTTGGTTTGCCACTCTCTTATTTTCCCCTATGATGATTTGTTTTAAATTAAATTCCACCTATGAGTGAAATCATATGGTATTTGTTTTTCTCTGACTGACTTATTTTGCTTAGCATCAGACTCTATAGCTACACCCACCAATGGAACATTACTCAGCCATAAAAAGAATGAAATAAAAGAATGTAATCTTGCCATTTGCAGCAATATGGATGGAGCTACAAAAATTACTTTCTGACAGACCTATGTTTATCTTTTTGAAAACATTTTTTTTCTAATTTTAAAAACACTTTTATTTTAGGAAATTTGGGGGAAAAACAGAAAAATAAAAGAAAAAATAAAAATAACACAAGAACATTCTACCCAGAGAAAGATAACTTTTGTAAACATTTTGATATATTTCCTTCCTATATTTTTTTTAATGTGTCTAAATAAAAAGAAATTAGGACTAGGTTTGCTGAATCTTTCTTTCTGTCCCCCCAAACTCTACCTCTCCATGATGCATAGTTCTAATTTTACATCCTTATTTTGCATTTAAAATCATATCATTAGCATTTCCCTAAGTCATTTAATATTTTAATCATTATTTTTATGGCTGCCACATAAATTTATCATATTTTTTTATTTTTTATTTTTACTTTTTAATGATAAAATAAATAAATGGCTATAATAATCATTTAAACACATACCAAAATATAATAAAGAAGTTTTAGCATAGTTTTCCCTTCTCTTTCACTTCTATGCTGTGTGAGATAATCGGTATAAATTCGATATGCCTATTTCCATACCTAATGTTCATATAAACATATGCACATAAGACTTTTAAAAAATTTACTTACAAAAAATATGCCAAATATAATGTAACTTGTTTCTTAAAACCTAATTTATCATATGTAACTCTCCAAGTGAAGAATATAGACTATAAATATAATTTCTTCTATCAGTCAGAGTTCAACCAGAGAAGCACAACTCATAGGAGATACATTATTATTTAAGAAATTTATTTTAAGGAATTGGCTTATATGATTCAAAAAGCTGGCTAAGTAACTCCAAAATCTATGGAGGAAGGAGTCAGAATGCAAGATCATGGGCAGGCTCAAACTCAAGGGCATAGTCCAAAGCTGTCATCTGTAGGCAGAAAGATCATGAGAATGATGGGACTCTCCATACATGGACTGAAGCTGACAGAGAATTTCTTCTCCCTTCTGGAGAGACCTCAACCCTATTTTTTAAGTGGTAAAAATACCATGAGTTCTATGCTGTTAACAACGTTTTAAGTGCATAATATAGGAATGTTAACCATAGGCTCAATCTTGTACAGCAGATTTCTAGAGCTTATTCATATCTTGTATAAATGAAACAGGAGTTTTGATAGGATTCCTTTGATATTGTATACGGGCTTTAGCATAATGGATATTTTAACAATATTAAGTCTTCCAGTATAAGAAAATGAAGGCCAATATCCCTGATGAACCTACATGAAAAAATTCCTAATAAAATAGCAACAAACAGAATTCAGCAGCACAATAAGGGGATCATACACCATGAAAAAGTGGGATTTATCCCTGGGATACAATGATAGTTTGACATATGCAAATCAATTAATGTGATATACCACTCTAATCAAATGAAAGATAGAAATCATATGATTGTATCTATAGATGCAAAAAAGTTATTTGATATAATTTATCACTCATGATAAAAAAAACTCACAACAAACTATGTGTAGAAGGAATTTAGGTGAACATAATAAAGGCTATATATGAAAGACTCCACAGCTAACATCATCCACAAGGGGGGAAAAATGAAAGCTTCTTTTCCTATATCAATAAGACAAAGATACCCATTTTCACCATTTCTATTCAATATAGTAGTGGAAGTCCTAGCCAGATAAAATTAGGCAAGAAGAAAATAAAAGGCATCTACATGGGAAAGGAAAAATTAAAATTATTTCTGTTTGTAGATGACATCATCTTACAAATAGAAAACCTTAAAAATGCCACAGAAAAAAAAAACTTTTATATCTAATAAATGAATTCAGTACAATTGCAGGATACAAAATCAATACACAAAAATCAGTTGTGTATATACTAACAATGAACTATCTGAAAGAGAAATTAAGGAAATATAGTGGTCCCGATTATAATCACATCAAAGTGAATGCAATACTTAGGAATAAACTTAACCAAGGAGGTGAAAGATTTCTACACCAAAAATTATAAACCCTTGCTGAAAGAAATTAAAGAACACACAAATAGACTTAATATTGTTAAAATATCTATTTTACCCAAGGCCATCTACAGATTCAATGTGATCTTAACCAAACTCCAATGGTATTTTTTACAGAAATAGAAAACACAATCCTAAAATTCATGTGGAACCACAAAAGACCAATAATAGCTAAAGACATTTGAGACAAAGAATAAAACTGGAGGCATCATGCTTCCCGATTCAAAATATATTAAAGGCTATGTTATTTAAAACAGTATGGTACTAGCTATAAAGACAGACATATAGACCAATGGAATAGGATAGAGAGACTAGAAACAAACCCACGCATATACAGTCAACACATCTTTGAAAAGGGTACCAAGAATACACAATTGGGAAAGGATGGTTTCTTCAATAAATGGTACTGGGAAAACTGGATATCCACATGCAAACGGAAGAAATTGAACTCCTACTACCTTACACCATACATGAAAACTAACTTAAAATGTATCAAAGACCTAATTGTTTGACCTGAAATGGTAAAACTTCTAGAGGAAAACATAGGGAAAAAGCTTCTTGGCATTGATCTTGGCAATGATTGTTTGGATATGACACCAAAAGAATAGGCAACAAAGCAAAATTGCATTATAATAAAATGCTTTTACACAGCAAAGGAAACAGAATGAAAAGGCAACATAAGGCATCAGAAAAAAATATTTGCAAATTATAAATATATATAAATATATATCAATTATAAGAGGTCAGTTTCCAAAATATGTAAGGATATCCTACAACTCAATAGGAAAATATCAAATAACTTAATTTTAAAAATAGACAAAGGGGGCGCCTGGGTGGCTCAGTCGGTTAAGCGGCCGACTTTGGCTCAGGTCACGATCTCATCGTGAGTTCGAGCCCCGCATAGGGCTCTGTGCTGGTGGCTCGGAGCCTGGAGCCTGTTTCAGATTCTGAGTCTCCCTCTCTGTCTGTCAGCTCCCGCTCATACTCTGTATGTCTCTCTACCTCTCTCTCTCTCTCTCAAAATTAAATAAACATTAAAAAAAAATAGACAAAGGAGGGGTGCCTGGGTGGCTCAGTCAGTTGAGCGTCTGACTTCAGCTCAGGTCATAAGCTCACATTTTGTGAGTTCAAGCCCTGCGTTGGGCTCTGTGCCGACAGCTCAGAACCTGAAGCCTGCTTTGGATTGTGTCTCCCTCTGTCTCTGCCCCTCCCTGATTCATGCTGTCTCTCTCAAAAATAAAAAAAAATATATAGATAGTAATTTTTTTTTTAAATGGACAAAGGACTTGAATAGACATTTCTATTATTTCATCACGTTTTGTCACTGGACTTTTTTCTTCCATTTTAAACTTTACAAAAATTTTCTGTTTTAATCTCTTATATTTTATTTCCTTATCTTTGTTTTTGCTTTTGGTTGTGAAATATTTTTCCACTTTATTGAATACTTTATTCACCCATTCGTTATTTAACTTCATCTTAACTCATATTCTCTCAGTTTTTTTGCCCCTGTATACTGTGAAAACCATTTTTGTAGCTGAATATTTTTGTCCAAGCTTCTCACCATTTATTTATTTATTTATCAAGACTTTTGATATATCTTGCCAAAATTACTCTTTCAGAAAAGTTGTACTAATTTATACTTTTAAGGAAGATCTGTGTTTCTTATAACAAACTCATGTATTTTTGTATTATAGGCTTTGAAATTTCTGAAAACCAGAAGAGACAGGCTGCAATGACTGTGAGAAAAGTCCCTAAACAAAAAGGTAATGCTGCCTTTAACACCACCACCCCACCAGCTCTACTCACTCTCTTCATGAGACTGTGAAGCCATAAACTATGTGATTGCATATCCCCAGGCTTGTTTCCATGTGAAAGTTAATTTGGGGTGGTGGGGAGTGTCTGGGTTTCCAGGTGTTCCTGATAACAGGTAGCAAATGGTCTTAAAGGCATAAGGCTTAGGAATAAATGGTGTAACATAGTTATGTCCAAAGATAGTTCACTGGGTACAGGAAAACATAGAATTTGTTTCCTTTTATTTTTATGTAAGTTAAAGAAAGAAAGAAACTGAACTTCACTCAGAATTTAGAGACTGATGGACAATAGTAACTGTGTAAATTTTATTAATAAGTACAAATATACTTGGAATATATACACAATTTTCTTTCATTTGTTTGGGAGCATTTGGAAAATCAGGAGTCCCAAATAAAAATGGAGAACTTCAAACTGGACCAAGATAGAAGATTCAGATATTCATTTTCTTACTCTGAACCATAAAGTATTTAAAAAAGGAAAATACCTTGAGAATCAATTTGAATATGAAATGAATATATACTTTCTCATTTTCATGAATTAGACAAAATTAAAATGTTTAGTCGAACAAAAGAAAGTAACTATCCTTTACTTTATTCATGAGCCTGTTCATTATCAGTCATTTTATACAAGTTCTTTAATTTCATCTTTATGGTACTTCTGAAAAGGTAGGCATTATTAGCCTCATTTTACAGATTAGTAAACAAGATCTTTGGGGTGAAGCAATTGTGAACTTAACTCATTTTGACTCCAAGTCCACTGTTCTTCCCTCTCCATCTCAGGGTTCTGCTGATTCTCTATGCTGGGAAAGAACAACTCACTTTTTTGTCTCACCTCAATTACTGACAGCTGCTTCTATTACTGACAGCCACTGTCATTTTCCCCAGGGGTAGGTGATCTTAATGAGACCTCACTTTCCCCAGGCCCTTCTGCTTTCTCAGTAGGCATTTTGGTTCAGAATGAGTCACCATACAAAATTATTAGATTCAAGTTGCCTGAAATTCCAGCAGCCACATAGAGCAACCTTAATTATTCCCAAATGAAGCTCATTTTCACTGAGGAGGTTGAGTGGCTATGAATATCTGATTTCCAATTAAACAGTGCACCTGTTTGGGACACCTCTGGTTAGACATGCCTTCCTTTTAACTGCTTATTGTCTTGCCCTTGGGAGGCAATAACTGGCTTTTTCCCTCATCATGGAAATATGATTATCTTTAGGTAGGGAGTTAAAGGCAATCATTCTTAACCACTTGAGAGTGAAAACATAAAAGACAGTGTTAGAAAGCTGTCTGAGGTTAATGTTAGTATAGATATGATCTGTATGAGTAGGGGAATACTGTGAGAGAATGTACCACTTTCTTAGAGATATAAGCAGAAAAGAACCCCAGCCAGCTGAGGAGTCCTCAGGCTACAAGGAAGCTATTGTCCTTGTGTCCTGCCTGTTTCCTGGAGGCTCTTAACCCCTGAGCTTTTCTCACTATGATTCCCTCCACTGTCCTCACCACACTGACCTACATGATGGGATGGTGTCTCTTTACCTAAGGGCAGAATCCCTCAAGCCTATTGAATACTGGCTGGTCTTTTCACTACAAACTCTTAAAGCAAAGGAGCTTCCATAAAGCAACAAACCAGAAAATAGTCCTGCTCACTCATACAAGCCTTTGTGTTAGGTTCCTTTTCCACCCTGTCTAGTCACAAGGCTTTTCCTTTCAGGTCCTCTCTTATTCCCCAATATCTAAACACTGATTCAGCAATTCTAAAGTTTTCAAAGAAAGTCATTTAGTTTCAAACTTCCCAGAATTTCTACAAATCTCCATTATTTCTATTTCTAGTTTTTAAGACTCTTCTAGTTCAGGACTGTGATGACTGATATATTTTGAGACTTGAAGGAACTATGTGGAAGCAGTTGTCAAACTTAGGAATTTAATAGTTATATTATGTACATGGGATAAAAAAGAAGGGGATTCTTTCAGATACCCATTAAAGTCAATTTCCTTAACCCTTCAAATGACCCGTTCCTGGAAGTGATGGGAGCACTGTTATTAAGAATTCTCTAATGCAGATGTATTGAATAAGGTAATGTGTCCCTTTCCAACCCTACCTATAATGCCATGGGACCTTACCAACTCAGTCTACTGCTCTGTAGGAGGGGAAGCCTGGCTGTAAGATAAGCAAAGAGGACAGAGTCTAGCTCCAAGTAAGATCTTTTTACCTTTATATATCATCTTGGTTTTAAGAATTGATATATAACTTCTTAGAATTTAAATACTAATTCCTAGTCTATCAACCTAGATTAGTCTGTCATCATGGAACTCTCTAGGGCCACAAGCACAGCTTCCATCTCCAGAAGCTATAGGACCAGATCAAAATCAAATGAATGTCCTAAAATAACTAAAATAATCTTGAAAAAGAAGAGTAAAGTTAATCAGTTTATCCTGATTTTAACACTAATTATATAAATACAATAACCAAGACAGTGTGGTATTGGCAGAAAGATAGACATATTATATCAATTGAACAGAATAGAGAAACCAGAAAGACCTACATAAATATACCCAAGTAATTTTTTTAAATATGAAACTTGTATTTTTTTTAATATTTTTAAAATTTTTTAACGTTTTTATTTATTTTTGAGAGACATAGAGACAGAGTGTGACCAGGGGAAGGGCAGAGAGAGAGGGAGACACAGAATCCGAAGCAGGCTCCAGGCTCTGAGCCATCAGCACAGAGCCTGACACGGGGCTCGAACTCACAGACCGTGAGATCATGACCTGAGCTGAAGTCGGCCACTTAACCAACTGAGCCACCCAGGCGCCCCTACCCAAGTAATTTTTGACAAAGATGCAAAAGAAGTTTAGTGGAGGAAGGGCAACCTTTTCAACAAATGCTACTTTAGCCATGGACCAAAAAAAAAAAAAAAAAAAATTCAACCTGAACTCGTACCCTATAAATATGAACTCCAAATGGATAATGAACTTAAATTTAAAGCTACAAAGCTTTTTAAAAAGGAGAAAATCATCAGTATCTAGGGCTAGGCAAAGAAGTTCTTAGACTTGACACCAAAAGCTTAAACCACAAATGAAAAATTGATACAATGTACCTCATCAAAATAGAAAATTTTGCTCTGTAAAAGATTATGTGAAGAGGATGAAAAGACAAGCTACAGACTAGGAAAAACCACTTGCAAGTCATGTATCTGACAAAGCACTAGTATCTAGAATATATAAAGAACTCTTAAAAATCAACAGTAAGAAACTACACACTTCAATTAGAAAATAGGCAAAAGACAGATATTTTACTGAAGAGAATATATGGATGGCAGTTAAGCACGTGAAAAGATGTTTAACATTATTGATCGTTGGAGAAATGCAAATAAAAACCACAATGAGATATCACTACATACCTATTAAAAAGGTTAAAATTAAAAAAAAAAATAGTGAGAACACCAAACATTGGGGAGGGCGTAGAGGAACTGAATCATTTATATCTTGTTGGAGAGATTGATAAATGGTATAGCCACTCTGTTAAATAGTATGGTAATTTTTTAAAACACAAAACATACAATTACTATATAACCTAGCAGTTACACTCCTGGGCATTTTTCCAGAGAAATGAAAAGTTACTTTCACATAAAAACCTCTAAAGAAATGTTTATAGCAGCTTTGTTCATAATAGCCCAAATCGGAAACAACCCAGATATCTTTCAGTGGGGGAATAATTAAGCAAACTATAGTATATCCATACCATGGAATATTACTCCTCAATAAAAAGGAGCCAACTATTGGTACATGCAACAACCTAGGGAATCTCCAAGAAATTATGCTAAGTGAGAAAAGCCAATCCCAAAAGATTATATATGGTATGACTCCATTTATATAACATTCTTGAAATGATATCATTTAGTAATGAGAAACAGATTAGTGGTTGCCAAATTAAGGAGGGGTGAGGACAGGACAGGAGTGTGGTTATGGAAGAGTAATGAGAGCAATCTCGTGATGACAAAATTTTTCTATCTCTTGGCTGTGTCCTGTAACAATGTTAAAATCCTGATTGTAATATTGTACTAGAATTTTGTAAAATGTTGTCATCAGAGAAACTGAGTAAAGGGTACAAAGTATATCTCTGTATTGTTTCTTACAACCGCATGTAAATCTGCAGTACTCTCAAAATAAAAAATGTTTAATTGATAAATTAAAATGAACACTTCCCAAACTTTCCCCCTAATATTTTCATATCATTGTTGACACTCAGTATCTTCATATTTCTGACACTTACCACCTTTTAAATTGCCTCTGAGAGGACATCATCAAAATGGCAGAATCGTTTTCCACTGTCTTCTCCCTGAAGAACATTGATTTTTGACAGTCACCTACAGATGAGTTTGCTTTTGTGAAAGTTCAAAAGTCCAGCATAAAAGTTCCAGATCACCCATGGAGGAAAATATCCATAATTAGATGCATAGACAAAAGAGGCCAGTCAATAAAGACTAGAGGAAGTGAATGCTTTTTCTATTTTCCAGTGCCATGACAGCAACTCAATACTACAAGGAACATGAAAAATCAGGGAAACACGACATCACCAAAGGAATACAGTTTTCTAGAAACTGACCCCCAAAGACATGGAGATGTGCAATTTTTCCAATAAACATTTTGAAATAGTTGTTTTAAGGAAATTTAGTGAGCCACAAGAAAACACAGAAAGTTCAACAAAATCAGGATAACAATACACAAAACAAGAAATTTAACAGAGAATAGAAATCATAAATAAAGAACCAAACAAAAATTATAGAGCTAAAGAATACAATGAATGAAATGAAAACAAATGCAATAGAGAGCATCAACAACAGATTTGATCAAGCAGAACAAAGAATTTGTGAAGTCAAAGCCAGGTCATTTGAAATTGTCCAGTTAGAGTAGAACACAGAATGAAAAAAAAAGTGAAGAAAGCCTATGTGAATTATGGATAAAATTAAGATAAGCAATCTATACAATATTGGAGAACCAGAAGAATAAAGGAGGAAGAAAGGGGAATAAAACATATATAAAGAAATAATGGCTGAGAAACTTCCAATTCTGGATAAGTATTTGAGTATTTAGCTTCATGAGACTCATTGATTGCTAAACAATCTCAACCCAAATGATATTCTTCAAGATGGATTATAATAAAACTGTCTAAAATCAAAGACAAAAACAATTAAAAGCAGAAGAGAAAAAAAATCCTCATATACTAAGGAACGCACATAAGGCTATTAGAAGATTTCTCAGCAGGAACCTAGCAGACCAGGAGAGAATGGAATGATTTATTCAAAGTTCTAAAAGAAAAAAACATTTAATTAAAAATACTATACCCAGGAAAGTTGTCCTTTAGAAACGAAGGAGAAAGAAAGCCTTTTCCAGAGAGGGAGAGAGAGAGAGAGAGAAAGAGAGTTCATCACCACTAGACTTGTCTTACAAGAAATACTGAAAGGAGTTTTTCAAACTGAAGTGAAAAGATGCTAATCAGTAACATGAAAACATATGAAAATATAAACACACAGGTAAAGTATCTAATTCAGAATACTCAGTAAAGTAAGTAATCTAATTCAGAATACTCTAATATGGTGGTATATTAATTACTTATATCTATAAAGGATAAAATATAAAAATATTAAAAAGAACTAAGGTACAAAAATTTATTAATGGATAACAAGAAAAATATGTAAATTATGACATCAAAAACATAATATGTGGGAGTTGAGAGTAAAAAGGTGGAGTTTTTTTTTTATGTGTCCAAAGTTAATTTGTTACCAGCATAAAATAGACTATTGTAAGATATGTCAGCCTCATTGTAATCACAAAGCATATACCTACAGTAGATACACACAAAAATAAAGATGAATCAAAGCATACCAGTTTGGAAAACCGTAAGTTCATAAAGGAAAATTGCAAGAGAAGAAGAAAAGAACAAAAGAACTATAAAACAGAAATAATAAGATGACAATAGTAAGTCTTTACCATCTCAATAATTACTTTCAATGTAAATGGATTAGATTTCTCTTATCAACATGCATAGAGTGGCTGAATGGATAAAACTATAAGACATAGCTATCCCTTGCCTACAGAAGACTAAGTTCATCTCTAAGGATACATATAGCCTCAAAGTTAAGGGATGGAAAAAGTTATTTCATGCAATTAGAAGCCAAACTAGAGCAAGGATAGTTATTCTTATATAAGTCAAAAACTGTCACAAGAGACAAAGAAGGTTGCTATATAATTACAAAGGGGTAATTCATCAAGATATATATGTACCCAACACATAAATATATAAATTATAAATATATATGTACTCATTATGAGGGACCTAAATATATTAAGCAAATACAGGTCTGAAGAAAAAAAAACAGACAATATAATAATACCAACAATGAATAGATCTCCTAGACAAAAATTGAGAAAACATTGGACTGGAAATATATTTAGACTAACTTGACCTAAAATACATATAAGGAACATGCCATCCAATAGCAGTGGAATTCACATTTTTCTCAAGCACAAATGGAACATGATCTAGGGTAGTATGTTTTAGGTTACAAAACAAGTCTTAGAAATTTAAGAAAACTGAAATAATGTGCTTTCCCAATCACAGTGGTATGAATCTAAAAATCAATAATAGGAGGAAAACTGGAAAGTTCACAAATATGTGGAATTTACACAACACACTTCTGAATAACCAATAAATCAAAGAAGAAATCAAAAGAGAAATAAAAATATATATTGAGATAAATGAAAATGAAAACACAAAATAAAACAGTTATGGGATGTAGCAAAATCTGTTCTAAGAGGGAGATTTATATCCATAATGCCTACACAAAGAAAAAAATCAAATAATCCAACTTTACACTTCAAGGAACAAACAAAAGAAGAAAGATAAGCCCAAAGTTAGCAGAAAAAAGGAAATAATAAAGATCGGAGGAGAAATAGAGACCAGAAAAACAATAGAAAAGATCAATGAAATAGAGCTATTTTTTGAAAAGATAAACAAAATTGACAAACCTTTGGCTAGACTAGAAGAGGAAGAAAACTCAAATAAATAGAATCAGAAATGAAACAGGAGATTACAAATAATACCACAGAAATAGAATCATAGGAGAATACTGTGAACAAATATACACCCAAAATATTGGATGATCTAGAAGAAATGAATAATTTCCAAAAAAACATACAATGTGTTAAGATTGAATCATGAAGAAACTGAAAATCTGAACATACCAAAAATGAATAAGAAGATTGAATTGTGATAAAAAACCTCCTGACAAAGAAAAGCCCAAGAATAGATGGTTTCACTGGTGAATTGTACCAAGTATTTAAGGAATCAATGCCAATCCTTCTCAAGCTCTTCCCAAAAATTGAAGAGAAGAGAACACTCCCAAATTTTTATGGGACAAGCATTACACTGATGCTAATTCAGATAAGGACACTTCATGAAAAGAAAACCACAGAACAATATTCCTGATGCAAAATTTCTTAACAAAACACTAGCTAACAAAATTCAACAGCACATTAAATGGATCATAAGCATCAAGTGAGATTCATTACTGAGATGCAAAGATGGTTTAACATACACAAATAAAAAATGTAATATACCACATTAATAGAAAGATAAGCATATAATCATCTCAATAGATGCTAAAAAAGCATTTGACAAAATTCAACATCTTTTCATGATAAAAACTGTCAACACATTAGGTATAGAAGGAATGTACCTCAGTATAATAAAGGCAATATATGGCAAATCCACAGCTAACATCATACTTAATGGTGAAAGTTTGAAAGCTATTCTTCTAATATAAGAAGTAACACGGTGGCACCCAACCTCATCAGCCCTATGCAATATAGTACTAGAAGTCTTAAGCAAAGAGCAGTCAGGTAAGAAAAAGAAGGAAACAGTATCTGAATCAGAGAGGAAGTAAAATTGATTCTATGTTTGACTATGACAAATTGTATATATTTAAGAGTATCTATAAGATATCCACAACTAACACCATGCTTAGTGATAAGAGACTGATGCTTTTCCCCTAAGATCAGGAACAAGGCTAGGATGTCCAGTCTCATTACCTCTATTCAACATTGTTATGGAGGTTCTGGCCAAGGCAGTTAGGCTAGAAACAGAAACAAAATGCGTCAGTCTGGAAATAGCAAAAGCCCACAAATAATCCAATTAAAAAGAGGGCAAAATACCTGAATAGATATTTTTCCCGAAGAAAATATTCAAATGGCCAACAAGGACATGAAAAGATGTTCAATATCACTAATCATCAGGAAATGCAAATAAAAAGTACAATGAGATATCACTTCACACCGATTAGAAAATTGCTAATAAAAGATAAGCAACAACTGGTATTGATAAGGATATGGAGAGAAGGGCACCCTTGTATACTGTGGGAATGTAAGTTGGCACAGCCAGTAAGGAAAACAGTATGGCGGTTCCTCAAAAAGTTAAAAATAGAACTACCATATAATCTAATAATTCCAGTTTGGAGTATATATCTAAAGGAAATGAAATCGCTATCATAAAGAAATACCTGCTCCCTATGTTAATTGCAGCATTATTCAACAATAGCCAATACATGGAAACAGCCTTAATGTCCTTTGGCAGACAAATGGATAAAGTAAGTGTGGGTAAAGTACACACACACAAAGGCAAATCCTGCCTTTTGCCATATCATGGATGAACCTGGAAGATACTACGATGTGTGAAATAATTCAGAGAGAAATACTGTATGATCTCATTTACATGTGGAATGTAATAAAACAAATTATAGAAACAAAGAACAGATTGGTGGTTGCCAGATACAGGAGATGTGGGATGGGGGAAATGGGTAAAGGTAGTTAAAGGCTATAAGCTTATAAAATAAGTTATGTATAGCATGATCACTAAGTTAATAATACTGTATTGTAAATTTGAAAGTTTTAAGAACGATCTTGAAAGTTCTCATCAAAAGAAAATATATATAACTATGTGAGGTGATAGATGTTAAGTAACCTTAATGTGGTTATCATTTTGCAGGATACATCAAATCATTATATTGTACACCTTAATCTTATACAACGTAATATGTCTATTATATCTCAATAAAACTGATGGAAAAAAGAAATACAAAATCCAAGCAGACCAATAACAACTAAGTAGATTGAATTAGTAATCAAAAATATCCCCAAAAGAAAAGCCTAGGACCAGATGGTTTTGCTGGGGAATTCTATGGAAAATACACTAGTCCTTCTTAAAATTTTCCGAAAACTTGAAAGAAATACTTCCAGACTCATGTTATGAGTCTAGGATTACACTGACACTAATGCCAGATAAAGACAATACAAGACAATACAGGCCAATATTTCTGATAAATATAGATATAAAAATTCTCAACAAAATGCTAGCAGACCAAATTCAACAGCACATTAAAGGATCATACACCTCTTCTAGTGGGATTTATCTCTAGAAGGCAGGGATCATTCAACATATACAAATCAATAAATGTGATTCACCATATCAACAGAAAGTAAGATAAAACTGCATATCACCTGTATAGATGCAGTAAAAGCATATGACAAAATTCAACATATTTTCATGATAAAGATTCTCAATAAATTTGGTATATAAGGAACATACTTCAACATAATCTATGCCTTATATGACAAGCTTACCACAATTAATAAGCATGCTCAATGGTGAGTGGTTGAAAGCTTATCCTCTAATGTCAGGAAAAAGACAAGGATATCAACTCTCACCACTTCTATTCAACATACTGCTGGAAGTCCTATACAGAGCAATCAGGCAAGAAAAAGAAATAAAGGAAGAAGTAAAATTTTCTCTTTTTGCAGATGACCTGATTTTATATATAGAAATATCTAAAGACTCCTAAGAAATTTGGAATATTACAATAGGGACGCCTGGGTGACTAAGATGGCTAAGCGGCTGACTTCAGCTCAAGTCATGATCTCACGATCTGTGAGTTTGAGCACTGCGTCGGGCTCTGTGCTGATGGCTCAGAGCCTGGAGCCTGCTTCGGATTCTGTGTCTCCCTCTCTCTCTGCCCTTCCCCTGCTCACACTCTGTCTCTATGTCTCTCAAAAATAAATAAAAACGTTAAGAAATTTTTTTTAAAAATATTAGAATAATAATGGAATTCAATAATGTTTTGGGATACAAAATACATGTACAAAAATCACTTGTGTTTCAATTACAATGAACATTCAAAAGAGAAATTAATGAAACAATTCCATTTTCAATAGCACAAAATGAGATGAAGTACTTAGGAATACATTTAATTTAAGAGGTTAAAAATCTGTACATTTATAAAATTGGACATTTATAAAAGAAATTTGGACATTTATAAACGAAATTGAAGAAGATGTAAATAAATAGAATGATATTCTGTGTTCGTGAATTGTAAGAATTAATCTTTTGAAAATGCCCTTACTACCCAAAGCCATCTGTAGATTTATTGTAATCCCTACCTCAAATTTCATGGCATTTTTCACAAAAGTAGATAAAGCAATTCTAAAATCCATATGGAACCACAAAAGACCATGGATAACCAAAGCAATCCTGAGAAAGAAGAACAAAGCTGGTGGCATCATGCTTTCTGATTTCAAACTTTATCCCAAAGCTATAGTAATCAAAACAATCTGGTACTGGCATAAAATCTGACATATAGTCTAATGGAAGGGAAACAAGAGCCCAATTATAAACCCATAGTCAACTAATATTTATCAGGAGGCCAGAAATACTCAGTGGAGAAAAGATAGCCTCTTATATAAAAAGTATTGGAGAATTGGATATTCATATGCAAAACAATGTATTATGTATCTTACACTGTTCACAAATGTTAACTCAAAATGGATTGAAAACTTAAGTATAAGACTCAACGCCATAAAAGTCCTAGAAGAAAACATAGGGAAAATACTCCTTGACATGGTTTTGGTAACAAGGTTTTGAATATGACACCAAAATCACAAGCAACAGAAAAAAAAAGTGAGACTGCATCAAACTAAAAAATTTCGACACAACAAAAGAAATGATAAATGAAATGAAAGGGCAACCTACAGAATGAGAGAAAATATTTGCAAACCACATATCTGATAAGGGATTAATATGCAAGATATATGAGCAACACATACAACTCAACTAAAAAAAATAGTTCAATTAAAAATGGGCAAAGGATATAAAAGACATTTTCCCAAAGAAGACATTCAAATACCCTTGTAAATGTTCTACAGGTATAAGAAAAGATGTTCAACATTATTAATCATCAGAAAAATGCAAATCAAAATCATGAGTTGTTGTATTTGTTAGAGTGACTATTATAAAAACAAACAAACAAACAAAAACGAGATAACAAGTGCTGGTGAGGATGTGGAGAAAAGGAAATGGGCGGTCCTTAAAAATTGCCAATAGAGCTGTGTATATGGGAAGAAAATGAAATCAGGATCTCAAAGAGATGTCTACACCCTCATGTTCATTTCAGCATTATTCACAATAGCCAAGACAGCAAGCAATCTACATGTCCTTCAGCAGATAAATAGATAAAATAAATGTGGTACATAAAATGCAATATTATTCAGCCATAGAAGGAAATGCTGCCATTTATGGAAACATGGATGGACTTTGAGGGCATTATAGTATGTGAAATAAGTAAAACAAAAATACAAATGCTATATGATCTCACTTATATTGGAATCCGAAAATGTGAACTTATAGAAACAAAGTAGATTGGTGGTGGCCAGGGGCTGGGATTGCGGGAAGTATCAACATGTTGGTCAAACTTTACTTAAAGATGAAGAGAATCTGGGGATATAATGTACAGCATGGTGACTGTAGTTAACAATATCTTATTGTGTCCTTGGGAGTTGCTATGAGTTCTTAAATACTCACACCACACACAAAAAAGGTAATTTTGTGAGTTGATGGATATACTGACTTTATTGTGGTAATCATTTGATATATATGTGTGTGTGTGTGTATGTGTGTGTGTGTGTGTGTGTGATATTTTGATATACATATATCAAATTATCAAATTGTACAACTTAAACTTGCAGAATGTTATATATCAATTCTATCACAATAAATGTGGAAAACAAAAATAAGAACCAAAACAAAGGTTTTGGAAAAGAACCGATTCCCTCCCACTTAAGTGCCAATGGCTGGCAATAGCTCAATATGATACTACTTCTAGTGTAATAGTATCAAGTCATCAAACAAAGGCAAAGAAATAAGTTGTAATGTTGAAATTTTAGACATTGCCCAGCAGATGAGGAACTTTTTTGGGAGCAGCAGAGAGATCTTCATTGCATTCTGAATCATATGCCGTATGCCTCAGCCTATTATGTACTGAATATAGGCTAGGGTTACACTTTCAGTTTAGCCTCCCACCCCCATCAGTATCTTCTATTCATGTGGATTTTGTTTTGATGGTTGCAAATACTTCTATGAAAGTTGCAGTCATTGAAATGTTCCCTTTGAAAGGTTACAAATATATTCCAAACCTTCCTCTTTTTCCATGAATCATATCTTCTTTGCTTCCTCCCTCATCTACCATTGTCACTTCCATATTAAATATGGTTTCATCATTTTCGACCTGGTGTAGAATACTGGATCACTTGTACCTTAGCTTTTAGAAAACCATTTTCCCACCAAAAACTTGCTTTAAAGTCAATAGTTCTTAACAGGCTCTTTTGACACTTCGGGGAAGTTGAGAAGGGAGAAAACCAAAGGCTTGAAGTTAATTGGAAATTGTTGGGTGATTTGCAAGAACAGCCCTGCATAACAGATTATGGTCTCTTGAAAAGAGCTTGAACTGAGAAATCAAGAATGTGAATTCTATCCCTCACTTTATGACCTTGAGTGTGACATTTCACCCCTATATCCTCATCTGTAAAATGGCTAATGACAATGCCACAAACTTCTCAATAATGCCTGAGTAGATGAGAAACCATGTGTTGTTGCAGTAGTCATCACACCATTCCAAAATCTGTTAAGGAATGTAATTCTTGCCTTGGAGATTTTCAATTCCAGTTCACACTCTCTAAAATAGACTGTGTTGAATAGTCTGCCCAAAGTGGCCACTGGGTCATTTGAGGAATCCCTTGGTACTTAACTTATACCGTTTCCCTTTGATCTCCCCTCTACTCTAGGTGTCAACTCTGCCCGCTCAGTTCCTCCTTCGTACCCACCACCGCAGGACCCGTTAAACCAGGGCCAGTACCTGGTCCCCGATGGCATCGCTCAGTCGCAGGTCTTTGAGTTCACCGAACCCAAGCGCAGCCAGTCACCATTCTGGCAAAACTTCAGCAGGTTAACCCCCTTCAAAAAATAATACCTACAGGGAGGCAGATAATTTTAAAATAAAGTAAATAAAATTATATTTATAGATGGACATTTTTTGGAGAAGCACTGTTGAAATTTATATATATATATAAATATATATAAACATATATATTTATATATATAGAGACATATATACACACACACACACACACACACACACAGACCCTTGAGTACACGCATAAACACATACACACATGCACGCACACACACACACATAAACACACACAGAAGGACCAAAAAACGTTTTTTGTTGTTTTGGGGAAGTGAAATCTGTAGTTGGTAGGAAGAGGTACCAATGACTTCCAAATATGTGATCCCTTCTTAAAAGTTTTCTGTTCTTACCCTGTACCCCTCCCTTTTATTTCCAGAAAATGATATTTATATGTGTTCCTTTTCTTGTTGAGATAATCTCTTTGCTCCCCTGTGAGTGATTCATTGACTTGTCATTATTACCATAGATGTGTTTGTATTGCTTTTTTTCTTTACTGATGATACTGATGCTGATGACTTTTGAATTTAATTTGATGTGATAGAGTTTGGGAGTTTAAATTTCTTTTTTTCCCCTTTTACTATTCAGTGGGTAAAGGGAGGATTCACCTTTCTCTTATCCCTAAACTGACCATCTGTGAATGTTTCTGCAGCCTGGCAGTTGCCCCAGACAGCCTTTTTCCTGCATCTTCTGTCCTCAGTCGTGCCAGTCTAGACATGCTCTGTTGTGCTCTGTGACATAACTGCTTGATATTTCTCTTTCTTTCACTGTGTTTTAGATGTTGTAGAGGGATCAAAACCAAACAGAATCAAGGGAGAGTCAGAGTATAATAATGCTAGAGAGGACTTCTGTTCAGGGAACATTCTGCATTTGGGCTCTTAGACTCTAGCACTGGGATTTCCATGCTGTAGCACTGCTGGGTCATGACAGTTTTGTATCTGGGATTTAGTTTGACCCAGTTGTTCTCTTCTTCAAGCTGCTTTGGTTATGCTGTTCCTTGTAGGCCTCTCCCTCCCCTAACCTAAAAGATTCGAACTTGAAGCAAAGAAGCTGAGACTCTGCTTCCTGGGGAAAGGGATTCAACTGCCTCCAGCACCAAGTAGGCTTAAAGTTGGGGATCCCCACTGCAATCATTTCGGGGGGCCTGGTTATCCCTACTTCCATTTTCAGATTGTTTAGGCAACATTGATAGGAGTCTATGAAGGTCAAGACAGAGCCTACCTGGCCAAGATCATCAGCTGCCTTCAATTTATTGACCTGGACAGGATACAAGACTGACCTTAAACTCCTAAAGGAAAGAACAGGGATGGGCGTGGAAAGAGGCAGCCTCATCCCAATATATGTACCTGCAGTTCCTGCCACTCAGGTTATGTGAGACTTCCCCTATTGTTAACAGATTGCATGGACAATCTTCCATGATTCCTTCCTTCTCCTCTCACTGTAGTCCTTCTTTCTCTTGTTCTCCTGGCACAGGAGAATTGCTGCTATTAGCATATTTAAAGAACTTCTGTGACTCTAATAAGTCCCTATTTCCAACATTCTCTCATCCTAGAACATAGGAAGCAAGTAAGTGAAGAGCCCAGGGGACTCTTCCCTGTAGAGAAAATATCTGAGGTAGAGACGCAACCCTCAGGCTCATTTTAGGCAGGCTTTATACTTGGGCAAAACTAACTTCTCCCACTAAGGGGCAGACTCCCTATGGGTGCAGGAGTGCCTGTTCCTCCTCCCCACATAGCCCTTCAGGTGGTCAGAACTTGAACAGCAAGGAAATGGAGTACAAAGAAATGAAGAATGGGCCCTGCTATGGAGAACCACTTAAGGGAGGAATCTGGAAATTGTGAGTCTATTCTGGACTCTATGGGAGAAAACTTCATCATGAAAGGACCCCAGCTTACTGAGCAGCAGCTACGGCTGCATGAGGTCCTCAGCATAGCTGACTTGATTGCCACTCTATGCCTCCTGACCCAGACCAGGTCCTGCCCAGCCTGGGAATTTTCCCTTTGTGGGAATCAAATTACAACCTATTTATGCTTCCATTCCACCACATTCAAATCAGACTTGTGGGGTAAGCCAAGGGTAAGCCTGAGCTAGGCAGAAGGCTGGAGCTCGGGACTGGCCATGACTGCTCAGCAAATGACTCAGCTACTTAAGCCCCCTTGGCAAGGAAACTAGCACCCAGCACCTAAGCTAAAATGTCCTCCCTGGCAAACAGCATGTGTTTCAATGCTGTGTAGGCCTCCCTTGAGTATACATGCTTTTCCTACTTTCCATTCCTCTCCACTAGGCTTAACCGTGACATTTCTCCAGGGGTTAGGAGCAAACCAAGAGGGGATGCTTGGCCAAGTTCCTGGGCCTACAACATCTTTTAGCCAAGCCCCCTTACCCTCCTTCCCTGCTCTCCTCACCTGAGCCTCTCCCAGAACTCCAGGATCAGGGGTATTACGCCTTGCCACCACCTCTCATCTACCCAAACCACTGGCCTCACCAGATGCCAATAACTTGTGAAAACAACAAAAAATCAGTTTACCATTGGTTGGAGTGTTCTCCCAGCCTATGGTAGCAAAGCAGACCAGTGACCGACAACCCCAAGTGGAGCCCTATTACCTGAGATCTGGGTCCAGGTTAATTCTGTGTCCCCACAGCAGTGCTATCCCCAAGAACTCTGTAAATCTCCTCTATGTGTGCATGGCCCCCGAGCTCCCCTTTCCTCAATTCAACGAGGCCTGGATTTGCTCTCCAAAAGGCTTTGCTAGTGTGTTTTATAGGCCCTGCTGTGGGATGGTCCTAACACAGAAATCCAATCCTCTTTCTCTCTCCCTCTCTCCTCTTCTCTCTATGTGTATAACTCTAATGGATTTATCAAGGACAGCAACAAGAGAATTCTAACAGTTCTAGTGTGAAGCCAAATAGTGATCTTTTAGTGCTTTGGGGCTGGGGTGGGCTGGGGTGGATGGATGGGTAACAGTGATTTTGATTACCCCTGCTGCTCTGCATTTGCCAGTTTATTATTTTGTTTATTCTGACTGTTTGACCCTGTCAAACAAGTGTCAAAGTTGCGTGTTTAAAAAAAAATGTTTAACAACAAAAATATGATGTTGTAATGACACAAAGCCTTATGAAAATATTTATGGAGTTCAATAAAAGAAGTAAAAAGACACTTCCAAGCATTGCTTTCTTGCCAGTGTGTGTGTGTGTGTGTGTGTGTGTGCGTGCGCATGTGCGTGTGTGTGTGCATATGTGTGTGTGTGTTTCACTAATTGCAAAATAAAGGGAATTTTCCTGATGGGGGCAGTTTATTTCAACTTAGTCTTGGCCTTCCAACCCTGCTGTTCCACTGTCAGGCACCTCATGGGCTGTCTGTGAACTTCCATGTCCTTTCTAGAAGAGTGGGCCATAAAAACTAAGTTTGATCCTGTAACCAGGGGCACTTCAAGTGTCTTTATAGCTGGGACTGTCCTTCATGTCACCTGTCCCTTTGATAAGACTTGAGGACCCATTCCTGACTCCATTCTTTTCCTTGCAGCTACAAGTCCAGTACCCACCCTAGGTACTCACGGGAGCTTAAAAGCTGCTTTTTGGACCCACTCAGAGACCATATCATATTCTGGTTCTGTCTCCTCAGAAGTAGACACATTCCTTAACCATCACCCAAAGCGGGTGGAGTGACCTTACAGTTTTTTTCGTCATAGTGTTGCCTGCAAGTAGATGCTCCTTGCTGCCCACAACACCTCCTTGTGGTGTTTTAACCTGCCCATCAGAGATGCAATAGTAGGTTTGTTCTGGCAGTGCCTCACCTGCCTGCCTCCAGAGTGACTAAACACCCTAATAAAGTGCTTATTTACTAAAAGGGACCAGGTAATTTTTCCAAGCTACAGTGTTAGGGGGAGGAGCATGTGTGGTACCTCTGGGTCAGGGTGCGAGTCCTGTGTATCTAGTTCTAAGGAATGCCCTTAATCCCAGATTTTGAGAAAGCAATTATTAAATTATATCCTTCAGCAAACTACTCTTTCTCCATTTCTTGGATCTCTTTTAATTTAACCACTTTCCCTTTACCGTGGGATCCGACATCTTTTTTATCACACTCAGAAAACTCAGTTCTCAGTAGTCCCTTCTCAGTCTTGCCAGTTCCCAGCCTGATCAGCTTCCAAAGGTGAATCTCAGTTACCCCCTGCAGAGTAAGAGGACTGTCTCTGGTCTAAGTACTCCCTGACTACCTTGTGGGGGTTCTAGATTGGAGAGTGGGGAGACAAATGCTCCGAGTCTTACACTCTGAGACGCAGTTGATTCTCTCCTAGGGTATCTAAAATCAAACATATCTCACACCAAAAATAATGGCTCTACTACTTACAAGTTTATTTGGTAAGAGCATTTATCCACTTGCTGCTCTCAGTTTTGTTACAAAGCACCCTATATTCACTGATGAGATTGCTGCTATATTCATTGATGAAAGTGCCACTTGCCTAGTTAAGTTTCCAATTGACCTTTTTTTAATGTTTATTTTGAGAGGGAGAGAGAGAGAGAGCAAGCGAGGGAGAGTGCAAGCATGTGCATTTGAGTTGGAGAGAGACAGAGAGAAAGGGAGAGAGAGAATCCCAAGAAGGCTCCACACTGTCAGTGAAGAACCTGATGCAGGACTTGAACTCACAAACCATGAGATTGTGACCTGAGCCAAAATCAAGAGTCAGAAATTTAACTGACTGAGGCACCCAGGCACCCTCGATTTGCCTTTTCTAATTTCTAAATTTATTCCCTTGACCGGGGATAGAAGGGACAATAGATTTCAAGTATCATTTAAAGGGGCACCTGGGTGGCTCAGTCGGTTAAGCATCCGACTTCAGCTCAGGTCATGATCTCAGAGTTTGTAGGTTCAAGCCCCATATCAGGCTCTGTGCTGACAGATCAGAGCCTGGAGCCTGCTTCAGGTTATGTGTCTCCCTCTCTGCCCTTCTCCTGCTTATGCTCGGTCTCTCTGTGTCTCTCAAAAATAAATAAATGTTTAAAAAAATAAAGCATCATTTAAAGGCATTCAAAAGGAGAAATCCTTAGCCCATCCCAAGATCATTGTATCAAGGATGATAGCTTCTTATTCTACTTTCCTCAGGATCTTCTGGGAGGCTCAGGGGTGGAGAGAGAGATCTGTGGTGTGCCCAGATGGCCAGAACTAGAATGGAGAGAGTAGACTCTTCCCAGCTTCTAGGAAAGTCCTCTTCCTAGAACAAGTCATCCCTGACCTCTTTGTATACAGGGTCTGATGTAAGAGGCCAATGACTTGCTTAAATATAACAATTTATCCTATTTTCGATGAGCTTACCATATATATAGGGTCCCATGTAATCCTTCTGACAACCATTTGGCAATGGGGTTATTAACCACATTTCACCAGGAGAAGCCAGAGGCTCATTTGAAGTGATTAGTCAAGGTTACTCAGGTTGTGAGTATTTATCACTTAAATTCCACCTCCATTCAGACTGATCTAAGTTGAGAGATGCTTGCTCTCAGTGTTCCTGGAGGCTGCATGGGTTGGGGAAGGCCTGAAAGCAAAAATATGAAATAAGCTGATATTAACATGTGAATAAGTATAAATTCCCTGTACTCTCCTTGAGAGCCCTCTTAAGTTTTCTAATATAGGCCTCCAAAATGTGACTGCAGCCACAGTCTGCAGTACTGTTGTCTCTAGTACTGATAGCAAGTGAGTGAAGGACCAAGACCTCTGCTTACTTCAGTGTTTCAGCCACTGAGGCCACCACTCTTCTGCTTGGCCCACTTAGCTTTTGGCCCCTTTGAGATTTCCTTATTCATGCTGACCTGCTCACTACTGGCTTACAGAGGTTTCTAAGATATGGGTCTGATGAAGTAGATCTTATTTTCCCAGGCTGTTCCCTGCCAGGCCCAAGATAGCAAAATGAGACTTCTTAGGATGAGTCCTAAGTCCATTACCTGCAGGACAATAGTTCACCTGGCCGTGGATAGATAAAATCAGCTGGGTTTGCAACACATTGAATAGGGGCATTTGGCAGTAAGATTCATGTCCCATGGAAGCAAACTATTCTTGTTTCATCTCTTCTGTTTCTTTCTTGGGCTGTGACCTCCTTTTCTAGGAGTGTCACAGGGACACTGTTTTCTCATACAGTTGAGAAAGAGGCAGGGGAGAGATGGTACATGGGCATACAGTAGCCCTGTACTCTTCAGAAACCTCTATTATTTCTAGTTAGCTTCACTAATAGGTCATTTAAGGCAGCTTCCTATATGATGCTACATACATCTCCACAACAGCCATGCTTCTTCATAGATCTGTCAACCAGATGAATGAGATTCAACGCACATATCCTGAGTAGGTAACCTGAGGCAGACCTTGAAGGGATACCAAGATGACTAAAATAAAGTTTCTATCTTTCGTCACTCAGAGTTTAGTAAGAACATATAACAATGGGTCATAACAGGAATAGAATAGAGAACCAAGAATTAGACCCACAAATGTATGACCAACTCATCTTTGACAAAGCAGGAAAGAGTACCCAATGGAAAAAAGACAGGCTCTTTAACAAATGGTCCTGGGAGAACTGGACAGCAACATTCCAAAGAATGAAACTGGACCACTTTCTTACACCATACACAAAAGTAAAAGGAATGAAGGACCTGAATGTGAGACAGGAAACCATCAAAACCCAGGAGAAGAAAGCAGGAAACAACTTCTTTTAACTCAACCACAGTAATTTCTTACTTGACACATCTCCAAAGGCAACGGAATTAAAAGCAAAAATGAACTATTGGGACCTCATCAAGATAAAAAGCTTCTGCACTGCAAAGGAAACAATTAACAAAACTAAAAGGCAACGAAGGAATGGTAAAAGATATTTGCAAATGACATACTGGATATAGGACTAGTATCTAAAACCTATAAGAACTCACCAAACTCTGCACCTAAAAGACAAATAATCCAGTGGAGAAATGGGCAGAAAGCATGCATAAACACTTTTCCAAAAAAGGCATGCAGATAGCCAACAGACACATGAAAAGATGCTCAATGTCGCTCAGCATCAGGGAAACACAAATCAAAACCACACTGAGATACAACCTCACACCAGTCAGAGTGGCTAAAATGAACAAATCAGGAGACTACAGATGCTGGCAAGATGTAGAGAAATAGGAACCCTCTTGCACTATTGGCGGGAATGCAAACTGGTGCAGCCGCTCTGGAAAACAGTGTGGAGGTTCCTCAAAAAATTAAAAATAGAACTACCCTATGACCCATCAATAGCACTGCTATGAATTTACCCAAGGGATACAGGAGTGCTGATGCATAGGGACACATGTACCCCAATGTTTATAGCAGTGCTCTCAACAGTAGCCAAATTATGGAAAGAGCCTAAATGTTCATCACCTGACGAATGGATAAAGAAGATATGTTTTTTATATACAATGGGATACTACTTGACAATGAGAAAGAATGAAATCTGACCATTTGTAGCAACGTGGATAGAACTCGAGGGTATTATTCTGAATGAAATACGTCATTCAGAGAAAGACAGGTACTATATAGTTTCACTCATATGTGGATCTTGAGAATCTTAACAGAAGACCATGGGGGAGGGAAAGGGGAAAAAAAGTTACAGAGAGGGAGGGAGGCAAACCATAAGAGAAACAATATCCGTATCATAGGAGTTCCAGAGGAAGAAGAGAGAGAGAAAGGAGTCGAAGGGGTTCTGGAACAAATCATTGCTGAGAACTTCCTCAACATGAGAAAGGAAACGGGCATGGAAATCCAAGAGGCACAGAGAACTCCCCTCAGACGTAACTTGAATAGACCTTCTGCACGGCACATCATAGTGAAGCTGGCAAAATACAAAGATAGGGAGAGAATCCTGAAAGCAGCTAGGGACAAAAGAACCCTAACATACAAAGGGAGACCTATAAGGGTAGTAGCAGACTTGTCTACGGAAACTTGGCAAGCCAGAAAGGAATGGCAGGATATCTTCAATGTGATGAGCAAGAAGGACATGCAACCAAGAATTCTGTATCCGGCCAGCCTGTCATTCAGAATAGAAAGAGAGATCAATGTTTTTCCCAACAAACAAAAACTGAAAGAATTTATCACAAATAAGCCAGCACTGCAAGAGATCCTGAGGGGCATTCTATGAAGACAAGGTTGCAAAGAACACAAACTGCCAGGGACAGCCTTACAAACATGAAACTTACAGATAATACAGTGACTGTAAGCCCATATTTTTCAATATTAACACTGAATGTAAATGGACTAAATGCGCCAATCAAAAGACACAGGATAACAGAATGGATTAAAAAACAAGACCCATCTATTTGCTGTCTTCAAGAAACTCATCTTAAACCTGAAGACACCTTCAGATTGAAAGTGAGGGGATGGAGAACTATCTACCATGCTACTGGAAGTCAGAAGAAAGCCGGAGTAGCCACACTTATATCAGACAAATTAGACTTTAAAATGAACGATGTAATAAGAGATGAGGAAGGACATTATATAATAGTCTCAGGGACCATCCAGCAGGAAGAGCTAACAATTGTAAATATCTACGCACCGAATTCGGGGGCACCCAAATTTGTAAAACAACTAATTACAAACATTAGCAACCTCATCGATAAAAATGTCCTAATAGTAGGGGATCTCAACACTCCACTCTCAGCATTGGATAGATCAACAAAACAGAAAATCTCCGCAGAAACAATAGCCCTGAATGACACATTAGAACAGATGGGCCTCACAGACATCTTTAGGGTCCTTCATCCAGAAGCTAAGGAATTTACGTTCTTCTCATCTGCACACGGTACATTTTCCAAGATAGACCACATTCTGGGGCATAAGAGACTCTTAAATACTGAGAACAAACTGAGGGTTGATGGGGGATGAAGGAGAGGGGAAATTGGATGATGGGCATTGAGGAGGGCACTTGTTGGGATGAGCAACAGTGTTGTGTGGGTGTTGGCATGAGCAACAAGTGTCCTCTGGGTGTTGGGATGAGCAACAAGTGTTGTGTGGGTGTTGTATGGAAACCAATTTGACAATAAATTAAAAAAGAAAAAAAAAAAGAAGAATGGGTCATAACAGGGATGGATGTAGGCCTGGAGGTACTCAGAGAATGGAGTGGTTATTTCTGATTGAGAAAATCTTTGTAACCAGTAAGGATAAGTTTGGTTGTGCCACAGGAACAGATATCCCACAAACCTCAATGGCTCAATATACAAGAGTTTATTCCTTCCCATGCAAATCTTTCTGTAGGTCCCAATAACTCTCCAGATAAGCTCTCTGCCATGTGATAGTACATGGTCTGGGCTTCTTCTACTTTGCTAAACCTCTATCTTAACACATGCTTCCATAATCATCTCTGCTGGAGAAATAACCCTAGAGTGTTTCCCACTTACACTTAAATTCTCTATCCCTGCTTTCTGTCATAGTTCAAAAGGCCCGAACTGATCACATTGCCTCATCCAACTTCGAGGGAACAGGAAACTGTAAAAGTCCTACAAATTCAGAAGGGAAGGAGAACTAGATATGGATGAACATTAGAAACCTCTACCAAAGAAAGAAAGGTCTGAACTAGGTCTCAGAAGACAGGGAAAATTCTACCATGTTGTGAAGGTTCAGGCAACTGAGAAGTTAGGGGGAACCATCCATATAAGATCATCCTTCTTTCTGACACCAATTGCAAGTCCAGTGATTCACAAGACCACTCTTAATTTTGATAATTCACTGGAAAGGCTAACAGAACTGACTGTTATGGTCATGGTTTATGAAACCTATAAAGCACAAATTAAAATCAGTTAAGGGAAGAAACCAGAGAAGAGTCCAAGAAAGTACCAAATAGAGAGTTGTCCTTTCCCTGTGGACTTGGAACAATGTTACTTATTTGGCATCACTATATGACAATTTGCATGGAGTATTGCTAGGAAGAGAAATTCTCTCAAGCTTCTAGAGATTTTATTGGGGCTCCATCACTTCCCCTGTAGCTGATCCCAGTCTCCAGTCTTCTCAGGAAGTGGGATGATATCAGGTAAACCAGAGCCCCACCTTGAATCACATCTTTGGTGTAGCCAAAGATGCTGCCCTAAATCACATTGTTAAACTGTCAGGTGACCAGAGGCTCCCAGACAAACTAAAACATTCCTATTAGACACAACATTCCAAATGCTTAAAGCTTACCTCCCAGAAGCTGAGACTAAAGACAGGACCTCTCTTTGGGCAAGGATAAAGTCTTTACACATATATGGAAAATGCAGAGGGTATAGCAGAGTGTATAGTAGAGGTTGGAAAAAGGAATAGATAGAGGGTATTCCAAGTGAAGAGAATGACATGACTATAATCCTGGCAGGTTAGGTCACATTGAGTAAAAGGCTCTGTATTCATTTATTTATTAAGCCACAAAATATTTACCTGCATGCCTAACACTTTCAGGTTGCAAAATATAGAAATAAACAAATTAGATAGTGCTCCTACTTGCATTGTGCTTATGAATAGTAAACTGCATTCAGGTATAAATTTCTCTGTAAGTGTGAATTTTTGGGATGAGAGATGGGAGGTTCCAAGCTCTCATAGCAAACCAATCACAAGAAGAGCTTCAGCTAGAACCTTCATAAATGTCCAGCCTCCTGGTCACCAGATTCCATACCCTCTGTCTCCTGTTCAGCCTCAGCTAAAGCAACCCACACTCATTTTCAGCCCTATATATGTATATATGAAATATAGCAGACCAGATTAACTGCAGGCTTGGAGATTACTATTTTCCTTGTCCTGGGAGTAGCCCTTAACGAATGACTGATGAGGGAAGGTATAATTGTCCTGATTCCTTTGCTCCTCAGGTGTGACAATTCAAAAGTGTGTTTGACACTTTTCCTTGGAGTTTCACTAAGGATTAAGCTTCAACTGCCTACTCTACAGTAGCTGGTTTAATAACACACCCCTTATTGACTGCCTTCACTTACCTGTATAACTTACTCCTCTCATATTAGAAGATTCAGCTAAGACACATGAATTAGGGCTCACTATGTACTGTGTGAAGTGTTATACATTCTCACTGAAGCATTGGTGCTTTTTTCAGTTTGGAATTGTGTCTGGCTGTGTAAAACAAAAACCTTCAAATAAAGAATCTCCCTTTCTGGATGAGACTCAATAAGAAACAACTATTTAGACGAAAGGAAAGAAAGAAATAGTGACATTTCAGGCAGCAGCTGAGAGTCACATAGCACCAGGACATCTTTCTTGGTACATCCAGAAATCCCATTAGGGAAGTGTGGTATTGAAGCAAGGCAATTCACTAAAATTATTTTCAAATTGCAGGGTCATGGTTTCAGTTTACTTATGACTAATATTTAAAAAAAATGAAATAATAGAATGGGATGGAATAGAAAAAAACAAGAGTATTGAAGGTAAAAAAAAAAGTATGTAGTCTTTTGAATTTTGAATGTATGTATACTGGGTGCAATATTAAAGGTGTCTTTTTTTAATAGTAGATTGGGACAAAGAATGTTCCAGAAACATTGGTGTAGAGCAGATAGCTTCAGTTTAAATCCTAATTCTACTGTTTGTTGGCTATGCGACTTTGGGTAAGTTATTTAACTATTTCATGCCTCAGTTTCCCTGTCTGTAAAATAAGGATTGTAATAGTATTTCTCTGTGGCTGAAAAACTCTTGATTGCCTTCTAATATACATTTCTCCTTTCTTATTTGCAACTTGAACCCCAATTTTGTTTGAAGCAACTATATGCTCAATTAAGTACCATTTTCACAGCTTCTCCTGTAGCAAGAGGTAGCCATATAAGCAACATTTGATAAGGAAATGTAAGAGAAAGTCTGTTGGTAGGGGTCTGGTTTCTGATAAATTTTTTACTTTCCTGATAAAGGGGAGAAATATGGCTGGCACCAACACTTCTTTTCTTCTCTCTACTTTGAATGTGGATATGATACCTGAAGCTAGGACAGCTTCTGTGAACACAAAATAACAAGCATGAAGCTAAAGGCCTATATGCTAAGGCTGGTATCAAGGAAGATGGGAAGAGACTAGGTCCCTGATGACATCAATAAGGTACAGAAATAAGCAGCAACCGCCTACCTCTGGATTGTTACTGTGTGAAGGAAAGTAACTCCAATTTAATTCACAGTTAGATGATTTTTATGTTACATGAGATCAAAAGAATTTCTGAGCCTCATAGGGATTTTTTATTATGATAAAATAAGTTAATAAATGTCAAGCATCTACAACAGTGGTAGTTCAAAAAAAATACGAAGGCTGTTATTATTATTACACTAATTAACTGTGAGGTTCAAAGAAGGGAAGGAAGGAAGGAGGTTTTCCAGGATCATAGTTCCCTCTTCTGTAAATTGAAGGTGGTGACCCAAAGGCTGTTAGGGCCCTTTCCAGCTCCCCGTGCCCTGGAAAGAGAGCAAAGTGATCCAGAGAAATCTGAGAGTTTTGTTTTATTGTTTTTGGGCTCAGCGTTTCTTCTGTGCTCATTGAGGCTGGAAGCCCAACATGGCTGAGATGGAGGATATTTCTGTAGTACTCTTTTGCTGTTCTCAGTTTTGAGAAATAAAAAGAGCTCATCACATCTGGCACTCACCTGGACTTTATATTCACATAGAGAAAGATTGAGACAATTCCTTTTAATTGGTAAGGTGTAGATGTCTGTAAAATGGAAACCACTCATTATTTTATGGGTAACAGATGCTTCCCTTCCCTATGAGGAAACCTGTAAAAGAAAGAGCTTATTCTTATAACCCCTAGAAACCCCTTGTTCACCTTGCCTGCACCTATCGCTTTCCCTACCCACATAGTAGACATAGGCCTAACCTCCCTGTATCATAGCAGTAGTAGAGAATCTGGGGTAAGTCACCTCTGCTCCCACTCCAGGCTTGGGTGCCCCATCTAGGGCTAGGCCAATGGTCAGGGTGAAGCACACAAGATTATTCATGGGAAATACAGAATAAAATATTAAAACTTCTCTATTATATGAAAAATAAGAAGAAACTTAAGTTGTCAGTAGTACATGATTATGATTTATAATAAATACACATATTGGGAAGATGTGTTCAGAAATGTTTTACTAATGGGGTGCATGATCCAAAAGTTGGAAGGGCAGTGGGCCATATTTCTTTAAGATTTATTGAGCATTTACCATATATACCAACCCTATTTTAAGCACATTGCATATATTACATCAATTTAATCCTTAAGATAGACCTATGAAAAAATGCCATTTAATAATTTTGCATATGAGGTAACTGAGCCAAATATTGGTGAAGCAAATTGTTCAAGGTCCTATAAGTACTGAGTAACATAGCTTGGATACAAGCCCAAGACATTCGACTCTAGGTTTGCATTTTTAACCACTTTTAGTCAATTAAAACCAAAATCTAAACTTCTGGTATAAAATGGATATACTAATCTGAAATCATAATTTTTTTGGAGCAAGAATTGTTTTACTTCTGCCTGGCCATATCCTCCTCCAAGAACTCTGGAACCAGACTTCCTGGGTTCAAATCTTAGGTGCATCATTCACTTCCTAGCTCTGGGACAATAGGCAGATGATATCACCTCTCTGGGCCTCAGTTTACCCATATGTTAAATAGAATAAGAATAGTTAGTAATTACCTTACATATTGTTGTAAAGAGAAAACCATAATATGGAAAACAGCACAATGTCTAAGGCATAGTAAAAACTCAAATTGTTAAAAGTTGGATCTGAGTTCCTCAGAAAGCTTGGTGTAGAGTTATATATAACTTAGCAGCAATTCCATTCTTAGGTATATACCCTAAAGAAATGAAAACATTTCTACACAAAAATTTATACATATGTATTCATAGCAGATTTATTCATAATTGCCAAAGGTGAAAACACCCAAACATCCATCAACTGATGAATGGATAAACAAAATGATATATCCCTGTAATGGAATATTATTCAGCCATAAAAAGAAATGAAATACTGGTACCTGCTACAATATGGATGAAACTCGAAAGCACTATGCTATATGAGAGAAGCCAGATTCAAAAGATTTTTTATGATTTTGTATGATTTCACTTTTATGAAATGTCCAGAGTAGGCAAATTCATAGAGAGAGAAAATAGATTAATGATTGCCAGGGGCTGAGATGTGGACAGAGAGTGACTGTTAATGGGTAAAGTATTTCTTCTTGGGGTGGGTGATGAAAATGATTTAGATTAAATGTGTTAATGGCTGCACAATTATGTCAATATAGTAAAAAGCATTGACTTGTATACTTTTTAAAGGATGAATTTTGTTACGTAAATTATGTCAATAAAGATGTTACAAACAAAAAGAAGAGATCTTTAACACTTTTTTACTTTATGCTATTAGAGAATTCCCCAACATATCTCTGCAAATTTGCCTCATGGAGAAATCTCTGGGCCAGTGCCCTCACCCCCATGCCTGTAGGAAAGAATTATCTAAAATAAATGATTAATCTTCCCTTTCACTCTGCCTGGCTCCAGCCTTTTCCTTATCAACCTTCTCTTGTATTTCCAGCCAACAGGGGTCTATCACCCCACCCCACAAAATTTGTCCCCTGGAGAGACTTGAAGGTGGAAGAGGGACTGACCATCCATAAAGACTCCTGGTAACAAGCCTACCAACCATAGACCCAACTGTGGAGTCAGCAGCATACACAGGATGTGGCTACAGCCGCATATGACCGTGACACTGGAGGCAAACTTATTAACCAGGAGAAGGTTTTTACCTGCCAAAACCAGGTGGAAAGGGTGCCTGCTCTTTCCAATGAATAGACACCAAATATAAAGCTACATGGAATGTGAAGAATAAGGCAAATATGACACCACTAAAGGACACGAATAAAGTTCCAGTAACCAACCATAAATAAGTGGGGAAAAAATAGAGATGTGTAAATAAACTGCTTGAGGGCAACTTGATGGCTCAGTCAGTTAAGCATCTGACTTCAGATTAGGTGATTATCTCCCAGTTCATGAGTTCAAGCCTTGCATTGGGATCTCTACTGTCAGTGCAGAGCCCACTTTGGATTCTCTTTCTCTCTCTTTCTCCACCCTTTGCCTGCTTGCTCTCTCGCTCTCTCAAAAATAAATAAGCATTAAAAAATAAAAATAAATAAACCGCTTGACAATTAATTCAAAATTATTGTCTTAAAGTAGCTCTGCGAGCTACAAGAGAACATGGACAGACAACTAAATGAAATCAGGAAAACAATATATAAAGAAAATGAGAAGGTTGATAAAGTAAAATCATAAAAAAAAAGAACCAAACAGAAATTCTGGAGCAGAAGAACACAAAGACTGAACCAAAAAATACAATAGAGAGTTTCAATAGTGGACACAATCATGCAAAAGAATTACTGGAGTCACTCTAAGATAAAGTAATTTGAAATTACCCACTCAGAGGTACAAATAGAAAAAATAATAAGTAAGCTTATTTGACTTATGAGACACTAAAAGTTAATTTATATATGCATATGAGGGTCCCAAAAGGAGCAGAGAAATAGGGTTCAAAAGTTCAACTGAGCACCTGGATCACTCAGTTGGTTGCATATGACTTCAGCTCAGGTCATGGTCTCATGGTTCATGGGTTCCAGCCCCACGTTGGGCTCTGTGCAGACAGAGCCTGGAGCCTGTGACAGCTGAGAGCCTGGAGCCTCCTTCAAATTTTGTGTCTCCCTCTCTGTCGGCCCTTTCCCCATTCCCATTCTGTCTCCCTGTCAATTTCTCAATAATAAATAAATGTTAAAATTGTTTAAAAAAGAAAGAGTTCAAATGTGTATGCAAACAAATAATCATAGGAAAAATATCCATGATTTCCAAAGAACTCCAGACAGACTGAATATTAAGAGGTATAATATTAAGAGGTATTCACTAATTAACAATATAATGAAATTGTTAAAAATCAAAACAAAGAAAAAATTGTAAAACAGTAAGAGATAAGTGACTTGCCACATAATAAAACTAATCAATCTATAGGAGGAATTCTCAGCAAGAAACCTTGCAGGTTTCATTTAATTATACATTTAAAGTATAATTAATGCCAAACTTTCTCAACTTCCTTATTATTTTTTTTTGTGTGTGAGAGAGAGAGTGAAAATGCATGCTAACAAGTGGGGACAGGCAGAGGGATATGGAGAGAACCTTAAATAGGCTTCGTGCCCAGTGAGGATCCCAACACAGGGCTTGATCTCATCACTGTAAGATCGTGCACTGAGCTGAATCCAGAGTTGCATGTTTAACCAACTGAGCCACCCAGGCACCCCATCAAACTCTTCAAAAAAATTGAAGAAGTGAATTTTAACTCATTTTATGAAGCCAACATTATCCTGATAGCAAAGACAGAAATGAAAACTAAATGAAAATAAAATTATAGTCCAACATCCCTGATGAATTTAGATGGAGGAATTCTCAAATACTAGAAAAGCGAATATATATATTTTTGAGAGTGAGAAAGAGAGAGAGAGATGGAGAAGAAGCAGGGAGGAACAGAGAGAGAGGGAGACACAAAATCTGAAGCAGACTCCAGTTGTCAGCATGGAGCCCGAAGTGGGGCTCAAATTCACGAACCGTGATATCGTGACCTGAACCGAAGTCGGATGCTTAACTGACTGAGCCACCCAGATGCCCCATCAAAAACATATTTAAAATTTTTACATCGTGATCATATCCATAGTAAAGATCTCAACTCAAGTCAAATAACTTGTAGCTGGGCTTATTCACTAGGCTATTCTCCACATCAACACAAACAAGGTATAACTCAGTTGATGGTTACAGGACATATACTTTAACTCTCATTCTTCAACCGGACACACACGTACACACACATGCACATGTACACACACGGGCACACACGTGTACATGTACACACGTACACGTACATACATGTACACAGGTCTTTATCCAACAGATAAACAATTAGCTTAACCAAACCCCCCTTATCCCCCCTAACCTTATGATGAGAATATGTATTATTATTGTCCTGCCAAACCTCAAAAACAAGACTAAATTTGCATCCAAACATAAGACCTAAGTACAAATCTTTATAAATACACCAAAAATCCCAATTAAACATCAGCCTCAAATACCAGTGTGACACCTCGATTCACAGCTGTCTATAGATCCCTTGCATCCCTGAGATGCGAGATCGTTTCAAAATAAAAAAAAAAATCAATAAAGGACTTGTATCTTGAGGATGGTGGTAGTAGGAGGACCCTAGGCTTGTCTCATCCCTCAAACACAACCAGGTATTTATCAAATCATTCTGGACACCCAATAAATTGATCTGAGGATTGATAGAACAAACTGCACAACTAGAGGGAGAGAAGAAGCCACATTGAGGAAAGTAGGAATGTGGGACTTGGTTTGGGAGAGAAACAGAACTCAGGTGCTGCAAAGGAGAAGAAGCCCTGGTCTCTAAGAAAGGTGAGAGAGAGAGAGAGAGAGAGAGAAGAGTGCATAGGGAAACACACAAGGAGAACACTTCCCCAAAGCCATTGTTGGGAAAATGAGAAGGGCTGAATTTCATGAGTTTTTGCAGCCAGTGGGACTCAAAGACAGGAACTTTAAAGGTCAGAGGGCTTGGCTGTGATAGAGTTTTGAGGTTACTGCCCTACTCCTAGAGAGAAGGTTGGCAAAAAATCCTGGGGTAGATGGTGTGATCCGAGGATTACTAAGGTGCGTGGGGGAAAGACTGTTCACTGTTCTTGGAGTCCAACTGTGAGAGATGGTGTTCACAGAGATGTCTCTCCAGAGACAAACCAGCAATGGGTGCCATTTCCTTCCCCCACTGTTCAGCATAGGCACAGAGACATCTGCTGAGGGTGGCTAAACCGGATACTGATTGTTTAGCTTCCTCCCTCCAAATACCACACCTCTGCACTCTGGTGTGACTGCCATTCTTAGTCAAATCTGCATCAGTCCCAGTATGGTGAGACCTCCCCTAGAAGACCAGCCTAGGGCCCTGGCACAGCACTTTCCTAAAGTCTGGAGTTTTAAAAGTCAGCAGTCTTAGCTGGGATACAGCCCAAAGAGCACCGTGCTGTTCCAGGCAGGCAAACATCTAAGGAGACAGACAGCATGAAAACAGTTATCTGAAAAACACCTGGAAAACAAACAAAAAAATTATTCACTTTTCTGGGGGCGCTTCCCTGAGAACAGCTAGCATGAAGACTCCTCTCCAAGGACAAAGGAGCTGGCTGATGCCATTTCCCTCCCTTCCCCTCAGCATAATCACAGAATCACCTGCAGTAAACAGCACAGCGGTGACACTGGCTACCCAACCTGCTTACACCAACTCCTGTCCCCTCCAGTGCACTGTTGGTACTACTTTCCTTGGGCAACTGTGCATAAGAACTAATGAGCCCCTCCTCCAAAAGAATAGCAAAAACACCCAGACACAAAAAGTCTCCCAACCAGAGCATTCCACAAGGCTTCAGTTCTAGTGGAAGTAGCATCAGGTCTCATTTAACAAAAGCAGAATAGAGTACACCTAGTTAAAACTGGCTGCACTATGGCCAAGAGCAAAACACTGTCCCCTGCAGGCAAGGAGAGCCACTGCAGAAGACTGGCCCAAAGGATACAACAGTCGAAACATAGCAAGAGTGTGCCTGCAGCACACACCGAAGACAATACCTGAAGTACCAGGCCCTGGACACTATATGACCTCTTCTTCATAAAGCCATTGATTCTCAAGAGCAGGAAATATTAACAGGGTTTTCTAACACAGAGAATAAGACTGAAACTCAGACAAATGCTAAGACAGAGGAATTCATCCCAGAAGAAAGAAGAAAAGACCACGACTAAAGATCTAATTGAAACAGACAAGTAATATGCCTGATGGAGAATTTAAAGCAATGATCTTAAGGATATTTGCTGGCTTGTGCAAAGTGCTGAGAAAAAAAAATGCAATAACTGAGATTTGAAATCAACTGCATGTAATGACCACAATAATGGGAGAAAAAGAGTATGGAAAAACTTACATAGAAGATAGGATAATGGAAAATAATGAAGTTTAACAAAAGGGAGAAAAATAATTAAGGATCATGACAATAGACATAGGGAACACAGTGCCTCCATCAAATGTAATAATATTCTTATTATAGGAGTTCCAGAAGAAGAGAGAGAAAAGGGGGTTTATTTAAAGAAATAATAGCTACAAACTTCTCTAATCTGGGGAAGGAAACAGATATCCAAATCCAGGAGGCACAGAGAACTCCCATAGAAATCAACAAAAGCAGGCCAACAAAAAGAAATATTGTAATTAAAATTCCAAAATATAGTGATTACAAAAAAAAAAAAAAAGCAGCAAGACAAAAAAAAAAAAAAAAAAAAAAAAAAAAAGCCCTTAACTTACAAGTTAAGAGCAATACCTAGCTGGAGATATCTCAACAGAAACTTGGCAACCCAGAAGTTAGTGACATGATGTATTCATTTTGCTGAATGGGAACAATCTGTATTGAATAGAGTAGAAGGAAAGATAAAGAGTTTTCCAGATAAACAAAAACTAGAGGAGTTCATGGCCACTAAACTAGTAGTGCAAAACAAAAATGAAAGGGGACTCTTTGATTGGGAGGAAATGGCCAAAAGAGACAAAGACTACAAAGGGACAGAGAAAAATCTGCAGAAACCACAACAAAACAAGTAATTAAATGGTACTAAATACATATCTACCAATAACTACTTTGAATGCAATAACTACTTTGAATGTAAATGGAAGGTAAATTGGAGCATTTTGCTCCAAACAAAAGATAGTATTTCAGAGTTGATAAAGAAAAAAAATAAGACTCCTCTTTAAACTGCCTACAAGAGACTCATTTTACATTTCGTTAATGTTTATTTTTGAGACAGAGAGAGACAGAACATGGCTGGGGGAGGGGCAGAGAGAGAGGGAGACACATAATCTTAAGCAGGTTCCAGGCTCTGAGCTGTCAGCACAGAGCCCGACACGGGCTTGAACCCACGAACTCGAGATCATGACCTGAGCTGAAGTAGGACACTTAACCGACTGAACCACCCAGGAGACCCAAGAGATTCATTTTAGACCTAAAGACACCTGCAAGTTGAAAGTGAAGGGATGGAGAAACATTTATAACGCAAATGCAAGTCAAAGGAAAGCCAGAATAGCAAAACTTACATCAGACAAACAGGATTGTAAATCAAAGACTGTAACAAGAGTTGAATAAAGGCACTATGTCAAGGAGAAGATCTAACAATTGTAAATATCTATGCCCCCAAAATAGAATCACGCAAATATATAAAATACTAACAAAAATAAAGGAACCAATTGATTATAATACAATAATAGTAGTGAATTTTATCACCTCAATTACATCAATGCATAGCTCATCTAAGCAGAAAATCAACAAGGAAATGATGGCTTTGAATAACACACACACTAGACCAGATGGACTTCAACAGATATACTTAGAACATTCCATCCTAAAGCAGAAGAATATACATTTTTTTTTCAAGTGAATATGAGACATTCTCCAGAATAGATTATGTACTAGGTCACAAAACAGACTTCAAGAATACAAAGAGATTGAGATAATAACATGAGTATTGTCTGAACACACTATGAAACTAGAAGTCAACCACAAGAAAAAATTTGTAAAGACCACAAATACATGGAGGTTAAACAATATGCTACTAAAGAATGAATGGGTCAGGAAAGGAAGAATGAAATTTTGAAAAATACATGGAAATGGAAGTCTGCATGGCTCAGTTGGTTGAGTGTCTGACTTCAGCTCCAGTAATGATCTGCAGTTCATGAGTTTGAGCCATGCATCAGGCTCTGCACTGTCAGCATGGATCCTGAAGCCTGCCTCAGATTCTGTGTCTCCCTCTCTCCCTGTCCCTCCGCTTCCCATGCTAATTCTTTCTCTCTCTATTAAAAATAAATAAACATTAAAAAATACATGAAAACAAATAAAAATGAAATACGATGGTTCAAAATCTTTGGGATGCAGCAAAAGCAGTCCTAACAGGGAAGGAGTAGCAAAGCTGGCCTACCAGAAATACCAAAAGAACAACAAATGAAACCTAAAGCCAGAAGAAGGAGGGAAATAATAATGTATAAGAGCAGAAATATGTGATATAGAAAATTTAAAAAATAAATAAAACAGATCAGTGAAATCAGGAATAGGTGTGTAAAAAATAATTAAATTGATAAACCCCTAACCAGACCTAACAAAAAGAAAAGAGGAAAGACCCAAGTAAATAAAATCACGAATTAGAAAGGACAAATAAAAACTAACACCACAGAAATAAAACAATTATAAGAGAATATTATGAAGAATTATATTCTAACAAACTGGACAACGTGGAAGAAATGGATAAATTCTTAGAAACATAAACTACCAAAACTGAAACAGGAAGGAATAGAAGAAAACTTGAACAGACCAGCGAAGAAATTAAATCATTAATCAAAAATCTCCCAACCAAAGATGTTAGTTGAGAGGTACAAGTTAAAATGACGAAGTAGTAGGGAGACCCTGGGCTTGTCTCACCCCTCGAACACAACTAGATCAACATCATATCATTTTAAACATCTAGGAAACCAATTTGAGGATTAAGAGAATGATCTTCATAATTTGAGGGAGACAACATGGCAAGTACATAGTTGGGGAGAGGAGAATTGAAGAAGAGAAAAGTTGTAGTGCTACAAGAGGAGGGAGCCCTTTTCACAGAGAGAAGAAAGAGAGAGGAGGAAAGAGAGCAGCATGTTGGTTTTGTGCAACGAAAGCACTCTAGCAAAACCATTGGCTGGGTATTTGTTGTTGAGGAACTGACAATTGCAAATTTATGCAAACACTGGAACTGAAATTCTGAGTTTTTGGAACACTGTGTCATTCACCGGAGTAGATTCGGGTGGGTGACGGTGGATATCATGGTGGGAAGGAGAGAAGGATGGGAGGCCCAGAAGTGGACAGTGGACAGCATGGTGTGGGGATCCCCTAGGTCACATTGGAAGAGAATTCTCCCCTTCTTGGAGTGCATTTTGAAGAGGATATATTGCATCTCCAAGGACGAAAGACCCTGTTGGTATGTTTGAATGGGCATTCAACAGCAGGGAACAGAGGCACGCACAGAGGGCAGATAAAGTGGTCACACCTTTCTGATGTGCTCCACCATAAGCTCCAGGTGTCTACTCAGCCATATGACTGCTTTTCTGGGAAAAAACAGCACCCAGTACAGCACTACAAGGCTCTCCCCTGGAGGAGGGAAAGGGTCCACACCTCTGGAGGAGAGGAGTGGGTCCGTGGCTTGGAGTTTTGAATCCCAGTTTCTCTCCAGAGATAGAACACAGGAGAGCTGTGGCACCAGACCTGTCAACAGCCCAGGCACTGAAGGGTTGAGGGCGAGGATCTGAGGGAAGCCTGGAGCATAGGAGGGGAGATTATTCACTTGTCTGTGAGGGCTACTTGAACAGTGGCCAGTGCCAGCTCTGCTGCCCAGGCCAAGAGAGCAGAGTGACTCCATCTTCCTCCACGTACCAGCACAGTCCAACTTCAGCAAACAACACAGTGCCCCCAGTCAGGACTCAGGACTTCAGCTACATACAATAAACCCTGCCCTCCTGTCCCCTACAGGGACATCTTTCTTTACAAGGGCTAATTGTGAGACAGTGCAGCAAAAGACCAACACAGACGCCCCCCCCCCCCCACGTGCACCAAGTGTACTGATCATAGAGTGCCCTAAAGCATCAGATTCAGTTCTGCTAGAAAGAGGACAAGGCTTTTTTTTTTTTTTTTAATTAAGGCCTAGAGTTTATTTGTTCATTTAGTTATGTTTTCGTTTCCTTTTCTCATGTTTCGGATTAGGTTTCTTTTTCTTTGCTTTTTGTTCTTCTTTTTTGCTTTCTTTATCTTTGGATTTAGGCTACAGTTTTTGTTTGTTTGGTTTTTAAGTTACTTTTTCTTTTCTCTTATTTTGGACCAGGGATTTTTTTTCTTTTTTGAAATCAGGCTTATTTTAACAAAAAAATCAGCACACCAAGTTAAAGATTCAAACACTCCCCTCTGAAAACAAGGAGGAACTCTGCAGAGGACTGACTTGGGGAAAAAGCAGACAAATCACAACAGCAGAATGCACGCGGCACACAAAAGAAATACTTCCTGAAGCATCAGGCCATAGACAATGTATAACCAATTCCTAACATAGAATTATTCTCGGAAGCAGGAAACATAACAAGCTTTCATAACACACAAAACACAGAAACCTAGACAAAATGATGAAACACAGGAATTCTACCTCAAAGAAAGATCAAGAAGAAATCAGAGCCAGGAATTTGGTAAAAACAGACAAGTAATATATCTGAACAAGAATTTGGAAAAAAAGTGATAAGAATACTAGCTGGGCTTGAAAAAAAGCACAGAGAACACCAGAGAAAGCATTTCTGCAGAGATAAAATACATAAAAATTAGCCAAACCAATATAAAAAAAAATCTGTACCTGAGATGCAAAACCAACTGATTATAATCACAGTGGGGACGGAAGAAGCAGAGAATGGAATAAGTGATACAGAAAATGAAATTATGGAAAATAATGAAGCTGAAAAGGAGACAGAAGTAAAACTATTAGATCATAAACGTAGACTTAGGGAACTCAGTGACTGCATAAAGTATAATAATACCCTTTTCATAGGAGTCCCAGAAGACTAATATCTGGAAAAAGGAACAGAAGATTTATTTGAACAAATGTTCTATAATCTGGGAAAGGAAACATACATTCAAATCCAAAAGGCACAGAGAACTCTTCTCAAAATCAACCAAAATAGGTCAAAACCAAGACATAGCATAGGGAAACTTGCAAAATACAAAGATAAAGATAGAATTCTGAAAGCAGCTAAGGACAAAATGTCCTAAACCTACAAGGGGAGACAGATAGGTTAGCAGCAGACTTGTCCACAGATTTTGGTAGGCCAGAAGGGGATGGCATGATACATTGCATGTGTTAAATCACAAAAATATGCAGTTAAGAATACTGTATCCAGCAAGGCTGTCATTCAGAATATGAGAGATAAAGAGTTTCCAAGATAACAAAAAACTAAAGGAGTTTGTGAACACTAAAGCATGTCTACAAGAATTATTAAAGGGGATCAGGTGTCTATGAGTGGGAAAGAGACACCAGAAGTAACAAAGACTAGAAAGCAACAGAGAAAATCTATAGAAACAGTGACTTTACAGGCAATACAATGCACTAAATTCATATCTATCAATAAATACTCCTAATGTAAATAGACTAAATGCTCCAATAAAAATATAGGGTATCAGAATGCATAAGTAACAAGGCTCATCGATATGCTACTTAAAGAAGATGCATTTTAGACAAAAAGTCACCTCCAGATTTAAAATAACTTGTTGAAGAAGAGTTTATCATGCTAATGGATATCGAAAGAAAGCTGGAGTATAGGAACTAAGACAAACAAGATTTTTAAGAAAACACTGTAATGAGTGATGAAGGAGGAAACTATATCATAATAAAATGATCTAACAAACAAGAAGATCTAATAAGAGTAAATATTTAAACTCCACCTTGGGAGTACCCAAATACATAAATCGATTAATAACAAACTTCAAGAAACACATTGATAGTAATATAATAATAGTAGGAGACTTTAACACTCCACTTACAGCAATGGACAGATCATCTCAGCAGAAGATCAATAAAGAAACAATGGCTTTAAGTGACACATTGGATCAGATGAATTTAACACATATATGCACAGCATTTCACCTTAAAGCAAAAAGATACATTCTTTTCAAGTGCACATAGAACATTCTCCACAATAGATTATATGCTGGGTCACAAATCAGGCCTCAACCAGTACAAAATGATTGAGATCATATTATTCATATTTTCTGACCACAACACTATAAAAGTTGAAGTCAACCACAAGAAAAAATTGAAGAGACATTAACTATATGGAGATTAAAGAATGTCCTACTAAAGAATGAATGGCTTAACTAGGAAATTAAAGAATAAAAAAATACATGGAAGCTGATGAAAATTAAAACATGACATTCTGAAACCTTGGGGTTGTAGCAAAAGCGGTCACAAGAGAGAAGAATATAGCAATACAGGGCTAACTCAAAAAGGAAGAAAAGTCTCAAATATAAAACCTAACCTCACACCTAAAGGAGCCGAGAAAAGAACACCAAATGAAATCCAAAACCAGCAGAAGGGAAATAAAAAATATTAGAACAGAAAAAAAGATATAGAAATCAGAAAACAGTAGAGCACATCAACAAAACTAGGAGATGGTTCTTTGAAAGAATTAACAAAATTGATAAACCCCTAGCCAGACTTCTCAAAAAGAAAAGATAAAGGAAGCAAATAAATAAAATCATGAATGAAAGAGGAGAGACCATAACCAACACTGCAGAAATATAAACAATTCTAAGAGATTACGAAAAATTATATGTAAATAAACTGAGCAATCTGGATGAAATGGATAAATTCCTAGAAACATATAAACTGCCAAAACTGAAACAGGAAGAAATAGAAAATTTGTCCAGACCCATAACAAGGAAATAAATTGAATCAGTAATCAAAAATCTCCCAACAAATAAGAGTCCAGTAACAGATGGCTTGCCTGGGTTTTCTTCCAAACATTTGAAGAATAATTAAAACCTATTCTTCTGAAAATGTTCCAAAAAATGGAAATGGAAGGGAAATATCCAAACTCATTAGATGAGGCCAGCATTACATTGATTTCAAAACCATAAAAAGGCTGAATTAAAAAGGAGAATTATAGACCAATATCCCTGATGAACATCAGTGAAAAACTCTCAACAAGATACTAGCAAATTGAATGCAACAGCACATTAAAAGAATTATTCATCATGATCAAATCAGTTTATTCTTGAAGGGGTGATTCAATATCCACAAACCAAACAATGTGATACACCACATTAATAAAGGAAAGGATGAGAACCATATCATTCTAACAATGGATGCAGAAAAAGTATTTGACAAAATATAGCATTCTTTCTTGATAAAAAGACTCAAGAAGGTAGGGGTAGAAGAACATAAGCTCATATCTTAAAGGCAATATAAAAAAGACTCCACCAGAAAAGTGCTAGAGCTGATACATGAATTCAACAAAGTCACAGGATATAAAATCAATGCACAGAAATTGGTCGCATTTCTATACATCAATAATGAAACAGCAGAAAGAGAAATCAAGGAATCGTTCCCATTTACAATTGCACCAAAACCATAAGATACTTAGGAGTAAACGTAACCATAGAGGTAAAATATCTGTACTCTGAAAACTATAAAACACTGATGGTAGAAAAATGGAAAAACATTCCATGTTCATGGATTGGAATAACAAATATTGTAACAACCTCTATATTACCCAAAGCAATCTACACATTTTATGCAATCCCTATCAAAATACCAACAGCATCTTTCATGGATCTAGAACAAACAATCCTGAAATTTATATGGAATCACAAAAAATCCCAAGTATTCAAAGCAATCTTTAAGATGGAAAGCAAAGCTGGAGGCATTACAATTCCAGACTTCAAGTTGTATTACAAAATTCTTGTGATCAAGACAGTATGGTAGTGGAACAAAACAAATAAATCAATGGAACAAAATAGAAAATCCAGAAATGAACCCACAACTATATGGTCAATAAACCTTTGACAAAGCAGGAAAGAATATTCAATCGAAAAAGACATTCTCTTCAATAAATGGTGTTGGGAAAACTGGACAGGAAACTGTAAAAGAAGGAAACTGAGTGACTTTCTTACACCATACACAAAAATAAATTCAAAATGGATGAAATACCTAAACTTAAGTCAGGAGGAAATCATTAAAGTCCTACAGGTGAACAGTGGTAATAACCTCTTTGATATCGGTCATAGCAATTTATAGAAATAAAGACGTATCTCCAGAAGTAAGTGAAACAAAAGCAAAAATGAACTATTGCAACTTCATCAAAATAAAAACTTCTGCACAGAGAAGGAAGCAGTCAACAAAACTGAAAGTCAACATATGGAATGGGAAAAGTTATTTTCAAATGATATAACTGATAAAAGGCTAGTATCCAAAATATATAGAAAACTTATAAAACTCAACACACAAAGAACAAATAATCCATGCAAAAAATGGGCAGAAGATATGAATAAACATTTTTCCAAAGAAGACATTCATGGCCAAGAGACACATGAACAGATACTCAACCTCACTCATCATCAGGGAAACACAAATCAAAAACACAATGAGATACCTTCTCACACCAGTCAGAATGGTTAAAAATTAACAACACAGGAAACAAGAGGTTTTGGCAAGATGCAGAGAAAGGTAAACACTCTTGCACCTTTGGTGGGAAGGCAAGCAGTTGCAGCCACTCTGGAAAACAGTATGGAGGTTTCTCAAAATGTTAAAAATATCAATTACATGGGGTGCCTGGGGGCTCAGTCAGTTAAGCGTCCGACTTTGGCTCAGGTCATGATCTCACAGTTCATGAGTTTGAGCCCCGCGACAGGCTCTGTACTGACAGCTCAGAGCCTGGAGCCTGCTTTGGATTCTGTGTCTCCCCTTCTCTCTGCCCCTCTCCTGCTCACTCTCTATCTTTCTCTCTCAAAAATAAATAAAAATTAAAAAAAAATAAAACAAAATAAATAGAAAAATAGCAATTACAGTATAAGGTATTTACCTAGAAGATACAAAATATTGATTTGGGACTTTCATCAACACATTTCACCAGATGGGCCTAACAGATACATAAAAAATATTCCATTCAGAAACAGTGGAATACACATTCTTTTCAAGTGTATATGGAACATTCTCAAGGACAGATAACATGTTAGGCCACAAAACAACTTTTAATAAATTTAAGAAGTGTGAAATCACATCAAACATCTTTTCCAAACTAAGAGTATGAAAGTAAAAACTAATTACAAGAAAAAATATTTAAAGAACACAAACACATGGAGGCTAAACAACATGCTGCTAAAATGTGTCAAACGAGAAATTAAAGAAGAAATAAATCAAAGAAGAAATATTTGTTAGAATATAGAATTACATATATATATATAAAATATTTGGGACACAGAAAAAGTACTTCTAAAAGGGAAGTTTATAGCAATACATGCCTACTTCAAGATACAAGAAAAATCCCAAATAAACAACCTAATGTTACACCTACACAAGCCAGAAAACAAGAACAAACAAACTTAAGACTAGTAGAAGAAATAAAATAATAAAAATTAGGGTAGCATAAATAAAGTAGGGAATAAAAGCACAATGGAAAATATCAAAAGAACAAGAGTTGATCATTCAAGAAAATTTTTGAAAATTGAAAACCCGTACCCAGACACATAAAGAAAAAAAGAGAACTCAAACAATCAACACAGAAATGAAGGAAAAGAAAGTCCAACTGACACTGCAGAAAATAAATGTATGGCCAGAGAATGTAATGAAAAATTATATACCAAACAACTTGGACAAATGAGAGTAAGTTTGTAAGTTACCAAGAAACATATAATCTCCCCAAATAGAATCAGGAGGAAATAAACAATTTGAACATACCAGTTACTAATAAAGACATTGAATCAATAATGAAAAAAAATATTCTAACAAACAGATGTCCAGGACCAGATGGCTTTACAAGTGAGTTATATAAGACATGTAAACAAGAGTAAGTACTTACCCCTATCAACTATTTCAAAAACTAGAAAAGGAAGGAAAACTTCCAAATCATTCTATAAAGCAAGCATTACCCTGATGTCAAAATCAGATAAAGACACCATTAAAACAGAGAATTATTGGTAAATGTCCCGGATGAACATACATACAAAAATACTCAACAAAATACTAGCAAACCAAATTCAACAATACATTAATAAAATCATCCACCACAATCAAGTGGGATTTATATATGGGTTGCAAGAGTGACTCAATATTCACAAATCAATCAATGCAACACATCACATAAATAAGAGAAAGGATAAGAACCATATGCTCATTCAAATAAATGTAGAAAAAAATATTTGACAAAATACAGCATCCATTCATGTGAAAAATCTTCAACAGAAGAGGTTAAGAGGGAACATACACCAACATGATAAAGGCCACATGTGTAAAACCTACGATTAACAACCTTCACGTTGAAAAACTAAGAGCTTTTTCCCTAAGGTCAGTTATAAGACAAATATATCTGCTGTCACCATTTGTGTTCAAAATAATATGGAAAGACCTAGCTATAGCAATCAGGCAACAAAAAGAAACAAAATGCTTCCAAATTGGCAAACTTTCACAATTTGAAGATGACATGATACTCTATACAGAAAACATGAAAGACTGCACCAAAAAAACTGCTAGAACTGATAAATGAATTCAGTAAAGTCTCAGAATACAAAAATCAACATGCAAAAATCTGTTGTGTTTCTCTACACCAATAATGAAGAAGCAGAAAGAGAAATTAAACAAAAGTTTTCAAATAAAATTGCAACCAGAATAAGATACCTAGGAATAAACCTAATCAAAGAAATGAAAGACCTGTACTCTGTAAAGTATAAAACACTGATGAAAGAAACTGAAGATGACACAAAGAAATGGTAAGGCATTCCATGCTCATGGATTGAAAGAAAGACTAAATTATTAAAATGTCAACTGTTACTCAAGGCTATCTACACATTTAATGCAATCACTATCAAAATACCAAAAGCATTTTTTTCACAGAACTAGGACAAACAATACTAAATTTTTTATGGAACCACAAAATGACATGAATAGCTAAAAGTAATGTTGAAAAAAAAAAAGAAGTAATGCTAGAACCATCACAATTCCAGACTTCAAGTTAAATTACAAAGTTGTAGTGATCAAGAAAGTATGTTATGGACACACACACACACACACAAAACAGACACATAAATCAATGAAACAGAATAGAAAAAAACAGAAATGAACCCACAACTATATGTTGAATTAATTATCAACAGAGCAGGAAAGAATATCCAATGGGAAAAAAAAAGAATAGTCTCTTCAAATATGGTGTTGGGAAAACTGGACAGGAACATTTGAAAGACTGAAACTGGGCCACTTTTTTACACCACACACACACACACACACACACACACACACAAAAACTCAAAATGGATGTAATACCTAAATGTGAGACTTGAAAATATCAACTTAATAGGAAAACACAGGCTAACATCTTTGACATTGGGCATGACAACTTCCTCTAGATATATCTCCTGAGGCAAGGAAACAGAAACAAATTTCAACTATTGGGACATCCTCAAAATAAAAAGATTCTGTACAGTGAAGGAAACAGTTAACAAAACTGAAAGGCAAGCTACTGAATGGGAGAAGGCATTTTTGAATGACATGTCTGATAAAGAGCTAGTATCCAAAATATATTAAAAAATTATAATGTACAACACCAAGTTAAAAAATGGGCAGAAGACATGAATAGACATTTTTTCAAAGAAGAGATACAGATGGCTAACAGACACATAAAGAGATGCCCAACATCACACATCCTCAGGGAAATCCAAATAAAATCCAGATGAGATACCATCTCACACTGGTCAGAATGGTTAAGATTAACATCACAGAATCAACAGATTGTGGAGGGTATGGAGAAAGTGGAACCCTCCTGCACTGTTGGTGGGAGTGCAAAATGGTGCAACCACCTTGGAAAACAGCATGGAGGTCCCTCAAAAAGTTAAAAGCAGGGACACCTGGGTGACTCAGTTGGTGGAGTTTCTGACTCTTGATTTCGGCTCAAGTCATGATCTCAGGGTCATCGGATCAAGTCCTGAATGACTCTCTGCTGAGCATGGAGCTTGCTTAAGATTCTCTCTCTATTCCTATAGCCTTCTTCCCTGCTCGTGCTCTCTCTCTCTCTCTCTCTCTAAAATTAAAAAAAAAAGAAAGAAAAAAGTTAAAAGCAGAACTACCCTATGACCCAGCAATTGAACTACTAGGTATAATCCCAAAGGATACAAACATACAGATTCAAAGGGATACATGCACCCCTACGTTTATAACAGCAATATATCCAATAGTCAAATAATGAAAACAGTCCAAATGTCCACTGACTGATGAATGGATAAGGAAAATGTGGTATATATACACAATGGAATATTACTCAGCCATCAAAAAGAATGAAATCTTGCAGTTTTCAAGGATATGGATGAAGCTAGAGAGTATTATCCTAAATGGAATGTCACTCATAGAAAGAAAAATACAGCGTTATTTCACTCATATATGGAATTTAAGAAACAAAACAAACCACCAAAACAAAAGCAAACCCAGAGGTATCACAAATCCAGACTTTCAGGTATACTACAAAACTAGTGATCAAGGCAATATGTTACTGACACAAAAACAGACACATAGATCAATGGAATAGAAAAGAAAACCCAGAAATGGGCACACAACTGTATGATTAACTACTCTAAAACAAAGCAGGAAAAAAATATCCAATGAGTCTCTTCAACAAATCATGTTGGTGGGGGAGTAGTTAAGATAGCAGTACAGTATGGAGATCCTGAGCTTGTCTCATCCTTGAAATGCAACTAGATCAGCACCAAAGCATTTTGAACTCCTAAGAAATTGATGTGAAGATTATTGCAACAATCTGCATAACCTGAGCCACAGTACTCGGCAGATACTCAGTACTGAGAAGTGAACTAGGGGAGAGAAAAGCAGTGGAGGGTAGGGAGCCATTTTCATAGAGAGAGGACAGAGAGAGAAGGAGAAAGGAGAGAGTGCCATGCACTGGGAACATGCAAGAAAAGCACTTCCTCCAAAAGTAGCTGGAGAGAAAAAGAGAGGAAGAATGAAAACACTTGCAGGGGCTGAACAAGAAATCGGTTCCATAAAACCATTAATGGGGAGAAAGAAGGGGGTTTCAATACTATTAAGATTCTATAAACAGTGGAGTGCACAGTCTGAAGTTTCAGAGCTCATTGCCTGGCAGTGCTCTAGTGAGGACTGGTGAGGACTTTTCCCACAGGCAAAGGTCCCAGCAGACCCCGGAGAGCAGCCACATTTGCTGATATTAGGACGAAGCCGCCAGAGTGTGGCAAAACCTGGCGCTGGCTGTGTATTGTTTTTTGCCATAATCTCTGAAGTTCCGTTGCTGAGTGATCACACAAATATTTTCTGGGACGAGGTAGCACTTGTTGAGATGAGCCCTAGGTGTTGTGTGTAAGCAATGAACCCCGGAAATCTACCCAAAAACCAAGAGCATACTTTACAAACTGTATGTTAGCCAATTTGACAACAAGTGCCCTCCTCAATGCCCACCATCCTTTTTTTCCTCTCTCCTTACTCCCCCATCAACCCTTGGTTTGTTCTCTGTATTTAAGAGTCTCTTATGGTTTGCCTCTCTCACTCTCTGTAACTATTTTTCCCCTTCCCTTTCCCCCGTGGTCTTCTCTAAATATTGAGGTACATGTGCCCCCTATGCATCAGGACTCCTGTATAGTTTGGATAAATTCCTAGCAGTGTTATTGCTGGGTCATAGAGTAAAAAAAAAAAATTATTTTTTTTGAGGAACCTTCACACTGTTTTCCAGAGCGACTGCACCAGTTTGCCTTCCCACCAACAGTGCAAGAGGGTTCCCATTTCTCCACATCCTCGCTATCACGTTGTTTCCTGAGTTGTTAATTTGAGCCACTCTGACTGGTGTGAGGTGGTATCTCAGTGTGGTTTTGATTTGATGACAAGTGACATTGAACATCTTTTTATGTGTCTGTTGGCCATCTGGATGTCTTCTTTGGAAAAGCGTTAATTCATGTGTTCTGCCCATTTCTCCCCTGGATTATTTGTTTCTCAGGTGTGGAGTTTGGTGAGTTCTTTATAGGTTTTAGATACTAGCCCTTTATCCAATATATCATTTGCAAATACCTTTTACCATTCTGTCTGTTGCCTTTTCGTTTTGCTAATTGTTTCCTTTTCAGTGCAGAACCTTTTTATCTTGATGATGATGATATATATATATATATATCAGCCATAAACAAGAATGAAATCTTGCCATTTACAAAGACATGGATGGAGCAATAGAGTATTATGTTAAATGAAATAAGTCACTCAGGAAGACAACATATTTCATTCACACGTGGAATTAAGGAAAAAAAGCAACGGGAATAAAAGGAGGGAGGCAAACCAAGAAACATACTCTTAACTAGGGGGAAAAAACTTATGGTTACTACAGGGGAAGTAGGTGGAGGGATGAGTTTACAAGTAATTGAGATTAAGGAGTGCACTTGTTGTGATATTACCTGGTGTTTTATGGAAGTGTTGAAACTATATGGTACATCTGAATGTAATATTACACTGTATATTAACTAACTGAAATTTAAGTAAAAACTAAAAATTTCTATAATTCCCAATGTAATCTGCACATTTAATGAATTCTCTAACAAAATACTAACAACGTTTTGCACAGAACTAGGTCAAACAATCCTAAAATTTGTATGAAATTACAAAGGACCTAATTGTATGTCCACAAAAGACAAAGATTGCTTTGGATAGTCAAAGCAATCATGAAAAAGGAAAGCAAAGCTGGGGTCATCACAATTTCTGACTTCAAGTTACATTATAAATTGTAGTAATCAAAACAGTATGGTACATTTTTCACATAGATCAATGGAACAGAATAGAAAAACCAGAAATAAACCCACAACTGCATGGTTGATTATTCTTCAACCAAGCAAGACCAAATATCTAATGTGGGAAAGACAGTGTCTACAACAAATGGTGTTGGGAAAACTTGAGAGTAACCTGCAAAGGAATGAAACTAGATCACTTTCTTATGTCATATACAAAAATAAATTCAAAATAGATTGAAGACCTAAAGCCAAAAATTCCTAGAAGAGAACAGAGGAAGTATGATCTTTGACAATAACCATAGCTACATTTTCTACTTAGGTCTCCGGAGGCAAGGGAAAGAAAATCAAAAACAAACTATTGGGATTACATCAAAATAAAAGTCTTCTGCACAGCGAAACAAACAATCAACAGAACTAAAAGGCAACTACAAAATTGGAGATGATATTTGCAAATGACATATCTGATAAATGCGAATATCAAAAATAATATAAAGTACTTATGAAACCCAACACCTCAAAAACAAACTATCCAATTAAAAAACGGGCCGAAGGCATGGAAAGACATTGTTCCAAAGAAGACATGCAGATGGTCAACAAAGAAATGAAAATATGCTCAACAACACTGATCATTAGGGAAATGCAAAGAAAAAGTACAGAGATATATCATCTCATACCTGTCAGAATAAGTAAAGTCAACAACTCAAAAGCAACAGGTGTTAGTGAGAATGTAGAGATTAAGGACCCTCTTGCACTGTTGGTGAGAATGCAAACTGATGCTACCACTGTGGAAAACAGTATGGAGTTAAAAATAGAACTACCTCATGATCCACCAATCACACTCCTGGGTATTTACCCAAGGAGTACAAGAACACTAATTCAAATGGTACAAGCACCCCAAAGTTAATAGCAAAAATATTTACAATACCAAAGACTAGAAGCAGCTCAAGTGTCTATCAATTTATGAATGGATACAGAAGATGTTCCATGTATGTATATATATGTAATAAAACATTTTTCTGTCATTAAAAAATGAAACATTGCCATTTGCAGCAACATGGATAGAGCTAGAGAGTATAATCCTTAGTGAAATATCTGTCTGTGAAAAACAAATACATATTATTTCACTCATATGTGGAATTTAAGAAACAAAAGAGGTAAGCAAAGAAAAAAATTGAGAGAGAAAGAGATCAAGAAACAGACTTTTACTTATAGAGGACAAACTGATGATTACCAGAGGGGAAGTGTGTGGGTGGTTCAATAAGAGATGGGGATTAAGGAACGCACTTGTGATGAGCACAGGGCAAATCATGGTATCGCTGAACCACTATATTGTACACTTTAAACTAATATAACACTGTATGTTAACTACATTGGAATAAAAAATAAATAACATAACATAACATAATATAAAATGAAATTTAAAAATAACATAACATAAAATAACAAAATAAAAAATCATACTATAAAATAAAATAGCATAAAATAACAACATAGCATAATATAAAATATATAAATTAGAATATATATATGAAACAAAATAACAAAATAATATAGCATAACAATGTAACATAACACAGAATAAAATAACATAACAAAAAATAACAAAACATAACAAAACATTATAATATAAATAAAATAACTTAAAAATAAATAAAATTAGATATATAAATAAAATAAAATAACAAAATAGCATAAAATAAAATGACATAACAAAATAAAATAACGTAACAGCATAACAATATAACATAAAATGAAATAAAATAAAATATCATAAACTAACATAACATAAAATAACAAAACGTAACATAACATAATATAACAAAATAACATAGCATAATATAAATAAAATAAAGTAACGTAGCATAAAATAAAATAATACAACATAACATAACATAACATAAAGTAACATAACATAACATGACATAACATAAATAAAATAAAATAATATAAAATAACATAACGTAAAATAACAAAGTAAAAAAACATAAAATAAATGAAATAAAATAACATAACATAGTATAATATAATATAAAATAAATAAAGTAACATAGAATAAGACAACAGCATAATAACATAACATAAAATATCATACAAAAACATAATATAACAAGAAATAACAATGTAAATAGCAAAATAATGTAACATTACCTAATATAAATAAAATACAATAACAAAACATAAGATAAAATAAAATAAAAATAGCATAACAAAATAAAGGAAATAAAATATATAAAATATATAAAATAACATAGCATAACATAATATAACATAAAATAAAGTAACATAAAATGAAAAACACAACATAACATAACATAACATTATGTTACATACAATGTATTATTGACAAAAAATACATACATATAAGGGGACCTGGGTGGCTCAGTGGCTTAAGTGTCTGGCTTCAGCTCAGGTCATGATCTCATGGTTCATGAGTTTGAACCCCGCACTGGCGTCTGTGCTGACAGTGTGGAACCTTCTTGGGATTCTTTCTTCCTATCCCTCTGCCTCTCCCCTCCTTGCACTTTCTCTCTCTCTCAAAACAAATAAATAAACAAAAAAAAATTAAAGACATACATATACACCAAGAGTATACAATGAGAAACTCACACATATACTGTCAGGTGATTTTCAGCAATAAGATGATAGAATGGGGAAAGGATAGTCTCCTTTCAACAAATGGTGCTGGGAAAACTGGGTATCTACATGCAAAATAATTAGGGTGGACTCTTACTTTATACCATATACACACATTATCAAAAAATGGATTAAATACTTTAATATTGAAACTAAAACTGTACAGCTCCTAGAAGTAAACATAGGGGAAAATCTTTGTCAGTGGATTTGACAAGAGTTTCTTATATATAACACCAAAAGCAAGACAACAAAAGCAAATGTAGATATTTAAGACTATATGAAACTTAAAAATATCTGTATGTAAAAAGACACAATCAGTAAATTTTAAAGACAACTCAGCAAGTAGAGGACAATATTTTTAAATTATATATCTGATAAGGGATTAATATCCAAAGTTTATAAAGAACTCCTACAACTGAATAAAAAATATCCCAATTAAAAAATAAGAAAAGGAGTCAAATATACATGTTTCTAAAGATAAGATAGAAATAGCCAAAATGCATATGAAAAGATGCTCAACATCACTATGCATTAGGAAAATGCACATCAAAACCACATTGAGATTTCACCTCACGTTCATTATGGAGGCTAACATTAAAAGCAAAAAAAAAACCCAGAAAATTACAAGCGTTGAAGGAATAATGATAAATGTAAATGCTCGTTCATGTGCATGGGAATGCAAAATGTTGCAGCCACTATGGAAAACTGTAAAGAAGTTCTCGTAAAATAAATCATAGAATTATCATATTTCAGTAAACTCACTTATGGGTACATATCCAACATAATTAAAAGCAGGATCACAAAGAGATATTTGTACATTCATATTAATAACAGAATTGTTCACAAGAGTCAAGAAGTGAAGCAAACCATGTGTCCATTGACAGATTAATGGTTGCAATATGTGGTATATACATGAATGAAATTATTTAGCTTTTAAAAAAGGAAATCCTGTTATTTGCCACAATATGAATAAACATTCAGGACATGTGCTAAGTAAATAAGCAGCAAAACAACAACAACAACAACAACAACAACAACAACAAAACCACAGATACAGTATGATGTCACTTATACGACTATCTAAATTCAAAATCACAGAAACAAAGGTTGAATGGTGGTTGTCAAGGGCTGGGGAAGCAGAAAATACTCTGTTGTGGTTTAAAGTTTATAGAGTTTTCGTATTGAAAGATGCAAAGTTTCAGAGATCAGTCGCACAAAAATGTTAATACATTTACGACAACTTCAATATACACTTAAAAATGGTTAAGATGCAAAACCCTAGAGGAGAAAGCAGGCAACAACCTCTTTGACCTCAGCCGAGGCAATTTCATAGTTAACACATTTCCAAAGGCAAAGGAATTAAAAGCAAAAATGGACTATTAGGACCTCATCAAGATAAAAAGCTTCTGCACTGCAAACGGAAACAATGAACAGAACTAAAATGCAACCAACGGAATGGGAAAAGATATTTGCAACTGACATATCAGATAAAGGGCTAGTCTCCAAAATATGTAAAGAACTCACCAAACTCTACACCCCAAAAACAAATAATCCAGCGGAGAAATGGGCAGAAGACATGAATAAAAACTTTTCCAAAGAGGACATCCAGATGGCCAACAGACACATGAAAAGATGCTCGATGTCACTCATCATCAGTGAAATACAAATCGAAAACACACTGAGATACCACCTCCTCACGCCAGTTAGAGTGGCTCAGATTAACAACTCAGGAGACTATAGAGGCTGGCAAGGATGTGGAGAAACAGGAACCCTCATGCACTATTGGTGGGAATGCAAACTGGTGCAGTTGCTCTGGAAAAAGTTTGGAGATTACTCAAAAATTAAAAATAGAACTTTCCTATGATCCATCAATAGCACTACTATGAATTTACCCAAGGGATACAGGAGTGCTGATGCATAGGGACACATGAACTCCAGTGTTTATGGCAGCACTTTCAACAATAGCCAAATTATGGAAAAAGCCTAAATGTCCATCAACTGGTGAATGGATAAAGAAGATGTGGTTTATATATACAATGGAATACTACTTGGCAATGAGAAAGAATGAAAACTTGCCATTTGTAGCAATGTGGATGGAACTGGAGGGTATTATGCTAAGTGAAATAAGTCAGTCAGAGAAAGACAGATGCCATATGTTTCCACTCATATGTGGATCTTGAGAAACTAAACAGAAGACCATGGGGGAGGGAAGGGAAAAAAATGTTACAAACAGAGAGGGAGGGATGCAAACCACAAGAGACTCTTAAATACAAAGAATTGTCTGAGGTTTGATGGGGGATAGGGGAGAGAAGAAAGTGGGTGATGGGCATTGAGGAGGGCACTTTTTGGGATGAGCACTAGATGTAGTAGGGAAGCCAATCTGACAATAAATTATATTTAAAAAAAGAAATTAAAAATCGATATTTTTACCTCAAAAAAAAAAAAGGGGGGTAGGAGAGGGGAGGAGAGGAGAGCTAAGTTTATCTGGCCAGAGAAACAAGGAGACAAGATAAAAATATTAAAGGTTATTTATTTTTATTGGCAAATAGTATTTTTTCTGTAGTAATTGAGGAGTGTTTTCTCATTTTATTTTATTTTTTTAAATTTATTATCGTCAAATTGGTTTCCATACAACACCCAGTGCTCATCCCAACCCGTGCCCTGCTCAGTGCCCGTCACCCAATCTCCTCCCTCCCATATCCCCCTCAACCCTCGGTTTGTTCTTAGTATTTAAGAGTCTCTTACGTTTTGTCTCCCTCTCTCTCGTGTCTTTTTTTCCTTCCCTTCTTCCCCCCCCCGAGTTTTCTCTTAAGTCTCGCAAAGTCCACCTATGCGTGGAAAAATATGGTATCTGTCTTTATCCAACTCACTTATTTCACTCAGAATAATACCCTCCGGTTCTATCCATTCATTCTTTCTCATTGCCCCGTGGTATTCTGTTGTATATATATACCACATCTTCTTCATCCATTCATCAGTTGATGAATACTTAGTCTCTTTCCATGATTTGACTGTTGTAGAAAGTGCTGCTATGAACATTGGGGTACAACATGCTCATGTGCATCAGCAGTCCTGTATCTCTTGGGTGATTCCTAATAGTGCTATTGTTGGGTCATAGGGCAGTTCTATTTTCATTTTTTTGAGGAACCTACCTCCAGAGCGCTCCAGAGCGGCAGCATCAGTTTGCATTCCCACCAACAGTGCAAGAGGGTGTCTGTTTCTCCACATCATCTATAGTTTCTCCACAGCATCTATAGTTTCCTGATTTGTTCATTTTAGCCACTGTGACTGGTGTGAGGTGGTATCTCAGTGTGGTTTTGATTTGTATTTCCCTGATGCTGAGTGATATTGAGCATCATTTCATGTGTCTGTTTGCCATTTGGATGTCTTCTTTGGAGAAGTGTCTATTCGTATCTTTCGCCCATTTCTTCACTGGATTATTCTTTTTTCGGGTGTGGAGTTTGGTAAGTTCTTTATAGATTTTAGATACTAGTCCTTTATCCGATATGTCATTTACAATTATCCTTTTCAATTCCGTTAGTTGCCTATTAGTTTTGTTGGTTGTTTCCTTTGCAGTGCAGAAGCTTTTTATCTTGATGAGGTCCCAAAAGTTCATTTTTGCTTTTAATTCCCCTGCCTTTGTAGATGTGTCGAGTAAGAAATTGCTGCGGCACAGGTCAAAGAGGTTTTTTTCCTGCTGTCTCCTCCAGGATTTTGATGGTTTCCTGTCTCACATTCGGGTCTTTCATCCATTTAGAGTTTACTTTTGTGAGTGGTGTAAGGAAGTGGTCTAGTTTCATTCTTCTGCATGTTGCTGTCCAGGTCTCCCAGCACCATTTGTTAAAGAAGCTGTTTTTTTTTTTTTTTTCCCCCATTGGATACTCTTTCCTGCTTTGTCAAAGATTAGTTGGCCATATGCTTGCAGGTCCATTTCTGAGTTTTCTATTCTATTCCATTGGTTTATGAGTCTGTTTTTGTGCCAATACCATACTGTCTTGATGACTACAGCTTTGTAGTAGAGGTAAAAGTCTGGGATTGTGATGCCTCCCACCTTGGTTTTATTCCTCAGTATTACTTTGGCTATTCGAGGTCTTTTGTGGTTCCATACAAATTTTAGGATTGTTTGCTCCAGCTTTGAGAAGAATGCTGGTGCAATTTTTATTGGGATTTCATTGAATGGGTAGATTGCTTTGGGTAGTATTGCCATTTCGATGATATTTATTCTTCTAATCCATGAGCATGGGATGTTTTTGCATTTCCTTGTGTCCTCCTCAATTTACTTTATAAGTTTCTTATAGTTTTCAGTGTAGAGATCTTTTACATCATTGGTTAGGTTTATTCCTAGGTATTTTATGGTTTTGGGTGCAATTGTGAATGGGATTAACTTCTTTATTTATCTTTCTGTTCCTTCATTGTTGGTGTATAGAAATACCACCGATTTCTGCACATTGATTTTGTATCCTGCAACTTTGCTGAATTCATGGATCAATTCTAGTAGGCTTTTGGTGGATTTTGTCGGGTTTTCCATCTAAAGTACCATGTCATCTGCAAAAAGGGAAAGTTTGACTTCGTCCTTGAAAATCTTGATGCCTTTTATTTTGTTTTGTTGTCTGATTGCTGATGCTAGGTCCTCCAACTCAATATTAAATACCAGTGGTGAGAGTGCAGACACCGTTCATTTTCCTGATCTCAGAGGGAAGGCTCTCAGTTTTTCCCCATTGAGGATGATATTAAGTGTGGTATTTTCATAAATGGCTTTTATGATGTGTAAGTATGCTCCTTCTATTCCTACTTTCTCAATGGTTATTATTAGGAAAGGGTGCTGTATTTCGTCAAATGCATTTCCTGCATCTATTGACAGGATCATATGGTTCTTACCTTTTATTTTGTTTATGTGATGTATCACATTGATTGATTTGCAAATATTGAACCAGCCCTACTACCCAGGGATGAATCCCACTTGATCATGGTGAATAATTCTTTTTATATGCTATTGGATTTGAATGCTAGTATCTGGTTGAGATCTTTTGCATCCATGTTCATCAGGGATATTGGCCTGTAGTTCCCTTTTTTTGCTGGGTCTTTATCTGCTTTGGGAATCAAAGTGATGCTGGCTTCATAGAATGAGTCAGGGAATATTCCTTCCATCTCAATTTTTTGGAATAGCTTGAGGAGGATACATATTAACTGTGTTTGAAATGTCTGGTAAGATTCCCCCAGGAAAGCCATCTGGTCCAGGGCTTTTATTTGTTGGGAGATTTTTCATAACTGATTAAATTTCTCCACTAGTTATGGGTCTGTTCAAGTTTTCTATTTCTTCCCATTTGAGTTTTGGTAGCGTGTGGCTGTTTAGGAATTTGTCCATTTCTTCAAGGTTGTTGAGTTTGGTGGCATATAATTTTTCATAGTATTCTCTGACGATTGCTTGTATTTCTGAGGAATTTGTTGTAATCACTCCCTTTTCGTTCTTGATTTTATCTATTTAGGTTCTCTCTCTTTTCTTTTTGAGAAGCCTGGCTGGTGGTTTATCAATTTTGTTTATTTTTTCAAAGAACCAGCTCTTGGTTGCATTGATCTGTTCCACTACTTTTTCTGTTTCCATGTTTTAACATCCCCCCTGTGTTTTGTAGCTTCTCTTTCTGCTGGATATGTGGTGTCTTAGCTCTTCTGCTTCTAGTTCCTTTAGGCGTGCTGTTAGAATTTGTGTTATTGATTTTTCTTGTTTCTTGAAGTGGGCCTGGATTGCAATATATTTCCCTCTCAGGACTGCCATTGCCGCATCCCAGAGCATTTGGCTTGTTGTATTTTCATTGTAATTTGTTTCCATGTATTTTTAAATTACTTCTTTAATTGCTTGTTTAACCCATTCATTTTTTAGTAGGTTGTTCTTTAGCCTCCATGTTTTTGGGGATTTTCTAGACTTATTCCTGTTGTCGATTTCAAGTTTCAAAACATTGTGGTCTGAAAGTGTGCATAGTATGATCTTAATTCTTTATATTTATTAAGATGTTCCTTATGCCCCAGAATGTGGTCTATCTTGTAAAATGTACCGTGTGCAGTTGAGAAGAATGTAAATTCCTTTACTTGTGGATGAAGGACCCTGATGATATGGGTTAGGCCCATCTGTTCCAATGTCTCTTTCAGGACCATTGTTTCTGTAGTGATTTTCTGTTTAGTGGATATATCCAATTCTGAGAGTGGAGTTTTAAGGTTCCCTACAATTAGGACATTTTTTTCGAAAAGGTTGCTTATGTTTGTAGTTAATTGTTTTACAAATTTGGGTGCCCTCAAATTCGGCACATAGATATTTAAATTGTTAGGGTTCCTGCTTGATAGTCCCTGTGATTATTATATAATGTCTTGTTCCCTTTATTATTACATCCTTTAGTTTAAAGTCTAGTTTGTCTGAAATAAGTGTGGCTACTCCACCTTTCTTCTGACTTCTGGTAGCGTGGTATATTGTTCTCCATTCCCTCACTTTCAATATGAAGGTGTCCTTAGGTCTACAATGAGTCTCTTGAAGACAGCAAATTGATGGGTCTTGTTTTTTATCCATTCTTTTACCCTATGTCTTTGATTGTAGTATTTATTCCTTTTAAATTCAGTGGTAATATTGAAAAATATGGATATAGGGTCACTGTGTTATCTGTAGGTTTCATGCTTGAAAGGATGTCTTTGGTATTTGTGTTCTTTGCAACCTTTCCGTCATAGCGTGCCCCTCAGGATCTCTTGTAATGCAGGTTTATTTGTGGTGAATTCCTTCAGTTTTTGTTTGTTTGGGAAAATCTTGATCTCTCCTTCCTTTCTGAATGACAGGCTGGCCAGGTAAAGGAATCTTGGTTGCATATCCTTCCTGTTCACCACATTGAGGATATCCTGCCATTCCTTACTGTCTTTCCAAGTTTCTGTAGATAAGTCTGCTACAACCCTTATGTGTCTGCCTTTGTATGTTAGGACCCTTTTTTCCCTAGCTGCTTTCAGAATTCTCTCTCTGTCTTTATATTTTGCCAGTTTCACTATGATATGTTGTGCAGAAGGTCTATTCAAGTTACGTCAGAGGGGAGTTCTCTGTGCCTCTTGGATTTTCATGCCTGTTTCCTTCCTCATGTTGGAAAAGTTCTCAGCAATGATTTGTTCAAGTATCCCTTCGACTCCTTTCTTTCTTCTTCCTCTGGAATTCCTATGATAAGGATATTGTTCCATTTGATTGCATCACTCTCTAATTTGATTGCATTACCTCTCTAATTCTCCTTTTTCCTGAATCAGCTTCTCTCTCTTTTTCTCTGCTTCCTCTTTTTCCATAATTTTATCTTCTAATTCACCTATTTTCTCTTTTTCCTCTTCAGTTCACGCTGTGATAGCCTCCAATTTGTTTTCCGCCTCATTTAAAGCATTTTTTTAATTCCTTCTGATCATTTTTAAGGTCATTGATCTCTGCAGCGATTGACCCCCTTCATTCTTCTATGCTCGTTTCAAACTTGCATTCTTCTATGCTGTTTTCAAACCCAGCGATTAGTTTTATGTTTATCATTCTATATTCATGTTCTGTTATATTGATTATATATGTTTTCATCAATTCTTGAGCTGTCACCACTTCCTATAATTTCTTTTGAGGAGAATTTTTCTGTTTCGTCATTTTGGCTAGCTGTGTTTTGGTTTGTTTCCTGAGGTCACCTTGGAAATGAAAACAGACAGAAAGACAAACTGAAAACAAAAACACTCAAACGTACCAGCAAATGATACAAAAAAGCGGGTCACCAAAGAAAAAAGAATAACAAACGACACTCTGAGCACATGCAACCTGAAGTACTAGCTACGTTAAGGACAGGGTATGCACTGTGCCGATGGCAGAGCCTATACAGACAGAGTAACGACAGGTGGGGGGGAATAAGAAAATGATCTTTGGAGGGTATTATGTTAAGTGAAATAAGTCAGTCAGAAAAAGACAGATACCATATGTTTCCACGAATAGGTGGACTTTGTGAGACTAAGCAAAAACCAGGGGGAGGGGAAGAGGGGAAAGGAAAAAAAGACACAGAGAGGGAGGGAGATAAAACATAAGAGACTCTCAAAGACTAAGAAAAAAACTGAGGGTAAGGGGGATGAGGGAGGGGGGAGAGGGGGTGATGGGCATTAAAAAGGGCACATGTTGGGATGAACACTGGGTGTTATATGTAAACCAATTTGAAAATAAACTATTATATAAAAAAAAAAAAAGAAAGAAAATGATCTTTGACCAGGTAGAGAGACTGTAGGGTTTAATCCAGAAAGAATGAAATCAGAATAAGGAAGGATGCGAGGAATAAATAATAAGAATAGATGTTACCCAGATGAACTATGTGGTCTGTTTATTCCAGAGAGAGAGATAGGAAAGTACAAAAGGAGGTGTAGAACATGTGTTGAGAGAGTGGGTTAAATATATTTTTAAGCCAGCCAATACCTCAGATGACCAGCTCAGGGATGGGAATCTGTAAGAAAGAGAAAGGGGAACATATATTATAAAGGAAGAATTGACCTGGAGTTACTCCAGGCAGCAGCCTGGTCTCCGTGTCTATCACTCCTGCGAAAGGCTGTCTCTCCTATGAGGAGGGGTGTGGTTTTGTGTAGGTGGGTTCTGCCTCCACTGCCGCGCATATGGATTACTTGGGCCGGGGTTTTGTAGGTTTGTGAGACAATAATGGCGTCCCCCCAGTCCCTTCTTCCTGGTCCAGGAGTCTCATATCGCCCTATGTTTCCATCCTCACTCTGTCTGGGACGCTGGCATAGTGCAGTTTGTTGGGCAGTCACGCGCCCCAATCATAACTGAGTTTTTGACTCTCTTTGCCTGCTACACCTGGTTTCGCTGTAAATTGTGTCCCTGGGTTAGAAGAGATATGGAGCTGGCTCCGTGCCTCTGCATGACACGGGCTGACTGGGCCACCACTGCTGGACCCTGTGAGAGGAGAGTTCTGCTCTTAGTAACGGAACTTCTCTTCAAAAACTCTGCAGTTAGGGACTGGATGGTGGTCTCTCTCTGTCCCGGTTTTCTCTCATTCAAATGTGGCCCTCTCTGCACTTTCCCTGATTTCTCTTTCCTTTGTCTTTCCACAGAATGCTCTCCCTCCCCTCTGCTCTGTACCCCTGTGGTTCATTTTATCTCCCCCAGGTTACACTCATGCTTCCTTGGGTCACTTTCTGGATTTCACATTCTATTCCTTGTAGACTCAAACACCTTTCCTCCCAGACTCTTGGGGTTGAGAGTCCTTTGGTTTTGGTGTTTCTTAGTTTGAAAGACATGGGGAATACCAGGTCCCCCTACTCCTCCACCATGTTATACCTACTCCTAGGGATCCTATTTTATTTTATTTTATTTATTTATTTATTTATTTTTATTTTATAATAGTTTATTTTCAAATTGGTTTACATATAACACCCAGTGTTCATCTCAACATGTGCCCTTTTTAATGCCCATCACCCCCTCTCCCACCTCCCTCATCCCCCTCACCCTCAGTTTTTTTCTTAGTCTTTAAGAGTCTCTTATGTTTTATCTCCCTCCCTCTCTGTGTCTTTTTTTCCTTTCCCCTCTTCCCCTCCCCCTGGTTTTTGCTTAAGTCTCACAAAGTCCACCTATTCGTGGTAACATATGGTATCTGTCTTTTTCTGACTGACTTATTTCACTTAACATAATACCCTCCAGTTCCATCGATCTGGCTACACATGGCCAGATTTCATTTTTTCTCATTGCCACGTAGTAGTCCATTGTATACAAGTACCATAACTTCTTTATCCATTCGTCAGTTGATAGGCACTTGGTCTCTTTCCATGATTTGGCTATTGTCGAAAGTGCTGCTATGAACATTGGGGTACACGTGCTCCTATGCATCAGCGTACCTGTGTCTCTTGGGTAGATTCCTAGCAGGGCTATTGCTGGATCATAGGGTAGCTCTATTTTCATTTTTTTGAGGAACCTCCACACCGTTCTCCAGAGTGGCTGCACCAGTTTCCATTCCCACCAACAGTGTAGGAGGGTGCCTACTTCTCCACATCCTCGCCAGCATCTATAGTTTCCTGATTTGTTCATTTTAGCCACTCTGACTGGTGTGAGGTGGTATCTCAGTGTGGTTTTGATTTGTATTTCCCTGATGATGAGTGACATTGAGCATCGTTTCATGTGTCTGTTGGCCATCTGAATGTCGTCTTTGGAGAAGTGTCTATTCATATCTTCCGCCCATTTCTTCACTAGGTTGTTTGTTTTTCGGGTGTGGAGTTTGGTAAGTTCTTTATAAATTTTAGATATTAGCCCTTTATCCGATATGTCATTTGCGATGATCTTTTCCCATTCCGTTGGTTGCCTATTCGTTTTGTTGGTTGTTTCTTTTGCTGTGCAGAAGCTTTTTATCTTGATGAGGTCCCAGTAGTTCATCTTTGCTTTTAATTCCCTTGCCTTTGGAGACGTGTCGAGTAAGAAATTGGTGCGTCTTAGGTCAAAGAGGCTTTTTCCTGTTTTCCCCTCTAAAATTTTGATGGTTTCCTGTCTCACATTCAGATCTTTTATCCATTTAGAATTTATTTTTGTGAGTGGTGTAAGAAAGTGGTCTAGTTTCATTCTTTTGCATGTTGCTGTCCAATTCTCCCAGCACCATTTATCAAAGAGGCTGTCTTTGTTCCATTGGATACTTTTCCCGCTTTGTCAAAGATTAGTTGGCCATATACTTGCAGGTCCATTTCTGAGTTTTCTATTCTATTCCATTGGTCTATGTGTCTGTTTTTGTGCCAATACCATACAGTCTTGATGACCACCGCTTTGTAGTAGAGGTTAAAGTCTGGGATTGTGATGCCTCCCGCCTTGGTTTTATTCTTCAGTATTATTTTGGCTATTCGAGGTCTTTTGTGGTTCCATACAAATTTTAGGATTGTTTGCTCTAGCTTTGCGAAGAATGCTGGTGCAATTTTGATTGGGATTGCATTGAATGTGTAGATTGCTTTGGGTAGTATTGCCATTTTGACGATATTTATTCTTCCAATCCATGAGCATGGGATGTTTTTCCATTTCCTTGTGTCTTCCTCAATTTCCTTCATAAGTTTTTTATAGTTTTCAGTGTAGAGGTCTTTCACCTCTTTGGTTAGGTTTATTCCTAAGTATTTTATGGTTTTTGGTGCAATTGTGAAAGGGATTAGCTTCTTTATTTCTCTTTCTGCTGCTTCATTGTTGGTGTATAGAAATGCCACCGATTTCTCTGCATTGATTTTGTATCCTGCAACTTTGCTGAAATCATGAATCAGTTCTAGTAGGCTTTTGGTGGATTCCGTCGGGTTTTCCATGTAAAGTATCATGTCATCTGCAAAAAGTGAAAGTTTGACTTCCTCCTTGCCAATCTTGATGCCTTTCATTTTGTTTTGTTGTCTGATTGCTGATGCTAAGACTTCCAGCATTATGTTAAATAGCAGTGGCGACAGCGAACACCCCTGTCGTGTTCCTGATCTCAGGGGGAAGGCTTTCAATTTTTCCCCATTGAGGATGATATTGGCTGTGGGCTTTTCATATATGGCTTTTATGATGTTTAAGTATGTTCCTTCTATCCCGACTTTCTCAAGAGTTTTTATTAAGAAAGGATGCTGTATTTTGTCAAATGCTTTTTCTGCATCTATTGACAGGATCATATGGTTCTTATCTTTTCTTTTGTTGATGTGATGTATCACGTTGATTGATTTGCGAATATTGAACCAGCCCTGCAACCCAGGGATGAATCCTACTTGATCATGGTGGATAATTCTCTTTATATGCTGTTGGATTCGATTTGCTAGTATCTTGTTGAGAATTTTGCATCCATATTCATCAGGGATATTGGCCTGTAATTTTCTTTCTTTGCTGGGTCTCTATCTGGTTTGGGAATCAAAGTGATGCTGGCTTCATAGAATGAATCCGGGAGTTTTCCTTCCATTTCAATTTTTTGGAACACCTTGAGGAGGATAGGAATTCACTCTGTTTTAAATGTCTGGTAAAATTCCGCAGGAAAGCCATCTGGTCCAGGGCTTTTATTTGCTGGGAGGTTTTTAATAACGGATTCTATTTCTTCACTAGTTATGGGTCTGTTCAAATTTTCTATTTCTTCCCGTTTGAGTTTTGGTAGCGTGTGGCTATTTAGGAAGCTGTCCATTTCTTCCAGATTGCCAAGTTTGGTGGCTTATAATTTTTCATAGTATTCTCTGATGATTGTTTGTATCTCTGAGGGATTGGTTGTAATTTCTCCCTTTTCATTCACGATTTTATCTATTTGAGTTCTCTCTCTTTTCATTTTGAGAAGCCTGACTAGAGGTTTGTCTATTTTCTTTATTTTTTCAAAGAACCAGCTTTTGGTTTCATTGATCTGTTCCACTACCTTTTCTGTCTCCATATGGTTAATTTGTGCTCTGATCTTTGTTATTTCTCTCTTTCTGCTGGGCTTGGGTGGTTTCAGTTGATCTGCTTCTAGTTCCTTTACGCGTGCTGTTAAATTTGTGTTATTGATTTTTCTTGTTTCTTGAGATGGGCCTGGATTGCAATATATTTCCCTTTCAAGACTGCCTTTGCTGCATCCCAGAGCGTTTGGATTGTTGTATTTTCATTTTCATTTGTTTCCATGTATTTTTTAATTTCTTCTCTGATGGCTTGGTTGACCCAGTCATCTTTTAGTAGGTTATTTCTTAGCCGCCATGTTCTTGGATATTTTCCAGGCTTTCTCCTGTGGTTGATTTCAAGTTTCAAAGCATTGTGGTCTGACAGTGTACACGGTATGATCTCAATTCTTTTATATTTATTCAGAGCTTCCCTGTGCCCCAGAATATGGTCTATCTTGGAAAATGTATCGTGTGCAGATGAGAAGAACGTAATTTCCTTTGCTTCTGGATGAAGGGCCCTAAAGATGTCTGTGAGGCCCATCTGTCCTAATGTGTCATTCAGGGCTATTGTTTCTGCGGAGATTTTCTGTTTTGTGGATCTATCCAATGCTGAGAGTGGAGTGTTGAGATCCCGTACTATTAGGATATTTTTACCGATGAGGTTGCTAATGTTTGTAATTAGTTGTTTTACAAATTTGGGTGCCCCCAAATTCAGTGCGTAGATATTTACAATTGTTAGCTCTTCCTGCTGGATGGTCCCTGAGACTATTATATAATGTCCTTCTTCATCTCTTAGTACATCGTTCATTTTAAAGTCTAATTTGTTGATATAAGTGTGGCTACTCCGGCTTTCTTCTGACTTCCAGTAGCATGGTAGATAGTTCTCCATCCCCTCACTTTCAATCTGAAGGTATCTTCAGGTTTAAGATGAGTTTCTTGAAGACAGCAAATAGATGGGGCTTGGTTTTTAATCCATTCTGTTATCCTGTGTCTTTTGATTGGCGCATTTAGTCCGTTTACATTCAGTGTTAATATTGAAAAATATGGGCTTATAGTCACTGTATTATCTGTAAGTTTCATGTTTGTAAGGCTGACCCTGGCAGTTTGTGTTCTTTGCAACCTTGTCTTCATAGAATGCCCCTCAGGATCTCTTGCAGTGCCGGCTTATTTGTGATAAATTCTTTCAGTTTTTGTTTGTTGGGAAAAACCTTGATCTCTCCTTCTATTCTGAATGACAGGCTAGCCAGATACAGAATTCTTGGTTGCATGTCCTTCTTGCTCATCACATTGAAGATATCCTGCCATTCCTTTCTGGCTTGCCAAGTTTCTGTAGATAAGTCTGCTACTACCCTTATAGGTCTCCCTTTGTATGTTAGGGTTCTTTTGTCCCTAGCTGCTTTCAGGATTCTCTCCCTATCTTTGTATTTTGCCAGCTTCACTATGATGTGCTGTGCAGAAGGTCTATTCAAGTTACGTCTGAGGGGAGTTCTCTGTGCCTCTTGCATTTCCATGCCCGTTTCCTTCCTCATGTTGAGGAAGTTCTCAGCAATGATTTGTTCAAGAACCCCTTCGACTCCTTTCTCTCTCTCTTCTTCCTCTGGAACTCCTATGATACGGATATTGTTTCTTTTGAGTGCATCGCTCAGCTCTCGAATTCTCCTTTCCTGTTCCTGGATCAGCTTCTCTCTCTTTTTATCTGCTTCCTCTTTTTCAATGATTTTGTCTTTAATGCACTAACTCTTTCCTCTACCTCTTCAATCCGTGCTGTGGCTGCTTCCAGTTTCCCCTGTATTTCTTCCAATGTCTTCTTTAATTCTTCCTTACCGTTTTTAAGGTCCTTGAACTCTGCCGCGTGGGACCGCTTGCATTCATCTAAGCTTTTTTCAAGGCCAGCAATTAGTTTTATGATTATCATTCTATATTCAAGTTCTGTTATGTTGCTTATATCTGCTTTCATTATTTCTTGAGCTGTCACTGCTTCTTGTAGATTCTTTTGAGGAGAATTCTTCCGTCTTGTCATTTTGGCTGGATGTGTTATGGGTTGTTTCTTGAATTTGCCCTGGAAAGGAAAAGGTTTAGTTGGGCCGTGTCTGTTTTCGCCTATGTTTCTTGTCAGCTGTAGCACCTTTTCCCCCCAATTTTTGGAGTTGAGAGAGACAATGGTTTCAGTCGTCCCCCTTTAAAGGGCAAGCGAAATACTGGAGCCCCCTACTCCTCTGCCATGTTGCCTTCTCCTGATTGCGGATCCTATTTTAAAAGGTCTCTTCAAGCAGTCTTTGTACCCCCACATTTACCAAGGATTCAGGAAGAGAGATTTAATAGAGAACTGAATTTAGCTTCTGAAGTCCTGCTTTGTCATTTGAAAACTGCATATGCAGCTTTGGACAAACTGCTGAACCTCGGTGCCTCTGTTGAGTTTTCTCCTTTTAATATAAAACTATAATATTCAGCTTCGTTCCCACCAAAAAATAAAATTCATTCTTTGTTCTCAAAAAAAGTTGGTTAATGTGGTCAATTTAATGTTATATATATATTTATAACAATTAAACATAACTTTAAATGAAATATCTTTTCAAAAACATAAAAAGAAAAAACAGGAAAAAAGTCTTAGAGGTGATATCAGCAAAATGTAGCCTAGTAATCTCCAAATTCACATTATGCCACAGAAACACTGAAAAAAACTACCAGAAACTGTCTGAAGCAACTTTTTAATTGCTCTTTATAAAAGTAAAATATTTACAACAATTCCTAATCAAGAAAGAAACTTGAAAACAAGAAAAAGCCATCTTCAAAATTAAAGAAAAAAGAAATCGTGTAGCATTTTACTTACATTTGCCCTAACCTCTCTCCAACACAATTTTAGTATTTGTCTTGAGCAGTTTGTTTTCCAGTTTCCCCCCTTGAACTGGTAGAAGCAGAGAAATATCTTATTTTCAAATTATTGTATATGTCTATTTTAACCTATCTAGAAGATACCTTAAATTCTGGTACAAGGTGATTATCTCTGTTTCCAATAACTCAGAAAACAAGTATGACTAGGAGTAGTTACTGCTTATACAAACTGCAAGGTGGACTACAGAACCAAAGATGTATGGGGTGGGTTTCTAATAACTGTCAGATCAGGTTTAAGGAGGATATAGTTTGCGTATTTATTTAGAAATTTGTGAATTAACCTGGCTTTAAGTGAATAATTTAGTAAAGCACTATAGTCTGATAGATCTACAATGAGAAAAGACTCTTCATATACAATTGTTGGGGAATGCATCCCATTTTTCCAGTTGTTTAAATAATCATATGCCTATGGGGTCCTTTTATAATCCCCCACAGAATAACAAGCAATAAGATTGTCTATACTTGTGCTATTGTGACAATTTCTCTGAAGTTTACCTCAAGTTGTGTAGCTTAGGCAAAAAGAAACATTTAAAGACATTCAGAACTAGAATTTAACATCTATAAATGTGGGTTATTGAAACATATCCTTTTCTCTAAAATCATCCCTATTTCCAGAGATAACCAAATTGAGACTAATCTGTTTTTTTTTTAATGTTTATTTATTTTCGAGAGAGCGAGCACGTGAGAGTAGTGAAGAGAGCAGAGAGAGAGGGAGACACAGAATCTGAAGCAGGCTCCAGGCTCTGAGCTGTCAGCACAGAGTGCTGTTTTGATGCGGGCGCTCAAACTCATGAACTGTGAGACCATGATCTGAGCTGAAGCTGGATGCTTAACCGACTGAGCCACCCAGGCACCCCGAGACTAATATGTTTGTAAAACAATTACATTTTAACAAACTTGGTCTAATTATTTACATAAGTCTCTCCAAGCCAGAAGTCAAGACAAGTACTTGCCAGACATGCCTTGCAATACCTGTAGATTGGGGTAAATTCCTTTTCTTGAGGTCCCCAAGATATTCTGAAGTTCCTAAACCTGTCAAGAAGTAACATTCTTTATTCACCTGGTAAGGCTGCTGGGAGCTCTGTAAGCAAGGTATCAGGCCAACATTGCCAAGGGCCTTTATGGCTCCATGTCTCATGAAGTCAATCTTAGATGTTTAAAACCGTTTGGTCATATCTGAGTTTATGCATGTCACTCTCAAATATGACACTCTAGTGCAAACCTTGTTAAAATGACCAGTATTTCCAATAGTGTCCTGTTATAAGGAAAACAGATTCTTACTGAACTTATGCAAATAAGTATGACTGCACTGGAAGAAGGAATACTCACCAAGAGTTTTTGAATTTCAGAGGGTTCAGGTAGAGAGAAGATAAACACCTTAGTTTGTTCACAGCATAATATTTTATCCTATTACTGTATATCATGTATTTCTTAAGAGAAAGTTTCTTTAATCTGGAAGAGCCAACATTAGAGAATCAGCAATATTTTTAACAAGAGTCACAAAATTATAATCTTTTTCAGTTTATTTATTTCCATGTTACAAATTTCTGCCCAGTTCAAATGCAACGTTTTAGTTCTGGAAATTCATACCCATTTTAGTTTTATAATCTTAAAGTAGTCAAATACCTGAATTGTCCTAAAGGTCATTTTTATAAATCTCCTTGAAGATAAAACACATTTTGTAAAAGCATCAGAACAATAACTATAGATGAGAAAAGACTAAAAAATGGACATGGTTAAAGCTCTGATGAGAGTTCATTATGGTGTATTTGACAAGGAAATTCGGTTATTTTGTGACACATAACACTTTGATATTTAGAATTCCAAATGATGACATTATTACCAAAACATATTAAAACCAGGAATTGCATATCTATCTATCTATATCTATCTATCTATCTGAACATTTATAGAATTTACCCAGGCAATACAACCTAAGGTTTACCATTATTTATTTGAAATGCTTCCAGAATAACTTAACATATGAAACAAACAAGTCTAATTTGTCAAAAGGATTTCACTTACATTTTAAATCTTGGGAAGTTTATTAAAACCCCAGATGCCTAAATAGGATTACCGATCATTACAAAACTTAAAACTTTAAATTATTTATTTGACCAAGATGGAAATAAGATATTCCAAAGGAAAATATGTAGGGTTATATTGTTGTTAGCAAAACTTAGCTCCTTTAATATTGAGAAGTTTTAACTTTAAGTAATCAGACTTGATAAAGACAAAACAAAGACAAAAGAAAAAAGAACATTACTTACATTTTCTTATCAAGAGCAGATTAACAATCCAAGAAAACATTTTTTAACACAGAGAAAAGCATAATTTTAATCTTATACCAGTGTACTTTTAAAATCTATTTATTTCAATCTTAATCCATCCTGATCACACATAAAATTCCTTTCCAAAGATTTCCCTTCATGAACCTTTTACACTTCTCTTTGCATTCAGATTCTGTCCCAAGCCATTTTTCTCCAAACAACCAGTCTTATTTAGGGCAAAATTACTTTCTTTAACCTCTAACAAAAATGTATTTCCATTACTTATATCTTTCTTATACATCTCCTACTTTTCTACATATAGAGTTGCTTCCTTTAATTCCATCGGTCTTAACTACATTTAGCAGAATTTTAACTCTTAGAAACCTCAGTCTCCAGCAAAAACTAAGTAGTAACCAATTATAAACTGTTATACCAGAATTCTTTAGATGGGAAATTTATGAATTAATTAAGTACAAAACATGTTTGCCAACAGACTCAAATATCCTTAGTTTCTCTGCAATAAGAGGTCAAAAGGGCAAACCTATGTCTAGTAATTGATGCTTTAGTATTTTATACTATTTGGAAAAGACCTAGATGTCCAATGGATTCAATCCCATTTATCATGCAAACAAAACTTAAAGTTTCAGGTTACCAAAGACTTTGAGAGCCAATCTTAAAAATTACCCATGAAAATTTTGAGACAGACCAAATTAACCATCATTTTAAGTCACCTTTTCAGTAACAAATTGCACAGAGATAACATGGGCTTATTTGACCTTTAGTAAACCTAGATAGAATTTTATATTTAATGCCGATAAATTTATTTTTCATTAAAAACTTATATTAAATTAGTTTGAATACCAAATTATGTTTCACCTGCATCCACTTAATAGACAATCAATTTGTTCCCCATTATCAGTCTTTACCTGGAACACTGCTGAGGAAATCTGAAGTGGGCAGTCCAAATGGGTGCTCTTGGCTCCTAGACATCAAGGGTAGGAAGAGGAGCCAATGGTGCCTCAGACACTGAGGATGATATAGAAGTCAGTTATGCATGACATACCCTAGGTGGTGCAGAAACAGGAGGAGGAGGCGGAGGGGAGGGCAGAAGGGGTGAGGTGCCAGCAAGAAGACTGGAAGTGGATAAAAGTACAGAGATGTAGAGAAAGAAGCCCCCGTCTTAAAGCCTTTCAGTTCGGACAGATAAACTAATGCAGGTTTTTTCCCCACTGAAAAGTGGAATTAGGCAGTCCATGTGAGACTAGAGAAAACAGGGAACTTCCCCAAAACAAAGGGAATTTTGACAACTGCTTGGCAATATTCCTTAAAGTCCCTGTTCTGAGGTAGACTAACCACAATTGGCTCCAATTATGCCCATTAACCTGGGAAACGAAGGAGGAAGAGGCCCCCCACATCTATTACGAGGAGGAACATTGAAAGAGTTAGTGTCCCCTTCATTAGGAATGGCCTATGTTTCCTCTAGCAACCTGACTTCTCTCAGAAGGAGGCCTATTTAGAGGTCCAATATATCAGGAGGGAGTTTACTAGCCAAACACATTTGAGCAAACACATTCTGCAAGAGAATTCCATTATGGGTCCTGATTTAGAGCCCTGAAGGCCTGGACCTAGGATATCCCCATCAATTTGCCCTGTTTCCCATAGGAGAAATATAGATCTAGAGAAATCTAGAAAGATCATACTGAGGCAATGTAGTATTATAGAAGATCAGTCCTTTTCTAAATTTTGCAATCCAAATTATTTACAGTGGGTTAAAAGATATCCCAAGGGAGTATCCTTGGGGACTGAAGAAGCTCCCATGCTCCCTAGAAAAGTAGGAAGGGTCCATTACCAAAAAAAAAAAATCCAACCTCCTCTGACTCCTGGGTGAGACTGGCATCTCACGTACAGGATATGTCAGAAGTTCTTGGGGTCAGAGAGACCTGAAACATCTCCTGAACAAAATTGCTGTGCCCATTGCCTACCATTAAAGGCCTCAGGAAGAGGGATTCTAGCATCCCCCACTACCCCATTACATACTAGGCTACAAGTGGGTGCCTGCCATATGCACCAAAATACCCGATTGTGCCTTGAATGTCATGCTATAAAAGGCCATGCCTTGAAAAACATGTCATGAAGGTCATTCCTTGGTTACCTCAACTCGCAGAGCATGCCGTGAAGATCATGCCTTAGTTTACCTTGAAGAGCCAACCATTTTTAACTCATGGAAAACAATAGAAAAGTTTTACAAGGGGGTACTACCCAATTTTGTAATTTAAGTAGTTAGTAGAGGATGTTCACAGAAAACAGTAAAGATAGAAATCCATCATGATGTAAGCAATATTCCAATGCTTACAGTCTTTACAGCCAATCTCCCTAGGAAATGGTACCCAGCTGGGTTGTAATTCAATCAGGTAATGGTTTTAGCCAGCTCCCAGTGGAGGTCTCACATCCAGAAGTGGTTAGACTAGAGATGTGTAGGTGATCACATTAGACTAATAAGGAGGAATCCTTACATGGGACTCTTAAGATTGGCAGCCATCCTGGTGACTTAGGTGGCTGTCCCTTGCTCAAGACAGACAAATTTGTATAAGGACAGGAATAAAGAGAGGGTATCAACCTTCTGGGTCTTATTACCATTCTGGCCAGAGTACAAACTTCCAGCCAAAATGCAGGATTTCTCCTCCCCATAAAGTAGCCATGGGACGGAGGATTACAGCCTAAGCAATCGACATGAAAGTGACCCAGGAACACCATACTCCTTGAAAAGCCCCTGAAATGAAAGTCAAGGAAGAAAAGAGAGAGTCCTCACCAAATTTGTACTGGCTCAGAGTCCAGACAAAAAGACGCAAAGCCCTCCATAAGGGCACCAGGTGATGTGATTTTGGAATGATGGGAGTCCGGAGATGATGACTAAGGAAGAATTCTTGAGATGTCTTTGATGCAAAATGGTTATTTTATAAAAGCATGGAGTGGGCAGAAAGAGCTGCACTGGAGTTGTGAAGAGTGACTGGTTATATACTACGGAGTTGAGGGAGGTAAAGACAAAACGGAGACCTCCAGAAGGACTTTCTTTAGTTTTCTTTTTTTTTAATAATTTATTGTCAACTTGGTTTCCATACAACACCAAGTGCTCATCCCAACAAGTGCCCTCCTCTGTGCCCTTCACCAACTCCCCCCCTCCCACACCCCTCTCACTCTCAGGTGAGAGTCTTTCAGAGTCTCTTATGTTTTGTCTCCCTCACTCTCTGTGTCTTCTTTTCTTTCCCCTCTTCCCCTCCCCCATGGTTTTCTGCTAGGTCTCTCAAAATCCACCTATCTGTGGAAAAATATGGTATCTGTCTTTCTCTGATGGACTTATTTCACTTAGCATAATACCCGCCAGTTACATCCATGTTGCCACACATGGCCAGATTTCATTCTTCCTCATTGCCGTGTAGTATTCCATTGTATATATATATCCAACATCTTCTTTATCTATTCATCAGTTGATAGACACTTAGTCTCTTTCCATGATTTGGCTATTGTCGAAAGTGCTGCTATGAACATTGGGGTACACGTGCCCCTATGCATCAGCACTCCTGTGTCTCTTGGGTAGATTCATAGCAGTGCTATTACTGGGTCATATGGTAGTTCTATTTACATTTTTTGAGGGATCTCCACACCGTTTTTCAGAGCAGCTGCACTAGGTTGCATTCCTACCAAGGGTGTAGGAGGGTGCCTGCTTCTCCACATCCTCTACAGCGTCTATAGTTTCCTGATTTATTCATTTTAGCCACTCTAACCGGTGGGAAGTGGTATCTCAGTGTAGTTTTGATTTGTATTTCCCTGATGATGAGTGACATTGAGCATTGTTTCACGTTTCGGTTAGCCATCAGGATGCCATCTTTGGAGAAGTGTCTATTCATATCTTCTGCCCATTTCTTCACTGGATTAATCGTTTTTCGGGTGTGGACTTTGGTAAGTTCTTTATAGATTTTAGATACTAGTCTTTTATCCAATATGTCATTTGCAATTATCCTTTCCCATTCCGTTGGTTGTCTATTAGTTTCGATGGTTGTTTCATTTGTCATGCAGAAGCTTTTTATCTTGATGAGGTCCCAGTAGTTCATTTTTGCTTTTATTTTACTCGCCTTTAGAGATGTGTCGAGTAGGAAACTACTGCGGCTCAGGTAATAAAGGTTTTTTTCCTTCTTTCTTCTTAGGATTTTAATGGTTTCCTGTTTTACATTGAGGTCCTTCATCCATTTTGAGTTTATCTTTGTGAGTGGTGAAAGAAAGTGGTCTAGTTTCATTCTTCTGCCTGTTGCTGTCCAGTTCTCCGCACCATTTGTTAAAGAGGCTGTCTTTTTTTCCATGGGATACTCTTTCCTGCTTTCTCAATTTTAGTTGGTCATATGTTTGTGGGTCCAATTATGGGTTCTATATTCTATTCCATTGGTCTATGTGTCTGTTTTTGTGCCAATACCATACCGTCTTGATGATTACCGCTTTGTAGTAGAGGTTAAAGTCTGGGATTGTGATGCCTCCCATTTTGGTTTTCTTCTCAATATTACTTTTGTTATTCGGGTTCTTTTGTGGTTCCATACAAATTTTAGGATTGTTTGCTCTAGCTTTGAGAAGAATGCTGGTGCAATTTTGATTGGGATTGCATTGAAAGTGTAGATTACTTTGGGTAGTATTGCTATTTTAACGATATTTATTCTTCCAATCCATGAGCATGGAATGTTTTTGCATTTCCTTGTGTCCTCCTCAGTTTCCTTCATAAGTTTTTTATAGTTTTACGTGTAGTGGTCTTTCACATCTTTGGTTAGGATTATTCCTAGGCATTTTATGGTTTTTGGTGCAATTGTGAAAGGGATTAGCTTCTCTATTTCTCTTTCTATTGCTTCATTGTTGGTGTATAGAAATGCCACCGATTTCTGTACATTGATTTTGTATCCTGCAACTTTGCTGAATTCATGGATAAGTTCTAGGAGGCTTTTGGTGGATTCCGTCGGGTTTTCCATGTAAAGTATCATGTCGTCTGCAAAAAGTGAAAGTTTGACTTCCTCCTTGCCTATCCTGATGCCTTTCATTTTGCTTTGTTGTCTGATTGCTGATGCTAGGACCTCCAACACTATGTTCAATAGCAGTGATGAAAGTGGACATCCCTGTCGTGGTCCTGATCTCAGGGGGAAGGCTCTCAGTTTTTCCCCATTGAGCATGCTATTAGCTGTGGGATTTTCATAAATGGCTTTTATGATGCTAAGTATGTTCCTTCTATCCCGACGTTTTTGAGAGTTTTTATTAGGAAAGGATGCTGTATTTTGTCAAATGCTTTTTTGCATCTATTGACAAGATCATATGGTTCTTATCTTTTCTTTTGTGAATGCAATGTATCACGTTGACTGATTTGCAAATATTGAACCATCCATGCAACCCAGGGATGAATCCTACTTGATCATGGTGAATAATTATTTTTATATGCTGTTGGATTCGATTTGCTACTATCTTGTTAAGAATTTTTGGGTCCGTATACATCAGGGATATGGGCCAGCAATTAGTTCTCTTTTTTTGCTGGGTCTCTATCTGCTTTGGGAATCAAAGTGATGCTGATTTTATAGAATGAGTCCAGGAGTTTTCCTTCTGTCTCACTTTTTTGGAACGGCGTGAGGAGGATAGGTATTAAGTCTTATTGAAATGTGTGGTACAATTCCCGAGGGAAGCCATCTGGTCCAGTACATTTATTTGTTGGGAGATTTTTGATAACTGAATCAATTTCTTCACTAGGTATGGGTCTGTTCAAGTTTTCTATTTCTTCCCCTCTGAGTTTTGATAGTGTATGGCTGTTTAGGAATTTGTCCATTTCTTCCAGGTTGTAGAGTTTGGTGGCATATAATCGTTCGTAGTATTCTCTGATGATTCCTGCTGTTTCTGACGGATTGATGTAATCACTCCCTTTTCATTCGTGATTTTATCTATTTGGGTTCTCTCTCTTTTCTTTTTGAGAAGACTGGCTAGTGGCTTATCAATTTTGTTTATTTTTCCTAAGAACAAGCTCTTGGTTTCATTGATCTGTTCCACTACTTTTCCTGTTTCCATATGAATAATTTCTGCCCTGATCTTTCTTATTTCTCTTTTTCTGCTGTGTTTGGCTTGTCTTAGCTGTTCTGCTTCTAGTTCCTTTAGGCGTGCTGTTAGAATTTGTGTTAGTGGGGCGCCTGCGTGGCTCAGTCGGTTAAGCGGCCAACTTCAGCTCAGGTCATGATCTCACGGTCTGTGAGTTCGAGCCCCACGTCGGGCTCTGTGCTGCCAGCTCAGAGCCTGGAGCCTGCTTCGGATTCTGTGTCTCCCTCTCTCTCTCTCTGCCCTTCCCCTGCTCATGCTCTGTCTCTATGTCTCTCAAAAATAAATAAACGTTAAAAACAAAATAAAAAAAAAGAATTTGTGTTAGTGACTTCTCTTGTTTCTTGAAATAAGCCTGGATTGCAATATATTTCCCTCTCAGGATTGCCTTTTTTGCATCCCAGGCATTTGGATTGTTGTATTTTCATTTTCATTTGTTTCCATGTATTTTTTAATTTCTTCTCTGATTGCCTGGTTGACCTGTTCATCTTTTAGTAGGTTGTTCTTTAGCCTCCATGTTTTTGGGGGTTTTCCAAACTTTTTCCTGTGGTTGATTTCAAGTTTCAAAGCATTGTGGTCTGAAAATGTGTATGGTAAAAATAGTAAAAAGTGTCAATTTTTTATATATTTATTCAGCGTTTCCTTGTACTCCAAAATATGGTCTGTCTTGGAGAATGTGTCGTGTGCATTTGAGAAGAATGTGAATTCCTTTGCTTCTGGATGAAGGGCCGTGAAGATGTCAGTCAGGCCCATCTATTACAATGTTTCGTTCAGGGCCATTGTTTCTATGGTGATTCTCTGTTTAGTGGATCTATCCAGTGCTGTGAGTGGGGTATTAAGGTCCCCTGCAATTAGCACATTTTTATTGATAAGATTGCTTACGTTTGTAATTAGTTACTTTACAAATTTGGGTGCCCCAGAATTCAGCCTGTAGATATTTATAATTGTTATCTCTTCCTGCTGGATAGTCCCTGTAACTACCATATAATGCCCTTCTTCATCTCTTATTACATCTTTTACTCTAATGTCTAGTTTGTCTGAGTTAAGTGTGGCTGCTCCAGGTTTCTTCTGAATTGCCATAGCATGGTCAATAATTCTCCATCCCCCCAGTTTCAATCTGAAGGTGTCCTCAGGTCTAAAATGGTCTCTTAAAGACAGCATATAGATGGCTCTTTTCTTTTTTTAGAAATTAATTTATTAATTTTTTTTTTATTTTTTTGAATAATTTATTGTCAGTTTGTTCTCCATACAACACCCCTTGATAATCCCAACAAGTGCCCTTCTCTGTGCCCACCACACACTCTCCCCCCTCCCACACACACCTCTCCCTCAATTTGTTCTTAGTCTTTTTTTATTATTTTTTAACGTTTTTATATTTTATTTTTGAGAGACATAGAGACAGAGAGTGAGCAAGAGAAGGGCAGAGAGAGAGAGGGAGACACAGAATCTGAAGCAGGATCCAGGCTCTGATCCATCAGCACAGAGCCCGACGCGGGGCTCAAACTCACAGACTGTGAGATCATGACCTGAGCTGAAATTGGCCGCCCAATCGACTGAGCCACCCAGACGCCCCTGTTCTTAGTCTTTGAGAGTCTCCCATGTTGTGTCTTCCTCTCTGTGGCTTGCTTTTTTTTTTCCTTCCTTCCCCTCTTCCCCTCCCCCCTGGTTTTCTGTTAGGTCTCCCAAAGCCTACCTATGCGTAGAAACATATGACATCTGTCTTTCTCTGCCTGACTCATTTCACTTAGCAAAATACCCTCCAGTTCCATCCATGTTGCCACACATGGCCAGATTTCGTTCATTCTCATTGCTGCGTAGTACTCCATTGTATATATATACCACATCTTCTTGATCCATTCATCAGTTGATGGACATTTAGTCTCTTTCCATGATTTGTTTATTGTCGAAAGTGCTGCTATGAACATCGGGGTACACGTGCCCCTATGCATCAGCACTCCTGTATCACTTGAGTATATTCCTAACAGTGCTTTTGTTGGATCATATGGTAGTCCCACTTTCATTTTTTCAATGAACTTCCACACAGTTCTCCAGAGCAGCTGCACCAGTTTGCATTCCCACCAACAGTGCAAAGGGTGCCTGTTTCTCCACATCCACGACAGCATCTATAGTTTCCTGATTTGTTCATTTTAGCCACTCTGACTGGTGTGAGGTGGTATCTCAGTATAGTTTTGATTTGTATTTCCCTGATGATGAGTGACGTTTAGTATCGTTTCATGTGTCTGTTTGCCATTTTGATGTTTTCTTTGGAGAAGTGTCTATTCATATCTTCTGCCCAATTCTTCACTGGATTATTTGTTTTTCGGGTGTGGAGTTTGGTAAGTTCTTCATAGATTTTATGTTAGGGTTCTTTTGTCCCTAGCTGCTTTCAGGATTCTCTCCCTATCTTTGTATTTTGCCAGCTTCACTATGATGTGCCGTGCAGAAGGTCTATTCAAGTTACGTCTGAGGGGAGTTCTCTGTGCCTCTTGGATTTCCATGCCCGTTTCCTTCCTCATGTTGGTGAAGTTCTCAGCAATGATTTGTTCAAGAACCCCTTCGACTCCTTTCTCTCTCTCTTCTTCCTCTGGGACTCCTATGATACGGATATTGTTTCTTTTGAGTGCATCGCTCAGCTCTCGAATTCTCCCTTCCTGTTCCTGGATCAGCTTCTCTCCCTTTTTATCTGCTTCCTCTTTTTCAATGATTTTGTCTTCTAAGGCACTAACTCTTTCCTCTACCTCTTCAATCCGTGCTGTGGCTGCTTCCAGTTTCCCCTGTATTTCTTCTAATTTCTTCTTTAATTCTTCCTGACCGTTTTTAAGGTCCTTGAACTCTGCCGCGCGGGACCCCTTGCATTCTTCTAAGCTTTTTTCAAGGCCAGCGATTAGTTTTATGATTGTTATTCTATATTCATGTTCTGTTATGTTGCTTATGTCTGTTTTCATTAATTCTTGAGCTGTCACTGCTTCTTGTGGATTCTTTTGAGGAGAATTCTTCCGTCTCGTCATTTTGGCTGGATGTGTTTTGGGTTGTTTCTTGAAGTTGCCCTGGAAAGGAAAACAGACTGACAGACACACAGAAAACAGAAATACTCAGACGTACTAACAAATGATACAGACAAGCGGTTCACAACAGCAAAAAGAATAACAAATGAGACTCTGAGGACAATGTCCTGAAATACCAGCTACACGGTAAGGACAGGGTGTGTACTGTGCTGGTGGCAGAGCGTCTACAGAGAGAATAATGACAGTTCCAGGGGAAAGAAGGAAATGGTCTTTGCCTGGGTAGAGTGGCTAAAGAGCTTAATCCAGACTGAGAGAAATCAGAATAAGGACGGTTACAAGGAAAAAGGAATGAAGACAGAAATTGCTCGGGTGAGATTATGTGGCCTGGTTATTCCAGAGAGAGAATAAGGGAAGTACAGAAGGAGATGAAAAACATGCCTTTAGAGAGTGGAATAAGATTTTGTTTAAGTCAGCCAGGCCTCTGGATAGTCAGCTCAGGAGTGGGGATCAGTAAGAAGAATAACGGGGAGCATCTATTTTAAAAAGAAATGACCTGGAGTTACTCCAGGCAGCGGTCTGGACTTGGCCTCTGTAGCTCCCGCGGAGAAGTGTCACTCCTGCGCAGATGGGCGTGATTTAGTGTAGGCGGGAGTTCTCCACTGAGGTAGGGATGGCTCTGGGAGTGACTTCCTGGGGCTGGTGCTTGTGGGCCCGTAAGACAACAATGGCGTCCCTTCCGTCCTTTGTTCCCAGTCCCAGGGCTTCCACTCGCCCCCTTGTTTGTGTCCTTACTCCGCTATGGGCACCGGCGCAGTGCGGTCCACTGGAAGGTGGGCGCCTGCCTGCTTGCCACCCCCCAACCTTCTGCAAATGTGTCAGGGTTAGAGGTGCTCCACAGGCGACTGAGGGCACCCCCGGCAGCCGGTCGCGCTGAGGGCTCCCCGCTCACCTGGCCGGGGCGACTTGTGCGCACTCCCCACTCAGGCGACCGCGGTAGCGGCAGTCCCAGCGTTTGATCGCACCCCACAGGGCCCTCCGCGGCGACTAGCGCCTGATCCGGGCTCCGGCGGGCAGCGGCAATGGTCCCCGGTCACCGGCTCTCCAGGGGATGGTGGCGTGACTGGCGCACAATCCCTGTTGAGGTGGTCCCAGCGATGCAGCGGTCTCAGCAGTTTTTCGCTTTCCACCGGGCGCCCCAGCGGCGACTAGCGCGCACTCCCCTTCCGCCAGCAGCAGAGTGGCGGTCCAGCTGTTTTTTGCTCGCCACCTAGTGCGGCGGCGACTAGCGCGCACTCCCCGCTCCCGGCAGCAGCCTGCGATCCCCAAGTTCTTCATAGATTTTAGATACTAGTCCTCTATCTCATATGTCATTTGCAATTATCCTTTTCAATTCCGTTGATTGTCTATTAGTTTTATTTGTTGTATCCTTTGCCCTGCAGAAACCTTTTATCTTGATGAGGCCTCAGTAGTTCATTTTTGCTTTTAATTACCTTGCCTTTGTAGATGTGTTGAGTAAGAAATTGGTGCAACTTAAGTCAAAGAGGTTTTTTCCTGCTTTCTCCTCTAGGATTTTGATGGTTTCCTGTCTCACATTCAAATCCTTCATTCATTTAGAGTTTATTTTTGTGAGTAGTGTAAGGAAGTGGTCTAGTTTCATTCTTTTGAATGTTGCTGTCCAGTTCTCCCGGCAACATTTATTAAAGAGGGTGTCTTTTTTCCATTGGATACTCTTTCCCGCTTTGTCAATTTTAGTTGGCCATATAGTTGCAGGTCCATTTCTGAGTTTTCTATTCTATTCCATTGGTCTATGTGTCTGTTTTTGTGCCAATACCATACAGTCTTGATGATTACCGCTTTGTAGTAGAGGTTAAAGTCTGGGATTGTGATGCCTCCTGACTTGTTTTTATTCTTCAGTATGACTTTGGCTATTCGGGTTCTTTTGTGGTTCCATACAAATTTTAGGATTGTTTGCTCTAGCTTTGAGAAGAATGCTGGTGCAATTTTGATTGAGATTGCATTGAAAGTGTAGATTACTTTGGGTAGTATTGCCATTTTAACGATATTTATTCTTCTAATCCATGAGCATGGGATGTTTTTGTATTTCCTTGTGTCTTCCTCAATTTCCTTCATAAGTTTTTATAGTTCTCAGCATAAAGATCTTTTACATCATTGGTTAGGTTTATTCCTAGGTATTTTATGGTTTTCCGTGCAATCATGGATGGGATTAGTTTCTTTATTTCTCTTTCTGCTGCTTCATTGTTGGTGTATAGAAATGGCACATATTTCTGTACATTGATTTTGTATCCTGCAACTTTGCTGAATTCATGGATCAGATCTAGTAGGCTTTTGGTGGATTCTGTTGGGTTTTCCATGTAAAGTATTATGTCATCTCCAAAAAAGTAAAAGTATGACTTCGTCTTTGCCAATCTTGATGCCTTTTATTTTGTTTTGTTTTCTGATTGTTGATGCTAGGACTTCCAACACTATGTTAAATAGGAGTGGCAAGAGTGGACACCCCTGTCGCTTTCCTGATCTCAGGGGAAAGGCTCTCAGTTTTTCCCCATTGAGGATGATATAACTGTGGACTTTTCATAAAAGGATTTTATGATGTTTACGTATATCCCTTCTATCTCGACTTTCTCGAGGGTTTTTATTAGGAAAGAGTGCTGTGTTTTGTCAAATGCTTTTGCATCCATTGACAAGATCATATGGTTCTTATCTTTTCTTTTGAGAATGTGATGAACCACGTTGATTGATTTGCGAATATTGAAACAGTCCTACAACCCAGGGATGATTCCTACTTGATCATGGTGAATAATTTTTTTATATGCTGTTGGATTCGATTTGCTAGTATCTTGCTGAGATTTTTTGCATCCATGTTTATCAGGGATATTGGCCTGTAATTCTCTCTTTTTTTTTTTTTTTTGCTGGGACTTTATCTGGTTTTGGAATCAAAGTGATGCTGGCTTCATAGAATGATTCTGGGAGTTTTCCTTCCGTTTCAATTTTTTGGAACATCTTGAGGAGGATAGGTATTAACTCTGTTTTAAATGTCTGGTAAAATTGCCCAGAGAAGCCATCTGATCCAGGGATTTTATTTGTTGGGAGATTTTTGATAACTGATTCTATTTCTTCACTAATTATGGGTCTATTCAAATTTTCTCTTTATTCCCGTTTGAGTTTTGGTAGCGTGTGGCTATTTAGGAATTTGTCCATTTCTTCCAGGTTGCCGAGTTGGTTGCATATAATTTTTCATAGTATTCTCTGACAATCACTTGTGTTTCTGGGGGATTTGTTGTAATCACTCCCTTTTCGTTCGTGATTTTATCTTTTTGATATTTCTCTCATTTCTTTTTGAGGAGCCTGGCTAGAGGTTTGTCTATTTTGTTTATTTTTCCAAAGAACCAGCTCTTGGTTTCACTGATCTCTTCCACTAATTTTTCTGTTTCCATATGATTAATTTTGCCTTGATCATTGTTATTTCTCTCTTTCTGCTGGGTTTGGGTTGTCTTAGTTGTTTGCTTCTAGTTCCTTAAGACGCACTGTTAGAATTTGTGTTATTGATTTTTCTTGTTTCTTGAGGTGGGACCGGACTGCAATATATTTCCCTCTCAAGACTGCCTTTACTGCATCCCAAAACATTTAGATTGTTGTATTTTCATTTGTATTTGTTTCCATGTATTTTTTAATATCTTCTATGATTACTTGGTTGACCCACTTGTCTTTTAGTAAGTTGTTCTTTAGCCTCCATGTTTTTGGGGATTTTCAAGGATTTTTCCTGTGATTGATTTCAAGTTTCAAAGCGTTGTGTTCTGAAAGTGTGTACGGTATGATCTCAATTCTTTTATATTTATTCAGAGCTTCCCTGTGCTCCAGAATGTGGTCTATCTTGGAAAATGTACCATGTACATTTGAGAACAATGTAGATTCCTTTGCTTCTGGATGAAGGACCCTGAAGATGTCAGTTAGGCCCATCTGTTCTAATGTGTCATTTAGGGCCATTGTTTCTGTGGTGATATTCTGTTTTGTGGATCAATCCAATGCTGAGAGTGCAGTGTTAAGGTTCCCTACTATTAGGACATTTTTATCTATAAGATTGCTTATGTTTGTGATTAGTTGTTTTACAAATTTGGGTGCCCCCAAATTCGGCGCTGGACAGTCTCTGTGATTATTATATAATGTCCTTCTTCATCTCTTATTACATCGTTTATTTTAAAGTCTAGTTTTTCTGACATAATGTGGCTACTCCAGCTTTCTTCCGACTTCCAGTAGCATGGTAGATAGTTCTCCATCCCCTCACTTTCTATCTGAAGGTGTCCTCAGGTCTAAGATGAATCTCTCGAAGAGAGCAAAAAGATTGGTCTTGTTTTTTAATCCATTCTGTTACCCTGGGCCTTTTGATTGGAGCATTTAGTCCATTTACATTCAGTGTTATTATTGAAAAATATGGGTTTAGAGTCTCTGTCTTATCTGTAGGTTTCGTACTTGTAAGGCTGTCTCTGGTAGTTTGTGTTCTTTGCACACTTTCCCTCATAGAGTGCCCCTAGGAGCTCTTGTAGTGCTGCCTTATTTGCAATGATTTCTTTCAGTTTTTGTGTGTTGGGGAAAACCTTAATCTCTCCTTTCATTCTGAATGACAGGCTAGCTGGAAACAGAATTCTTGGTTGCATATCCTTCCTGTTCATCACATTGAAGGTATCCTGCCATTGCTTTCTGGCCTCCCAAGTTTCTTTAGATAAGTCTGCTACAATCCTTATGTGTCTACCTTTGTATGTTAATGCCCATTTTTCCCTTGCTGCCTTCAGAATTTTCTCTCTGTCCTTATTTTTTGCCAGTTTTACTGTGATGCGTCATGCAGAAGATCTATTCAAATTACGTCTGAGTGGAATTCTCTGTGTCTCTTCAATTTCCATGCCCGTTGCCTTCCTCATGTTGGGGAAGTTCTCAACAATGTTTCGTTCAAGTATCTCTTCAACTCCCTTCTCTCTCTCTTCTTCCTCTGGAATTCCTATGATATGGATGTTGCTCCATTTGAATGCATTGATCAGCTCTGAATTCTCTTTTCGTGTTCCTGAATCGGCTTCTCTCTTTTTCTTTCTACTACCTCTTTTTGAATAATTTTATCTTCTAATTCACTTATTCTCTCTTCTGCCTCTTCAATCTGCACTGTGGCTGTTTCCAATTTGTTTTCCACCTCATTCAATGCATTCTTTAATTCCTCCTGACCGTTTTTAAGGTCCTTGATCTCTGCTGCAAGGTACCCCTTGCATTCATCTATGCTTTTTTCAATCCTAGCGATTAGTCTTATGTTTATCATTCTATATTCCTGTTATGTTATGTTTCTCATATCTGTTTTCATCAATTCTTGAGCAGTCACTACTTCCTGTAGTTTCTTTTGAGAAAAATTCCTCCATTTTATCATTTTGGCTAGGAGTGTTTTAGTTTGTTTCTTAAGGTCGCCCTGGAAACGAAAAAAGACCGACAGACAAAAAGAAAACAGAAACACTCAAACGTACCAACAAATGATAGAGACAAGCGGTTCACAAGAGAAAAAAAGAATAACAAATGACACTCTCAGGGCGTATGTCCTGAAGTAGAAGCTACACGTTAAGGACAGGGTGAACAGTTTGATGATGGCAGAGCATGTACAGAGAAAATAGTGACAGGTGCAGGGGGAAGAAGAAAATGGACTTTGCCCAGGTAGAGCGACTGAAAAGCTTAATCCAGACAGAGAGAATTCAGAATAAGGACAAATGCAATGAAAAAGGAATGAAGATAGATGTTTCCCAGATGAACTATGTGGCCTGGTTATTCCAGAGAGAGAGATAGGAAAGTACAGATGGAGATGTAGAACATGCCTTGAGTACTGGTTAAAAGTCTATTTAAGCCAGCCAATACCCCAAATGGCCAACTCAGGGGTGGGGATCGGTAATAAGGAGAAAGGAATGCATATATGTAAAAAAGAAGAAATGACCTGGAGTTAGTCCATGCAGCAGTCTGTATTTGGCATCTGCAGCTCCCACTGAAAGGTGTCTCTACTGTGACGAGGGGCATGGTTTGTTGTAGGCGGGTCCCGCCTCCACTCCCGGGGGAATGTCTTCAGGGGTGGGTTCCTGGGGCCAGTGTTTTTGGGCTAGAGGACAACGATGGTGTCCCCCCAGTCCCTTCTTCCCAGTCCTGGGGTCTCTAAACACCCCTTTATTTTGGTTCTCACTCTGCTATTGGCGCCGGTATAGTGCGTTTTGCTGGGTGGTTGCGTGCCCCGTGCACTCTCTACTTGCTACACCAAGATTTGCTGTAAATTGTGTGCCTGGGTTAGAAGCAATCCGCAGTCGGCAGCACCTCTGTGTGACGTGGGCTGACTGGGCCGCCATGACAGTTCCAGTGGGAAGAGAGTTCTGCTGAGAGTTCTGCTGTTAGCAACAGAACTTCTCTTCAAAATCCCTGCCTCTTGGTCTCTTTCTCTCTGTTCAGTTTTTCTCACATTCAGAAGTGGCCTGCTCTGCACTTTCACGGGTTTCTCTGAAGAAGGCTCTTCCTCCCCTCAGTTCAGTACCCCACAGATCGTTTTATCCGTTTCACATTGAACTCACTTTTCCTGGGGCGTTTTCTGGGTTTTGCTTTCTGTTCCTTGTAGACTGCAACACCTTTCCTCCCTGACTCTTGGGGTTGAGAGTCCTTTGGTTTCAGTATTTCTTAGTTTAAAAGGCAAGGGGAATACTGGGTCCCCCTACTCCTCTGACATGTTGGCCCTTCTCTGCAAATTCTCAAAATAGACTTTAAAAAAAGACTGTAATGGAGAAAAAGAAGGAAACTTTGTTATAATATAGGAGACAATACAAAAAGAAGATATAACACTCGTAAACATTTATGCACCCAACATGGATGTACCCAAATACACAAAATGGTTAATAACAAACATATATATGTTTTCCTATAGGAAAAATTGATAATAACAAATAATACTTTGGGAGTTTAACACTCCACTTCATTAATGGACAGATCGTATCAACAGAAAATCAACAAGGAAACAATGGCTTTGAATGACACGCTGGACTAAATGAATTTAAAAGATATATTCAGAACATTCCATCCTAAAACAGCAGACTATACATTCTTTTCAAGTGCACATGGAACATTCTCCAAAATAGATCACATATGAAGTCACAAAACAAACTTCAACAAGTTCAAGAAGATCAAAATCATATCATGCATATTTTATGAACACAGCGCTATGAAACTAGAAGTCAACCAGACGGGAAAAAAAAAAAAAAAAACATGTAAAGACCACAAATACATGGAGGTTAAGCAACATGTTACTAAGAATAAATTGGTCAATGAGGAAAAAAAAGAAGAAATACAAAAGTACTTGAAAACAAATGAAAATGAAAACAACAGTTCAAAACATCTGGGATGCAGCAAAGGTAATTCTAATAGGGAAATTTTTAGCAATGTAGGCCTACCTCAAAAAGCAAGAAAATTCTCAAACAACCTAGACTTACATCTGAAGGAGCTGGGAAAAGAACAGAAAACAAAGCCTAAAGCCAGAAGATGGAAGGAAATAATACAAATTAGAGCATAAGTAAGTGATATAGAAACTAAAAAACAACAACAACGAAAAAAATTAAAAAAGAAAGATGGCACAGTTTCATGAAACCTGGAACTGGTATTTTGAAAACATCAATAAATTTGATAATCCTGTAGTTAACTTACCATAAAAAACGAAGAGAGAAAAAGAGAGACAGAGAGAGAAAGGACTCAAATAAATAAAATCACAAATGAGAAAGGAGATATAACAATCGACATCCCAGGTATACAATCATAAGAGAATATTATGAAAAACTATATGCCAAATAATTGGGCAAACTAGAAGAAATTGATAAATTTCTAGAAACATATAAACTACCAAAAGTAAAAAATTAAGAAATTAAAGAAAATAAAAAAACCAATAAGCAGAAAAAAATGACTCTTCCATCAACAAACTCACAACAAAAAAAGTCTAGGATCAGATTTCTTCATAGACTAATTCTACCAAACATTTAAAAAATAATACCTATTCTTCTCAAACTATTCTATAAAATAGAAACAAGAGAAAAAACTTCCAAATTCATTTTATGAGGCCAGCATTATCCTGATACCAAACCCAGAAAAAGCCATCACTAAAAAAAAGTACTGCAGGCCAATATTCCTGAGAACATAGATGCAAAACTCCACAAAGGTCTAGTAAAACTAATTCAACAATACATTTTAAAAAATCATTTACTATGATCAAGTGTGACTTATTTCTGGGTTTCAAGATTGGTTCAATACTCAAAAATCAATCAGTGTGATACATCGCATCCATAGGAGAAAGTATAAGAGCCATATAATCATTTAAATAGGTGCAGAAAAAGCAATTTAAAAAGTACAACATCCATTCATGATAAAACACTCAGCAAACTAGGTTTAGAGGGAACATACCTCAGCATAATAAAGGCCTTTTATTAAGAACAACAGCTTTAATGGGGAAAAACTGAGAGCTTTTTCCCTAAGGTTGAGAACAAAACAAGGATATCCACTTTCACCACTTTTACTCAACATAGTACTGGAAGTCATAGTCACAGCAATTAGACAATAGAAAGAAAAAAAGGACATCCAAATCGATAGGGAAGTAATAAGTTTTCACTCTTTGCAGATAACATGATACTCTATATAGAAAACCCCAAAAGACTCCACCAAAATGCTATTAGAACTGATAAATGAATTCAGTAAAGTCACCCAATACAAAATCAATGTATACAGATCTGTTGTATTTCTATACAACACTAATAAAGCAGTATAAAGAGAAATTAAGAAAACAATACCATTTACAATTGCACTAACAATAATAAAATCCCTAGGAGTAAACTTAACTAAAAAGGTGAAAGACCTGTAGTCTGAAAACTATACAATCTCGACGAAAGAAATTAAAGATGACATAAAGAAATGTAAAGACATTCCATGCTCAAGGATTGGAAGACCAAATATTGTTAAAACACCTGTATTACCCAAAGCAATCTACACATTTAATACAATTCTTATCAAAATACCAACAGCATTTTTCATTGAGGCAAAACAAAGAATCTCAAATTTGTATGGAACCACTAAAATCCCCAAATAGCTAAAGCAACCTTGAAAAAGAAAATCAAGGGTGAAGGCATCACCATTCTGGACTTCAAGTTATATTACAAAGCTCTAGTGATGAAGACAGTATGGTAGTGGCACAAAAATAGATACATAGATCAATAGAGCAGAATAGAAAACTCCAAAATGAACTCAAAACTATATGGCTAATTAATCTCTGACAAATCAGTAAAGAATATCCAATGGGAAAATGATCGTCTCTTTAAGAAATAGTGTTGGGAAAACTGAACAGCAACATGCAAAAGAATGAAATTGGGCCACTTTCTTACAACCATGCACACATATAAATTCAAAATGGATTAAGGACCTAAATGTGAGATAGGAACCATAAAAATCCTAGAAAAGAACACTATTGGTATCTTCTTTGCCATCAGTTATAGTAACTTCTTCCTAAATATGTCTCCTGAGGCAAAGGAAACAAAAGAAAAAATAAAGTATTAGGATTTCATCAAAACAACAAGCTTCTGCACAGTGAGGGAAACAATCAACAAAACTAAAAAGCATCCTATGGAATGGGAATACACATATGCAAGTGACATATTTGATAAGGTGTTAGTATCCAAAATATATAAAGAACTTACCAAACTCAAACCCCAAAAACTAAATAATCCAATTAAGAAATGGACAAATGACAGGAACAGACATTTCTCCAGATGGCCTACAGACATATGAAAAGATGCTGAACATCACTTATCATCAGGAAAATGAAATATAAAAGTACAATGAAACATCACCTCACACCTGTCAGAATGACTAAAATAAGCAACACAGGAAGCAACTGGTGTGGGTGAGGATATGGAATAAAAAGAACACTCATGCACTGTTGGTGGGGATGCATACTGGTGCAGCTACTGTGGAAAACAGTTTGGAGGTTCATCTAAAAGTGAAAAATAGAACTACATTTTGATCTGATTATTGCACAATTGGTATTTAGCCAAATAGTACAAGAACACTAATTCAAAGTGATGTATGCACCCCGATGTTTAAAGCAGCATCATTTACATTAGTCAAGATACAGAAGCAGCACAAGTGTCCATTCATAAGTGAATGGAAAAGGAAGAAGTGGTATATTTATACAATGGAATGATATTCAACCATAAAAAATGAATGAAATATTGCCTTTTGCAGTGACATTGATGGAGGAAGAGAGTAAACTGCTAAGCAAAATAAGTCATAAAAGGACAAATACCATTCATATGTGGAATTTAAGAAACAAAGCAAACTAGCAAAGGGAAAAGAGACAGATGGAGAGAAATCCAAGAAACAGACTCTTATTTTTTAAGAACAAATTGATAGTTACCAGAAGGGATTGTGGTGAGAGGATAGGTTAAATCGGTAATACGGAGTAAAGAAAGCATTTGTCGTCAGTAGCACATTTGATGTTTGGATGTGTTGAATCACTCTTGTACACCTGAAACTAATATAGCACTGTATGTTAACTAACTGGAAGTAAAATAAAAACAAAAAAATAGTTTAATAATTGTAGCCCTGACATTTAGGTCTAGCATCCATTTTAATTAAATTCTATATTTAATTTTATACATAATTAACTTGTAATTAATTAAATTATATGTATATTTTAATATATAATTAATATAATTAATTATAATACTGTAGCTTTTTAAAAATTCAGATATAATTGAAATAAAATATTGTATTAGTTTCAGGTGTACAGCATAATGATTTGATATATATGTATATTGTGAAATAATCACTACAATAGCCTAGTTAACAACTATCATATGCATAATTATAATTTTTTTCTCGTGGTGAGAAATTTTAAGATCTACTCTCTTAACAACTTTCGAATGTACAAAAAGGTATTATTAAATTTTGTACATTACATCTCCAGGACTTACTGATTTTACAACTGAAAGGACATATCTTTTGACCACCTTCACAAATTTCACCCATTCCCACCCTCCACCACTGGTAACCATCAATCTTTTCTTTGTATCCATTATTTTTTATTTCATTTATAAGTGAGATCATATGCTATACGTCTTTCTCTGTATGACCTATTTCACTTAGCACAATGGCCTCACAGTAAATCCTTGTCAAAAATGTGATTTCCTTTTTTATGGTTGAATTATACATATATATGCATATAATACATACATACATAATGTTTTCACTTATCCATTGATGGACATTTGTTTCTATAATTGGGTATTTTAAATAATGCTGCAGTCAATGTGGGTGTGAAGATGTCTTTTTGAGATAGTATTTTCATTTCCTTTAGATAAATACATAAGAGAAGAATTGCTGGATATATGGTAGTTTTAGTTTTAATTATTTGAGGAAGCTCTACACTGATTAGCATAGTGGCTGCCCCAATTTACCTTTACAACAATAGTCCACAAGACATCTCTTTTCTCTACATCCTTGCTGGCACTTTTCTTTTCTTTTCTTTTCTTTTCTTTTCTTTTCTTTTCTTTTCTTTTCTTTTCTTTTCTTTTTCTTTTCTCTTTTCCTTTCCTTTTCTTTTCTTTTCTCTTTTCCTTCCTTTCCTTTCCTTTCCCTTCCTTTCCTTTCCCTTCCCTTCCATTTCCTTACCTCTCCTTTCATCTCTCCTCTCCTTTCCTCTTCTCTCCTATTCTCCTTTCTTTTGTCTGTTTTTTTTTTTTTTTCACAGCAGTCATTCTAAGAGATGTGAGGTGGGTGATTCGCGTTTCCCTGATGATCAGTGATGTTTCACACCTTTTTATATCCCTGTTGGCCATCTGTACATCGTTTGGGAGAGGTGTCTACTTATGTCCTGTGTCCACTTTTTAATTTGGTAGCTTGTTTTGGGTTTTTTGACACTAAGTTGTGTAAGTTCTTTATGTATTTTAGATATTAATCCTTTATCAGATGTGTAATTTGAAAATATCTTCTTCCATTAAGTAGGTTGCCTTTTCATTTTGTTGATAGTTTCCTTTGCTTTGCAAAAGCGTTTTAGTTTTATATAATTCAATATGTTTATTTTTTTGTTTTTGTTGTCCTTGCCTGAGGAGAATAATCCAAGAAATATTGGTAAAACTGATGTCAAAGAGCTTACTGCTTACGTTTTCTTCCAGTTGTTTTATGATTTTAGTACTTACATTCAAGTCTGTAATCCATTTTGAATTTATTTTTGTATGTAGTGTAAAATAGTGTTCTAGTTTTATTTTTAGATTTTTGCATGTGACTATACAATTTTCCTCGCACCACATATTAAAGAGACTGCTCTTTTTCTATTCTATGTTCTTGTCTATTTTTTCATGAGTTAATTGACCATATTCTGGGTTTATTTCTTTTTTTTTTTTTTTTTTTAGTTTTTTTTTACTTAACATTTATTCATTTTATAAGAGACAGCACAAGTGGGAGAGGGGCAAAGAGAGAGGAAGACACAGAATCTGAAGCAGGCTCCGGTCTCTGAGTTGTCAGCACAGAGCCTGATACGGGGCTTGGACTCACAAACTGTGAGATCATGACCTGAGAAGAAGTTGGACATTTAATTGACTGAGCCACCCAGGCGCCCCACCTGGGTTTATTTCTGTGCTGTCTAGTCTATTCCATTGACGTGTCTGTTTTCATTTCAGTAACACATTGTTTTGACTAATATAGCTTTGTACTTTGGTTTGTAATCAAGGATCTTAGTTCCTCTAGCTTTCTTCTTTCTCAAGATCACTTTGACTATTTGGGGTGTTTTGCTATTCTATAGAAATTTTAGAATTTTTTTTGTTTTAGTTTTGTGAAAACTTCCGTTGGTGTTGTGATAGAGATTATATTGAATTTGTAGATTGCTTTGGATAGTATAGACATTTGATCAGTATAAATTCTTTCAGGCCATGTGTATGGAATATTTTTCCATTTAACTGTGTCATCTTCAGTTTTCTTCATCAATTTCTTATAGTTTAAAGAGTACAATTCTTTCACTTTCTGGGTCAATATATCTAGTTATTTTATTTTTTATCAAATTATAAATGGGATTATTTTCTAAATTTTTCTTTTCGATGACCACTACCGTATGAAATTAATGTATATTTATATTTTTTATCATACATCCTTATTGAATTCATTTATTAATTCTAATAATTTTTGATGGGACACTTAAAGTTTTCCATATATAGTGTCATGTCATCTGGAAATAGTGATAACATTCCTTTTTCCTTTCCAATTTCGATGACTTTTATTTCTCTTAGTTGCTTAATTGTTGTGGCTAGAACTTCCAATATTCTGTTAAATAAAAGTGGAAAAGTGGACACCTTGTCTTGTTCCTGATCTTAAATGAAAATCTTTCATGTTTTCACCGTTGAGTATGATGTTAGCTGTGGGCTTCTCATTATGTCATTTATTATGTTGAGGCAAGTTGCTTCTATAGTCACTTTTTGAGAATTCTTATCATAAATGAATATTGAATTTTTTTCTCATTTTCTGCATGTATTGACATGATCATGTGCCTTTTATCCTTTTTTGTTGTTGTTAATGTGGTGTATCAAGTTTATTGATTTGTGATTGTGGAACCAATCTTTCATCCCTGTAATAAAGCCTTCTTGATTGTGATTTATGATGCTTCATACATTTGTTGAACTTTGCTAATATTTGTTGAGGGTATTTGCATATATGTTCATCAAGGATATTGGCCTATAGTTTTCTTTTTTTGTAATTTATTTGTCTGCTTTTGATATCAGGATAATGCTGGCCTTGTAAAATGAGTTTGGGAGTTTGATTTTTAATTTTTTTTAATGTTAATTTGTTTTTGAGAGAGAGAAACAGACAGATGAGAGCAGGGGGGTGGGGCAGAGAGAGAAGGAGACACAGAAACCAGAGCAGGCTCCAGTGTCTGAGTTGTCAACACAAAGACCGACGGATGGCTAGAACCCACAAACCGTAAGATCATGACCTGAAGCCGAAGTCAGATGCTTAACCAACAGAGCCACCCAGGTGCCCCAGGAGTATGATTTTTTTTCTTATTTTTTTGAAATATTTGAGAAATACAGATGTTAACTCTTCTTTAAATGCTTAGTAGAATTCACTTATGGAGTCATCTGGTCCTGGACTTTTAACTTTTGGGAGTTTGGAAGTACGGATTCAGTTTCATTTCTTGTAATAGATCTCTTCAGATTTTCTACCTTCATTGATATTTAGTCTTGGAAGGTTGTGTGTTTCTAAGAATACATCCATTTCTTTCAGGTTTTCAAATCTGTTGGTTTATAATTGTAATCTCTTATGAGTATTTTTTATTTCTGTGGTGTCAGTTGTAGCTTCTGTTTAATTTCTAGTGTTATTTATTCGGGCCCTCTCTTTTTTTCTTCATCAGTCTGGCTAGAGATTTTGATTATGCTTATCTTTTAAAAGAACCAAATTTCCCTTTCATTGATCATTAAAAAAATTAATGTTTATTTATTTTTGATAGAGAGAGAGAGAAAGAGAGAGAGAAGGAGTGCGAGCAGGGGAGGGGCAGAGAGAGGGGGATACACAGAATCTGAAGCAAGCTCTGAGTCATCAGCACAGAGACAGACATGGAGCTAGAACTCATGGACCACAAGATCATGATCTGAGCTGAAGTCAGACACTAACAGACTGGGCCCCTGGGCACCCTTCATTGATCTTTTTTATTATTTTTATTTTAGTCTCTGTTACCTTTATTTCCCATTTGATGTTTATCATTTTCTTTCTTTTACTAACATTGGGATTTTTTTTCTTTTTTAATTTCTTTCAGGTGAGAAGTCAGATTATTTATTTGGGATTTTTCTTGTTTCTTTTTTTTTTCTTATCTTTTTTTTTTCTAAATGTTTATTTATGAGAGAGAGGGAGAGAGAGAGAGAGAGAGAGAGCGGGGGAGGGGCAGACACAGAGGGAGACGCAGAATCCAAAGCAGGCTTCAGGTTCTGAGCTGTCAGCACAGAGCCTGACATGGGGCTCGAAACCACAAACCATGAGATCACGACCTGAGCTGAAGTCAGACACTCAACCAACTGAGCCACTCAGGCGCCCCTTCTTGTTTCTTGAGGTAGACCTGTATCACTTAGAACTAAGTATTTCACTTAGAACTCCCATTGATTTTGAAAACAAGTATTTTCGTTTGAATTTGTCTCAAGGTATTTTTTCATTTCCACTTTGATTTATCCATTGATTAATTGATTGTTCAGTGGCGTCTTGTTTACTATTAACATGTTTGTGTTTTTTTTCCAGTTTTCTTATTGTAATTACTTTCTAGTTTCATACTGTTGTACACAGAAAAGTTTCTTTATATGATTTATCTCTTTTTGTATTTATTGAGACTTGTTTTGTGACAACATATGATATATCCTGGAACATATTCCATGTATAATTGAAGAGAAATTACATTCTGCAGGGTTTTTTGGGGGAAACATTCTGTATACATGTATTAAGTCCATCTGGTCTCAGGTGTTCTTTATGGCTATTGTTTCCTTTTCGATTTTCTGTCTAGATGACTTATCCCTCTATATAAGTGGGGTATTAAGTTCTCCTATTTTATTGCTGTCTTTTTCTCCCTTTATGTCTGTTGATATTTGCTTCATATATTCAGGTGTTTCTAGGTTGAGGGCAAAAATATTTATAAATGTTAAATTCTCTTCTTGAAGTAACTCCTTTATCATTATGTCATGTCCTTTTTTAAATTTTTGTTATTCTCTTTGTTTTAAAGTCTATTCCGTGTGAGATGAGTATTACTACCTTAGCTTTCCTTTGTTTTCATTTGCATGGAATATTCTTTTCCATCTCTCGACTTTAATTCTGTTTGTATCTTTTGATTTGAAGTGAGTCTCTTTTTTTTTTAACATTTATTTATTTTTGAGAGATAGAGACAGAGCACGAGCAGGGGAAGGGCAGAGAGTGAGGGAGACACAGAATCTGAAGCAGGCTCCAGGCTCTGAGCCATCAGCACAGAGCCGGATGCGGGACTCGAACCCACAGACCGCGAGATCATGACCTGAGCTGAAGTCGGCCGCTTAACCGACTGAGCCACCCAGGTGCCTCTGAAGTGGGTCTCTTATAGGTAGCAATAAGCAGAAGATTTTAATCCATCGAGCCACCCTTTGTCTTCTGATAGGAGCATTTCATCCATTTAAATATAAAGTAATGATAAATTGGACTTGTTGCCATTTTGTTAATTGTTTTCTGTTCATTTTTGTAGTTCTTTTTGTTTCTTTCTTTTCTTGGTGACTTCCCTTGTGGTTTGATGCTTTTTTTGTAATGTTATGTTTGAGTTATTTTTCTATTTTCTGTATCTATTGTAGGTTTTTCTTTTGTGGTTGCCATGAGGTTTATATATATTTATTTGTGTGTGTGTATGCTTATTTTATTTTATTTTTATTTTTTTATAATTTATTGTCAAATTGATTTCCATACAACACCCAGTGCTCATCTGACCTACATGTAAATAACAGTCTATTTTAAGTTGATCATAACTTAAAGTCAAATGCATTCTAAAGGCACTACATTTTTCTTTATCCCCCAATGTTTTATATTTGAAATTTATGTTACACCTTTTCATTTTGTATATGCCTTGACTACTTTATTGTAATAATAGTTGATTATACTAATTCTGATGTTTAAGCTTTATCCTAGCTTATGAAGTGGTTGATCACTATCTTTACTATATATTTGCCTTTACCTGTGAGATTTTTTAATTATATATTTTCTTATTTCTAGTTGAAGCATTTTCTTTTCCACTTAATGAAGACCCTTTGAAATTTCTCATAAGTTTGGTTTAGTGGGGTTGAACTCCTTAAGTTTTTCTTTCTCTGGGAAAATATTTAACTATCTAATAGTTCTGAATGATAATATTGCCATGTAAGGTAATCTTGATCATAGGTTTTTCCCTTTCACCACTTTACAGATATACTGCTTCTCCCTTCTGGCCTGCAATGTTTCTGGTGAAATATAAGCTGTTAATTTTCTGGAGTTCTGCCTGTATGTGATCAATTGCTTTTCTCCTGCTGCCCTCAAGACTCATTCTTTAAATTTTATCTTTTTAATTATATTATATCTAGGTGCGTATCTCTTTTTTTGTGTTCTTTCTTTAAAATTTAAATTTTAGCTGGCCAACATACAGTGCAATATTGATTTTGGGAGTAGAGTTCAGTTATTCATCACTTACATACAACCTAAGGCTCATCACAACACATGCCCTCTTTAATACCCATCATCCATGTAGCCCATCTCCCAGTCATCTCCTTTCATCAATCCTCAGTTCGTTCTCTATTGGTAAGACATTCTAGTGGTTTGTTTCCCTCTCTTCCCCTCCCCACTTACCATGTGTTCATCTGTATTGCTTCTTAAATTCCACTTATGAGTGAAATCATGTGGTATTCGTCATTCTCTGATAGACATATATTGCCTAGCATAATACATTCTACCTCCACCCACATCATTGCAAATGGCAGGAATTCATTCTCCTTGTTGGCTAAGTATAATATTCTATTATATATATATGTATGTATAAATATATGTATACATATATGTATGTATACACATACACACGCACAACTTCTTTATCCATTTTCAGTTGATGGACATTTAGGCTCTCTTCATAGTTTGGCTCTTCTTGATAATGCTGCTATAAACATTGGGGTGCATGTACCTCCTTCAAACCTGTTTTTTGTATCCTTTAGGGAAATACCTAAGAGTGCAATGGCTGGATCGTAGGGTAATTCTATTATTAGTTTTTGAAGAACATCCATATTGTTCTATAGAGGGTCTAAAACAGTTTGCATTGCCACCAACAGTCCAAGAGCATTCCCCTTTATTCACATCTTCACCAACACTTTTGATTCTTGTGTTTTTAATTTTAGCCATTCTGACTGGGGTGAGGTGGTATATCATTGTAGTTTTGATTTGTATTTCCCTGATGATGAATGATGTTGAGCATCTTTTCATGTGTCTGTTAGCCATTTGTATGTTTTCCTTGGAAAAGTGTCTATTCATGTTTTATGCCCATTGTTTCACTGGATTATTTGTTTTTTGGGTGTTGAGTTTGATAAGTTCTTTATAGATTTTGGATATCAACCCTTAATCCTATATGTCATTTTTAGGTATCTTCTCCCATTCCGTAAGTTACCTTTTAGTTTTGCTGATTGTTTCCTTCGCTATGCAGAAGCTTTTTATCTTGAAGAGGTTCCAATAGTTCATTTTTTATTTTATTTCCCTTGCCTCCAGAGACATATAAAGTAAGGAGTTGCTGCAGCCAAAGTCAAAGAGGTTGTTGCCTATTTTCTCCTGTAGGGTTTTGATAGTTTATAGTCTCATATTTAGGTCTTTGATCCATTTTGAATTTATTTTTGTAGATATTGTAAGAAAGTGGTCTAGGTTCATGCTTCTGCATGTCACTGTCCAGTTTTCCCAGCACCATTTGTTGAAGAGACTTCCATTGAATAATCTCTCCTACTTGTCAAAAATTAGTTTGCCATATCTCTATGGGTCAGTATCTGGGTATTGTATTGAAAGCCATTGATCTAGGTGTCTGTGTTTATGCCAATACCATACTGTCTTGAGGATTACAGTTTTGTAGTACAGGCTAAAGTCCGGTATTTCTTCCAACTTTAATCTTGTTGTTCAACATCAATTTGACTATTCAGGGCCTTTCTTGATTCCATACAAATTTTAGGATTCTTTATTCTAGCTCTGTGAAACCCTAGTGTTGTTTTGATAGGGATTACATTGACTGTATAGATTGCTTTGGATAATATTGACATTTTGACAATAGTTGTCCTTCTAATACATGAGCATGCAATGTATTTCCTTTCTTTGTGTCTTCAATTTCTTTCATAAGCTTTCTATAATTTTCAGCATACAGATCTTATCTTTTGGGTTAAGTTTATTCCTAGGTACCTTCTAGTTTTGGGTGCATATGTAAATGGTATCAATTCCTTGATATCCATGTCTGCTGCTTCATTATTTGCATATAGAAATGCAACCAGCTTCTGTATGTTGATTTTATATCCTATGACTTTGCCGAATTCACATATCAGATCTAGCAATCTTTTGGTGGAGTCTATCAGATTTTCTATGGAGAGAATCATGTCATCTGTGAAGAGTGAGATTTTGAATTCTTCCTTGCCAACTTGGATGCCTTTTATTTCTTTTTGTTGTCTGATTGCTGAGGCTAGATTACAGTATTATGTTGCAAGATAATGGTGAGTGAATATCCCTGTCATGTTCCTGATCTTGGGAGGAAGCTCTCAGTTTTTCCCCATTAAGGATGATATAAGCTGTGAACCTTTCACATATGGCTCTTAAGATGTTAAGGCATGTTCCTTCTATCCTGACTTTTTTGAGGGTTTTTATTAAGAAACGATGTGTATTTCATTGGATGTTTTCTTCTGCATCTATTGAAAGGATCATATGGTTCTTATCCTTTATTTTATTAATGTGGTATATCACACTGATTGATTTGTGAATATTAACCAGCCCTGCAACCAAGGAATAAATCCCACCTGTTCATGGTGAATAATTATTTTAATGTACTGTTGAAATTGACTTGCTAGTATCTTGTTGAGAATTTTTGCATCAAAGTCCATCAGGGATATTGGCCTGTAATTCGCCTTTTCAATGTGGTCTTTGGGTTTGGAATCAACATAATACTTGCTTCATAGAATGAGTTTAGAAGCTTTCCTTATGGTTTTTGTTTGTTTGTTTGTTTGTTTTTTATAGGAAGTGTTCCAAGAGAATAGTATTAACTCTTCTTTAAATGTCTGGTAGAATTCCCCTGGGAAACCATTTGGCTTTGGACTCTTATTTTCTGAGAGATTTTTGACAACTGATTCAATTTTTTGCTGGTTATGGATCTTTTCAAATTTTCTGTTTCTTCCTGTTTGAATTTTGGTAGTGTGTGAGTGTCTAGGAATATATCTATTTTTTCCAGATTGTGTGATATTGGTTATGAGGTCTCTTCTTTCATTCATGATTTTATCTATTTGGGTCCTCACTATTTTCTTTTTGAGAAATTTGGCTAGGGGTTTATGCACTTTGTTTATTCTTTCCAAAAACCAGCTCTTAGTTTCATTGATGTGTCCTACTGTTTTTTTGGATCCAATATCATTAATTTCTGCTCTAATCTTTATTATTTTCCTTCTTCTGCTGGCTTCAGGCTTCATTTTCTGCTCCATATCTAGCACCTTTAGGTATAAAGTTAGGTTGTGTATTTGGGACCTTTCTTGCCTCTTGAAATAGGCCTGAATTGCAATGTATTTTCCTCTTGGAACACCATTGCTGCATCCAAATGGGTTTGGACTGTCATGTTTTCATTTTCATTTGCTTCCATGTATTCTTAAATTTCTTCTATAATTTCCTGGTTAACCCATTCATATTTTTGGTAGGATATTCTTTAATCTTCATTTATTTGAGGGCTTCCAAATTTTTCTCGTGGTTGATTTCAAGTTTCAAGCACTGTGATCTAAAAATATGCATTTTATGACCTAAAAATTTTTGTACCTGTGGAGGGATGATTTGTGACCCAATATGGGATCTATTCTCGAGAATGTTCCATGTGCACTTGAGAAGAATGTGTATTCTCCTGCTTTTCAGTGAAATGTTCTGAATATACCTGTTAAGTCCATCTGATCTAATGTGTCATTCAGAGCTATAGTTTCTTTTTTGATTTTCTACTTAAATGATCTGTCCTTTTCTATAAGTGGAGTATTAAAGTCTACTACAAATGCGTTATTATCAATAAGTTTGCTTATATTTCTTACTAATTGATATATATATTTGGGTGCTTCCATGTTGAGACTATAAATATTTCTAATTTTTAGCCCTTCTTGAAAGATAGACACCTTAATTATAATACAATGCCTTTCTTCATGTCTTGTCACAGTCTTTGTTTTAAAAATCTAGTTTGTTTGATATGAGTACTTGGCTTTCTTTTAACCTCTATTAGCCTGATAGATGGTTCCTCATCCTCACTTTCAATTTACAGGTGTCCTCAGGTCTAAAATGAGTATCTTGTAAGAATCATATAGATGGGTCTTGCTTTTTATCCATTCTGATACCCTATGTCTTTTGATTGGGCCATTTAGTTTATTTACATTAGAGTGACTATCGAAAGATATGAATTTAGTGCCACTGGGTTATTTGTAGATTTCATGTTTTTGGCAATGTTTTCTGTTCCTTTGTAGTCTTTCCTGCTTTCCATACACAGTGTCCCCATTAGAATTTCTTGCGGGTATGTTCTGTACTGTAAAGGAAACAACCAACAATACTAATAGGCAACTGAGCGAATGGTAAAAGATAATTGCAAATGACATATCAGATAAAGGACTAGTATCTAAAATCTATAAAGAACTTATCAAACTCCACACCTGAAAAATGAATAATCCAGTGAAGAAATGGGCAGAAGAAATGAATAGACACTTCTCCAAAGAAGACTTCCAGATGGCCAACAAACACATGAAATGATGCTCAATGTCACTCATCATCAGGGAAATACAAATCAAAACCACACTAAGATACCACCTCACACCAATCAGAGTGGATAAAATTAATAAATCAGGAAACTATAGATGCTGGCAAGGGTGTGGAGAATCAGGCCCCCTCTTTCACTGTTGGTGGGAATGCAAACTGGTGCAGCCGCCCTGGAGAACTGTGTGGAGGTTCCTCAAAAAAATAAAAATAGAACTACCCTATGACTCAGCAATAGCACTGCTAGGAATCTACCCAAGAGATACAGGAGTGCTGATGCATAGGGGCACGTGTACCCGGATGTTCATAGCAACACTTTCGACAATAGCCAAATCATGGAAAAAGACTAAGTGTTCATCAACTGATGAATGGATAAAGAAGATGTGGGATATATATATATATATGTATACATATATACATATCTATATATATATATATATACATATATACATATCTATATATGTTGTGATATATATACACACAATGGAATACTACACGGCATTGAGGAAGAATGAAATCTGGCCATTTGTGGCAACATGGATGGAACTTATTATGCTAAGTGAAATAAGTCAGTCAGAGAAAGACAGATACCATATGTTTCCACACATAGGTGGATTTTGAGAGACTTAGCAGAAAACCATGCGGGAGGGGAAGAGGAGAAAGAAAAAATACACAGAGAGGAAGGGAGACAAAACATAAGAGACTCTTAAATATTAAGAACAGAGGGTTGAGGGGAGTATGGGAGGGGGAGAGTGGGTGACAGGCACTGAGGAGGGCACAGGTTGCGATGAGCACTGGGTGATGTATGGAAACCAATTTGACAATAAACTGTTTAAAAAAATAATTTCTTGCAGGAATGGTTTAGTGGTCACAGACTCCTTAGTTTTTGTTTGCTGGGCAACTTTTTATGTTTCCTTCTATTCTGAATGACAGCCTCTTTGGATAAAGGATTCTTGGATGCATATTTTTCCTATCAAGCACATTGAATATTTCTTGTAAGTACCTTCTGGCCTGCTAAGTTTCAGTGGACAGGTCTGCTGCTAACCTTATGTGTCTACCTTTTTAGGTTAAGGACCTTTTTTCCCTATCTGCTTTCAAAATTCTGTCTTTATCTTTGTATTTTGAAAGTTTAAGTGTAATATGTCATGGTGTTGACTTGTTTTTGTTGATTTTAAGAGGAGTTCTCTGTACCTCTTGGGTTTGGATGTCTGTTTCCTTCCTCAGGTTAGGGACGTTCTCAGCTACAACTTTTTTCAAATAAACCTTCTTCCTCTTTTCCCCACTCTTCTTCTTCTGAGGCTTCTATGATTCGGATATTGTTTCATTTCATGGAATCGCATAGTTTTCTAATTCTCCCCTCATGATCTAATAATTTCCTTTTTTCAGCTTTATTATTTTCCATAATTTTATCTTCTATTTCACTTTTTCTCTTCTGCACTTCTTCAATTCTCGCTGTTACTGTATCTAGTTTAGCTTGCATCTCAGAGCATTTTCAAATTCACCCTGACTAGTTCTTAGGTCTTTTATCTCTGCAGCAATGGTTTCTCTGATGTCTTCTATGCTTTTTTAAAGCCCAGCTATTAAAAAAGTCTGGTATTAAAAAGTCTTGTTCTATTTTGAGCAATTCTATGGCTGTGATTTCTTCTTGACTTTTATTTGGGAAGAATTCATCTGTCTTGTCATTTTGGCTATGTTTATCTCCTTTGTGTGTTTTCAAACTTGTTATATATCCTGCACCTGAGGGTACCAGTAGACTAAAAAGGATCCATATATTGTCCAGGGACTGGGACTCCAGCAAGTGTTTCTGGTCTATGTTGTGTGCACTCTGATGTTCCATTTTGGCTGCTCTTTCCCGCAGGTCAGTCCTCTGCATAGCCCCTCCTTGGTTGCAGCGGTAGAGACTTTAAACCTTTGACTGAGTTATTTTAGATGTGTATGTTGAAGTAAACCTGGGGAAAAAAAGGAGGAAGCCTTATCTCATTAAAAGAGAAAAATGAAAGGGGAGAAAAAAGAAATCCAGAGAGAGAATTGGAAAACTGTAAGACTGATTTCAAGGAAAGGGAAATTAAAAGAAAAATGAAAAAGGCAGAAGAAAAAAAGCATGAAAAAGAATAGAATAAAAATACCTGACCAAAACAAAATATGTATTATAAGAAACGAGAAAAAATAAATCAGAAACTATGAGCCTGATCCCAAAAGGAAAAAAGAAGATTGTGAAAAAAAGAGAAAAAAAAAGAGTTTTCTATTGGTGCCTGGGGATGGAGCCTGTGCTCATCTGGAGGAGAGTCCAGCTGTTGTTGAGTCAATCAGTCTCGCTCAACTAAATAAGCAGTTGCCAGACATGGAAGGACCTGGTTTCATGTAAGTGTATCCTGCCTCCACTGGGAGATGCTGTGCTGCACTATGAAATGCCACCGTGTTGGTGTTCGGGGGAAAATGTGTCACCCCAATCTCTCCTCCCTGAACCAGGGATCTCAACCCATGCTGTTCAGGTAGCCCACACTGAATAGCAAAGGCAGTCATGTTTCCCCAGACCACAATTCTCCCGAACCTTCTCTTTGGATCTAGGATGGGATTCAAACCCCAAAGTCTTTTTTTTTTTAATGTTTATTTATTTTTGAGACAGAGAGAGACAGAGCATGAGTGGGGGAGCGGCAGAGAGAGAGGGAGACACGGAATCCAAAGCAGGCTCCAGGCTCCAAGCTGTCAGCACAGAGCCTGATGTGGGGCTCGAACTCACACACCGCGAGATCATGACCTGAGCTGAAGTCGGACGCTCAACCGACTGAGCCACCCAGGCGCCCCTCAAACCCCAAAGTCTTAAAGGACCAGGCAGGGTATGGCTTCGCTCCCCTGTTCAGGTAGAGCCTCTCCACCCTGTTGATGAAAGGCCTTTGACTGGCACCTGCAGGGTATTTTGTCCTCAGGGAGGACTCTCCCCAAAGTAGTCCGGAAAGGGGACTGTTCTTTTCCAGTGCATCCCAGAAATCTCTCTTGCACGATATGCCCTCCTAGGTCGGATCCTTCCTTCCCAGGAGTGCGCACCAAAGCATTGCTTCAGAGAAAGTCTCACACTTCAAAAGCCTCAGAGTTTCAGCTCTAAATGCTGTTCACAAAAGTGCATGGTCCAGAGAGATTTCACTCTTGTGCTAACTTGATGCTGCTCTTTCACAATCCCTCTCTTTTTTTTCTCCCTTTTGTCTGTCCACAGAAAGGGTTCCCTCTCTTCCATAGCTACATAATTTTATCTGCCCCTACACATGTACACGTACCACGATCATGCCTTTGTCTCCCTCCAGCGGTGGAAATCCTTCTGCTTACTCTGCAGATCTGATTTCAGCTCAGTATAGTTGTGTTTGAGGGAAGAGGAAAATCCCAGTCCCCTACTTCTCTGCCATGTTAACTCGGTTCCTGCAGGTGTCTTTAGGTACAAAATGAGTCTCTTGTAGGCAGCATATAAATGGATCTTGTTTTTCTCATCCATTCTGTCACCTTATGTCTTTTGATTGGAGCCTTTAATCCATTTACATTCAGAGTGATTATTGAAAGATATGAATTTAATGCCATCGTGTGACCTGTAGAGTTTGTGTTTCTGGTGACATTCTCCAATCCCTTCTACTCTGTTGCTTTGGCCTTTTTTATTTTCCTCCACTCAAAAAGTCTCGCTTAAAGTATCTTGCAGGTCTCATTTAGTGGTCACAAACTTCCTTAGTTTTTGTTTGCGAAACTCTTTATCTCTCCTTCCATTCTGAAATATAGCCTTGCTAAATCAAGCAGTCTTGGCTGTTTATTTTTCTTATTCAGCACGTTGAATATTTTCTATCACTGCTTTCTGGCCTACCATGTTTCTTTGAACAGGCCTGCTGTGAACCTGAGATGCCTTCCCTTGTAGGTTCAGGACACTTTCCCCCTTGTTTTCAAAATTCTTTACTTGTTTGTGTATTTTGTGAATTTGACTATGATATGCATTGGTGATGATCAGCTTTTATTGAATTTAATGGGAGTTCTCTGTGCTTCCTGGATTTCAATGTCTGTGTCCTTTCCAAGATTAGGGAATTTTTCAGGTATAATTTGTTCAAATAAACTTTCTGCCCCTTTTTCTCTCTCTTCATCTTCTGGGACTTATATGATAGGAAATTTATTCTATTTTAATAAGTCCCTGAGTTCCCTAATTCTGCCTTCATGATCCATTACCTTTTCCCCCCTCTTCTTTCCAGTTTAATTATTTTCCATAATTTTATCTTCTATATTACTTATTCGCTCTTCTGCTTCATTCATCCACATTTTTATGGACTTCATTTAGGATTGCATCTCAGTTGTAGCATTTTTTTTTATTTCGGCCTGTCTAGATTTTATTTCTTTTATCTCTGCAATAAGGGATTCTCTAATGTCTTCTATGCTTTTTTCAAACCCAGCTAATATCTTTATATTTGATGTTTTAAATTCTATTTCAGACATCTTACATATATCTGTATTGATTAAATCTCTGTTCGTAATTTCTTTCTGTTCTTTGAATTCCTCCATCTTGTCATTTTGGAAAGAAAGAATAAATAGTAAATTAAAATAAAATTTAAAAAATGAAGAAATAATAAAAATAAATAAAATAAAATGGATAAAGGAAGTTAGATCCTAGGTGTGTTTTGGTCTGCTTGTTATGAGAACTTTCCTCAGGTCATTTCTCTAGGTTGTAGTCATGCAGTTCTCTAAGACTTATGTTCAATTTCTTAAGTGTTAAGAGTGATTTGATATTAATCTATCTGTGTTTGAAGGAGGAGGCAAGCTTATGGTTCCCCTACTCCTCTGCTATCTTACCTTCGATTCTTGGTGTGTATCTCTTTTGATTCATCTTGATTGGACCTCGATGTCTGTTTCCTTTCCCAGGTTAGCAAACTGTTCAGCTATTATTTCTTCAAATAAATTTTCCTCTCTTTCCTCTATCTCTTCTCCTTCAGGGTCCCTCATTATACAAATGTTAGTATGTTTGATATTGTCCCATAGGTCTCTAAACTATCGTCATTGAAAAAATCATTTTTTAATGCTTCCCTGATGGGTGATTTTCATTCACTATTCTGTGTTCCAGATTGATGAAATATTCTTCTATATCATCTAATCTGCTTTTGATTCCCTCTCATATATTTTTCATTTTAGTTATTGTATTCTTCACCTCTCATTAGTTCTTTCTTATATTTCCTAACCCTTTGTTGAAGTTCTAACTGTATTCCTCCATTTTTCTCTCAAGATCAGTATCTTTATTACCATTATTTTGATATTTGTGTCAACTAAATTACTTATCTCTGTTTCAGTAAGGCTTTTCCCCTGGATTTTATGTTGTTCTTTCATTTGAAACATATTACTTTGTCCCTTCATTTCGTATGACTTTCTGTGTTTGTTTATATGATTTAGGCAAAACATCTAACTGTCTTAATCTTGAAGGAGTAGCCTGTGTAGGAGCCTTCCATGTATATATTATGTATACTTGGCAGCTTGGATGGAACTGGAGCAAGCACTGGCCAGGAAATACCTTTGCATTCACCCTAGTTTTATTGGTACAATGGCTAGATCTGGGGTGGATGCAGGTTGGGAATTTCTGTGAAGCACTTCCCCAGGGCCTTCTTTGTGGAATGGCTAGAGCCAGAGTAGGTACACTCTGGTGGTTACCAGTGTTCCTCTCACTGGGGCAACCTTGGCAGACTGGCTGGAGCTGCTGTATACAAAGTCAAAGGGTCCTGGCACATGCTGCACTCAGGCCATCTTGGTGGGAAGTTTGGAGCTGTAGTAGGCTCCTTCCAGGGGTTTCTGGACCTTCCAAACTGGGGCTGTCCTGGAAAGGTGTCTGAAGCTGAATCAAGAATATGAGAGGTAGTTCCAAGACATGCTGTACTGTGGTTGCTCTGGTGGGATGGCTGTATCTGGTGAGCACACAGGATGGGGCAATAGTTATTCTTAATGCTATTTTCTTTAACTTGTATTCTATAATTGTTTACAAGCTATTCTAAAATAAAGCTGCAGTTTTCTAATGTTTCTGTTTATTACATTAATACCAGCTTTGTGTCCTTTGTTTTTGTACTTTGTCATTTGTTTCTGCTTTAAGAACTCCTTTCTGCATTTCTTGCAAGGCAGTTCTGGTGGCATCAATCCCCTCAGGTTTTGTTTTACTGGGAAAGCTATTATTTTTGTTAATTACCTAATGGATATCTTTGCTGGATACAGTATTTTACATTGGAAATTTTTTATATCTTTCAGTCCATTTTATGTCATTCCACTTTCTCCTGGTCTGTAGAGTTTTTTTCTTGTTTTTTTTTTTTTTTTTTTTTTTTTTTTTCTGAGAAATCTGTGATAACCTAATATGAGTTCCTTTGTGGATTATCTTACTTTCCCCCCTGGCTGCCTTTAAAATTGTTTCTTCATCACTGACTTTTGACAGTTCCATTATAATGTGTCTTAGAGAAGATCTTATGGCACTGAGATAATGAAGCGTTCTATTAGCTTCATGGATTTGCATGTCTAGTTTTTTGTTTTTGCTTTTTTTTTTTTTTTTTTTTTTTTACCCAGGTTTGGGAAATTCTCAGCTATTATTTCTTTGTGTAAACTTTCTGTACCCTTCTTCTTCCCTTCTTTTTCTGGAATACCCATTATTTTTACGTTGGCCTTTCTAATGGAGTCTGATAAATTTTGTAGAGTTTCTTTTTTTTTTTTTTTAAATCTCAGTTTTCTCTCCTCTTCCACTTGAACATTTTCTAAATTCCTATTCTCTGGATCATTTAATCACTCCCCCATCTACTCTACTTCCAAATGCTTTCTAGTGGATTTTTTTATCACTTCTCCAGCTCAGGAATTCTGTTTGGTTCTTTTTAATAATTTCATTATCTTTGGTAAAATAATCTTCTGTTCATTAATTTTATTCCTGAGTTCATTTTATTGCCTTTCTGAGTTTTTTTGTAGTTTTGTGAATTTCTTCATAATAGCTATTTTGAACTCTTTATCAGTTATATTGCCATGTTCCATGTCATCGTTACTAGAAAATTCTCATATTCTTTTTAAGATAACATAGTATTTTGAGTTTTCATAGTGTTCGATGAAATTTTCCTCTCCTGCTGCATTTGAAGTAGTGAATGCCTTTCTGATTTAAGTAAGATTTTGTTAACTTTGATTCTAATAGTTAAACAAGTTGACAATTAGAAACTTTTTTGTGGGGTGCCTGGGTGGCTCAGTTGATTGAGCGTCCGACTTTGGCTCAGGTCATGATCTCACAGTTTCCGAGTTCGAGCCCCGCGTCGGGCTCTGTGTTGACAGCTTGGAGCCTGGAGCCTATTTCAGATTCTGTGTCTCTCTCTCTCTCTCTGCCCCTCCCTTGCTCATTCTCTGTCCGACTCTTTGTCAAAAATAAAAACAAAACATTAAAAAAAAAGAAATCTTTTTGTTATTTTCCAGAAGGTGGTTCTGTAGCACAAGCTTTAGCTTTACCACAGCTAATTTGCCACCAAAGTTGAGAGAATGCTCATAAAAATACTGACATTAAAAAACAAAACAGAACAAAACAGAAACAAAACAAAAACCAAACAAAACTGTTGGCAGAGTGAAGGAAGCTGTGCGCTTAGCACTTAGGGCTTTGTGTGTGCCCATGGCCCACTAGAAATGTCCTCAAGTAGGAGAGTCACAGATGTCTGGGATGGACCACTTGCTGTAATCCAGGGGCGGATAGCAGCAAAGTGTTCCTTTAGTCATCTAGGTCTGCCTTCTTCCTTTTCCTTTCTCATTCAGCAATCACTGTGGTCTTTACTCAAAGAGAGCAATGGATCCCTCCAGTTGCAACTTGTGCCTCTGAGTAAACACTCACGCTCCTCCCCTCCCCTCTTCCTCCTCTGCTAGTAAGGTCACCACTGTCCCACTGCTACCTCTGCCACTGCCTCTCCTGTTCCCTGCCTCCCCAGCCTGCTATGGGGTACATTCTACCCACTTTTGAACACAGATGGGAGGATCCCTTGGGTATCCTAACGTGCTGTGCAGATGCATCTCTGCTCAGTTATTAATATCTGAACAATTGCAAATCAAAGACAACAAAAAAAATGACATACACTGCAGTGATACTGACATCTCTAACCTCTTGTTTCTTAATATAGGGATTTATTACTATAAACTTTCTTCTTAGAACGGCATCTGTTGCATCTCATAAGTTTTAGCATATTCTATTTCCATTTTTAATTTGTCTCAATATATATTTAGATTTCTCTTTAAGTTTCTTCTTTGACTTATTGTTTGTTCATCAGCATGTTGATTACTTTCCATATATTTGTGCATTTTATAGTTTTCTTGTTACTTGTTTCCAATTTCATTCATACCATTGCCATAAGAAAACAATGCTTGACATCATTTTAATCTTAAATTTATTAACGCATGTTCAGGGCCTAACATAATATCTACCCTGAAAAATGTTCCAAGTGCACTTGAGAAGAATGTTTATTCTGTGGTTTTAGAATAGAATGTCTGTTAGAGGTGTCTAATTTTTAATGTAATTTAACTTCTCTTCCCTTATGGATTTATCATCATAGAGCTGTCTTTATGTCCACTCAATTCAGGCAAAGTGTGTGTGTGTGTGTGTGTGTCATGTATTTGGGAATGTGTTGTTTGGTATCTACATGTTTATAATTGTTATATGTATATTCATTCTTTATCTCTTGTAAAATTTTTTTACTTTAATTCTATTTACAATGATATTAGCATAGCCACCCCAGCAAACATATGCTTATTATTTGTATGGAATATATTTTTACATCCTTTTAATTTTAACGTATTTGTGTCTTTGGATCTGTATGGTATGTGCTGGAAGGCTGATTTGTACAAGTACATCCTAAATGTCCTGTTAATCACTATCTTGAGAATGTAGAGATTCCATCCTTTCTCTGTATTCCCATTAAACAGAATGTGTAGAAGAATGTGTTTTCATCATTCAAAGTTAGGGGTTCCCGGAGTGGCCAACCCGAATCATCTCTGTTGTAACAAAGAATGTCCAGATGGTAGGCCTTTATCTCCTGACCATGCAAAGAGAGGAAGGGCTACAGATACGTGCTAGGCTAGTTGCTACACCCTAATGTTTGTGGCATGTAGAACTCAGCAGTGGATGCTTTGTATAGTTGGCCACTCCTGGGCTTCCTATAGGTAAGTTCCCCCAATAAACCTATGTCCTGATTGCTGTCTCTGTGTCATTTATTCCAACCTCTCCAGGCCATCACCCACGATTAGAACCTGCTAGGGTGTGACTACATAGGATCTAATGTGAGTTTCTTGTAGAGAGAACATAGTTGGATCATTTTAATTTAAATCCATTCTCCCTACCTGTTTTCTTTAATTAAAGAGTTAATATAATTGTATTTGCAATAGTTACTGATAAGGAAGAACTTACTTCAACCACACTGATAAACTTTCAGTCTCTTAGCTCCACCATTATTACCTTCTTTTGCCTTTTTTTTGTAGTGAACCATTTTCATTTATTTCTCATTTTCTTTCTCCTGTAAGTTTGTTTTATAAACCACATTTTATTATTTTACAGCATGTCATTTTTATAAAAACATGAAACTATAGGAAATATATAATGTGATCATAAAACAATTCAATCCTACCTTTTTATAAAAATTGTTTATTGTCAAATTGGTATCCATACAACACACAGTGCTCATCCCAACAAGTGCCCTGCCCAGTGCTCGTCACCCACTCTCCTCCCCCCATATTCCCCTCAACCCTCGGTTTGTTCTTAGTATTTAAGAATATCTTCTATTTTGTCTCCCTCCCTCTCTGTGTCTTTTTCCTTTCCCCTCTTCCCTTCCCCCCTAGTTTTCTGTTAATCTCGCAAAATCTAGCTATGCATGGAAACATATGGTATCTATCTTTCTCTGACTGACTTATTTCACTCAGCATAATATCCTCCAATTCCATCCATGTTGCCAAACATGGCCAGATTTCATTCTTTCTCATTGCCGCGTAGTATTCCATTGTATATATATACCACTTCTTTTTTATCCATTCATCAGTTGATGGACACTTAGTCTCTTTCCATGATTTGGCTATTGTCGAAGGTGCTGCTATAAACATTGGGGTACACGTGCCCCTATGCATCAGCACTCCTGTATCTCTTGGGTAGATTCCTAGCAGTGCTATTGATGGGTCATAGGGAAGTTCTATTTTCATTTTTTGAGGAACCTCCACACAGTTCTCCAGAGCGGCTGCACCAGTTTGCATTCCCACCAACAGTGCAAGAGGGTGCCTGATTCTCTACATCCTCGCCAGCATCTATAGTTTCCTGATTTGTTCATTTTAGCCACTCTGACTGGTGTGAAGTGGTATCTCAGTGTGGTTTTGATTTGTATTTCCCTGATGATGAGTGGCATTGTCATTTGTCTGTTGACCATCTGGATATCTTCTTTGGAGAAGTGTCTATTCATATCTTCCACCCATTTCCTCACTGGATTATTCGTTTTTCAGGTGTGGAGTTTGGAAAGTTCTTTATAGATTTTAGATACTAGTCCTTTATCCGATATGTCATTTGCAATTATCTTTTCCCATTCCGTCATTGTCTATTAGTTTTGTTGGTAGTTTCCTTTGCCGTGCAGAAATTTTTATCTTGATCGAGTCCCAGTAGTTCATTTTTGCTTTTAATTCTCTTGTCTTTGGAGATGTGTTGAGTAAGAAATTGGTGCGTCTCAGGTCAAAGAGGTTTTTTCCTGCTTTCTCCTCTAGAATTTTGATGGTTTCCTGTCTCACATTCAGATCCTTCATCCATTTACAGTTTATTTCTGTGAGTGGTGTAAGGAAGTGGTCTAGTTTTATTCTTCTGCATGTTGCTGGCGAGTTCTTGCAGCATCGTTTATTTTTGAAGAGGCTGTCTTTTTTTTCCATTGGATACTCTTTCCTGCTTTGTCAAAGATTTGTTGGCCATATACTTGCCAGCCCGTTTCTTAGTTTTCTATTCTATTCCATTGGTCTATGTGTCTGTTTTTGTGCCACTACCATACTGTCTGGATGATTACCACTTTGTAGTAGAGGTTAAAGTCTGGGATTGTGATGCCTCCCGCTTTGGTTTTCTTCTTCAGTATTACTTTGGCTATTCGGGGTCTTTTGTGGTTCCATACAAATTTTAGGATTGCTTGCTCTAGTTTTGAGAAGAATGCTGGTGCAATTTTGATTGGGATTGCATTGAATGTGTGCCGGAGTCATTGTTCCGGCGAATCTAGGGGTCCACAAAGGACGGATGGTCAGGCGAAATGAAGTGAGAGAGCCACAAGTGAGATGGAATCTGATGACCAAGCAGGCAGCCCTGGGAATTCTGGCGTCTCTGACCTGCTAGTCTCAGTGTCTTTATTTTTAAAGGTAGCGAGTGACATTACATCAGTAACAAGGTATTTTTAACAATATTTCTTAGGTTGGCATATTTGTGAATCCCAGACCTAGAAGGAGACAGTCTTATCTTAGATTAGGCAGTAACCATTTTTATGACTCTGTTCCAAACAATAGACCACGCACAGTTTTTGGGGCAGAGTTAGGTAGGCTTATAGCAGAGAAAATAACAAGATGTTTAAGAAGAGAGCAGGGTTATTGTAGCCCTCAGTAAACAGAGGGCACATACACTGTTGCCTATGTTGACCATCTATAGATCATTCTACCCATAATCTTTAACCATGACAGAGGAGGTATTATTTGCTTGGTAGAGACAAGATCTCTAATACTTGTCTAAGTTCTTTTCCTTTATGAGTGAGTGAGCCTATACCATAAGGGCTCATGTTTATCTGTTCTTTAGACAAACAGCAGTTTCTGTAAAAGTATTTTGTTTATTGCCTTTTTATTATAAGGGAGCGTGGGGATGGGAATAGCAAAAGGATTCGTGAAATGTTAACCTCAGGAAGGTGCTCAATATTTGTTGTTAATCAGTGAAGATATGTGTAGCTACTTTTGTTTGGCTACTATTTGTACCTTATCTGTAAACAGTGCTTCTAATTTCTGGGTTAAACTAACCTCTGGAGAAGGTCTTAAATCTCTATACAAACTCTCCCATCAGTCTGTTAACCAAATACTGAGAGAAGCTTTACAGAGATGTGCCTTGAGGTTTTATGGTGGGGCTGAGGGGATGATTAACACAATGCTATACCTGCAGGGAAAATCTAGTTTGGTTCAAGGAGTCTTGGGGCCTAACGTCTGCTAATTTCTAGCCAAATCATAACTGCTATTCTATATGACCAATTTGTGTAACCTATCCCCAAGAAGCAACTTTGAGGTTACTTCTGACCAGGTTACTCTCATTCAGATTTTATCTATCAAGACATCGCACTCCAGGTCCCCTTTTCCATGTGCCATAAACCCAAAGAGCATTATGTCCCTTAGGCCAGTGAAAGCAGTTCAAGAAATCCAGGCCTGAAAGATTATTCAAGGAGGTAAGGTTAGGCACCAGTTTGGCTGGCAGGAGCTTTGCTTCAACCTTTTCCACACAGAGACGGGTCTCAACCTGCGAGCCCAAAACGGCTCCCAACAAATGTGTAGATTGCTTTGGGTAGTATTGCCATTTTAATGATATTTATTTTTCCAATCCATGAGCATGGGATGTTTTTCCATTTCCTTGTGTCTCCTTCAATTACCTTCATAAGTTTTTTATAGTTTTCAGCATAGAGATCTTTTACATACTTGGTCAGATTTATTCCTAGGTATTTTACGGTTTTTGGTGCAATCATGAATGGGATTACCTTCTTTATTTCTCTTTCTGTTGCTTCATTTTTGGTATATAGAAATGCCACCGATTTCTGTACATTGATTTTGTATCCTGTAACTTTGCCGAATTCATGGATCAATTCTAGTAGGCTTTTGGTGGATTCTGTCAGATTTTCCATATAAAGTATCATGTCGTCTACGAAAAGTGAAAGTTTGACTTTATCCTTGCCAATCATGATGCCTTTTATTTTGCTTTGTTGTCTGATTGCAGATGCTAGGACCTCCAATACTATGTTAAATAGCAGTGGTGAGAGTGGATACCCCTGTCGCTTTCCTGATCTCAGGGGGAAGGCTCTCAGTTTTTCCCCATTGAGGATGATATTAGCTGTGTGCTTTAATAAATGGCTATTATGATATTTAAGTACCTTTCTTCTATCCCGACTTTTTCGAGGGTTTTTATTAGAAAAGTGTGCTGTATTTTGTCAAATGCTTTTTCTGCATCTTTTGACAGGATCATATGTTTCTCAACTTTTCTTTTGTTATTGTGATGTATCACATTGGTTGATTTGCGAATATCAAACCAGCCCTACAACCCGAGGATGAATCCTACTTCATCATGGTGAATAATTCTTTTTATATACTGTTGGATTCGATTTGCTAGGATCTTGTAGAGAACTTTTTGCATCCATGTTCATCAGGGATTTTGGCCTGTAATTCTCTTTTTTTGCTGGGTCTCTATCTGCTTTGGGAATCAAAGTGATGCTGGCTTCGTAAAATGAGTCTGAGAGTTTTCCTTCCATCTCAATTTTTTGGAACGGCTTGAAGAGGATAGGTATTAACTCTGTTTGAAATGTCTGGTAAAATTGCCCAGGGTAGCCATCTGGTCCAGGCCTTTTATTTGATGGGATAGTTTTGATAACTGATTCCATTTCTTCACTAGTTATGGGTCTGTTCAAATTTTCTATTTCTTCCCGTTTGAGTTTTGGTAGTGTGTGGCTGTTTAGGAATTTGTCCATTTCTTCCAGGTTGTCGAGTTGTGTGGCATATAATTTTTTACAGTATTATCTGACAATTGCTTGTATTTCTGAGGGATTGGTTGTAATTAGTCCCTATTAATTAGTGATTCTATCTATTAGGGTTCTCTCTCTTTTCTTTTTGAGAAACCTGGCTAGAGGTTTGTCTATTTTGTTTATTTTTTCAAAGAACCAGCTCTTGCTTTCATTGATTCGTTCCACTACTTTTTCTGTTTCCATGTTGTTAACTTCTCCCTTGATGTTTGTTCTTTCTCTCTTTCTGCTGGGTTTTTGGTGTCTTAGCTGTTCTTCTATAGTTCCTTTAGGCATGCTGTTATAATTTGTGTTAGTGATTTTTTTTTGTTTCTTGAGATGGGCCTGAACTGCATTATATTTCCCTCTCAGGAATGCCCATGTCACATCCCAAAGCGTTTGAATTGTTGTCTTTTCATTTTCATATGTTTCCATGTATTTTTAAATTTCTTCTCTGATTTTTTGGTTAACCCATTCGATTTTTAGTAGGTTGTTCTTTAGCCTCCATGTTTTTGGGGATTTTACAGAGTTTTTCCTGTGGTTGATTTCAAGTTTCAAAGCATTGTGTCTGAAAGTGTGCACGGTATGATCTCAATTCCTCTGTATTTATTAAGATTTTCCTTATGCCCAGAATGTGGTCTATCTTGGAAAATGTACCGTGTGCAGTTGAGAAGAAAGTAAATTCCTTTGCTTCTGGATGAAGAACCCTGAATATGTGGGTTAGGCCCATCTGTTCCAATGTGTCGTTCAGGGCCATTGTTTCTGTAGTGATTTTCTGTTTAGTGGATCTATCCAATGCTGAGAGTGGAGTGTTAAGGTCCCCTACAATTAGGACATTTTTATCAATAAGATTGCTTGTGTTTGTAATTAGTTGTTTTACATATTTGGGTGCCTTTGATTTTGGCGCATAGATATTTAAAATTGTTAGCTCTTCCTGCAGGATAGTCCCTGTGATTATTATATAATGCCCTTATTCAACTCTTATTACATCCTTTAGTTTAAAGTCTAGTTTGTCTGATATAAGTGTGGCTACTCCAACTTTCTTCTGACTTCGTATTGGGAGTATATAGTCCTCATCCCCTCACTTTCTGTTTCAAGTTATCCTCAGGTCTAAAATGAGTCTCTTGAAGACAGCGAATAGATGAGGCCTGTGTTTTAATCCATTCTGTTCCCTTATGTCTTTTGATTGGAGCATTTAGTTCATTTGCATTCAGTATTAATATTGAAAAATATGGGATTAGAGTCACTGTGTTATCTGTAGGTTTCATGCTTATGAGGATGTCTCTGGTAGTTTGTGTTCTTTGCAACCTTTCCTTCACAGAGTGTCCCTCAGAATCTCTTTTAATGCTGGTTTATTTATGATGAATTCCTTCAGTTTTTCTTTGTTTGGGAAAACCTTTCTTTCTCCTTCCATTCTGAATGACAGGCTGGCTGGATAAAGGATTCTTGGTTGCATATCCTTCCTGTTCATGACATTGAACGTATCCTGCCATTCCTTTCTGGCTTGCCAAGTTTCTGTAGATAAGTCTGCTACAACCCTTATGTGTCTACTTTTGTATGTTAATGCCTGTTTTTCCCTAACTACTTTCAGAATTCTCTCTCTGTCCTTGTATTTTGCCAGTTTCACTATGATGCATCATGTAGAAGATCTATTCAAATTATGTCTGAGGGGAATTCTCTGTGTCTCTTCGATTTCCATGCCCGTTGCCTTCCTCATGTTGGGAAAGTTCTCAGCAATGATTTGTTCAAGTACCCCTTCGACTCCTTACTCTCTCTCTTCTTCCTCTGGAATTCCTATGATATGGATATTGTTCCATTTGAGTGCATTGCTCAGCTCTCGGATTCTCCTTTCCTGTTCCTGAATCAGTTTCTCTCTCTTTTTCTCTGCTTCCTCTTATTCCATAATTTTATCTTCTAATTCAGTTATTCTCTCTTCTGCCTCTTCAATTCAGGCTGTGGCCATCTCTAATTTATTTTGTACCTCATATAAAGCATTTTTAATTCCTCCTGACCATTTTTAAGGTCCTTGATCTCTGTAACAATTGACCCCCTGCATTCTTCTATTCTTTGTTCAAGTCCAGCGATTAATTTTATGTTTTTCATTCTATATTCATGTCCTGTTATGTTGCTTATATCTGTTCATCAATTCTTGATCTGTCACTACTTCCTGTAATTTCTTTTGTGGAGAATTCTTCCATTTTGTCATCTTGGCTAGGTGTGTTTTGATTTGTTTCCTGAGGTCACCCTGGAAAGGAAAACAGACAAACAGACAAACAGAAAACAGAAACACTCAAATGTACTGGCAAATGATACAGACAAGCGGGTCACCACAGAAAAAAGAATAACAAACAACAGTCTGATGGCATGGGACCTGACGTACCCACTACACATTAAGGACAGAATGTGTGTTGTGCTGATGGCAGATTATATACAGAGAGAGTAATGACAGATGTCAGGGGAAGAAGAAAATTATCTTTGACCAGGTAGATAGACTGAAGGTCTTAATCCATTGAGAGGGAAATCAGAATAAGGAAGGATGTTAGGGAAAAGAAATGAAGATAGCTGTTACCTAGATGAACTATGTAGCCTGGTTATTCCAGAGAAAGAGATAGGAAAGTACAGAAGGAGGTGTAGAACATGTGTTGAGAGAGTAAGTTTATTGTCTGTTAGGCCAGCTAATACCCCTGATGACTGGCTCAGGGGTGGTGATCCATAAGAAGGTGAAAAGGGACCATATATTTAAAAAAGAAGAATTGACCTGGAGTCCTGGTGCCAGGTTTTTATGGGTTTGCAAGACAACAATAACATCTCCCCAGTCCCTTCTTCCCCATCCCAGAGTCTTAAATCTCCCCTTTGCTTCCGTCCTTGTTCTGCCCTGGACTCAGGCATAGTGTGGCTTTTTGGGCATTCGCGCGCCTCACGTTTAACTGAGTTCTCCACTCTCTTCGCCTGCTACACCTGGTTTTGCTGCAAATTGTGTCCCTTGGTTAGAAGTGAACTGGAGGCGGCTCCACGCCTCTGCATGATGTGGGCTTACTGGGCCGCCGCTGCCGGCCCCAGTGGGAGAATTTGGAACTTCTCTTCAAAAGCCACCACTGGATGGTAGTTTCTCTCTGTTCAGTTTTTCTCTTGTTCAGCTATGGTCTGCTCTGCACTTTCCCATATTTCTCTTCCCTTGGTCTTTCCTCCCCTCTGCTCCATATCCCGATGGTTTGTTTTATCTCCCCGGATTACAATTACATTTCCTTGGGGTACTTTCTGGATTTCGCTTTATTCCTTGTAGACTTCAACACCTTTCCTCTCAGACTCTTGGGGTTAAGAGTCCTTTGGTTTAGTCCTTCTTAGTTTGAAAGACACGGAGAATACTGGGTCCCCTTACTCCTCTGCCATTTTGGACCTTCCTCTCTGTAAGTTTTTTAAAGAGTTTATTTCTTTATTTTCAGAGAGACAGTGTGAGCAATGGAGGAGCAGAGAGAGGGAGAGAGAGAGCATCCCAAGCAGGTTCACACCATCATCATTGAGTCTCATGCAGGGCTTGGACCCATGAACCGCCAAGATCATATCCTGAGCCAAAATCAAGGTTCATCTGCTCAATGCACTGGGCCACCTAATCACCCTTCTCATCATTTTTATGTATTTTCATTATGGTTGCAATAGGGATTACATTTAATACCTTAAATTTATAATAATATAGTTTGCATTGACACCACTTAATAGCACATAAAAATTCGGCTCTTATAAAGCATTATCTTACTCATCTTTTATGTCGTAGTTGCCATAAATTACATCTTTTATCATGTGCTTACAATAACATACATGAGATTTATTTAGAATTCATTTGTCTTTTGAAAACGGTTACTGTATCTTTTAGTTAATGCCTAGGTGTCCGTTCATTTTTTTTCACATTTTTTTAAACATTTATTCATTTTTGAGACAGGAGAGACAAAGCATGATTTGGGGAGGGGCAGAGAGAGAGGGAGACACAGAATCTGAAGCAGGCTCCAGGCTCCGAGTTGACAGCACAGAGCCCAACGTGGGGCTCGAACTCACGGACCGCGAGATCATGACCTGAGCCAAAGTCAGACGCTCAACCGACTGAGCCTCCCAGGTGCCCCTTTTGTTCACATTTAATTTCTAGGACTTTTTTGTTTGCTTGTTTCAGATTGCTGGATGAGGTATCTACACTCTAGAACATCTTCTAAACAATCACTAAACAAATGAAAGACAATGTTCTTTTTTTTTACTAAAAAGGCAAGGGGAAAAAGTCATGATTGTCTAACACAGAATTTGAGTCCCAGATAAGTTATCTTAAAAAAATATCAAACTTGCTTTTCCACACTTCTAGTGTTAAAAATGAAGAAAAAATTCACATTAAAAAATCTGTAGTCTGGTATAACAAGTTAAGATAATCATTTTTATATACTAAGTAAGTCCTCCAAATAAATATTTTAAACAAATTTAAGTCCCCCCCACACCAAAATAGGTTCAGTATTTACCCTATATTTGTTTGGTCCACTTAAAGACAATTTATAAAGCTGACAATAAACTGGACTGCAGCTCATGCCATATGAGTAGTAACATACACATCGCTGAAGCTGGATATGTATGTGTAGATATTACAAATAAGTGAATGGCTACTCGTGTGTATACTACTTCAGTAAGTAGTTTCATTCAGTAAAAATCCTCTAGCCTATCAAGAATGCTCAAGGAAAGAAAAAAATAAAATACCTCTTGTAGACATTTGCTCAGTAATTTTTTTAAATGCAAAAATTATCACACTTTTGGGATTTAAAGATTACTGAACATGAGACAAAATTCAATACTTCTTACAATTACCCGAATACTAAGAGTATATTCAACATTCATGTAGAGAGCACAACATTCACAAGTGAATGTATATTACCGAACTCTGTTTTCTAGTTGGTCTGTTCTTGTTGTTTTATCTTAAAGTCCACCAAGGGCTTGGATCCTTAAAAGACAGAGATTTAATAAAATAATGTTACATTAAACTTTTCTGTTCTAATAACCAACTTTTAAAGAAGTACAGTGGAAGGGTATGAATGAGTCACATTTTACTGTTTATTTGTATGTTTTGTGATATTTTTACTGAAAACTGGGCATTTGAATATTATAAAATGTTATCTCTGTAATTCAGATTGTCTACCTTTCCCAGAGTTTGATTTTTTGTGAAGTTTGCGTTAGTACTGTTATTTAGTGGCTTTGTCACAGTTTTATTTTTGTTAAGACTATTTCTTCTTGTGTGGAATCACTGCGGTCTCTTTTGTTTAGCTTGCATTGAGCTAGTATATTAATGGAGACTTTCTAAAATTTCAGGAGCTAAAAATTAAACAAATAACACCATTTATCCTTGTCTGTACATTGGCATTGTATCTGGGCACTCTTTCAACACTTAGGCTTACTTTTAAGTTAGAAATCAGGGGCGCCTGGTTGACTTGGTTGGTTAAGCATCCGACTTTAGCTCAGGTCATGATCTCACAGTTCGTGGGTTCGAGTCCTATATCAGGCTCTGTACTGACAGCTCAGAGTCTGGAGCCTGCTTCCTATTCTGTGTCTCCCTCTCTGTCCCTCCCCCGTTTGTGTTCTGTCTCTCAAAAATAAATATTAAATATTTAAATATTTTAAAAAATAAAAAATATAAATAAATAAATTAGAAATCAGACTGCTGTGAAATCTTAGGGTCTTCTCACGTGTTTACTGAGCATGTCTTTTGCTCTGGATTTGCACATAGCATTTGAAATTTCACTATATATAATGTTGCTTTCAAATATCTTATTTTCTAAAGAATCTCTCTCCAGCTCTTGTATATGGGCCTTAAGTGTTCTAGTGAATGTTTCAGTTATAATTTTTTCCCTAGACATTTGTGGTTTGTTAGTTCAGTTTGAATTATTTTTGAGACTTGGCCACTCCTTTTCAGGCCTAAGATACAAGTTAGGAATAACAGATATAAGTACCCTGTATCAATCTTTTAAATAGCCTCCAGACAGGTTAGAACAGACATACACCCTAATTTGCAAATAAGGTCTCCTTTGCTCCTTCTGGAACCAGAGATCATGATCTCAGTCTGGAAGTGTGGGTTTCCTTCTTCGAGACTACTGCTGTGTAGGAGTGAGAGGTAGGCAATGAGGACCAGTAGACATTCACCAAATCTGGCGCTTCGGTGACTCAGTTGGTTAAGTGTCCGACTTCAGTTCAGGTCATGATCTCAGAGTCTGTGTGTTTGAACCCCACGTTGGGCTCCGTGCTGGCAGCTCAGAGCCTGGAGCCTGCTTCGGATTTTGCATCTCCTTCTTTATCTGCCCCTCCCCCACTCAAACTCTGTCTCTCTCTGTCTCTCAAAAATGAATAAATGTTAAAAAAAATCCACCACATTATCTCACCATTTTGAATTTATCTCTGTCTTGATTCATGATTCAATTGGTTGCTGTAAACCTTTGACTATTTTCCAGTGTTTTGACAAAGGTGTTTCCAACATTTTCAATGTTTTTGTGGGGAGATATGAGCTTAGAGCTGCCTCAATGTATCCCCCCATTCCTATGTCAAAATCTAATTCTTAATGTTAGTTGAAATATGGAAAGTAAAGGTTATTCTGATGAGGCCTTAGACAGAAGTGAAAAACCTGCTTTTTTAGATATTGGAGGAAAGGCTTTTCTTGTTATAAAGTGGCAAAGGATTTAGCTAAATTGCGTGCATATTCTAGGGTTTGTAGAAGGTATAACTTGCAAGTGATGAAACTGGATATTTAGCTGAAGCTATCTCAAAGAATATTGTTGAAGGACACCCTGGCCTTACTACTTATAGTAAACCACAAGAACAGAGAAAGGACTTAATGACAGAATTGTTAAGCAAAAAAGAAGCAGAGTTTAAGATTTTAAAAAATTCTTAGTCTAACCATGTTGCTAAAATAGAAAGCACTAAGGGCGTGGCCAACCCACTTGTTAGAGTAGGAAATTAGTATGGATCAGTCATCTCAACAGTATCCAGGTGTTATTCTTCATGACAATGGAAGAATAACCCCAATGGTTATTTAGAAATCTTCAAGGCTGCCCCTCCCAAAAGGTCCCGGGTACAGAGCCCCAAGGAGTATGGATACCTTTTCCTAAGTTTCAAAGAATGGGACTGCGTGATAGAAGGTCAGGTGCAGGACACCAAACTAGGATAGCTGTGTGTGTAGGACTTCAGCCCAGAAGAATCATGAAGCTGGGTCTTAGAGTCACCTTGGGGGCAGGGCCACCAGAGAACATCCACAGTGATGGGACCTCAGAAGAAAACCACTGTAGGGCAGTTCTACCCTATGGCGGTGATACTGTCTCCCCAGTGGGTCTGGAATTTAAAGCATCTGGAAAGAAAGCATTTCTTTCTTTCTTTCTTTTTTTCTTTCTTCCTTCCTTTCTTTCTTTCCTTCTTCTTTCTTTATTTTTAGTGTGTTTATTTATCTTTGAGACAGAGAGGAGGAGGGCAGAGAGGGAGACAGAATCTGAAGTACGCTCCAGGCTCTGAGTTGTCAGCACAGAGCCTGATGCAGGGCTCAAACTCATGGACCACGAGATCATGACTTGAGCCAAAGTCGGACGCTTAACCAGCTGAGCCACCCAGGTGCCACAAACTATTCTTGAACCTTAAAATTCTAATTAGGTTTTCCCCATTAGATTTTGGACTACTACTTGGAAACTGTCGCTTCTTTCATCTTATCTCTCTCTTCTGTAATGGGTGTGCTAACCTATGCCAGTCCCACCATTGTAGTTTGGAAACACACAACATGTTTAGTTTCACAGTTTCACAGCTGGAGAGGAATTGACCTGAAGATGAATTATACCCTGTGAGTCACCCATATCTGATTAAGGTGATATTTACAAGAGACCTTGGACATAGGCTTTAAAGTTAATACTGGAATGAGTTAATACTTATGGGGTTATTGAAGTAAAATAAATGTATTTTGCATGAGAAAAATACATGAATTTTGGAGAGGCAGTGTCCTTCAAAATTCATATGTTAAAACCTAATTCCCACTATGATGGTATTGGGACGTGTGGCCTTTGGGAGGTGATTAGGTCATAAAGGTGGAGTGAGACCTCATAAATGGGATTAGTGCCTTTATAAAAGAGATCTCAGAGATTTCCTCTCCTCCACCACGTGAAGACAGAGTGTAAAAGTAACTTGCTATGAACCAGAAAGTGGGCTCTCACAAGATAATGAATATTCTGACACCCTGACCTTGAATTTAGCCTTTAGAATTGTGAAAAATAACTATTTGTTGTTTAAGTCACCTAGTCTATGGAGTTTTTGTTATAGAGGCCCAAATGGAGTAAGTTACTACTCTACCTTTTTGCTGAGGTCACTCCTCTACAATAGAGGTTTTTTTTTTTTTTATTGATCACTTTTATTTCAAAAATTACCTAAGTAATACGTGAATGCATTATTTCTTTCTGGTTTTAATTTTATTTGATATTTATCCAATTACTAGCTTACTGATTTTCTTATGTCTCTTTCCAAAGGGGATAAAGAAAGAGGGTGCATAAAGAATTGGAAATGGATTTTCTGTCCCTGCCCATCTGATTAAGCCTTTAGTCACACACAGCTAGCTATGTGACTATAGTAAACTAACATTCCCCTATGGCCCTACTCCATACTACATGGCACCTATATTTATCACAGATAAGATTATATGCGAAATAATCCTATCCTGGGAAATCAGGCCAATTATGTTGCGGAGGACCAGCCTTCACAGAATCTAACGGTTCCTGATAAGGGGGGTGAGTATGAACTGATACACAAGGCACAATTGTTAAGGGAGGGCTGGCGCTCCCAAGCGTCACCAGCCCCGAGTTTATTTTCACTCGGGTGTTTATCCACAATCTGAGGGTGGTGTACGTGCGAGGCACATCTCCTCTCACAAGTTCTCAGGAGATAAAAGCTCAGTGTGACATTGACTAGAAGCACTCATGACAGCTATCCAAGCAAACTGTATTTTGCTATATCAAACTTTACAAAAGCATTCTGAACCTCCCCACACGACCTGGCTGCGGTCCTGACTCCAGGACAAAGGCTGCGCTCAAGGCCTCCGGCTCCCAACACCGCTCAAGGCCTCTGGCTCTCAACATCTCTCAAGGCCTCCAGCTCCCAACATTATGTATTTACTTAATATCTATTATATGCTTTAGCCATTCTCTTTGAGACTTTCTTTGCAGAAACCAATATTAGTTTAAGCAAGCTTGGGATTATTTGAGCCATTGTTAAAAATAACTTTGGTAATTTCCCTATTAGTTTCATGTTTATCTGGATTTCTTCATGACAATTTTGATTTCTAATGTTTTACATATTATTCATGTATAAAACAACAACATAAGGTGAAAATAATTAATCAGGAATCTTAGACCATTAGTCATTTTTATCAACTTTGGAACAAAGTTGCTTATGAGAATGATACAGAGACAACTAATTTGTATTTGCCGAATTTTTGCTAAATTGCAACCAGAAGATTTCTGCAAACTTTTAAATCAGTATCATTTGAACATGTTTATGTATAAAGTTATCCAAATTAATTTTGTAAATTTGCTTGTAATCTCTATAAGTCATAATGCAGATTACTTAGCTGACATAACAATACCCAAAATAAAATGTAATAGTCTAAGTCATTCAAGGTATGCATGGTGACTCTATAGTAATAGTGACCCAGCTCTTACTATCTTGCTCTGATGTTTAAGTATTCATCTTTGAAGTTGTAGTGTGAAAACAACCATACACAATATGTAAATAAATTATCGTGGCTGTGTTCCAATGAAAATTTAATTTTGGATACTGCAATTTTAATTTCATATAATTTTGACATGTTATGAAATATTATTCTTTAAAGCTTTTTAATCATTTAAAATGTAAAAATCATTCTTAGCTTTCTGGTAATACACTGATTTCACACCAGATTTGGCCATTGAACTGATGTTTACTGACATCTGCTTAGTACATTAGAATTTCCCAACCTTAGTCAGATTGGATTCCAATTTTTGTTGTGAGCATCCTTGCTCCAGATCACTAAGGGATTTGCCATTGTTTTCTAAGGACAATACAATCCTATGAGCTTCACAGTACAATAATTGCACAAGATTTCTCTATCTTAAATACCTAAATGAGATCTCTGGCAGTGTCCATGCATTTAGTCTGGGGATGTAGTTATGCATTGGTTTACTTTTTAATTTTCCCAATCTTTCCTTTCTTTTATTTTTCATTTCAATAAATATTTATACAGTGCTTATGGGCCAGGCATTATTATAAGTATACTATGTATGTTAATCACTCTCAACAAACTTATTAAATAGATACAATTATAATCTCTATCTTACATATGAGGAAAGTGAGGCTCAGAAAGGTTAAGTAACTTGAGCTAATAGCACAGCTACTAAGTATCAGAGCTGGGATCCACATGTAAGCCACATGGATCCAAAATCTTCTCTGCATTTAGATACTTAGTATGTTTTTCCACACTAAAAATAAAGGAGAAAAACTCTTTTCCAAACCCTTAAATCTTTATGCCAACCACACAAGACACTTTCTTCTTGTGGAGATAAATTAGTATGACCAGTATTCTTGCACAGCTTAGGACTGCTGATTAAAATACTCTTATGCCACATTAGTGAGGACATTCAGAGACCTGATTAAGTTTCACTTTCACAAGGTTAAATCATTAAATTAAATTAAATTTATGGTTCTAAATTTTCTTAATCTGAAGTAAGAGCTCCAAATTTGTTTGACTCCACTTGCTGGGTTCTTTCTTCTAAAATGGTGTCCAGTGGAACAGAAAAGAAGTGTTCTGATTTTCAGATTTTATTTAAATAAACGAATGAACAAGAACCATTCAGAAAGGAGCTTTGTTATAAAGAAAATAGAATAAAGTGTTAAGAGAATATGACAGAGAGTGACTACAGTGACTTTATAGGGTTAGAACATTAGGGAGAAGCCCTCACTAGATGACATTTGAATCAAGATGCAAATGTCAAAATGAAGTTAACTTTTCAAAGATTTAGAGATAGATGTTTCTTTTTTTTAAGTTTATTTATTTTGAGAGAAAGAGAGAGAAAGGGAAGGAGAGGCAGAGAGAGAGGGAGAGGGAGGATCCCAAGCAGGATCAGTGCTGTCAGCACGGAGCCTGATGTGGGGCTCAATCCCATAAAATGTGAGACATGACCTGAACCAAAATCAAGAGTCAGAGGCTTAACCAGCTGAGGCACCCAGGCACCCCTAGAGACAGATATTTCAGGCAGAGGGAATAATAAGTGAAAAAGCCCTAAAGCAGGAAGTAGTTTCTATGGTTGAAAAAGTGTTTCACCTTTGTCACTAAAAAAAGGAATAAACTTAACCAAAGATATAAAAGATGTCTACGCTGAAAAAAATAAAAAAAACTTATGAAGGAAATTGAAAACGACACAAAGAAATGGAAAAACATTCCATACTCATGGATTGGAAGAATAAATATAGTTAAAATGGCAATACTACCAAAAGCAATCTACACATTCAATGCAATCCCAATCAAAATTGCACCAGCAATCTGTTCAAAGCTAGAGCAAATAATGCTATAATTTGTATGGAACCACAAAAGACTCAGAATAGCCAAAGTAATATTGAAGAAGAAAACCAAAATGGGAGACATCACAATCCCAGACTTTAGCCTCTGCTACAAAGTTGTAATCATCAAGACAGCATGGTATTGGCACAAAAACAGACACATAGACCAATGGAATAGAATAACAAACTCAGAAATGGACCTGCAAGTATATGGCCAACTAATCTTTGACAAAGCGGGAAAGAATATCCAATGGAAAAAATACATCCTCTTTAATAAATGGTGCTGGGAGAACTGGACAGCAACATGCAGAAGAATGAAACTAGACCACTTTCTTACACCACTCACAAAAATAAACTCAAAATGGATGAGGGACCTGATTGTGATACAGGAAACTATCAAAACCCTAGAGGAGAAAGCAGGAAAAAACCTCTTGGCCTCAGTCACAGCAAGTTCTTGCTCAACGCATCTCCAAAGGCAAGGGAACTAAAAGCAAAAGTGAACTATTGGGACCTCATCAAGATAAAAAGTTTCTGCACGGCAAAGGAAACAATCAACAAAACTAATAGGCAACTGACAGAATGGGATAAGTTAGTTGCAAATGACATATCAGATAAAAGGCTAGTATCCAAAATCTATAAGAACTCACCAAACTCTGCACCTGAAAAACAAATAATCCAGTGAAGAAATGTGCAGAAGACATGAATAGACACTTCTCCAAAGAAGACATCCAGATGGCCAACAGACACATGAAACGATGCTCAACATAACTCATCATCAGGGAAATACAAATCAAAACCACACTGAGATACCACCTCACACCGGTTAGGGTGGCTAAAATGAATAAATCAGGAAACTATAGATGCTGGTGAGGATGTAGAGAAACGGGCACCCTCTTACACTGTTGGTGGGAATGGAATCTAGTGCAACCACTCTGGAAAACGGTGTGGAGGTTCTTCAAAAAAAAAAAAAATAGAACTACCTTATGACCCAGCAATAGCACTGCTAGGAATTTGCTCAAGAGATACAGGAGTGCTGATGCACAGGGGCACATGTACCCCAATGTTTATAGCACCGCTTTCAACAATAGCCAAATCATGGAAAGAGACTAAGTGTTCATCAACTGATGAATGGATAAAGAAGATGTGGTATACATATACAATGGAATACTACGTGGCAGTGAGAAAGAATGAAATATGGCCATATGTAGCAACGTGGATGGAACTGGAGGGTATTATGCTAAGTAAAATAAGTCAGTTGGAGAAAGGCAGATACCATATCACGCATAGGTGGATTTTGAGAGACTTAGCAGAAAACCATGGTGGGGGGAAAAGGGGGAAGAAGCCACAGAGAGGGAGGGATATAAAACATAAGAGACTCTTAAATACTAAGAACAAAGTGAGGGTTGATGGGGGCTATGGGAGAGGGGAAAGTGGGTGAGGGGCATGAGGAGGGCACTTATTGGGATGAGCACTGGGTGTCGTTGACACCAATTTGACAGTAAATTATAAAAAAAGTGTAAATATAAATTGTTTATACAAAATATATATAATATATAATATAATATATAATTCATAGTATATAACATATAAAATGATACATATTATATATATAATATATAATATGGATTCCAGTACTTTTATATTATTACATTTTAAAACATACACAAACATAAAAGTGATGAGATGAAAAATAAATATTTTCAAAAGTGCATATGATGGGGCACCTGGCTGGCTTAGCTCGGTTGTGTGTGACTTTGGCTCAGGTCATGATCTTGCCATTCCCAAGTTGAAGCCCCATGTTGGGCTGTGTGCTAACAGCTCAGAGCCTTGAGCCTGTTTCAGATTCTGTGTCTTCTTCTTGTTCTCTGCCCCTCCACGGCTCATGCTCTGTCTCTCTCAAAATAATAAATTAAACATTAAAAAATAATAAAATAAAAAATGCATATGCAAATATATCTTCCAGTATATGTGTTTTCTCTACTTTGGTAATTATAAATTTGATCTGTAGTATCAATAGTTAAATACGCCATAGGTCCTAGAACCATGCTGTCCAATAAAAACATGTGAGCTACACTTGCAATTTTAGATTTTCTAGGACTCATATTAAAAAAGTAATAAATAGGGGCACTTGGGTGGCTCAGTCGGTTAAGCGGCCGAGTTCAGCTCAGGTTGTGATCTCACGGTCTGTGAGTTCGAGCCCCGCGTCGGACTCTGTGCTGATGGCTCAGAGCCTGGAGCCTGCTTCGGATTCTGTGTCTTCCTCTCTCTCTGCCCTTCCCCTGCTCACACTCTGTCTCTATGTCTCTCAAAGAAAAGTAATAAATAAATAAATAAAATTAATTTTAATAACATATTTTATTTAATCTACTATATGTAATATATTATCATTCTAACCTGTAATCAGCATTTAAAAAGGAATTCATAAATGAAATATTTTACATCTTTTTTGTGCTTAGCCTAAGGAATCTGGCATGTATTTTATATTTACAGCCCATCTCAATTTTAGCTAGTCACATTTCAAGTCCTCAATAGTCACCTCTGTACACTGTCGACGTCAAGCGCTAATTTTCTTATGAAAGTCCCTGAGAAATTCCTATCCCTCTTTCTAATCATCACATTAACTAACTTAGACCCTACTCCTTTTGAGTCTGTGACTGGAGCCTTTTTATCTTAGGAGAACTTTTTGTCCTTATCTGCCCTGATCTTTCTTATAAAATGATTGTCACTGTGCTCCAAAGAGAAGTGAGTAGAAAGTTGGAGACAGAGGTGCTGTGTTTGAAAAAGTTAAGAGCATTATGAAGGAATGGTCAGAGTTGCTTCATATAGGAATGTTCCTATATTAGAATGTTCAGGGCACATCTGTTACTTGTTTATAGAGCACCATAAGCTTCTGAGAAGGGACGTACAGGCAATATCAACATCCCTAAAACTGTTCTAAAGATCTGATTTTTAAAAATATTTGTTATCTTACTATGTGCCAGACATGCTATATTTGCATCACATGTAATGGTCTTCCCGTACTCCCTCCCAACTTAGGAATGATAGATGGATGGACATACTGTGTTTGCTTAAGGTTTTAAAGGAGAAAAACAGAAATGGATATTTGTATAAAAAATATTTGTGAAAGTGGGGTTGCTTACTTGATTTTACCCACCTTCAGTACCAAACATTGATTTTAATACCCATGTGGGACCCTTCTGGTGCTGGTGGTTTGGTCAATCTGGGTTTTATGTGAATGACAAAAGGCTTTGTTGAATCCATAGCAGTGAATTCAACAAAAGGCTTAGTCATGTGTTTCCTATTATTAAGTGTGGCTAAGAGTTCTGTTCCAGTACATTTTGACTCTTTGTGTCCCACATTTTACTTATTTAACACATATAGAACTTTCCACTTGCTAGACATTATTTCAAATGCCTTATAAATATTAATTTGTTAATTTAATCCTTACAACAAAGAAACTGAGACACAGAGACTTTAATTAACTTGCTGAAGATTCATAATCTAGTGAAGAGCAGAGCCAGATTTTAACCAAGGTAGCAAGGCTTCGGAGTCTCTGAGCTCATTATTTCTGCAAAGTCTGAGTCTCCTAATTTCTAATATGCGTGTTTTTCTTCTGCACTTCATCCCTCAGGGACTTGATTTTATGACCATTCACAAAGGTTCTCTGTCTTTGTTAACCCTGACACATGTGCAACATGCTCTTTCTGACAGAAGTGTTCAGAATATCAGGCTCACCTAGGCCCCCTGACAATAATAGAAGGCTTTTTAAAATTCCTCATGTGAAAATTATTGCTGCTTGAAGTCTGAACTAGCATTTGCTCATTGTCATGACCCCTTTTATAAAACGTTACATATTTCTGGGGCACCTGGGTGGCTCAGTTGGTTAGGCGGCTGACTTCAGCTCAGGTCATGATCTCACAGTCTGTGAGTTCGAGCCCCGCGTCGAGCTCTGTGCTGATGGCTCAGAGCCTGGAGCCTGCTTCAGATTCTGTGTCTGCCTCTCTCTCTGCCCTTCCCCTGCTCACGCTCTGTCTCTCAAAAATAAATAAACGTCAAAAAAATTAAAAAAAAAACAAACAAAAACATTACATATTTCTAAACTACATAAATTACTATAAGCATAAGATTTTTCTGTATATGTAATCCATTTGTATTTATTCATAATTATTTATTTTAATTTTGTTGATTTAATTACAAAAATAACACATACTCATTCTAAGAATCCTAACAATGCAGAGTGGTGCATCGGTAAAAGTCTCCAATCCCTTCTTTTTATATTTCCCAGTTTAATGCCATAGCAATAGACACAACTTTCAGCAGGCCAGTCTACATTTCACTGGTCATGCCTGAGCTTTCCTTCAGAGAAGCCCTTTCTCCGTTTCTTGAGGCAGCTACCTTTAGGGGGACGGAACCGTTGTCAGGGAAACGAAGTCACGTGGGAACCTCTGGACCCAAACTAGGTGCAGGTAACCAGACTTGAGCTGGGGTCTGCGCTTCTGGTGGGTGCTGTGGGAAATAGAGTGCTGATGACAGGGCAGTGGACAGCCCTGGTGAAGGCCTAAAGGCTCTGGACAGGCTGTCTGTGAGGGATGGAAAGTTTGGATCCTGGTGGTGAGGGCACAGACATTGGTGAAGTGGAGAGTGGCAGTAAGGCGACCACGCAGTAAGTTGGATTTGAACAGCTGGTGGGAGTCAGGAAGGGAGCTCAGACTCAGATTTTTATTACTTACTTTTTTCCAGAGTGACATTGACCTGACCAGGGAAACACTATGGGTGGGAGTGGAAGTACGGGAATGAAAACTGATGCAAGAAACAGGACTGGTAGGTGAGGGGACTCAGAGACAATCCAGTCTTACTTTGTGGTTGCTCTCTCACTCCCTTTATTGTTGCTTCAGAATCCGAATTCTAATGTAAACAATTTGACTCCTGAGCCAGTTCTCTGTTAACCTTCCTGTCAAGTACAAAGAAGGTGTTAAAATATGGAAAAATGGGCAAAGAATCAGAAAAAGCTATTCACACATAGCTAGTAGACATTTTAAAAGACACTTAACTAATAAACACACATGGAAAAAAACAGGATGGCATATTAAGAATGACAAGGGCAGAAAAAGATTGTTTCTGTCTAATGTTGTGCAGGGTTTGGAAAAACTAGCACTCAACTACAGTATTGGTAAGAGTGTAAATGAGCAAAACAATTTATTGTTAGGCAATTTGGCTTATATAACAACTTGGAAACCTGTTACTCTTGACATTGAAATTTTATCTTATAGGAATTTATCGAACACCATTACTAATAAAAATAAAAATCATACTCATAGAAGCACATATAATGCATTAATTGCAGCATTTTTTATAATGACAATGGGGTATATCTGAACAGTGAATACTTGATGATATTAAGACGTTTTTTTAATTTTTATATGTGATAATAGACATGATTATGCTTTAAAAGAATCTTTGTCTTAGGGATTCATTCAGAATATTGACATGGAGAATAATTTGGTATCTATGATTTTCCTGAAAATAATTGATGTTGACTAATGGGTTATGAAAAAAAATAAATTGGTAATTGTTGAAGATGGGTGATGGGAGCATGGAAGGCTCATTGTTAGCACTCTGTTTGCTTTTGTATGAGTTCACAATTTGTTCTAAGAAAAACTAGTTCGAGGTAAAAAAATTGGAAAATTACAGAAGAGTGTAAGTAAGTAAAAATAATTTTGAAATTCCCTGTCAGATTTCCTGGATAAGAATACCATCTCTGCCACTTATTAGCTGTCTACTGTTGTGCAGGGTTCTTAAGTTCTCTGAGTCTCAGTGAACCCACTTATGAAATGAGAATGATACTGTATATTATACAATCCAGCCAATAGTAATATGTAGTATTTTTTTTATTATAATAGTTTATTTTCAAATTGGTTTACATATAACACCCAGTGTTCATCCCAACATGTGCCCTTTTTAATGCCCGTCACCCCCTCTCCCCCCTCCCTCATTCCCCTTACCCTCAGTTTTTTCTTAGTCTTTGAGAGTCTCTTATGTTTTATCTCCCTCCCTCTCTGTGTCTTTTTTTCCTTTCCCCTCTTCCCCTCCCCCTGGTTTTTGCTTAGTTTCACAAAGTCCACCTATTCGTGGAAACATATGGTATCTGTCTTTTTCTGACTGACTTATTTCACTTAACATAATACCCTCCAGTTCCATCCATCTTGCTACACATGGCCAGATTTCATTTTTTTCTCATTGCCACGTAGTAGTCCATTGTATATAAGTACCATAACTTCTTTATCCATTCGTCAGTTGATGGGCACTTGGTCTCTTTCCATGATTTGGCTATTGTCGAAAGTGCTGCTATGAACATTGGGGTACACGTGCTCCTATGCATCAGCATTCCTGTGTCTCTTGGGTAGATTCCTAGCAGGGCTATTGCTGGGTCAAAGGGTAGCTCTATTTTCATTTTTTTGAGGAACCTCCACACCATTTTCCAGAGTGGCTGCACCAGTTTACATTCCCACCAACAGTGTAGGAGAGTGCCTACTTCTCCACATCCTCGCCAGCATCTATAGTTTCCTGATTTGTTCATTTTAGCCTCTCTGACTGGTGTGAGGTGGTATCTCAGTGTAGTTTTGATTTGTATTTCCCTGATGATGAGTGACATTGAGCATCGTTTCATGTGTCTGTTGGCCATCTGAATGTCCCCTTTGGAGAAGTGTCTATTCATATCTTCCGCCCATTTCTTCACTGGGTTGTTTGTTTTTCGGGTGTAGAGTTTGGTAAGTTCTTTATAAATTTTAGATATTAGTCCTTTATCCGATATGTCATTTGCGATGATCTTTTCCCATTCCGTTGGTTGCCTATTTGTTTTGTTGGTTGTTTCTTTTGCCGTGCAGAAGCTTTTTATCTTGATGAGGTCCCAATAGTTCATCTTTGCTTTTAATTCTCTTGCCTTTGGAGACGTGTCGAGTAAGAAATTGGTGCGTCTTAGGTCAAAGAGGCTTTTTCCTGTTTTCTCCTCTAGGATTTTGATGGTTTCCTGTCTCACATTCAGATCTTTTATCCATTTAGAATTTATTTTTGTGAGTGGTGTAAGAAAGTGGTCTAGTTTCATTCTTTTGCATGTTGCTATCCAATTCTCCCAGCACCATTTGTTAAAGAGGCTGTCTTTTTTCCATTGGATACATTTTCCCGCTTTGTCAAAGATTAGTTGGCCATGTACTTGCGGGTCCATTTCTGAGTTTTCTATTCTATTCCATTGGTCTATTCGTCTGTTTTTGTGCCAATACCATACAGCCTTGATGACCACCGCTTTGTAGTAGAGGTTAAAGTCTGGGATTGTGATGCCTCCCGCCTTGGTTTTATTCTTCAGTATTATTTTGGCTATTCGAGGTCTTTTGTGGTTCCATACAAATTTTAGGATTGTTTGCTCTAGCTTTGAGAAGAATGCTGGTGCAATTTTGATTGGGATTGCATTGAATGTGTAGATTGCTTTGGGTAGTATTGCCATTTTGACGATATTTATTCTTCCAATCCATGAGCATGGGATGTTTTTCCATTTCCTTGTGTCTTCCTCAATTTCCTTCATAAGTTTTTTATAGTTTTCAGTGTAGAGGTCTTTCACATCTTTGGTTAGGTTTATTCCTAAGTATTTTATGGTTTTGGTGCAATTGTGAAAGGGATTAGCTTCTTTATTTCTCTTTCTGCTGCTTCATTGTTGGTGTATAGAAATGCCACCGATTTCTGTACATTGATTTTGTATCCTGCAACTTTGCTGAAATCATGAATCAGTTCTAGTAGGCTTTTGGTGGATTCCGTCGGGTTTTCCATGTAAAGTATCATGTCATCTGCAAAAAGTGAAAGTTTGACTTCCTCCTTGCCAATCTTGATGCCTTTTATTTTGTTTTGTTGTCTGATCGCTGATGCTAAGACTTCCAGCACTATGTTAAATAGCAGTGGCAAGAGTGGACACCCCTGTCATGTCCCTGATCTCAGGGGGAAGGCTTTCAATTTTTCCCCATTGAGGATGATATTAGCTGTGGGCTTTTCATATATGGCTTTTATGATGTTTAAGTATGTTCCTTCTATCCCGACTTTCTCGAGAGTTTTTATTAAGAAAGGATGCTGTATTTTGTCAAATGCTTTTTCTGCATCTATTGACAGGATCATATGGTTCTTATCTTTTCTTTTGTTGATGTGATGTATCACGTTGATTGATTTGCGAATATTGAACCAGCCCTGCAACCCAGGGATGAATCCTACTTGGTCATGGTGGATAATTCTCTTTATATGCTGTTGGATTCGATTTGCTAGTACCTTGTTGAGAATTTTATGAATTTGCATCCATATTCATCAGGGATATTGGCCTGTAATTTTCTTTCTTTGCTGGGTCTCTATCTGGTTTGGGAATCAAAGTGATGCTGGCTTCATAGAGTGAGTCCGGGAGTTTTCCTTCCGTTTCAATTTTTTGGAACAGCTTGAGGAGGATAGGAATTCACTCTGTTTTAAATGTCTGGTAAAATTCCGCAGGAAAGCCATCTGGTCCAGGGCTTTTATTTGCTGGGAGGTTTTTAATAACGGATTCTATTTCTTCACTAGTTATGGGTCTGTTCAAATTTTCTATTTCTTCCCGTTTGAGTTTTGGTAGCGTGTGGCTATTTAGGAAGCTGTCCATTTCTTCCAGATTGCCAAGTTTGGTGGCATATAAATTTTCATAGTATTCTCTGATGATTGCTTGTATCTCTGAGGTATTGGTTGTAATTTTTCCCTTTTCATTCATGATTTTATCTATTTGAATTCTCTCTCTTTTCTTTTTGAGAAGCCTGGCTAGAGGTTTGTCTATTTTCTTTATTTTTTCAAAGAACCAGCTTTTGGTTTCATTGATCTGTTCCACTACCTTTTCTGTCTCCATATGGTTAATTTGAGCTCTGATCTTTGTTATTTCTCTCTTTCTGCTGGGCTTGGGTTGTTTTAGTTGATCTGCTTCTAGTTCCTTTAGGCGTGCTGGTAGAATTTGTGTTATTGATTTTTCTTGTTTCTTGAGATGGGCCTGGATTGCAATATATTTCCCTCTCAGGACTGCGTTTGCTGCATCCCAGAGCGTTTGGATTGTTGTATTTTCATTTTCATTTGTTTCCATGTATTTTTTAATTTCTTCTCTGATGGCTTGGTTGACCCAGTCACCTTTTAGTAGGTTATTTCTTAGCCGCCATGTTCTTGGATATTTTCCAGGCTTTCTCCTGTGGTTGATTTCAAGTTTCAAAGCATTGTGGTCTGACACTGTACACGGTATGATCTCAATTCTTTTATATTTATTCAGAGCTTCCCTGTGCCCCAGAATGTGGTCTATCTTGGAAAATGTACCGTGTGCAGATGAGAAAAACGTAAATTCCTTTGCTTCTGGATGAAGGACCCTAAAGATGTCTGTGAGGCCCATCTGTCCTAATGTGTCATTCAGGGCTATTGTTTCTGCGGAGATTTTCTGTTTTGTGGATCTATCCAATGCTGAGAGTGGAGTGTTGAGATCCCCTACTATTAGGACATTTTTATCGATGAGGTTGCTAATGTTTGTAATTAGTTGTTTTACAAATTTGGGTGTCCCTGAATTCGGTGCGTAGATATTTACAATTGTTAGCTCTTCCTGCTGGATGGTCCCTGAGACTATTATATAATGTCCTTCCTCATCTCTTATTACATCGTTCATTTTAAAGTGTAATTCGTCTGATATAAGTGTGGCTACTCCGGCTTTCTTCTGACTTCCAGTAGCATGGTAGATAGTTCTCCATCCCCTCACTTTCAATCTGAAGGTGTCTTCAGGTTTAAGATGAGTTTCTTGAAGACAGCAAATAGATGGGGCTTGGTTTTTAATCCATTCTGTTTCCTGTGTCTTTTGATTGGCGCATTTAGTCCGTTTACATTCAGTGTTAATATTGAAAAATATGGGCTTACAGTCACTGTATTATCTGTAAGTTTCATGTTTGTAAGACTGTCTCTGGTAGTTTGTGTTCTTTGCCACCTTGTTTTCATAGAATGCCCCTCAGGATCTCTTGCAGTGCTGGCTTATTTGTGATAAATTCTTTCAGTTTTTGTTTGTTGGGAAAAACCTTGATCTCTCCTTCTATTCTGAATGATAGGCTAGCCGGATACAGAATTCTTGGTTGCATGTCCTTCTTGCTCATCACATTGAAGATATCCTGCCATTCCTTTCCGGCTTGCCAAGTTTCCGTAGATAAGTCTGCTACTACCCTTATAGGTCTCCCTTTGTATGTTAGGGTTGTTTTGTCCCTAGCTGCTTTCAGCATTCTCTCCCTATCTTTGTATTTTGCCAGCTTCACTATGATGTGCCGTGCAGAAGGTCTATTCAAGTTACGTCTGAGGGGAGTTCTCTGTGCCTCTTGGATTTCCATGCCCGTTTCCTTTCTCATGTTGAGGAAGTTCTCAGCAATGATTTGTTCAAGAACCCCTTCGACTCCTTTCTCTCTCTCTTCTTCCTCTGGAACTCCTATAATACGGATATTGTTTCTTTTGAGTGCATCGCTCAGCTCTCGAATTCTCCTTTCCTGTTCCTGGATCAGCTTCTCCCTCTTTTTATCTGCTTCCTCTTTTTCAATAATTTTGTCTTCTAATGCACTAACTCTTTCCTCTACCTCTTCAATCCGTGCTGTGGCTGCTTCCAGTTTCCCCTGTATTTCTTCCAATGTCTTCTTTAATTCTTCCTGACTGTTTTTAAGGTCTTTGAACTTTGCCGCGTGGGACCCCTTGCATTCATCTAAGCTTTTTTCAAGGCCAGCAATTAGTTTTATGATTATCATTCTATATTCAAGTTCTGTTATGTTGCTTATATCTGTTTTCATTAATTCTTGAACTGTCACTGCTTCTTGTAGACTCCTTTGAGGAGAATTCTTCCGTCTCGTCATTTTGGCTGGATGTGTTACGGGTTGTTTCTTGAAGTTGCCCGCTCAGGGCCTCCCGCCAGGCAGTCTCTCGTCCAGGAGCCAGTATTATTTTTGAAAATGCTTCCAAATATACTCATGCACATCTTGAATTCAGAGCTGATAAAATATGAAAATATATGAATCTTAGAAATAATGACATATAGTGGTAACTACTGTATAGGTTTTTTGACAAGTAAATAAGATTAATAAATGTCAAATGCATGACACATAGGTATTTATTGAATATGAGTTGTCACTATTATCTTCATTGTCATCTTCATCATAAGAGTGGTACCTACGAGTGTTTATGCAGTCATCTTCAGGCATTTTTCTCCCATTTAAGCAAGAAGGGCATATTATCTGGATCTTGTTTGGGGTTTAATAGCCATTACTTTTTGATAGTGGATTTGTTTTGCAATATTCTAAATTGATAATGTATGAAAATGCCATTGCAGCATCGTTTATAATGGACAAAAATTGTAATAGTCTAAGTGCCCACCAATAGGAAATGGTTTAATACATTATGGCGATTACTCTCTAAGATATTCACACTATGAAATTTTGGGAAAGAATGAGAGAGAAGCTAGATGTACTAATATGGAAAGATGTCTCCGTTATAATGATTAGTAAAGAAAGCAAATTATTGAATAAAATATATAGTTTAAGTAGGAAAAAGTTTATCTTCTTTATACATGTCTTTATGTGTGTGTGTGTATGTGTGTGTGCAGTTAGATAGGCTCTAAGTTCTTAAAGTGGTTTCCTTTGAGGTGTGGAATTTCAATCAGAGAGAGGTGAAATGAGACTTTTACTTTTTCCCCTATATATTTGATATCATTTGATTTTTATACTGTGTATTACTTTCGTGATTAAAATATAATTTTGAAAAAGTCAAACATGAAATTTTTGAAAGTGAGCAAATCTATTCACTGACTTTTTCTTCTATGATTTGGCCCTTTACCATCTTGTAATAGGCTTGTACCATGTAACTTTTAAAGACTAAAAAGAGCAAAGTTTGAAAGACTCTGTATTTTTCCCAAAACCACTCTTTACAAATTGTGAAGTTCTCACAACCAGCACATTGTTGCCACCGCTCACAACAATGGGGCTAAGCCTATTTATGATGGGCCAGGTATATTATTAATATAGCAACATATTGTTATTACCATAACCTAATACTATTAATTACATTTGTCCCCAAACAAGATTTGATAAGATATATCATAAACATTACCTTTAGGGTTCCTCACATTAAAATTGGAATACAAGGTGCCTGGGTGGATCAGTTGGTTAAGTGTCCAACTTTGGCTCAGGTCATAATCTCACTGATTTGTGAATTCGAGCCCCACGTTGGGCTCTGCTGACAACTTGGAGCATGGAGACTGCTTCAGATTTTGTGTCTCTCTCTTTCTCTCTCTGCCCCTTCCCTGCTTGCACTCTCTCTCTCTCTCAAAAATACATAAGCATTAAAAAACAAAATAAAATACAGTTGGAATGCAGAAGTAATTTTATTCTAGTCATAGGGAAACCACAGAGTATTTTTTAAAAGTCTTCACAAGGAGAAATCCTCTTACAGAGAGCATTAGCAAATAATGTGGAACACTAAGGCAATATACTGCACATGATATTTGCCACATTGTAATAATTTTGCAACATACTCAAACTCTAAAATATGCATCAATTTATATGGATATACATTAATAATCAAAATCTTCCTAAACAAAAGATCTTAAAATATAGTGTTTCAGAAGTAACAATATTACAAAAAGAATAATCATATGAATTTTGACTTTATGTTTCATGTACTGACTTAACATGATATAGTATTTATTACAGAATTATTTTTAAAAAGATTTTTAATGTTTATTTATCTTTTAGAGAGAGAGAGAGAGAGAGAGAATGAGCAGGAGAAGTGCATAGGAAGAGGGAGACACAGAATCCGAAGCAGTCTCCATGCTTGAGCTGTCAGTACAGACCCAATGAGGGCTTCGAACCCATGAACTGTGAGATCATGACCTGAGCTGAAGTTGGAGGCTTAATCAAATGAGACACCCAGGTGCCCCAATTTACTGAATTATTAATAATGACCATTACAGGGCACCTGGGTGGCTTAGTTGGTTAAGCATCCAACTTCAGCTCAGGTCATGATCTTGCAGTTTGTGAGTTTGAACCCCATGTTGGGCTCTGTGCTATCAGCTCAGAGCTTGGAGCTGCTTCAGATTCTGTGTTTCCCTCTCTTTCTGCCCCTCCCCCACTCATGTTCTGCCTCTCTCTCTCTCTCAAAAATAAATAATAAAGCATTAAAAATTAAAAAAAATAATGATCGTTACTCAGGTCAGTTAAATGGATATGATACTTAAAACATTTTAAATATATATATGCTCTTATCTGTTATTTGTGCTAGGATCACAACCTTTCCAGTATTACAATATCTATTTAGTACAGTTTGAGAGGAAGAACCATTGTTCAAGAAGCAGAATGACATAGTGTTAAGAGCAACTTATGTGGACTTTGGAGTCCACATAAGTGGACTTATGAGCTTCATAGACCTAGGGTTAATTGCATAAGCTCATCAGTGTAATAAAGATAGTCAAAGTTCACATGGTAGTCATTAGTATTGAGTTTGGTACAATTGAAAGAAAATTTCCCAATAACAATGGCTACATAAAATAGTTTATTATCTCTCATGGAAAAAGTCTACAGGTAGGTCATCTAAGCATGCCTACTCTATAAATCAAACGCTTTTCACAATCGTTAGGATGTGATCTTTAATCTCATATTAGAACATAATTCATAGAACTCTACCAGTTAATCCATACTTCTTGTAGCAGGAAGAAAAAATGGTGCAGGTTTAGAAGTTGCATATCAGTTACCTTTTAAAGAGGCTATCAAGAATCTGTCATATAATTCTTCTATTTAAAACTCGTTGACCAGAATTTATTCTCATGGTCATACAGGATGACAAGACTAGGAAATATAGTCTTTATTCTAGAAAACCATGCATTCAATTGAAGTCTATTCTTGAGAAATAAGGAGTACACAATTATCAACTTTGTTCTGTTTATTTGTAGGGTTATAGTAATCATTAAATACATGTCGAGCTTTCCTTTATTGGGATTTTTTAATTACAAAGATAATATCTACAGTCTAAGCTCATTGTAAGATTCCAAGAAACACACAAATGAATACAGTAAAGAATTTTTCTCCCTTTCCCAAGGAGTTTAGCATGTATCCTTTACACCTATTTTATGCTCAAAAGTATGCATATGTATACATTTATCCATCCATCCATCCATTCCTACATATATATATATATATGTTTTGTTCCTGTGTTTTCCCTTATGTTAAAACAAGCTTGTGTAACAGCATAATTACTATGTGACAGTATATTGTATCCATGCCTGTGTCATATTACAAATGTGTATATGCGTGTGTGCTTCATATCACTTATTTTGATGCCTGTTCATATGGTCAGCTTGTACAGAAATATCTTAATGAAACTAACTTTTGCAATAACATGTTTTAGTTCTTTTCTTAAAGTATAAAACTAATATATCATCAATTGCAGGAAATTAAGTGTACATATGATTGCTACAGTTGCTATGATTTGTAAAGTAAATGGCATAACACAGCATACACCAGAAACACTTCCTGAGGTGCCAGGTCCTGGACAGTGTATGACACCTTTTTAATATAACAGCACCCTCAGGTGCAGGAAACATAACAATATTTTAAAACACACAAAAGACAGAAACTTAGCCAAAATGAGAAGATGGAGGAAATCTCCCCCAAAGAGGTCAAGAAGAAATCACAGCTAGGGAATGGATCAAAACAGATATAAGCAATATGTCTGAATACGAATTTAGAATAGTCATAAGACTAGTAGCTGGGCTTGGAAAAGGCATAGAAGACATCAGAGAAGCCTTGGCTGCAGAGATCAAAGACCTAAGAACTAGTCATAATAAATTAAAAAATGTTATAACTGAGATGCAGTAAACTAGATACAATGACAGCAAGGATTGAAGAAGCAGAGGAGAGAATAAGTGAAAGAGAAGATAAAATTATGGAAAACAATGAACCTGAAAAAAGAGGGACAAGAAGTTACTAGATCATGAGGGGAGAATTAGAGAACTAAGTGATTCCATGAAACAAAGCGATATCCATATCATAGGAGTCCCAGAAGAAGAGCAAGAAAAAAGGGCAGAAGGTTTATTTTAATAAATTATAGCTGAGAACTGCCTTAATCTGGGGACAGAAACAGGCATTCAAGTCCAACAGGCACAGAGAACTATCCTCGAAATCAACAAAAACATGTGAACACCACGACGTATCATAGTGAAACTTGAAAAATACAAAGATCAAAAGAAAATTTTAAAAGCAAGTAGAGAAAAAAGTTCCTTAAGAAACAAGGGTAGACACATAAGGCTAATAGGAGACATGTCCAATTAAACTTAGCAGGCCAGAAAGGAGTGGCAGGAAATACACAAAAGTGTTAAATGGGGAAAAAAATATGCAGCCCAGATTTGTTTATCCAGCAATGTTGTCATTAAGAACATAAGAAGAGATAAATATTTTCCCAGAAAAACAAATACTAAAGGAGTTTCTGACCACTAAACCAACCCTACAAGAAATTTTTAAGGGGGACTCTCTGAGTAAAGAAAAAAAAGAAGACCAAAACTACATATTTTGGTGCTTTCAAATGGATTGCATACACATTTATAATTATTAACTCTTCTTGATGGTTAGACCCTGTAATTATGATATAATGCCCTTCTTCATCTCTTGCTACAACCTTTAGTTTAAAATCTAGTTTGTTTGACATAAGTATGGCTACTCCAGCTTTATTTTGACTTCCAGTGGCATGATAGTTGATTCTCCATCCCCTGACTTTCAATCTGAGGTTGTCCTCAGATATAAAATGGGTCTTGTTTTTTTATCCATTCTGATACCCTAAGTCTTTTGATTGGAACATTTAGTTCATTTACATTCAATGTTTTTATTGAAAGATATGGATTTAGTGTCATTTTGTTATCTGCAGGTTTCATGCTTGCAGTGCTATCTCTGGTCCTTTGGGGTCTGCAACCTTCCACTCACAGAGTCCCCCTTAGGATCTCTTGTAGGGCCGGTTTAGTTGTGATGAAGTCTTTCAGTTTTTGTTTGTATGGGAAAACTCTTATCTCTCCTTCTATTCTGAATGACAGGCTTGCTGCATAAAAGATTCTTGGCTGGATATTTTTCCTATTCAGCATATTAAATATTTCCTACCACTTCCTTCTGGCCTACCAAGTTTCAGTAGATAGCTCTGCTACTACCCTTAAGCGTCTACCCTTATAGGTTAAGGCCCATTTGTCCCTAGCAACTTTCAGAATTCTCTCTTTATCTTTGTATTTTGCCAGTTTCACTATGATATGTCATGCAGAAGACTGATTCCTGTTACATCTGAGGGGATTTCTCTGTGCCCGTTGGATTACAATGTCTGTTTCCTTCCCCAGATTAGGGAAGTTCTAAGCTATGATTTGTTCAAGTACACCTTCTGCCCCATTCTCTCTCTCTTCTTCTGGAACTCCTATGATACGGATGTTATTACATTTCATTGAATCACTTAGTTCTCTAATTCTCCCCACGTAGTCTAGAATTTTTTTATCTCTTTTTCTCAGCTTCATCTTTTTCCATAATTTTATCTTCTATTTCACTTATTCTCTCCTCTGCCTCTTCAATCCCCACTGCCACCTCATCTAGTTTATTTTGCATCTCATTTACAGCATTTTAAAATTCATCATTAATATTTTTTAGTTCCTTGATCTCTGCAGCAATAGATTCTCTGCTGTCTTTTATGCTTTCTTCAAGCCCAGCGATTAATCTTATGAGTAGTATTCTAAATTCTTGACCAGATATATTGTTCATATCTGTTTTGAGCAATTCTTTAGCTGTCATTTGGTCCTTGAATTTGTTTTGAATATAATTCTTTTGTTTTGTAATTTTGGTTAGTTTTCTGTCCCTTATGTGTTTTAAAGGCTTGTTATGTGTCCTCCACCTTCAAGCAGTACTATATTAAAGAGAGTTCATACACTTTCCAGGACTTGGCTCTTTAGGAGGTGATTTTTGGAGTGTGTTACATGCTGTCTGTTGTTGTGACTCTGGTTATTTATCTCCCTACTCATAGTGATATTATGTATGCTCCACCAGGCATGCTTTGATTTGTTCATTGAAGGAGCCCTGGAAAAAAAATAAAAACAAACAAAAACAAATCAAAACAACAACAAAACAAAACAAAAAAATGGGTGGGGGATGGTGTTAGTGGAAGAGGCCTTATGCCATACAAAGAGAGAAATGACAGGGGTGGGGAAAAATAAAAGAAAAGGAAATTGACCAGGCAGAGAAACTATATGGCTTAATCCAAAGAGAGAGAGAGAGAGGGGAAAATAAAGGAGATATAGAACAAGTATAAAGAGAACAGATTAAATGTGTCTCCTTAAACAAACCAACAACCAGAATAACTAGACTAGAGGAGGAAAGAAATAAGGAGAAAAGGAAGAAAAATAATTATATATGCATATATAATTGTCCAAGAATTAAATCAGAAAATGCAAAACTTCTGGGTGCCTTGGAACCGGTGGCAGCGCTGCTCTGGAAGAGGGGCTGTATGGTTGGTCAGCGTCAGGTAGATACCCAGTTACCAGGTGCAGAAGGGCATGATTTGGTACAGGCAGGTCTTGCCTCCATTGCGGGCCTGCCCACTGTTCCCTGAAGCCCCGCTTTGTTGGTGATAGGGAGAAAAGTGGCGACACCACAATTTCTCCTCCCAGGACTGGGTTTCCCAAACCACTCTCTTTAGTCAGTCCTCACAGTGCTGCACAGGCACGAGCAGGCCATTTGAGTTTTGTTTTGCTCCATGGTCTCCCGTGCCTCCATAGGGTTCATCTGGGATTCAAAAGCAGATGTCTTAAAGGGTCCTGCTCCACACGCCCCGATTCTGGGGAAGTGCCACTCTGCCCCACCGAAGGGCCTCTTCACAGTGCTGTGTGGGCGCAAACAAGGTGGTTTGTCCTGCAAGACCAAAACTACAAAGACTACAATGAACCAGAGAGCATCACCAGAAATAGCAACTTTACAGGTAACACAACAGCACTAAATTCATATCTTTCAATGATCACTCTGAATGTAAACACACTAAATGTTCCAAATAAAAGACAGGCTATCAGAATCAATTTGAAAAAGACAAGATCCATCTATAATCTGCCTATAAGGGACTCATTTTAGACATAAAGAAACCTGCAAATTGAAAGTGAGGGGACGGAGAACCATCTGTCATGCTAATGGAGGTCAAAAGAAAGCTGGAGTAGCCATACTTATATCAGACAAACTAGATTTTAAAACAAAGACTGTAAAGAGAAGACGAAAGCCATTATATCATAATTAAAGGTTCAAAGAGATTTAACAATGCCAATTTTTTATGTCCCCAATTTCAGAGCACCCAAATATATGAATCAATTAATAGATAACATAAAGAAACTGATTGATAATAATACCATAATAGTAGGGGTCTTTAGTATTCCACTTACAGCAATGAATGGACCATCTAAGCAGTAAATCAATAAGGAAAAAATGGCTATGAATGAGATACACACTGGACCAGATGGACTTAACAGATATATTCAGAAAATTTCATCCTACTAATACTTCTTGAGTGCACATGGAACATTCTCTAGAATAGATCACATACTGGGTCACAAGCAGCCTTCAACAGAAACAAAAATAATCAAGATCATACCATTCATATTATCTTGCATATATGCATTCAGATCACAACACTATGAAACTTGAAATCAACTAGAAAAATTTGGAAAGTCCTCAAATACAGAGAGGTTAAAGAACATCCTACTAAAGAATCAATGAGTTAACCAGGAAATTAAAGAAGAAATAAAAAATACATGGAAGCAAATGAAAATGTAGCACAACGGTTCAAATATTAGGGATGGAGCAAAGGCAGTGCTAAGAGAAATTACATTGCATTTCAGGACTACCTCAAGAAGCAAGTAAGGTCCAAAACACACAAACTAACCTTACACCTAAAGGAGCTAAAAAAGGAGGAACAAATAAAACCTAAAGCCAGCAGAAGGAAAATCATAAAGATTAGAGCAGAAATAAACAATATAGAAACAAGCAAACAAACAAAAACAGTAGAACAGATCAATGAAATTAAAATCAGTTTTTTTTTAAAGGGTCAACAAAATTGATAAACCCCTAGTCAGACTTATCAAAAAAAAAGAAGGACACAAATAGATAAAATAATGAATGGAGAGATCACAACCAATGCCACAGAAATTCAAGCAATTATAAGAGAATACTATGAAAAATTATATGCCAACAAACTGGGCAATTAGGAAGAAATGGACAAATTCCTAGACACTCACGCACTACCAAAACTCAAACAGGAATAAATAGAAAATATAAACAGACCAATAACCAACAAAGGCATTGAATCAGTTATCAAAAATCACCCAACAAACCAGAGGCCTGGGCCAGATGGCTTCCCAGGGGAGTTCTATCAGACATTTAAAGAAGAGGTAATGCCTATTCTCCTCAAATTGTTCCAAAAAATAGAAATGGAAGGGAAACTTCCAAACTCATTTCATGAAACCAGTATTACCTTGATTCTAAAACAAAAGACCTACTAGAAATGAAAATTACAGGCCAATATCCCTGATGAATCTGGATGCAAAAATTCTCAAGATACTAACAAATCAAATTCAACAGTACATTAAAAGAATTATTCAGCATGATCAAGTTGGATTTATTCCTGGGCTGCAGAGCTGGCTCAATATCCACAGTTCCATTAACATGATACACAATATCAATAAAAGAAAAGGTAAGAACCATATGACTTTCAGTAGATGCAGAAAAAGCATTTGAAAAAATACAGCATCCTTTCTTGAAAAAAACACCCTCAAGAAAGTAGAGATAGAAGGAACATACCTCAACATCATAAAAGCCATGTATGAAAGACCCACAGCTAATATCATCTTCATTGTGGGAAAAACAGATCTTATCCCTAAGGCCAGGAATGACAGGGATGCCCACTATCCCAAATGTTGTTCAACACAGTACTGGAAATCCTAGCTTCAGCAATCAGAAAACTAAAAGCAATAAAAGGCACTCGAATTGGCAAAGAAGAAGTGAAACTTTCACTCTTTATAGATGAGATGATACTCTACATGGAAAACCTGATCAATTCGACCAAAAAAACTGATAGAACTGATACATGAATTTAACAAAGTCACAGGATATAAAATCAATGTACAGAAATCGGTTGCATTTCTGTACACCAATAACGAAGCAGCAGAAAGAGAAATCAAGGAATCCATCCCATTTACAATTGCACTAAAAACCATAAAAATCTAGGAATACACCTAACCAAAGAAGTGAAAAATTTGTATGCTGAAAACTGTAGAAAGCTTATGAAAGATATTAAAAATGGCTCAAAGATATGGAAAACATCCCATGCTCATGGATTGGAAGAACAAATATTGTTTGGGGAAAAACTGAAAGACTTCCCCCTGAGATCAGGAACACGACAGGGGTGTCCACTCTCGCCACTGCTATTTAACATAGTGCTGGAAGTCTTAGCATCAGCAATCAGACAACAGAACAAAATAAAAGGCATCAAGATTGGCAAGGAGGAAGTCAAACTTTCACTTTTTGCAGATGACATGATACTTTACATGGAAAACCCGACAGAATCCACCAAAAGCCTACTAGAACTGATTCGTGATTTCAGCAAAGTTGCAGGATACAAAATCAATGTACAGAAATCGGTGGCATTTCTATACACCAACAATGAAGCAGCAGAAAGAGAAATAAAGAAGCTAATCCCTTTCACAATTGCACCAAAAACCATAAAATACTTAGGAATAAACCTAACCAAAGATGTGAAAGACCTCTACACTGAAAACTATAAAAAACTTATGAAGGAAATTGAGGAAGACACAAGGAAATGGAAAAACATCCCATGCTCATGGATTGGAAGAATAAATATTGTCAAAATGGCAATACTACCCAAAGCAATCTACACATTCAATGCAATCTCAATCAAAATTGCACCAGCATTCTTCTCAAAGCTAGAGCAAACAATCCTAAAATTTGTATGGAACCACAAAAGACCTCGAATAGCCAAAGTAATACTGAAGAATAAAACCAAGGTGGGAGGCATCACAATCCCAGACTTTAACCTCTACTACAAAGCGGTGGTCATCAAGACTGTATGGTATTGGCACAAAAACAGACACATAGACCAATGGAATAGAATAGAAAACTCAGAAATGGACCCGCAAGTATATGGCCAACTAATCTTTGACAAAGCGGGAAAATGTATCCAATGGAAAAAAGACAGCCTTTTTAACAAATGGTGCTGGGAGAATTGGACAGCAACATGCAAAAGAATGAAACTAGACCACTTTCTTACACCACTCACAAAAATAAATTCTAAATGGATAAAAGATCTGAATGTGAGACAGGAAACCGTCAAAATCCTAGAGGAGAAAACAGGAAAAAGCCTCTTTGACCTAAGATGCACAAATTTCTTACTCGACACGTCTCCAAAGGCAAGAGAATTAAAAGCAAAGATGAACTATTGGGACCTCATCAAGATAAAAAGCTTCTGCACGGCAAAAGAAACAACCAACAAAACGAATAGGCAACCAACGGAATGGGAAAAGATCATCGCAAATGACATATCGGATAAAGGACTAATATCTAAAATTTATAAAGAACTTACCAAACTCCAAACCCGAAAAACAAACAACCCAGTGAAGAAATGGGAGGAAGATATGAATAGACACTTCTCCAAAGGGGACATTCAGATGGCCAACAGACACATGAAACGATGCTCAATGTCACTCATCATCAGGGAAATACAAATCAAAACTACACTGAGATACCACCTCACACCAGTCAGAGTGGCTAAAATGAACAAATCAGGAAACTATAGATGCTGGCGAGGATGTGGAGAAGTAGGCACCCTCCTACACTGTTGGTGGGAATGCAAACTGGTGCAGCCACTCTGGAAAACGGTGTGGAGGTTCCTCAAAAAAATGAAAATAGAGCTACCCTATGACCCAGCAATAGCCCTGCTAGGAATCTACCCAAGAGACACAGGAATGCTGATGCATAGGAGCACGTGTACCCCAATGTTCATAGCAGCACTTTCGACAATAGCCAAATCATGGAAAGAGACCAAGTGCCCATCAACTGACGAATGGATAAAGAAGTTATGGTACTTATATACAATGGACTACTACGTGGCAATGAGAAAAAATGAAATCTGGCCATGTGTAGCCAGATGGATGGAACTGGAGGGTATTATGTTAAGTGAAATAAGTCAGTCAGAAAAAGACAGATACCATATGTTTCCACGAATAGGTGGACTTTGTGAAACTAAGCAAAAACCAGGGGGAGGGGAAGTGGGGAAAGAAAAAAAAGACACAGAGAGGGAGGGAGATAAAACATAAGAGACTCTCAAAGACTAAGAAAAAACTGAGGGTGAGGGGGATGAGGGAGGGGGGAGAGGGGGTGATGGGCATTAAAAAGGGCACATGTTGGGATGAACACTGGGTGTTATATGTAAACCAATTTGAAAATAAACTATTATAATAGAAAAAAAAAAAAAAAAGAATATAATAAAAAAAAAAAAAAATGTCTACATTATCCAAAGCAATGTACACAGTCAATGCAATCCCTATCAAAATAACACCAGAATTCTTCACAGGGTCAGAAAAATATAATCCTAAAATTTGTATGGAAACAGAAAAGACCCTGAATAGCCAATAATGTTAAAAAAGAAAATTAAAGCTAGAGACATCACAACCTCTGGCTTTAAGCTGTATTACAAAGCTGTAATCATCAAGACAGCATAGTACTGACCAAAAAAACAGAAACATAGATCAAGGGAACAGAATAGATAACCCAGGAATGGGCACACAATTGTAAGACCAACTTATGTTTGACAAATCAGGAAAGAGTATCCAATGGAAAAAAGACAGTCTCTTAAGCAAATGGTGCTGGGAAGACTGGACAGTTACATGCAAAAGAATGAAACTCCGCCACTTTCTTACACCATCCACAAAAATAAATTCTAAATGGATGAAGGACCTTACTGTGATACAGGAAACCATCAAAATCCTATAGGACAACACATGCAGAAACAACTTTTTTTTTTTTAAATGAAGTTAGTTAACATACAGTGAATGAATGAATCCAATGTTTCATCTCTTACATATGACACCCAGTGCTCATCCCAAAAAATGTCCTCTTTAATGCCCATCACTCATTTAACACACACTCCTACCCAACTCCCCTGCAGAAGTCCTCAGTTTGTTCTCTGCATTTAAGAGTCTCTTATGGTTTGCCTCCCTCTCTATTTTCATCTTATTTTTCCTTCCCTTCATAATGTTCATCTGCTGAGTTTCTCAAATTCCACTGCTGTTTTCTGTTGTTCTCTAACCAATTTTGCTTAGTATACTACCCTCTAGTTCCATCCATGTTGTTGCAAATGGCAATATTTTATTCTTAGTATTCAATTGTATATAAAATGACATCTTTATCCATTCATCAGCTGATAGACATTTAGGCTCTTTCTACAATATGATATCTCTGCTATAAACATTGGAGTGCATGTAGCCCTTTGAGTAAGAATTTTTGTGTCCTTTGGATAAATACCTAGTAATGCAATTGCTGAGTCATATGGTACTACTATTTTTAATTTTTTGAGGAACCTACATGCTGTTTTCCAAAGTGGCTGCACCAATTTGCATTCCCACAAAAAGGGGAAAGTATTCTTTCTCCACATCCTTGCCAACATGAGTTGTTCATTTTAGCCATTCTGAGAAGTGTGAGGTGGTTTCTCTTTATAGTTTTGATTTGTATTTCCTTGTGGATGAGTGTTGTTGAGCATCTTTTCATATGTCTGTTAGCCAACTGGATGTCTTCTACAGAAAAGTGTCTATTCATCTCTTATGCCTATTCCTTCGCTGGATTATTTGTTTTTTGGGTGTTGAGTATGATAATGTTATAGATTTTGGATACTAACCATTTATTCAATATGTCATTTGCAATATCTTCTCCTATTCCATTGGTTGCCTTTTAGTTTTGTTGATAGTTTTCTGCACTTTCAGAAGCTTTTTATCTTGATGAGGTTCCGATAATTCATTTTTGTTTTTATTTCCCTAGCCTCCAGAGACACGTCAAGTAAGATGGTGCTGTGTGGCCTAGGTCAAAGGGGTTACTATCAGTTTTCTCCTGTAGGATTTGATGGTTTCCTGTCTCCCATTTAAGTCTTTCATCGATTTTGGATTTATTTTGTGGATGGTGTAAGAAAGTGTTCCGGGTTCATTCTTTTGCATGTCACTGTCCAGATTTCCCAGCATCGTTTGCTAAAGAGTCTGTATTTTTTCTATTGGATACTCTCTCATACTTTGACAAAGATTAGTTGACCATACATTTGTGGGTCTATTCCTGGGATGCCTATTTTTTTCTTTATTTTCTTTTTTTTTTTTTTGATTCATTTCAAGCTTTATCGAAATTTCAATGGTAGGGGTGCCTGGGTGTCTCAGTTGATTAAGGGTCTAACTCTTTTTTTTTTTTAAATAATTTATTGTCAAATTGGTTTCCATACAACACCCAGTGCTCATCCCAACATGTGCCCTCCTCTGTGCCGTCAGCCACTCTCCCCCCTTCCCCACCCCCTCTCCCCTAGGTTTGTTCTTAGTCTTTGAGAGTCTCTTATGTTATGCCTTCCTCCCTCTCTGTGGCTTTTTTTCCCTTCCCCTCTTCCCCTCACCCCTGGTTTTCTTTTAGGTCTCACAAAGCCTACCTATGCGTAGAAACATATGGCATCTGTCTTTCTCTGCCTGACTTATTTCACTCAGCATAATACCCTCCAGTTCCATACATGTTGCCAAACATGGCCAGATTTCATTCTTTCTCATTGCTGCGTAGTACTCCATTGTGGGGTATATATATATATACCACATCTTCTTTATCCATTCATCAGCTGATAGATACTTAGTCTCTTTCCATAATTTGGCTATTGTCAAAAGTTCTGCTATGAACATCGGGGTACACGTGCCCCTATGCATCACTAGTTCTGTATCTCTTGGGTAGATTCCTAACAGTGCTATTGCTGGGTCATAGGGTAGTTCCATTTTCATTTTTTTTTTGAGGAACTTCCACACAGTTCTCCAGAGCACCTGCACCAGTTTGCATTCCCACAAACGGTGCAAGAGGGTGCCTGTTTCTCCACATCCTCGCCAGCATCCATAGTTTCCTGATTTGTTCATTTTAGCCACTGTGACTGGTGTGAGGTGGCATCTCAGTGTGGTTTTGATTTGTATTTCCCTGATGATGAGTGACATTGAGCATCATTTCATGTGTCTGTTTGCCATTTGGATGTCTTCTTGGGAGAAGTGTCCATTCATATCTTTCGCCCATTTCTTCACTGGATTATTCGTTTTTCCGGTGTAGAGTTTGGTAAGTTCTTTTTAGATTTGAGATACTAGTCCTTTATCTGATATGTCATTTGTGAATATATTTTACCATTCCCTTGGTTGCTTATCAGTTTTGTTGGTTCTTTCTTTTGCCGTGCAGAAACTTTTTATCTTGATGAGGTCCCAATAGTTCATTTTTGTTTTTTAAATCTCTTGCCTTTGGAGATGTGTCGAGTAAGAAATTGGTGCGTCTTAGGTCAAGGAGGCTTTTTCATGCTTCGTCCTTTAGGATTGTGATGGTTTCCTGTGTCACATTCAGATCCTTCATCCATTTAGAGTTTATTTTTAAGTGGTGTAAGGAAGTGATCTAGTTTCATTCTTTTGCATGTTGCTGTCAAGTTCTCCCAGTACCATTTATTAAGGAGTCTGTATTTTTTTCCATTGGATACTCTTTCCTGCTTGTCAAAGATTAGTTGGCCATATACTTGCAGGTCCATTTTTGAGTTTTCTGTTCTATTCCCTTGGTCTATGTGTCTGTTTTTGTGCCAATACCATACTGTCTTGATGACTACCACTTTGTAGTAGAGGTTAAAGTCTACAATCGTGATGCCTCCCGCCTCGGTTTATTCTTCAGTATTACTTGCCAATTTGGGGTCTTTTGTGGTTCCATACAAATTATAGGATTATTTTCTCTAGCTTTGAAAAGAATGCTGGTGCAATTTTTATTGGGATTGCATTGAATGTGTGGATTGCTTTGAGTAGTATTGCCATTTTAACAATATTTATTCTTCCAGTCCATGAGCATGGGATGTATTTCCATTTCCTTGTGTCTTCCTCAATTTCCTTCAAAGATTTTTATAGTTTTCAGCAAAGAGGTCTCTTACATCTTTGATTAGGTTTATTCTTAAGTATTTTATGGTTTTTGGTGAAATTGCAAAAGGGATTAGCTTCTTTATTTCTCTTTCTGCTGCTTCATTGTTGGTGTATAGAAATGCCACCAATTTCTGTACATTGATTTTGTATCCTGCAACTTTGCTGAATTCATGGATCAGTTCTAGTAGGCTTTTGGTGGATTCTGTCGGGTTTTCCATGTAAAGTATCATATCATCTGTGAAAAGTGAAAGTTTGACTTCCTCCTTGCCAATCTTGATGCCTTTTATTTTATTTTTGTTGTCTGATTGCTGATGGTAGGACCTCCAGCACTATGTTAAATAGCAATGGCGAGAGTGGACACCCCTGTCGTGTTCCTGATATTAGGGGGAAGGCTCTCAGTTTTTCCCCATTGAGGATGATATTAGCTGTGGGCTTTGCATAAATGGCTTTTATGATGTTTAAGTATGTTCCTTCTATCCCGACTTTCTCGAGGGTTTTTATTAGGAAAGGGTGCTGTATTTTGTCAGATGCTTTTGCTGCATCTGTTGACAGGATCATATGGTTCTTATCTTTTCTTTTGTCAATGTGATATATCACGATGATTGATTTGTGAATATTGAACCAGCCCTGCAACCCAGGGATGAATCCTACTTGATCATGGTGGATAATTCTCTTTATATGCTGTTGGATTCGATTTGCTAGTATCTTGTTGAGAATTCTTGCATCCATATTCATCAGGGATATTGGCCTGTAATTTTCATTCTTTGCTGGGACTTTATCTGGTTTGAGAATCAAAGTGATGCTGGCTTCATAGAATGAATCCAGTAATTTTCCTTCCGTTTCAATTTTTTGGAACAGCTTGAGGAGGATAGGAATTAACTCTGTTTTAAATGTCTGGTAAAATTCTGCAGGGTAGCCAACTGGAACAGTGCTTTTATTTGATTGGAGATTTTTGATAACTGATTCTATTTCTTTACTAGTTATGGGTCTGTTCAAATTCTCTATTTCTTCCCATTTGGGTTTTGGTAGTGTGTGGATATTTAGGAATTTGTCCATTTCTTCCAGGTTGCCGAGTTTGGTGGCATATAATTTTTCATAATATTCTCTGACAATTGCTTTTATTTCTTAGGGATTGGTTGTAATTACTCCCTTTTCATCCGTGATTTTATTTGAGTTCTCTCTCTTTTCTTTTTGAGAAGCCTGGCTAGAGGTTTGTCTATTTTGTTTATTTTTTTCAAAGAACCAGCTCCTGGATTCATTGATCTGTTCCAGTACTTTTTCTGTTTCCATATGATTAATTTGTGCCCTGATTTTTGTTATTTCTCTCTTTCTGCTGAGTTTGGGTTGCCTTAGTTGTTCTGCTTCTAGTTCTTTTAGGCGTGCTGTTAGAATTTGTGTTATTGATTTTTCTTGTTTCTTGCGGTGGACCTGGATTGCAATATATTTCCCTCTCAGAACTGCCTTTGCCACATCCAAGAGTGTTTCAATTGTTGTATTTTCATTTCTGTTTGTTTCCATGTATTTTTAAATTTCGTGTCTGATTGCTTGGTTGACCCACTCATCTTTTAGTAGGTTATTCCTTGTTCTACATGTTTTTGGATACTTTCTAGACTTTTTCCTGTGGTTGATTTCAAATTTCAAATGTTGTGGTCTGGCAGTGTGCACGATATGATCTCAATTCTTTATATTTATTCGGAGCTTCCCTGTGGCCCAGAATGTGGTCTATCTTGGAAAATGTACCGTGTGCAGTTGAGAAGAATGTAAATTCCTTTGCTTCTGGATGAAGGACCCTGAAGATATCAGTTAGGGCCCTCTGTTCTAATGTGTCGTTTAGTGCTATTGTTTCTGTGGTGATTTTCTATTTTTTCGGTCTATCTAATGCTGAGAGTGGAGTATTAAGTTCCCCTACTAATAGGATATTTTTATCGATAAGGTTGCTTAAGTTTGTAATTAGTTGTTTTACAAATTTGGGTGCCCTCTACTTTGGCGCGTAGCTATTTATAATTGTTAGCTCTTCTTACTGGATAGTCCCTGTGATTATTATATAATGTCCTTCTTCATCTCTTGTTACATCGTTCATTTTAAAGTCTAGTTTGTCTGATAAAAGTGTGGCTACTCCAGCTTTCTTCTGACTTCCAGTGGCATGGTAGATAGTTCTCCATCCCCCCACTTTCAATCTGAAGGTGTCTTCAAGTCTAAGATGAATCTCTTGAAGACAGCAAATAGATGGGTCTTGTTTTTTAATCCATTCTGTTACTCTGTTTCTTTTGATTGGCTCATTTAGTCCATTTACATTCAGTGTTAATATTGAAAAATATGGGCTTATGGTACCTGTGTTATCTGTATGTTTCATGCTTGTAAGGCTTTCTCTGGTAGTTTGTGTTCTTTGCAACCTTTCCTTCATAGAGTCCCCTTCATGATCTCTTGTAGTGCTGGCTTATTTGCAATGGTTTCCCTCAGTTTTTGTTTGTTGGGGAAAACATTGATCTCCCCTTCTATTCTGAATGACAGGCTAGTTGGATACAGGATTCTTCGTTGCATATCCTTCCTGTTCGTCACATTGAAGGTATCCTGCAATTCCTTTTAGGTTTGCCAAGTTTCTCTAGATAAGTCTGCTATAGCACTTATGTGTCTACCTTTGTATGTTAGGACCCTTTTTTCCCTAGTTGCTTTCAGGATTCTCTCTCTATGTTTATATTTTGCCAGTTTCACTATGAGGTGTCTTGCGGAAGGTCTATTCAAGTTACATCTGTGGGGAGTTCTCTGTGCCTCTTGGATTTCCATGCCTGTTGCCTTCCTCATGTTGGGGAAGTTCTCAGCAATGTTTTGTTCAAGTACCCCTTCGACTCCTTTCTCTCTCTCTTCTTCCTCTGGAATTCCTATGATAAGGATATTGTTCCATCAGATTGCATTGCTCAGCTCTCGAATTCTCATTTCCTGTTCCTGAATCAGCTTCTCTCTTTTTTTCTCTGCTTCCTCTTTGTCCATAATTTTATCTTCTAATTCACTTACTCTCTCTTCTGCTCTTCATTCCGCACTGTGGCTGCCTCCAATTTGTTTTGCACTTCATTCAAGGCCTTTTTTAATTCTTCCTGACTGTTTTTAAGGTCCTTGAACTCTGCTGCGCGGGACCCCCGCGTTCATCCATGCTTTTTTCAAGCCCAGCGATTAGTTTTATGATTATCATTCTATATTCATGTTCTGTTATGTTGCTTGTGTCTGTTTTCATCAATTCTTGAGCTGTCACTACTTTCTGTAGATTCTTTTGAGGAGAATTCTTCTGTTTCGTCATTTTGGCTAGGTGTGCTTAGGATTGTTTCTTGATGTCACCCTGGAAAGGAAAACAGACTGACAGACAAGCAAAAAACAGAAATACTCAATCGCACCGGCAATTGATACAGACAAGCGGTTCACAATAGAAAAAAGAATAACAAACGACACTCTGAGGTCAATGTCCTGAAGTACCAGCTACACATTAAAGTTAGGGTGTGCAGTGTGCTGATGGCAGAGCAAATACAGAGAGAATAATGACGGGGGGCGGTGGGATAAAGAAAAAGGTCTTTGCCCAGGTAGAGCGACTGCAGGGCTTAATCCAGACTGTGGGAATTCAGAATAAGGACGGATGCAAGGAAGAAGGAACGAAGATAGATGTTTCCCAGATGAACTATGTGGCCTGGTTATTTCAGAGAGAGAGACAGGATAGTACAGAGGGAGGTGTAGAATATGCCTTGAGAGAGTGGGTTAAAAGGCTGTTTAAGCGAGCCAGTACCCTGGATAGCTAGCTCAGTGGTGGGAGTTGGTAAGATGGAGAAAGTGGAGCATATATTTAAAAAAGAAGAAATGACCTCGAGTTACTCCAGGCAGTAGTCTGAACTTGGCATCTGCAGCTTCCACTGAAAGGTGTTGCTCCTGTGAGGAGGGGCATGGTTTGGTGTAGGCGGGTCCCACTTCCACTGCCACAGGGATGGCTTTGGGGGTGACTTCCTGGAGCTGGTGTTTTTGTGCTTGTGAGACAACAATGTAGTCTCTCCAGTCCCTTCTTCCCAGTCTTGGAGCCTCTATTTGCTCCCTTATATCTTTCCTCACTCTGCAAGGGCACTGGCATATTGCGGTTTGCTGGGCAGTCATTCGCCCACCTGCTACTCCTGATTAGATTGTAAATTGTGTGCCTGGGTTAGAAGTGCTCCACGGGTGGCTCAGGGCTCCGCGTGTAGCTCAGCGGAGCTCCGCAGCCGGCTCGGCGCCTCTGCGTGACTCAGGCTGAGTGGTTTGCCCCTGCCAGTCCCAGAGCGAGGAGAGTTCTGCCTCTTTGTCCCTCTCGTTCGGATGTGGCCTGATCTGCACTTTCCCATTTATCTCCGAAGATGGCTCCCCCTCCCCTCTGTTCCGCACCCGAGTTTGTTTTATCCTTCCCACATTAAACTCACAGTTCCTGGAGTGTTTTCTGGGCTTTGCTTTCCGTTCCTTATAGACTGCAGCACCTTTCCTCCTCGACTCTTGGGGTTGAGAGACCTTTGGTTTCAGTCCTTCTTAGTTCGAAAGAGAAGGGGAATACTGGGTCCCCCTACTCCTCTGTCATGTTGGCCCCTCCCCTCTATTCTTTTCTATTGATATATGTGTCTGTTTGGGGCCAATACAATACTGTCTTGATGATTACAGCTTTGTAATACACCTTAAGGTCCAGAATTGTGATGCCTCCAGCTTTGGTTTCCTTTTTCTTTAGTTTACTTTTCTTTTTATTTTATATTTGTGTGAGAGAGAGAGAGAGTAGGGGAAGGGCATAGAGATGGAGACAGAATCTGAAGCAAGGTCCAGGCTCCGAGCTGTCAGCATACAGCAGTGAGATCAAGATCTGAGCCAAAGTTGGACACTTAACCAACTGACCCACCCAGATGCCCCAGTTTTCTTTTTCAACATTACTTTGGCTATTTGGGGTCTTTTGTGGTTGCATAAAAAAGCTTAAGTTTGTTTATTCTTGCTCTGTGAAGAATGTTGGTGTTTGATAGTTACTGCATTGAATGTGTAGATTATTTGGGTAGTGTTGGCATTTTAACAATATTTGTTCTTCCAACAAATATTGCTAATGCAAGGAATGTTTCTTTTCTTTTCCTGTGTCTTCAGTTTCTTTCATAAGCTTTCTATAGTTTTTAGCATCCTGATCTTTTACTTCTTTGGTTAGGTTTATTCCTATGTATCTTATGGTTTTTGCTCAATTGTAAATGGGATCAATTCCTTAATTCCCCTTTCTACTACTTCATTGTTGGTGTATAGTAATGCAACAGATTTGTTTACATTGACTTCATATCCTGTGAGTTTGCTGAATTCATGTGTCAATTTTACCAGTTTTTTGGTGGGGTCTTCTATGTATTTTGTTGTTGAAATCAATGGCTTTGTGAAGAATAAATCCTTTAGTGCCCTGCTATGTAGTGTCTCTTGTTCACCAGAGCCTAGAGCTTCAGATATCATCTCTAATGTGTGCTCACTGTACTCTGTTGTGATGTCCTGGCCACTTTATCTTTCAGGCCAGTCATCTGCATTGGCTTTCTTTGCTTGTTTTATTCAGTCTTTGGTCCCCGAATGAGATGAGTTTTTGTTAAGTGTACTCTAGTCTGCTTGGCAAAAGAGACCTGTTGCCACTGCTGCTGGAACTGAGACCCTGCAAAACTCTTGGGTTGAGAGATGTGGTTTTGGCTGAGGTTTGGGCCTGTCTTCTTGATGAGGCAACCCTCATGTTAGGACTGATGCAAGTTTGACTGGGAATGGAGGTTTCACTAGAGCACAGGAAGAGGGGAGTAGGAGGCTTGGTAGTAAGCAAGTTAGGTAGTGAGTGTAGGAGCTGCATTGTTTTCTGCACATAACCCTGTGTTTATGTTGAGGGATGGTGGAGGGAAATGGCATCTGCCAGTTCTTTTGTTCCTGGAGGGGTGTCTCAGTGAATGCTGCCTCTTTGGGACATGCTCAGAATTATTGTTCCCACTGTGTGCCACGTGCTCTGGGAAATGCTATTCCACGCTGTATGTTCCCAGGCTGTTTACCCTGCCTTCTCTCCAAGAGTAGCCCTAATACCCTCTGGGATATCCCTGAGTCAAGTCCACTGATCTTTAAAACTCCAGCTGATTGCAAGAAATCGCAAAATTCAGACCCTCTTGTTTTCCAAGTCAATTGCTACGGGGATTCATCTTCCTTGTGCAGGTCCCTTGTGTATTGGTCTGTCTTTTGCCTTTCACTACAACTGCAGCTTCCTCCCCACCATGGTGGCCAAGATCCATTTCTCTCCTAATTTGTGTGTCTGCACTTCCTACTTTCTTGGATGTGGCCTCTTCTCTATATTTAGTTGTGTCATTTGTTCTTTCAATCTTCAGGTTATTTTCTGCGGCAGTTAGGATGCTTTTATAGTTATCTGGTTATATTTATGGGATGTGATGAGGCTAGGGTCCTCTTGTTCTGCTACCATCTTCCCACTATTCTCTGTAATTGCTCTTTAAAAAGTACTTTCAATGACTCCATTAAAGTCCTTGTTATTTAATTCCAACCTCAAATATCTCTCAGTTTTGGGGTGTCTTGATTTATTTTCTCATTCAAATTTTGGTTTTCATATTACTTACTATGTAGGTCATTTTCAGTTGTATGCTGGACATCCTGATTATTATTAATGAAGGCTTTAGCTCACATTTAAATCTTTACTTTTAGCAGGATGTAACGCTTTCTAATTCTACTACACAGGGTCTGGCTTACTTTTGTTAATTGTAGTTCATGGTGCCTGAGGGGTTTCCAGAGGTCATGCTGCTTATTATTTTAGGTGGAGAAAAGCAATCTCTGGTCTGCAAGGATGAAAAGACTTCATAGATTAAACCAGATTTTGACTCAGGCTCCTTTTTCCAGTGCATCCATGTTGCCTAACTTTTCTTGGTGTGAGAGTGGAGACTCTGGTCCTTGTGAACAAGAGCCTTTTCAGACCAGGTCACTTTTGTGACAGTGTTCCCCTTATTGATACCCCCTGTATAGCTTGTGAATCTCAGTGAAGGAAGCAGTCTCAGTCCCAGTGGTGAAGGAGAATACCTACACTGGCCATTTATTTTCAGTGATTCTCCAGTTGGATCCCAGTGGTCTCATCTGCATTGTCAGCTGGTATCCAGTTCTTTATAAGAAAGGTTTAAGCTTCCTTGGGATGACATTGATTTTTAACTTAGGTGTCAGGAAATGCTAAGTTTGGCTCATCATTTTCTGTTTTGTTGGAGGTCATAAGACACTTGGCTGTTGTGTTGTTATTATTTTTGTACTCTGTTAGTAACGAATTCACCTTTCCTTTCCCACCTTTCAGAATTTTGCTGTCTCTGTCTCTTTTCTTCATTTCCATGATTTCTCATTGAACTTTGTTGGGGGGAAAGCAAGAACAAAAATACACATTCCATCTTGTCTGCATTAGAATGTTCAAAAGGTTTAAAGTATATTTAATTTCTTGAAGCTGAACATAAGAATAACTGAAGAAAAAATCTAAAAACTTAGGCAATGGAAATATTTAAAATATGGCATTCTTATGTTAATATTTTCCAGAAATTCTTAGTTTTATACATTTTAGACTTTTATGAAAGTAATAATTTAACAATTATTTCTGGAGTTTTTTTGTTACTTTGTGTTTTGTTTCTTTTTTTGTATTAAAATTCATCAAAGAAAGTCAACTCTCTCTGATTTTTGTTTCTTTCTTCCTTTTTCAAAACTTGCTTAAAATTGTGAAATATAACATGCATACAGAAAAATGTCTGTAACAATATTTATAAATTTAAACATTTTTTTTTTCAGGAGTGTTGATAAGGTTTAAAAAGTCTACTACCATGTTTTAGTGCAAAGTAAAAACAATTAGAACTTTATGCGGCACCTGGGTGGCTCAGTCCATTAATTGTCCGACTTTGGGTCAAGTCATGATTTCATAGTCCATGAGTTCAAGCCCCAAGTCAGGTTCTCTGCTGACAGCTCAGAGCCTGGAGCCTGTTTCAAATTCTGTGTCTTCCTCTCTCTCTCTTTCTGCTCCTCCCCCACTCGCACTGTGTCTCTCTCTCTTTCTCTCTCTCTCTATCAAAAATAAATAAACATTTAAAAATTTTAAAACAACAATTAGAACCTTAGAAACATTTGTACAAAGTCAACAGCATGGCAAAAGAGAAGTCATATATGCAGGGAAACATAAAAATGATTTTAATATAATGTACATTTCACTTAAAATGATGGATTAGGGAATTCTGAATATCTATCACTACATTAAAGCTAGGGGGAAAAAAAAAAACCTGGGAAAAACTGTCAAAATCAACATTTTTGGAATTCTGGAAATTAATGCAACATGTGCTCCAGAAACTAGGGGGTGCTTATTCAAGTAAAATGGCTGAATCTCAGTAAGAATAGCAAAATTACAGGCTGTGGCATATTAACACATACTGGTACCATCCCATTTCTCATCTTGTTGGTCTTGAAAAATATCAGGTCACAGTATTAATATCAGAGGGAACATAACATTGGTGCAGTCCTTTCAAAGTCTCATTTCCAAATAGTAGTCACAATTTAAGACATTTGTTGGTCCCTGGAATATCCTACTCCAACGGCTTGACTTTATTTTTCCTGACATGAAAATCAGTGTTAGAGTTTTGTCCTGGGGACATATCTCAAAAAATTTATAGGCAAGTGTTTTAGTTTTTACTACATGAGATAAGAGTTGAGGTAAACAACGAACAGTCTAAATAACTGGAGGAAAATCTAAGGAGCGAGAGATCCATAGGAATCTTCAAAAGTTTCAGCAATTTGGGGAATATTCCAAAAGACCACATTCATGCATAGGGACGTGTGCATTCAAAGGGGTGATCTAAGTAGGCCCTAAAATCTCAGCTTCAGGTAACCTTGGAGATTTAAGGAACCAGGAAGTAAAGGTTAAGGCAGAGTTATAAACTGCCTGAGTGAAAGACATGCTACAACATGCACACAGAGCTCCTCAGCAAGAAGGGCTATTACTACCAACCTTGCAGGCATAAATTGCTTATAAGTGGATACTATAAGCAATTGTATGCCAAGAAGTTAAATAACATAGATGAAGTAGCTAAGTTCTTAGAATGACACAACTACCAAAACTTGTTCAAAAGAAAGAAAATCTAAATAGACCTATACTATGTAAATTAGTTGAATAATTTTTTTTCATATCATTTTCTCTTATCTTTATTTTTTTCTTTTTCCTGTGTTGTTAATTTTAGCCATTATGACTGGTTTGACTTGATATCTCATCGTAGTTTTGATTTTTATCTTCCTGATGATGAGTGATGTTGAATATCTTTTCATGTGTCTGTTTGCCATCTGTGTGTATTCTTTGGAAAATGTCTATTCATGTCTTCTACTCATATTTCAATTGAATTACTTGTTTTTGGGTGTTGAGTTGTACACTTTCATTATATATTTTGGATACTAACTATTTATTAGATATGTCATTTGCATATATCTTCCCCCATTCAGTAGGTTGCCTTTTAGTTTTGTTGACTGTTTCTTTCACTGTGATGAGTGATTAATTTTAAAACTTCTAACAAAAAAAGCCCAGACCAGATGGCTTCACTATCAAAAGTTTAAAAGTAGAACACACAGCAATACCCCTCAAACTATTCTAAAAAATAGAGTTAGAGGGGACACTTCTTAGTTAATTCTGTGGAGTCAGTATTGCCTTGATCCCAAAGGCAATGAAGAGATTTAAAAAAACAGAAGTATACATCCTCCATTATGATTATAGGTGCAAATGTACTCAACAAAATACTAGCAAACTGAATCAGGCCTATAAAAAGAATTGTACACCATGACCACTTGTAATTTATTTGTGGAATAAAATGTTAGCTTGACATAAGAAAAATCAAAGTTTTGTTAATGGGACAAGAAAGCAAAATCCATATGGTTAAATGAATATATGCAGAGAAAACATTTTTAAAAGTACAAAATCCTTTCATAGTATAAATTCTAGTAAAACTGGGAATATAAATGAATTTTCCCAGGGGCACCTGGATGGCTCAGTTGGTTGAGCTTTTGACTTCAGCTCAAGTCATGATCTCCTGGTTCGTGGGTTCAAGCCCTGCATTGGGCTCTATGCTGACCAGCTCAGAGCTTGGAGCCTGCTTCAGATTCTGTGTCGCCCTCTATCTCTGCCCCTCCCCATCTCAAGCTCTGTTTCTCTCTCAAAAATAAAATAAACATTAAAAATTTTTAAAAAGTCAATTTCCCTAAACTTATAAAGAGCATCTATCAAAAAATTATAGGTAACATGATGCATAATGATGAGACATCAAGAATAAGAGAAAGATGTCAAATTTTGCCTCTTCTATTAAATATTGGGGTTCAAGCCAAGTAGATAAACAAGAAAACTAAATCTAGACTATAAAGAAATAAATGTCTTTGTAGATGACATGATATTATACATAGAAAACTCTAAAGCTTCCACTAAACAAAATAGAGCTAAGAATCAAGTTTAGTAGTGTTGCAGAATATGTGATCAATATAGAAAAGTGAAATATATTTTATATACTATCAATGAATAATCAAAGGCAAGATTAAGAAAATAATTCCATTTATAATTGCACAAAAGAAGAGTCTTTAGAAATCAATTAAACAATAAGTACATTACCTTAACATAAAAACTCAGAAATATTTTATTTATTTATTTTTTTAATTTTAACATCTATTTATTTTTGAGATACAGAGAGAGAGTGTGAGAAGGGTAGGGGCAGAGAGAGGAGGCACAAAATCCGAAGCAGGATCCAGACTTTAAGCAAGCTGTCAGCACAAAACCCGACACGAAGCTCCAACCAATGAAGTGTGAGATCATGACCTAAGTTGAAGTCAGACATTCAATTGACTGAGCCATCAAGACACCCAAAACTAAGGAATATTTTAAAGTAATTAAATAAAACCTAAATAATTTCAATAAACTCCTGTTTTCATGGATTGAAATACTTAACATTGTTAATGTGGCAAAAATCCCCAAACTCATTGACAGTTTCAATGCAATTATTATCAAAATTACAACTGCCTTATTTTAAAGAAATGTACAGGCTTATTTTAAAATTGGAAACGAAAGAAGCCAAGTATTGCTGAAACAATCTTGAAAGAGAAGAAGAAATTTAGAGAACCATGCTTTTTAATTTCAAAAATTGCTACAAAACCAAAATAATCAAGACAGTGTTGTACTGGCATAAGGATAGACATATGTAGGTTACTAAAAGAAAATTCAGTGTCCAGTAGTTAACCAATATATTCACAGTCAATTGATTCCCTAACTGTGTATCAAGACCTTTTCATAGGGAAAGATAGTCTTTTCAACAAATTTCACTGGAACACACGGATATGTTCATGCAGAACAATGTATTTAGATCAATACTGCACATCACATGCAAAAATTAACTCAAAATGAATCAAAGACCTAAATGTAAAAGCTAAATTTATGAACCTCTTTGAAAGAATCATTGGTATAAATGTTAATAACTTTGGGTTAGGCAACATTTGTTTTTTTAACCTGTGACACAAAAAGAGCAAACTGAAAATAAAAAAACAGATCAATAAGACTTCATCAAAATGTAAATATTTTGCACTTCAAAATACACTATAAAAAATGAAATGACAACCTAAAGAATAGGAGAAAACATTTGCCAATCATATACCTGAATAAAGTCTAGTGCCCCTGATATATAACAGATATAACTTAAAGTAATAGGCAAAATATACAAGTAGACAGTTCCTTCAAATGAGATACGTACCTGGTTAATGAGCACACAAAATGGTGTTCAACATAGTTAATCATTAGAAAAATACAAATAAAAACCATAGTATGATACTCTTTTCATTCCCTAGGATGGCTATAATAGAAAAAAGAAATAAAAGTATGGGAATGTAAAATGATGGGTGCGACTGCTGTGGAAAATGATTTGACAGTTTGTCTAAGTCTCTTCCATCAACAACTTTACAACACTATTGTTTTGCTGGAGGTGGTGTTTTTTGTTTTGTTTGTTTGTTTTCTTTTCCTGGGGTACTTCAATGAACAAATCAAAGCACACCTGGTGGAGGGTCCAAAACATCACTAGGAGTAGAGACATAAAGCAAGCAGAGTCACAATAACAGAGAGTAAGTAACACACTCTAAAAAACACCTCCAGGGGCGCCTGGGTGGCTCAGTCGGTTGAGCGTCCAACTTCGGCTCAGGTCATGATCTCGTGGTCCGTGATTTCGAGCCCCACGTCGGGCTCTGCACTGACAGCTCGGAGCCTGGAGCCTGCTTCAGATTCTGTGTCTCCCTCTCTCTCTGCCCCTCCCCCACTCATGCTCTGTCTCTCTCTGTCTCAAAAATAAATAAACATTAAAAAAATAAAAATAAATAAAGAATAAAAAAACACCTCCTGAAGGGCCAAGCCCTCGACAGTGTATAGCACCTCTTTAATATAATAGTGCTCACAAGTGCAGGACACATAACAAGTTTTGAAAACACATAAGGGACAGAAAACTAACCAAAATGATGATATGGAAGAGTTATCCTCAAAAGATATTCCAGGAAGAAATAACAGCTAAAGAATTAATCAAGACAGATATAAACAGTATGACTGAACAAGAAGTTAGAATATTAGTCCTATGATTAATCGCTGGGCTTGAAAAAACCATAGAAGACAGCAGAGAATCTATTGCTGCAGAGAACAAGAAACTAAAAAATAGTCACGATGAATTTAAAAATGCTGTAAATGAGGCACAAAATAAACCAGAGGCAGTGACAGTGAGGACTGAAGAGGCAGAGGGGAGAATAAGTGAAATAGAAGTTAAAATTATGGAAACTGAGAAAAGGAGAGATAAAAAATTCGGACCAGGTGGGAAGAATTAGAGAACTAAGTGATCCAATGAAACAGAACAATATCTGTATCATAGTAGTTCTAAAAGAAGAAGAAAGTGAGAAAGTGGCAGAAGGTGTACTTGAACAAATCACAGCTGAGAACATCCTCAATCTGGGGAAGGAAACAGACACTGAAATCCAGGAGTCACAGAGACTCCCTTCAGACACAACTCGAATCAATCTTCTGCATGATGTATCATAGTGAAAGTGGCAAAATACAAAGATAGAGAATTCAGAAAGCATCTAGGGACAAATGGGCCTTAACCTACAAGGGTAGACACATAAGGGGAGTGGCAGACCTGTCAACTGAAACTTGGCAGGCCAGAAAGGAGTGGCAGGAAATTTTCAATATGCTGAATAGGAAAAATGTGCAGCCAAGCATATTTTATCCAGAAAGCCTATCATTCAGAATAGAAGGAGAGATAAAGGTTTTCCCAGACAAACGCTAAAGGAGTTCATCACCACTAAACCAGCCCTGCAAACAGAAACTAAGGGAAACTCTGTGAACGGAAAGGACCCAAAGGACCAGAGATATCACTGCAAGAATGAAACCTACAGATAACACAATGACTCTAAACCCATATCTTTCAATAATAACACTGAATGTAAATGGACTAAATGCTCCAATCAAAAGACATAGGGTATTAGAACTGATAAAAAAAAAAACAAGACTCATCTATTTGCTGTCTACAAGAGAACCATTTTAGACCTGAGGACACCTTCAGATTGAAAGTCAGGGGATGGAGAATAATCTATCATGCTACTGGAAGTCAAAAGAAAGCTGGAGTAGCCATACTTATATCAGACAAACTAGATTTTAAACTAAAGGCTGTAACGAGATGAAGAAGGGCATTATATAATAATTATGTGATCTATCCATCAGGAAGAGCTAACAATTATGAATGTCTATGCATTGAATTCGGAAGCACACAAATATATAAATCAATTAATCACAAACATAAGCACACTTATTGGTAAGAATGTAGTAATTACAGGAGATGTTAATATTCCACTTCCAGCAATAGACAGATCTTACAGATGGAAAATGAATAAAGAAACTGTGGCCCTGAATGAAACACTGGACCAGATGGACTTGACAGATATATTTAGAACATTTCATCCTAAAGCAGCAGAATATACTTTCTTCTCGAGTGCACATGGAACATTCTCCAAGATAAACCACATACTGGGTCACAGAACAGCCCTCAATAAATATAAAAGAATTCAGATCATACCATGCACGCTTTCAGATCACAATGCTATGAAACTTGAAGTCAATCACAGGAAAAAGTTTGGAAAAACCTCCAAATGCTTGGAGGTTAAATAACGTCCTACTAAAGGAGAAATGAGTCAACTAAGAAATTAAAGAAGAAATTTTTAAAAATATATGAAAACTAATAGAAATGAAAACACAACAATCCAAACCCTTTGGGATGCAGCAAAGGCAGTCCTAAGAGGAAAGTACTTTCAGTCCAGGGCTATCTCAAGAAACAAGAAAAATCCCAAATACAAAATCTAACAGCACACTTAAAGGAACTAAAAGCAGAACAACAAAGAAACCCCAAACCCAGCAGAAGAAGAGAAATAATAAAGATCAGAGCAGAAATAAACAGTACAGAATCCAAAAAAGCAGTCAATGATCAATCAATGAAATAAAGTGTTGGGGGTTTTTTTGAAAAAAAAAATAAACAAAATTGATAAACCACTAGCCAGACTTCTCAAAAAGAAAAGAGAGAGGACCCAAAAAGTTAAAATCGCGAATGAAAATGGATTTATCACAACCAATACCTCAAAATACGAGCAATTTTTAGAGAATACTATGAAAAACTTATATGCCAACAAAATGGACAAACTGGAAGAAATGAACAAATTCCTAGATACTCACGCACTACCAAAACTCAAACAGGAAGAAATAGAAAATTTGAACAGACCCATAACTAGCGAAGAAATTGAATCAATTCTCAAAAATCACCCAACAAATATGAGCCATTGGACAGATGGCTTCCCAAGGGAATTCTACCAGACATTTAAAGCAGAGTTAGTACCTATCCTTCTCAAGCTCTTCCAGAAAATAGAAATGGAAGGAAAACTTTTGGATTCATTCTATGAAGCCAGCATTACATAGTTTCTGAAATGAGAGATCCCACAGAAATGGAGAAATACAGGCCAATATATCTGCTGAACATGGATGCAAAAATTCTCAACAAGATACAAGCAAATCAAATTCAACAGCATGTAAAAAGAATTATTCACCATGATCAAGTATGATTCATCCCTGGGTTGCAGGGCTGGTTCAACATTCCCAAATCAATCAAGGTGATACATCACATTAGCAAAAGAAATGGTATGAACCATATGATCCTGTCAATAGATGCAGAAGAAGCATTTGACAAAATACAGCATCAGTTCTTAATAAAAACCCTCAACAAAGTGGGAATAGAAAGAACATACTTAAACATCATAAAAGTCATTTATGAAAAGCCCACAGCTAATATCATCCTCAATGGGGAAAAACTGAGAGCTTCCCCCGGCGATCAGGAGCACGACACGGATGTCCACTCTCACCACTGTTGTTTAACATAGTCGTGGAAGTCCTGGCATCAGCAATCACACGACAAAACAAAACAAAATAAAAGGCTTCACAATTGGCAAAGAAGTCAATCTTACACTTTCACAAACGACATGATACTCTACATGGAAAGACTCCACCAAAAGGCTGCTAAAACTGCTACATGAATTCAACAAATTCACAGAGTAAAAAATCAATGAACAGAAATTGGTTGCATTTCTTTACACCAATAATGAAGCAACAGAAAGAGAAATCAAGGAAGTGGTCCCATTTACAATTGCACCAAGAACCATAAAATACCTAGGAATACACCTAAAGTCATAAAATATGTGCATGTTTAAAACTATAGAAAACGTATGAAGGAAATTGAAGAAGACACAAAGAGATGGAAAAACATTCCATGCTCATGGATTGGAAGAACAAACACTGTTAAAAATGTCAATAATACCCAAACCATTCTACAAATTCAATGCCATTCCAATAAAAATTGCACTGGTATTCTTCTCAAAGCCCCAAACAGCCAAAGTAATATTGAAAAAGAAACCCAATCAGGATGTATCACAACCCTGGACTTTAGCCTCTACTGCAAAGACAGTATGGTATTGCAGAGATAAAGGAAGTAAAATTTATTCAGCACAAAATTAAAAATGCTATAACTGAGATGTGATCTTTAATGTATGCCACAACAACAAGGATGGATGAATCAGAGCAGAGAATCAATGATATAGAATGTAAAATAATGGAGAATAATGAAGCAGAAAAAAAGGGAAATGAAGGCAAAAGAGCACAATACAAGACTTTGAGAACTCAGTGACTTATTAAAAATAAATAACATACAAATCATAGGAGTTGCAGAAGATGAAGATAAAGAAAAAGGGATAGAATGTTTATGTGGACAATGTATAGTGGAAAACTTTCTTACTATGGAGAAGGATCCAGATATCAAAATCCAAGAAGCACATTGAACTCCCATTAGATTCAACAAAAAACAATCATCACCAAGGCATATCATGATCACTTTCACAAAATATAGACAAGGAAAGAATTATGAAAGCAGCAAGTGAAAAAGAAAATCCTTAACCTATAAGGGAAGACATATCAGGCTAACAGCAGACCTATCTACAGAAACTTGGCAGGCCAGAAAAAAAGTGGATTGTTATATTCAACATGCTGATCAGAAAAATATGAAATCAAGAATTCCTTACGCAGCAAGGCTGTCATTCTAAATAGAGTTTCCCTGACAAACAAAAACTAAGAGTTATTGACCACTAAGGTAGCCCTGCAAAATATTGTAAGAGGGGACCCTTTGAGTGGATAAAAGACAAAACAAAAAAGACCAAAGCAACAAAGACAAGAACAGAACAGAGAATATCACCAGAAACACAAAAACTACAGGCAAAACTGTGGCATTAAATTAATATCTTTCAGTACTCACTCTAAACGTCATGGATTAAACACTCCAATCAAACGACATAGGGTATCAGAATGGATACTAAAACAATACCCATCTGTATGCTCCTTACAGGAGTCTCGTTTTAGACCTAAAGACACCAGCAGATTGAAAGTAAGGAGATAGAGAACCATCTATCATGCTAATGGTCATCAAAAGAAAGCTGGCGTAGCCATCCTTATATCACACAAACTAGATTTTAAAAAAAGACTGTAAAAAGAGATAAAAAAGTGCATATAAACATATAAACTACCAAAACTGAAACAGGAAGAAACAGAAAATTTGAACGGACCCATAACCAGTAAAGAAATTGAATCAATAATAAAAAAATCTCTGGGAAAGCAGGAGTCCAGGGCCAGATGGCTTTCCGGGGGAATTCTACCAAACATTTAAAGAAGTGGTAACAGTTATTTTATTGAAAGTGTTCCAAACTTAGAAACCTCATTTTACGAGGCCAGCATTACCTTGATTCCAAAACCAGACAAAAACCCCACTACAAAGCAGAACTACAGACCAATTTCCCAGATGAACATGAATGTAAAAATTCTCAGCAAGATACTAGAAAAACAGATCAAACAATACATTAAAAGAATTATTCAGCACAATCAAGTGAGATCTATTCCTGGGATGCAAGGCTGGTTTAATATCCATAAATCAATCAATGTGCTACAATACATTAATAAAATAAAGGATAAGAACCACATGATCCTTTCAGTAGATGCAGAGAAAACATTTGACAAAATACAGCATACTTTCTTGATGAAAACCCTTATGAAAGTAGGGACAGAAGGGTCATATCTCAAGATAATAAATGCCAAATATGAAAGACAACCACTAATATCATCCTCTATGCAGAAAAACTGAGAGCTTTCCTCCTAAGATCAGGAACACGACAAGGATGTTCACTCTCATCACTGATATTCAACAAAGTGCTGGAAGTACTAGCCTTAGCAATCAGACGACACAAAGAAATAAAAGCCATCCATATCGGCAAGGAGGAAGTCAAACCTTCACTCTTCAAAGATGACATGATACCCTACATGGAAAACCGAAAAGACTCCACCAGAAAACTGTTAGAATTGAAACATGAATTCCGGAAACTCATAGGACATAAAATCAACGTTCAGAAATTGGTTGCATTTCTATAAAATAATAATACAATAATGAAACAGCATAAAGAGAAATAAAGTAAGTGAATCAATTTACAATTGCATCAAAAACCATAAAACACCTAGGAATAAACCTAACCAAAGAGGTGGAAAATCTATACACTGAAAACTATGGAAAGTTTATGAAATAAGTTGAAGAAGAAACACAAAAAATGGAAAAACATTCTATGCTAATGGATTGAAAGAAGAAATATCATTAAAATGCCAATACTACCAAAAACAATCTGCATATTCAATGAAATACTTATCAAAATACTACCAGTATTCATCACAGAACTAGAATAAACAATCCTAAAATTTGTATGGAACTAGAAAAGACTCCAAATAGCAAAAGCAACCTGAAAAAGAAAACCAAAGCTGGAGGCATCACACTTCAAGACTTCAAGCTGTATTACAAAACTGTAATCATCAAGACCCTATGGTACTTGCACAAGAACAGACATATAGATGAATGGAACAGAATAGAGAACCCAGAAATAGACTCAAAAATGTATGGCCAACTAATCTTTTACAAAGCAGGAAAGAATATCCAATGGAAAAATGACAGTCTCTTCAGCAAAATTTGTGTTGGGAAAACTGGACGGCGACATTCAGAACAATGAACCTGGAACACTTTCTTCCACCATTCACAAAAATAAACTCAAAATGGATGAAAGACCTAAATATAAGATAGGAAGCAATCAAAATCCTAGAGGAGAAAACAGGCAACAACCTCTTTGACCTCGGCCACAGAAACTTCTTACTTTACATGTCTCCCAAGACAAGGTAAACAAAAGTAAAAATGAATTATTGAGACCTTATCAAGATAAAAATATTTCCCACAGTAAAGGAGACAGTCAGCAAAACTAAAAGGCAACTGACAGAATGGGAGAAGATATTTGCAAATGACCTATCAGATAAAGGGTTTGTATCCAATATTTATAAAGAACATATCAAACTCAAAATTTATAAAATAAATAATCCAGTGAAGAAATAGGCAAAAGACAAGAATAACACTTTTCCAAAGAAGACATCCAGGTGGGTAACAGACACATGAAAAGATGCTTAACATCACTCATCATCAGGGAAATACAAATCAAAACCACAATGAGATAACTCTCACCTGTCAGAATGGGTAACAACTCAGGAAGCAATAGATGTTCTTGAGTAAGTGTAGAAAGGGGAACACTTTTGTACTGTTGGTAGGAATGCAAATATGGGTAGCCACTCTGGGAAACAGTATGGAGACTCCTCAAAAAATTAAAAGTAGAACTATTCTATGACCCTGCAATTGCACTACTAGGTATTTATCCAAAGGATAGAAAAATGCTGATTCAAAGGGGCACATGCACCCCAATGTTTATAGCAGGACTATTGACAATAGCCAAAGTATGGAAAGAGTCCAAATGTCCACTGGATGATGAATGGATAAAAAAGATGTGGTATATATATCTACAATAGAGTATGACTCAGCAATAAAAAAGAATGAAATCTTGCCGTTTGCAACACCGTGGTTGGAGCTAGAATGTATTATGCTAAGCAAAATAACTCAATAAGGGAAAGACAAATATCATATGATTTCACTCATATGTGTAATTTAAGATACAAAATAAATTAACATAAGGGAAGAGAAAAATATAAAAACAGAGAGGGAGAAAACCGTGGAAGACTCTTAAATACAGTGAACAAACTGAGGGTTGCTGGTGGACTACTGGATGGGGGGATGGGCTAAATGGGCAAGGGGCATTAAGAAGGACACTTGTTGGAATGGACTATGGGTGTTCTATGTAAGTAATGAATCACTAAATTCTATTCCTGAAATCATTATTAAACTATATGTTAACTAAGTTGAATGTAAATTAAAAAAAAAGTTTAGAGAATTCAAACTTTAAAAAAGAAGAAAAAAGAAAATAATCTAGGACAGACTACCTTTTGAAAGGCCCTTTGCCTAAATTTTGTGGATGTCTGTTTGTTAAAACGCTGTGTAGAAATATTCTGGCACCAGGTCGAATTCTGTGATTTGGTTTACTCTCACTTTTACTGATGCTTTTTAGTATTCATGTTGCAATTCATTTGTAAAAATTTTAGCATTCCATAAAAACGTTTAATTTTGAAACCATTTAGATTTTTCTGGCAAATGTGTTCTCTATGTGCATACAACACTAGTTAGTACACAGATCCCTATTCAGTTCGATATGTTAAGTTCAACCTCATTTAAAGCCACAATTTCCTGCTAAACCAATTTAGCAGGATTCTTGCTGAGGGCAGCCCAGGGTGATCAGATATAAAGTTTAGGGGATCCTCTCTAAACTGAATTAGCAGGATTTTTTCTATAAGCTTATAGGCAGGCCAAAGACTGGGCCCTAGGATGAGGCCTAGTTTGAAAGAGGGCTGTGAAGAGCTTGTCTAAAGTCTGGACAAGAGAAGTATTTTTCAGTTCCTTTTCTTGTCAAGGAAAGAATATCTTTTCTTTGGTCACCTTTTGTTCATTAAAGATCATGTATACCACCTTTTTGGACATAGTAGTAGAGGATATTTGCCGGATGATGTGAACCATTAGGTATTCAAATGAATGAGGGTTTGTGAAAATAAAAGAAAAACAAAAATAATGGTTAGGGCAGACTATAAAACAATTTTCTGAGTTCAGAGGTTGGCCAGTTGAGAAGACTTCTAAATGTTGGGAGGTTTCTGGATCTGGGCTCTAAACATCTTCAATGGTGAAGTGAAGACAGAACTCATAGTTCAATGGATTTCCTAGTTTGGACACTGAATGTCTTTGGTTGCCAGAGTCCAGCTCTGGCATGTCCAGGAATATTCTGAAGGATGAAAGGTGTTGGAACAGATGAATGACTCAAGAGAACTGCATGGCTTCTGGAATCAGGCAGGCCTGTGTCTGTGTGTACCTCCTAATCACAGTATTTTATTTTAAGGTAGTAAGTGACATTACAATGAGTGAGTGACATTCTATCAGTAAGCATAGTTTGATATCTTTAACAACAATGTGTTTTTGTCAGCAAAGTGGCAATTTCCTCAATCTTGCAAGTTGTTTTCAAGTTAATTAGCATATAAATTTAAGGCAGGGGGAGAGAACAGAGCCTAGGCCTATGTTAATTACCTATAAACAGGCCAGGAGTCATTCTGTCTACTCTTCCAACTACAATGAGGGAGGTGCAACCCATCCAGCAAGGACAAAATTCCCAATGCTTGTCCTTTGCTTGTCAATGAGTGAATTTACATAATAAGCGCCCAACGCTTACAAAAGTCACACCAATATTCAGCCAGCTCATAACTGCTATCAATTTGTGCAACCCATCCCCAAGATTCAACTTTAAGATTACTTCTGGCCAGGCTACTCTCATCCAGATGTAATCCATCAAAGCATCGTGTTCCAGGTCCTTCCTTTTTATTTAAATGCCATAAAACAAAAGAGCATTACATTCCTTGGGGCCAACGAGAGCAGCTCAAGAAATCTAAGCCTGAAAAATTATTTAGAAGGTGGTTAAGACTGGGCGTAATTTTGATTGACAGGAGCTTTGCTACGACTATGTTTCCACACAGGGAAGTGTCTCAACCTGTGAGCCCAAGATGGCTCCCAACATTTGGTAATGTCCAAACATTAATGTCAGAGTCATGATTATTTCCCACAGGAGAAAATGGAATCGCCCAACTTCTACTCACAGGGCTTCTTTAGATATTTTCAATAAAGATTTGGGCAATCAGGTTTTAGTTCTTAGTGATGACAATTCAGAGGAGTGGGAGAAAAATTAGAAACATTAGTTTGGAGAATTATAGCTAGATATTGAAGGAAACTAGAAGAATCTAGGATTTAGTATAGAATTACAAAACATGTAAGACAGTAGAATCTAGTCCAGTTTACGGGTAGATAACAAAACCTCAAAAATGAATAGGACTAAAATTTAATAGCATATGGGGTATGCTATAGTTTTCCCTTAGAAACATTCTCTCTATAATCACTCCCTTTTTTGAGTCATGTTTACAAAATAAGACTGGTCTGATTAGATTTGGATTGATAATTTAGCAACAATGTTAATTAAATACATAGGTATTTTTGTACCTTATATATTTTATGTTTTTATATTTTATATTTGTACTTATTTATATTTTTAAAGTTTTATTTAAAATCTAGTTAGTCAACATATACTGTAATATTGGTTTCAGGAGTAGAATTTGGTGATTCATCACTTACATATAACATCCAGTGCTCAATACAATTGCCCTACTTAATACCTATTACCTAGTCAGCCCGTCGCCACCCACCTCTCCTCTATCAAACTTCAGTTTATTCTCTATAGTTAAGAGTCTCTTATGGTTTGCTTCCCTCTCTTTTTGTTCCACTTTCACCTATGTTCATCTGTTTTGTTTCATGAATACCATATATGAGTGAAATCATGTTATTTGTCTCTCTCTGACTGACTTCTTTCACTTAGCATAATACACTGTAGCTCCATCAAGGTCATTGCAAATGGAAAGATTCCATTATTTCTGATACCTGAGTAATATTCCATTATAAATGTATATGTATGTATGTATGTATGTATGTGTATGTGTGTATGTATGTGTATGTATGGATGGATGTATATATCTGTATCTTCTTTATCCATTGATCAGTCAAGGATATTTGGGGTCTTTCCATAATTTAACTATTTTTGATAATGTTGTTATAAACATAAGGGAGCAGAAGGAGTTAAGATGGTGGAGAAAGAAGGGGATCCTGGGATCCCACATCCCACAAACATATCTGTATTGAGTTAAGACTACTTAGAATACCCAGGAAATTGATCTGCAGAGTGTCAGAAGGATCTCCACAGTTGGAGAGAGACAGATTGGCAGGAGCAAAGTGCACAAATGTGAGTTGGTGGAGAGAAAGCAGTGGACCATCAGAGAGAAGGGAACCCCTTTCATGGAGAGATAAATGGGAGAGAAAGAGAAGGGGGTTGAGATAGTGTGGCATTGAGTTATCACAAGAGGAAATACTCTCTACACCACAAACCGGGGAGCAAGATGTACTGAGTGTCCCAGTTTTGCAAATATTGTGTGGAGCTCAAACTCAGAGTTTCTGGAAATGTGTGACTTTCTCAGGAGCAGAGCTGGGGTGGGGTGTGTGCCCCTGGGGGAGAAAGAGGGAGTGCATAGCATTGTGTAGTGATTTCCAGGCTCACTTGGAGAGAACAATTTCATTCTTGGAATACTTTTGGAAGAGTATTTATTGTCTCACAGGTCCAAAGACCCTGCAGGCGCCAGCCAAAGTCCTTTCATCAACAAGGTGGAGAGTCTCTACTCCATAGCAGGAACAGATTCATGCAATGTCAGGTCCTAAAAGACTGTATTTTGAATCACAGCCGCAAGCCAAGTGCTGAGTTCTTTAACCTGGAGTTTTGAATCCTAGCTGTGCACACCAAAGAGAAGGCACAGGATAGTTGTGCCTCAGGGTGAGCTGCCTGCTCTTGCTATTATGTAAGGGCTGCCTGAACAGCCAAGGTTGAGATTCCCCCATCCAGAGAAGAGATTGTGGGGACACCATTTCCCCCCCAACACCAATGCAGTGGGGCTCCAGAAAAAAGCACAGCAGTCCCCAGTGGAAGTGAGACACACTAACACCAAACCCAGACCCACTATGCCTGGTAACTTCTTATTTACTGGTACAATACTGACTCAGCCTATGCAGTTGGCCTCTTTTCCAGATCAGCATAGCCACCTCCCCTCAGGCACTGATAGATGAATCTTTTTCTCCTCCTTCTTATTTTTTTGGTAGAATCAGGTTCATAGTTTCTGTTTTGTTTTTTATCATTTTATTTTATCTTTCTTTTTTTTGAATCAGGCTTTTTTATTCTTTTCTCTTTTCTTGCGTTGTATCTCTTCCAGTTTTTTTTTCTTCTTTTTCCCCCGTTGGAATCAGACTTATAGTATTATGGTTTTCTGATTGATTTATTTTGTTCCCGCTCTGTCACTTTTTTAATAGGATCAGGGTTCTCCCACTCCCTTTTTTCTTTTTTTCCAGGGTTGCTTCAACAAACAAATCAAAGCACACATAGTTAAAGGCCCAAATACTCCAGCAATGCAAGCAAGAAGTAACTCTGCAGAGGACTGACAAGTGGGATAGAGTAGCCTGAATGCAACAGAAAACTGTACACAGTATACACAAGAAACACTTCCTGATCTCCCAGACCCTGGACAGTGTATGACCCCTTTTTAATATAGAAATAGTTTCAGGTGCAGGAAACATAACAAGCTTTTAAAATACACAAAGACAAAAGCATAGCCAAAGTGACAGAATGGAGGAATTCTTCCCAAAAGAAAGGTCAAGAAGAAATCACAGTCAGGAACTCAATCAAAACAGATATAAACAATAAATCTGAACAAAAATTTAGAACAACTGTCATAGGACTACCAGCTGGGCTTAAAAAAAAATAGAAGACGCCGGAGAAATCTTTGCTGCAGAGATCAAAGACCCAATAACTAGCCATGATGAATTAAAAAAATGCTATAACTGAGATGCTAAATAGGCAAGATACAGTAACAGCAAGGATTGAAGAAAGAGAGGGGAGAATAGGTGAAAGAGAAGATAAAATTTGAAAAATAATGAAATGAAAGAGGGAAAGGAAATTACTACATATTGAGGGGAGACAGAGAATTAAGTGATTCCATGAAACAAAACAATATATAATAGGAGTCCCAGAACTAAGAGTGACAAAAAGGAGTAGAAGGTTTAGTTGAACAAATTATGGCTAAGAACTTCCCTAATCTGGACAAGCAAACAGGCATACAAGTCCAAGAGGCACAGAAAACTCCCTTCACAATCAACAAAACCAGGTCAACACCATGACATACCATAGTGAAACTTGCAAAATATAAGGATAAAGAGGGAATTTGAAAGCAGTAAGGGCAAAATGTCCTTAAGCTACAAGGGTAGACACCTAAGATTAGTAGCAGAGTTGTCCACTGAAACTTGGCTGGCTAGAAGAGAGTGGCAGAAAATATTCAATGTACTGAATTGGAAAAATATGTAGACAAGAATCCTTTATCCAACAAGGCTGTCATGCGGAATTGAAGATAAAGACGTTCCCAGACAAACAGAAACTAAAGGAGTTCCTGCCCAGTAAACCAGTCCTACAAGAAATTTGAAGGAGGCTCCCTAGGTGGAAAGCAGCAAAGACTACAAAGGACCAGAAAACATCACCAGCAGCACCAAATCTACAGATATTACAATAGCATTAAATTCGTAACTTTTAATAATCATTTTGAATGCAAATGGACTAAATTCTCCAATCAAAAGATATAAGGTAGCAGCATGGATTAAGAAAAAAAGGATCCATTGATACGCTGCTTCAAGAGATTCATTTTAGACCTAGGAACACCTGCTGTTTGAAAGCGAGAAGATGGTGAGCAAGCTTTCATCCTAATAGAGGAGAAAAGAAAGCCAGAGTAGCCATACTTATATCAGCCAAATTATATTTTGAAGGAAAGAGATGGAAAAGGGCATTATATCATAATTAAGGGGCCTATCCATCAAGAATATCTAACCATTGTAAATATTTATGCACCCAACTTGAATACCCAAATATATAAATCAATCACGAACATAAACAAACTCAGTGATACTAATACCATTATATAGGAAGAGACTTTAATACTCCACTTATAACAACTGACATATCAGAAAAGCAGAAAATCAATAAGGTAACAAGAGCTTTGAATGACACACTGGACCAGTTGTACTTAACAAATATATTCAGGACATTTCATCCTAGAGTAGCAGAATACACCGAGTGCACAGGGAACATCCTCCAGAATAGATCACATACTGGGTCACAAATGAGCCCTTAACAGGTACAGAAAGATGGAGATCATACCATGTATATTTTCAGATCACAATGCTATGGAACTTGAAATCAACCACAAGAAAAAATCTGAAAAGCCTCCAAATACATAGAGGTTAAAAAACATCTTACTAAAAAATAAATGGCTTAACCAGGAAATTAAAGAAAAAACAAAAAAATACATTGAAGGGAATAAAAAGGAAATGACAACAGTCGAAATCCTTTGGGATTCCACAAAGGCAGTCCTAAGAGGAAACTACATTGCAATTCAGGTCTATATCAAGAAGCAAGAAAGGTCCAAAATACACAACCTAACCTTAGACTTAAAGGAGATAGAAAAGGAGAAGCAAATAAAGCCCAAAACCAGCCAAAGAAGGGAAATAATAAAAATTAGATCAGAAATAAATGATGTAGAAACAACAATAATAACAAAATGTAGAACAGATCAATAAAGCTAAGAGATCTTTTTTTTTAAAAATAACAAAATTAATAACCCCTTAGGCAGACTTTTCAAAAAGTAAAGAGAAGACCCAAGTAGATAACATTACAAATGAAATAGAGAGCTCATAATCACCACCACAGAAATACAAACAATTATAAGATAATACTATGAGAAATTTTAAGCCAACAAACTGGACAATCTGGAAGAAATGGACAAATTCGTAGATATTCACACAGTACAAAAATTCAAACAGGAAGAAATAGAAAATATGTACACCCCCATTACCAGCAAAGAAATTGAATCAGTTATAAAAAATATCCCAACAAATAAGAGTCTTGTGCCAGTGGACTTCCCAGGCGAATTCTACCAGACATTTAAAGCAGCATTTATTCTCCTCAAACTGTTCCAAAGAAAAAAAAAAAAAAAAAAAAAAAACAAGGAAAGAAAGAAAGCTTCTGGATTCATTCTACGAAGCCACCATTAGCTTGATTCCCAAACCAAAGACCTTACTAAAAAGGAGAATTACAGGCCATTATCCCTGATGACCCTGAATGCAAAAATTCTCAACAAGATACTAGTGAATCAAATTGAGGAGTACATTGAAAGAGTGATTCACCATGATAAAGTGGGTTCATTCCTGGAATTCAGGGCTGGACCAATATTTGTAAATCAATCAATGTGATACACCACATTAATAAAAGAAAGGATAAAAACCTTATTATCCTTTCAATAGATTCAGAAAAAACATTTGACAAAATACATCTTTCCTGATAAAAATTCGTAAGAACTAGGGGTAGAAGGTACATACCTCAACATCATAAATGCCATGTATGAAGGCCCAACAGCTCATTTCATCCTCGGTGGGAAAAAAATGAGATATTTCCCCCCTAAGGTCAGTAATAAGTCAAGGATGTCCACTCTCACCACTGTTGTTCAACATAGTAATGGAAGTCCTAGCCTTAATCAGACAACTAAGTGAAACAAAATGCTCACAAATTGTTAAGAATAAACCAAACATCCACTTTTTGCAGATGACATGATTTTCTACAAGGAAAACCAGAAAGAATCACCAAAAAACCTGCCAGAACTAATACATGAATTCAGCAAAGTGACAGGATATAAAATCAATGTACAGAAATATTTTGCATTTCTAAACAATAATAATGAAGCAGCTGAAAGATAAATCGAGGAATCGATCTCATTTATAATAGCACCAAAAACCATAAGATACCTAGGAATAATCCTAACCAAAGAGTTCGAAGATCTGTACAGTGAAAAGTTTAGAAAACTTATGAAAGAAATGGAAGAGGACACAAAGAAATGGACAAACTTTCCATGCTCATAGATTGGAAGAATAAATACTGTTAAAAAGTCTATACTACCCAATGAAATCTAGATATTAATACAATCGCTATCAAAATAAAAACAGTATTCTTCACAGAGCTAGAACAAGCAATCGTAAAACTTCTGTGGACCCATAAAAGACCCCAAATATCCAAACTCATGTTCAAAAATATACCAAAGTTGGCGCCATCACAATTCTTGACTTTAAGTTGTATTACAGAGCTCTATTAATCAAGACCATATGATACTGGCACAAAAACAGACACTTAGTGGAACAGAATAGAGAACCCAGAAATGTATCCACAAATGTAGGCCAACTAACCTTCGACTAAACAGGATAGTTTACCCAATGGAAAAAAAGAGTCTCTTCAGCAAATAGTGCTGGGAAAACTGGACAGTGAAATGCAGAAGAATGAAACTAGACCATTTTCTTACACCATACACAAAAATAAATATAAAATGAATGAAATACCTAAATGTGAGACAGGAAACCATCAAAACCCTACAGGTGAAACAGTGAACTGTTTGATATCAGCTGGAGCAACTTCTTACTAGATATGTCTCAGGAGGCAAGGGAATCAAAAGCAAAAACGAACTACTGGGACCCCATCAAGATAGAATCCTGTGCAGCTAAGGAAACCGTCAACAAAACTCAAAGGCAACTGATGGTATGGAAGATATTTGCAAATGACTTACCAAATTAAGGGTTAGTATCCAAGGTCTACAAAGAACTTATCAAATTCAATACCCTAAATACAAATAATCCAGTGATGAAATGGGCAGAGTATATGAATAGACAATTTTCCAAAGAAGACATCCCAGATGGCTAACATATACATGAAAAGATGCTCAACATGACTTATCATCAGAGAATTATAAATCCTGCCAGAATGACTAAAATGAACAACTCAAGCAACAACAGATGTTGATAAGGATGTGGAAAAAGTGAAACCTTTTTGCATTGTTGGTGGGAATACAAACTGGTGCAGCCACTCTGGAAAACAATATGGAGGTTCCTTAAAAATTAAAAATAGTACTACTCTACGACCCAGCAGTTGCACTACTAGATACTTATTATCCAGGTATATTTAGGTCATTTACATTCAGAGTGATTATTTATAGGAATTTAGTGCCAAACTATTACCTGTTAATTCAGTGTTTCTTGAGATGTTCTTTGTTCCTTTCTAGTTGTTGTTGGTTTGGCCTTTCTTCCTACTCATTTATTCTCCTCTAATATTTCTTGCAGGGCTGGTTTGGTGGTTATGAACTCCTGTCTTTTGTTTGTCTGGGAAACTCTATCTCTCCTTCTATTCTGAATGACAGCCTTGCTTGATAAAGCATTCTTGGCTGCATATATTTCTCCTGACATATGTTGAATACATCTTGCAAGTTCGGCCTGCCAAATATCTGTGGAGAGATCTGTTGCTAACATTTTTTGTCTTCCCTTGTAGGTTAGGGATTTCTTTTCCCTCACTGCTTTTAGGAATTTTCATATTCTAGTATAATATGTCTTGTTGTTGACCTGCTTTTGTTGATTTAGATGGAAGTTCTCTGTGCCTCCTGGAATGGATGTCTGTTCCCTTCAGCAGTTTAGCGGAATTTTCAGGTATAATTTGCTCAAATGTACCTTTTCCCAGTTTATTTTTCTCCTCTTTTTCTGGAAATCTTATGATAGAAATTTTATTATTGTTTATAGAGTCACTGTGTTCCCCAAGTATACATTCATAATTCAATATTTTTCTTTTCCTCTTTTTTCAGCTTCATTATTTCCCATAATTTTATCTTCTCTATGACTTATTAATTCCTCTACTTTATCCTTTCTTGTGATCATTACATCCAATTGGTTTTGTATCTTGGTTATAGTATATATAAATTACAAATATATATGTTTATATATATTTAAATTTGACCTGAGTAGTTTTAATACCTATGGCAAAGGAGTCTCTGGTGCCTTCTATGCTCTTCTCAAGCCCATCTTGTGTCCTTATGATTATCTTTTTAAACTCTCATTCAGGCTTATATTTGTTTTGATTAGATCCTGGCCATGACCTTTTCTTTTTCTTTCTTTTGGGATGAATTCCTTCATCTTGGTAATTTGTCTAGATCTCTTTCTCATGTATATTAGGAATGCCTGTTATGTTTCCTGATCCTGATAATTATAGATAGATAGATATAGATGGCTAGATTAAGAAGAGGTCATATACTATCCAGTAGCAGATGCTTCAGGAAATGTTTCTGATCTATGCTGTGTGCATTCTGCTGCTGTGTTTTGGCTTCTCTTTCCCTCAATTTAGTTTTCTGCAGAATTTCCTGACCTGTAGTAAGGAATGTTTGGATCTTCACTGTGTGGCAAATTTTTACTAGGTGTGTTTTCATCTGCTTGTTAAAAGAAGCTAGAACCTATTTTCCCTAGAGTGAAGCTTTGCAGTAGTCTATGGTCAGTAGACTTGGGGGTTGTGGGAGTTTATGCTGGTCTTGTAGGGGAGGGGTACAATACTGCTATGACTCTCAGGCACACTTGCCCTAACTCAGAAGTACCTGCAGAGTGCAGGGGAGCGTGGCTTGGTGCAAGCAACTCAAGCTTCCACTGTGGGCACTGTGTTGCTCACTGAAGTCCATAGATGCTGATGTGTGGGGTTAAAAATGGTGTTAGTTGGCTCTTTCCTCCATGGAGTTAGGAGTGAATGCCCACACCTGTTAAGGAAGCCCTTACAGAAGAGCAAACAGTCTTTTTTCATGTGTCCCAGGCTCCCTTCCAATCCCTGCCTTCACCCTATCTGTGTCCAAACCATCTGCCCACCAAGCATTGCAGTGATCCTGTGTTTTATCTCAGGTGATCCAGCTGGGTTTTAAAACTCCAAATCTTAGGGACCCAGGTAAGCATGGACCCACATGGATCTTCTAGGAAAGGGTCTTTCCATGCTGTGGCTGGTGCTGGTTTGTCCCAATAGGCAGTCACAAGATCGAGTAGGGGTTTAGAACTCATGATAAAGTTCAAAAAAGGCAAGTGTCTAAGTTATCTGCCCTCAGCAGCAGCCTCTGCTCCTATGCTATTGAACAGGGCAGCTCAATATCACTCACTGGCTGTTTTATCCCTGGTGTGGCAGTGCCACCACTCCCAAATAGACTCCAGAAAGGGGATCTGTCTCTCCCAGTGAGTCCCAGGGGATCCTCAGACCACCCTGTCTGTTCTCAGGCCTCTGCCCTCCTTCTCCACAGAAGAACCTCTGTGCTCACCAGCCTCCACATGATAGCACAGACCTCAGAAACTTCAGACTTTCAGCTTTGCTGTGTGTAAAAAATTGTGGGTTGTAGCCCTTCTCCTTTTCCCCATCAATGTTTTGGGGAAAGTATTTTTCTTGTGTGATGTCCTGCACCCTGCTCTCTCTCTTTCTCTCTCTCTCACTCTCCCTCTTGCTCTTGCTCTCCTCTCTTCCTGAACAGGGATCTCTCACCTCTACAGCACCAGTGATTCTTTTCTCCCTCAAGTCATGTCTATGCACCTCCTACCTTCCACAACGTGGCGTCTTTTCTCCCTCTAGTTGTGCAGTTTGTTCTCTTGGTCTTCAGATCGATGTCCTGGGTGTTCATAATGATTTGATATTTACCCAGCTGTAATTGAAAGACAGGGCAAACAAAAGGTCCTCCTACCTCTCCACCATCTTAACTCCTCTCCCTAACTACACAGGCATTTTTTGTCTGCTTTGCTGACATTTTTCTTAAGGAATCTCATATCTTACTTTTAAAAGCCTCTTAAGGGCAGAAAGCCAAACCAAGAACTTGCCACCAGACTTCATTTGAGATAGTATAGATTTGGGTGAATTAGTCTCTTCTGGACCAGAAAATATTTTAAGTTTTTGGTATGCAGGAAGTTATTTTACCTACTCACATGCAAGGTTGTTTCCTGTAATCAAGTGCAAAGATGATTTTTCTAAGAGAACTTAGTTCCTTAAAACTCCAATTCTGTCTGATTTTGTGCACATCATTAAATATGATCTTCCATTGAAAGTTTTGATTATATAACCAGTGTTTCCAATTATGTGTTTTTACAAGGACAGATTCTTATTGAACTTATGCAAATAATTATTGTATTGTAATAAGAATATCAAATAAAATTTTCTGAATTTTGGTGGATTCAGATAGGGAGAAAAATAAATGTTAACTCATTTATGTTTACAAATATATAATGTACTAATTATTACATATTATACATAAGATAAAATAGGAAATGATTCCTTAAATTTAGAAAATAGAACATTAAATAACCGGCAATATGACAAACCTAAACTTATAAAAATTATAATCATTCTTCACCTGTTCATTTAGTCCTGTATAAATAATGCTTGTTCTGCTTAATATTCAGTTAGCAGTTTTATGAACCCATTAGTTTCTCCACTACAGTTCTGGAAATCTTTATTCAAGGTTTCCAGTGGTATGGTATCACAGTTATTTAAGCAACACTATCAGAATCCTTTACACCAAAATACCTGTCAGAGTCCTTTCTTTGGGCTTCTAAAATAGTCTCTAGTGGAAATTCATACACTCTTGCCCATAGTTGATTGCAAATGTTTTATGAGAAAAATCAGAGCAAAACAAAAACTACCTAAAGATGACAAAACACAAAATGGATGTGGCCTGTTGAGTGTTTATTGTAAAAATAAAACAAAGTAAATGAGGGAATTTGGTTATTTATGTGTCATAATATATTTTAAAATAATAAATGGAGCTGTGACTGATACCATTATGCCAACATATATCATGAATATAGAGTATATATACAAATTTCTATGAACTTCATACAATTTCTGAAATATTTTTGTTACTATTTACACTATATTAGTAACAGTTTCCCAATACAAATATAAAATTAATCAACTTTTCTTATTTAAGAATACATCTCATGCAATTCAACTTATAAACCTAATTATTTTTAACATCTCTCCTTTTACAAGATGAAATTAAAAATCATTTGAGATTTTTCAGGGACCTTCTGGGAATGTCTAAGTTCTGCTTAAGGTCAGAACTTCATTTACCTCAATGGGGAAAAACTGACAGCCTTCCCCCTGAGATCAGGAATGCGACAAGGATGTCCACTCTCACCACTCCTATTTAACATAGTGTTGTAGGTCCTAGCGTCAGCAATCAGACAACAAAACAAAATAAAAGGCATCAAGACTAGCAAGGATGAAGTCAAACTTTCACTTTTCACAGACGACATGATAATTTACATGGAAAACCCGACAGAATCCACCAAAGGACTGCTAGAACTGATCCATGAACTTAGCAAAGTTGCAGGATACAAAATCAATGTACAGAATTCAATGGCATTTCTATACACCAACAATGAAGAAACAGAAAGAGAAATAAAGATGCTAATCCCATTCACAATTGAACCAAAAATCATAAAATACCTAGGAATAAACCTAACCAAGGATGTAAAAGATCTCTACGCTGAAAACTATAAAAAACTTATAAAAGAAATTGAGGAAGACACAAGGAAGTGGAAAAACATCCCATGCTCATGGATTGGAAGAATAAATATCGTTAAAATGGCAATACTATCCAAAGCAATCTACCCATTCAATGCAATCCCAATCAAAATTGCACCAGCATTCTTCTCAAAGCTAGAGCAAACAATCCTAAAATTTATATGGAACCACAAAAGACCCCGAATAGCCAAAGTAATACTGAAGAATAAAACCAAGGCGGGAGGCATCACAATCCCAGACTTTAACCGCTACTACAAAGCGGTAATCATCAAGACAGTATGGTACTGGCATAAAAACAGACACATAGGCTAATGGAATAAAATAGAAAACCCAGAAATGGACCTGCAAGCATATGGCCAACTACTCTTTGACAAAGCAGGAAAGATCCAACGGAAAAAAAGACAGCCTCTTTAACTAATGGTGCTGGCAGAACTGGATAGTAATATGCAGAAAAATGAAACTGGACCACTTCCTTACACCACTCACAAAAATAAACTCTAAATGGATGAAGGACCTGAATGTGAGACAGGAAACCATCAAAATCCTAGAGGAGAAAGCAGGAAAAAACCTCTTTGACCTGTGCCACAGCAATTTCTTACTCAACACATCTCCAAAGGCAAGGGAATTAAAAGCAAAAATGAACTATTGGGACCTCATCTAGATAAAAAGCTTCTGCACTGCAAAGGAAACAACCAACAAAACTAATAGGCAACCAACAGAGTAGGAAAAGATAATTGAAAATGACATATCAGATAAAGGACTAGCATCTAAAATCTATATAGAAATTACAAAACTCCACACCCGAAAAACGAATAATCCAGTGAAGAAATAGGTGGAAAATATGAATAGACATTTCTCCAAAGAAGATATCCAGATAGATAACAGACACATGAAATGATGCTCAATATCACTCAGCATCAGGGAAATACAAATCAAAACCACACTGAGATACCACCTCAAACCAGTCACAGTGGCTACAATGAACAAATCAGGAAACTACAGATTCTGGTGAGGATGTGGAGAAACAGGCACCCTTTGCACTGTTGGTGGAAATGCAAACTGGTGCAACTGTTCTGGGGAATGTGGAGATTCCTCAAAAAAATGAAAATAGAACTACCCTATGACCCAGCAATAGCACTGCTAGGAGTCTACTCAAGAGATACAAGAATGCTGATGCATAGGGGCACATGTACCCTTATGTTTATAGCAGCACTTTAGACAAAAGTCAAATCATGGAAAGAGACTAAATATCCATTGACTGATGAATGGATAAAGAAAATGTGGTATATATATATATATGTACCACACACACACACACACACACACACACACACACACACATACACACACATAAACAATGGAATACTATGCAGCAATGAGAAAGAATGAAATATGGCCATGTGTAGCAACATGGATGGAACTGGAAAGTATTATGCTAAGTGAAATAAGTTCGTCAGAGAAAGACAGATACCATATGTTTCCACGAATAGGTGGACTTTGCGACACTTAACAGAAAACCAGTGGGGAGGGGAAGAGGGGAAAGAAAAAAACCACAGAGAGGGAGGGAGACAAAACATAAGAGACTCTTAAATACTAAGAACAAACCGAGGATATAGGAGGGGGGAGAGTGGGTGACGGGCACTGAGCAGAGCACGAGTTGGGATGAGCACTGGGTGTTGTATGGAAACCAATTTGACAATAAAATGTTTAAACAATACATAAACATGAATTAAAAAATAAAGCAATAATCAAAGTGTCCAACCACAGATGAATGTATAATAAAGATGTGATATTGCATATATACAATGCAATATTATTCAGCCATTAAAAAAAAGAAATGCTGCTATTTGCGACAATAATAGATGGACTGTGAAAGCATCATATTAAATGAAATAAGTTAGACATAGAAAGGCAAATTATGAATGATCTCATTTATATGTGAAATTAAAATAAAACAAAAAAAACTCATAGAAAAAGAAAGATCAGATTTGTGGTTATCAAAGGTAAGGAAGGGGTGAGGGTGGGAGAATTGGATGAAGGTCACCAAAAGTCACGAGCTTCTAGTTATAAGATAAATAAGTACTGAGGATGTAATGTATTACATGATAACTATGTTAACACTGCTGTATGGTATTTTGAAAGTTAAGAGAGTAGATCCCAAGAGTTCTCATCACACACACACACACACACACACACACACACACACACACACACTTTTTTCTTTTTTTTTTGTATCCATATGAGATGACAGATATTAACTAAACTTATTTTAATCATTTCACGATATATGAAAGTCAAAACATAAAGTCGTTCACCTTAGATATATAGTGCTCTAAGTCAATTATATTACAAAAAATGCAAAAGAAAGTGTACTTATTACTTTAACTTGAATCTGGCCTTTTTTGTCTTTGATGCTTTTTAGAAATGAAAGGATGAATATTTTAGAAAATCTTATTCCTATTGTTACTGCAAAGTGTAACTATGGAAGAACATGAAATTTTCTATTAATGTCTTTTCCAAAACAATATAAAAATTCGTATGTATTTTTTTCTAGATGTTGTCGCCATAGTGGAAGAACCACCTTTTTAAATAAATTGATATTGTCTTAATTTGGGTTAATATAAGACCTATCTCCATGCTACTATTAAAACATATTCTTAAGAAAGAATAAGTAGTACATTTTCAGGAATGCAAAAGTATTTCCCTACACATGAACTATTTACCATGAACTATTTCTAACTTAAAATTCTGAAAATGGCCTTAGCTTCCTGATTCCTGAAGGGATTATTCTTGGATCAAAAAATATTTTTTAAGGGTTTTGAATTCCAATTAGGTTTATATAGCATTGTAACAGTTTTATATCCCTCAAAATACATGAAGAAAATTTTGTTTAGATCTTCCTATTCTTTTAAATTCCATTCTTCAGCAAAAGGAAGCAGATAGACATAGGATAAACAGAACAACACATTATTTAAAGCCAATGACAGCAATCAAGGGCAAATTACACAAAAGACTGCAGGAAGTGACTCGAAAGTCCTAACCTTTTTTCAATTTTCTCTTTCTCTTGGCATTGCTCAATATATGTGAACAGGGGAATTTGCTCTCTATGACCATTGTTTTAAACATTGACAAAAGGAAGTCTTGGAAAGCACACACATACTGCACTATCTTGTAGTATAGCTACAGTTCATTTTTTAAATTTGTCACATTGGTGCATGATCAAGGTGGCCTTTAAAAAGAAAGTTATTATGGTTTTATACACTTTTATGCCTACAATATTTGTTGCTGATGTTTGGAGGACAATGCTGTCTTGATTTTTTTCTTCTGATCTTTCTTCCATTTTCTTGATATTATTAGATTTTTTTAGATCATACATGTTTTAGAATCCTGGTATAAACGAAATACTTGGTTTGCACAGCATTATTGGAGAGTCAACTTTAAAAAGAATAATGAGATCCCATTATATCTACTTGGATATTCTGAGTAATATCTCCCAGCTACTCTCTTGTGAGGTTTCCTATAATTTTGAGTTATATGCCCTTTTGCAAACAAACTCAGTTTGTTATTTAATTTTTAACTTTTTTTAATGTTTATTTATTTTTTGAGAGAGAGACAGAGACAGAGCATGAGTGGGGGGTGGGCAGAGAGAGAGAGGGAGACACAGAATCGAAGCAAGCTCCAGGCCCTGAGCTGTCAGCACAGAGCCCTACGCGGGGCTTGAAATCGCAAACCACGAGATCATGACCTGAGCCGAAGTTGGACGCTTAACCAACTGAGACACCCAGGCGCCCCTCATTTTGTTATTATCTACTAATCACTTTAAATCTATATCAGATTGCTAAAATAATGAGTTTTTAATTGTTCCTGTCATGTCCGTAATCTGAGGAATTAAAAAGCTCAGAAGTACAGTTATCTATATTAAACATTAAACTGAAATTATGTCTTTTTTTTTTCTTTAGAAAGAGATAGAGCACAAATGAGGGAGAGGGCCAGAGGGGGAGAGAGAGAGAATCTTAAGCTGAGCATGTGGGGCTCAATCCTACAACCCTGGGATCATGACCTAGCCAACATCAAGAGTCAGACACTCAACCAACTGAACCACCCAGGTGCCCTGAAGTTTTATGTCTTTCTCCTTTAATATTTTAACAATTTATAATTTGTTCTTATTGTTTATAAACTTCTTACAATAAAACGGAATAAGCAATAATACTGATATAGCACAGGAAGAGGGTTTCCTATAACATTTTTTTTAATTTTAGAATGTGGCTAAACTTGTGTTGCTTAGCAGAACAAACGTATGAGGGCACCTGTATTGATTTAGGCTGATAATAACAATTAGAGAGAGACTTACATTAGCAAATGCCACTTGTTAAGTAAGTATATAAGAAAGTAATGAGATCTTGTTAACTGCTGCACTGTGAAAATAATTTTAAAAGAGATGAAACTAGCAGCATTGAATATTTTTCAATCGGTTGCTAGGTCTCACTTGCAGTCAAATGTAAATTCTTACTGGAGACAAGGCCAAAATTTGTTACTGGTCCATTAGTAGATCCTAATAAACACTTGAAATTTTACATTTCTTGGGCAAGCCACATGGACAAACAAAGGCAGCCGACTTGGGTGTTCAGAAGGCCTCTTTGGCCTGTATGAAAAGGTCGTTTAGGGTGACTGCAGGTCTCAGTACATTAAATGTCTAACTCTTGATTTCAGTTCACATCATGATCTCATAGTTCGTGAGATCAAGCCCCATGTCTAGCTCTGCACTGAGAACATGAAGCCTGCTTGGGATTCTCTCTCTGCACTCCCTTCGCCTCAAAGTAAATAAATAAACATTTTTTTATGGTGATTTAAAGAAATGAGATTTACATCAATAGAACAGAATAGAGAGCCCAGAAATACATCTACACATTTACAGTCAACTGATCTTTAACAATGGTGCCAAGAACATGCAATAGCAAAGTATAGTCTCTTTAGTAAATTATGTTGGGAAAGCTGAATATTCACATGCATAAGAATGAAATTGGACTTTTATCTCACATCATATATAAAAATCAATGCAAAATGCATTAAAGACTTAAATGTAACACCTAAAGTAGTAAGTATCCATAAGAAAACATAGGGAAAAATCTCCTTGACATTGTTCTTGGCAATTGGTGTTTTAATACGACATCAAAAGTACACACACCAAAAGCAAAAAGACAAGTGGAATTGCATCTAACAAACAGGCTTCTGAACAGCAAAGGAAACATTCAAGAAAATGAAAAGACTACCTGTAGAATGGCAGAAACATATTTGCAAACCATGTATCTGATAAGTGATTAATATTCAAAATATATAAGGAACTCATATAACTCAAAGCAAAACAAAACAAAACAAAAGCCACCTGATTAGAATACAAGCAAAGAATGTAAAAAATAAGTTAATTACTTTTGAGACTTTAAAAAATAAAATATAAGCAATGAACTGAATAGACATCTATGTAAAGAAGACCAGCAAATGCCCAACAAGTATACGAAAATGTGGTTAACATCACTATTCATCAGAAAACGCAAACCAAAACCACTATATGTATACCTGTTAGACTGCCTATTATCAAAAAGATAAAAGGCAAGAGTTAACAAAAATATGGAAAAAAGGAAACCCTTCTATACTATTGCTGGGAATATAAATAGCCATGATTAAAACAGCATGAAGATTCCTCACAAAATTAAAAATAAAACTTCCATATGATCCAACAATTCCATTTCTGTATATATATTAAAATGAAATGAAATTCGTATCTGGAAGAGATATCCACAGTTCCGTGTTCGCTGCAGCATTATTCATAAGAGTCAAAATAGGGAAACAACCTAAGGGTCCATCTAATGCAAGTAAGGAAAACATAATACATTACATAAATGCACACGCACATATGATGGGATAGTATCAGTCTTAAAAAAAAGGATGCAGGCCATACGTAACATTTACGAACCTGGAAGACATATGTTAAATGATATAATTCAGCCACAGAATGACAAATACTTCATGATTTCACTTATATATGGAATCTAAATATTTGAATTCATAGTAGCAGAGTATAATGGTAGTCCCAGGGTTTGGGACTAGGGAAAATGAGGAAATGTTAGTCAAAGGGTATGAAGTTTCAATTATGTAAAGTGCAAAAATTTTGGAAATCTAATATATAGTGACTAAAATTAACTATGTTGTTTACTCGAAACTTACTAAGAGGGTAGATCTTAAGTGGTCAGAACACCAAAGAAAGGATAACTATAAGAGTTGATGTATATGTTAATTAGATTGATTGTGGTTATTTCACAATGTATACATATATAAAAACATCAAGTTGCAGTTTATAGGTAATTTTATTTGTCAATTACACCTCAGTAAAGCTAAATAAAAAATTAAATGAGTTAAGAAAATAACAATTTAGTCTCCCTAATCTACAGTCTCCCACTCTGCTAGCATTTCCTATTGGGTTGGTTAACTTTTCAGTAAGACAGGGAAAGCTGTCAAAGCTTGAACTGTGATAATGAACGTTTGGGTGGTAACTCAATTCTACTTAAACTTGGGTTATAGCCAGCTTTGTCTCAACTTGACTAGACTTCTTTGTGCATACTGTCTGAGTCATTTATGTACAATTATAACATAGTCAAGAACACTGACACAATTCTCCTATGTTTTCAGAAGTCCACTCAAAGGAAGAATTTCTCTTAGCTAATCCCATTAGTGTGTTGAAATATATATTATGGGGGCGCCTGAGTGGCTTAGTCAGTTAAATGTCTAACTTTTGATTTCAACTCAGGTCACGATCTCACATTTCGTGAGTGTGAGCCTCATGCAGAGCCTGCTTGAGATTCTCTCTCTCTGTCCCTTCCCCACTCATGCTCTCTCTCTCAAACTAAATAAATAAATATTTAGAAATAAATATATATTATGGAATGTTTATATAGTAATTTGCATGTATTTCCTAATTAAAACTATTTTAAAGTGACTATAAATGTTTTCTGCTTTCATAAAGTCACGAGTGCCTTTTTTAAGCCAAGTCCAATATCAGTGTCACTGTATGGACTTTCATTGCAGCAGTTAATATATTTGACCAAAAGACCAAGAGGGAGATCGTGGGTTAGCATTACTGCCTTTAATTCCTTATTTAAATAAGCATGTGGGATATAAAGAGAGATGAATAGGAGCTTTGCCAAAAATAGACAATGGTCTGGCATTGGTGTGGACACAAGCAGGAGAATACTGATTACTATGTTAAGTTTGATTCACTGAGAAAAATTATGAAGTATACATAAAGAGATGCTGACTAGGTAAAGTGGTAAAGATGACTTTAACAGTTCTAGTATGGAAAGACTGAGGGAAGACGAATTATAAATCCCATGTTCTGTTATATATTTTTTGGCATTAATATATTATTGGATAAAATGTACTTTTTAGTATTTTACAATATGTATTAACATCACAAATAAAGTCATTTAATCCATTGAAAATTAACAAGATGTTGTTTTTCCATAAAAGGGTAATACCCAAGTTGGAAAGCCTAAGGTGCCTTGTCATTACTACACATATTATTTTATTTATAAAATGATCATGACCTCTATGAAAAACCTGAAACTCAGTTAAATTATAATGATTTATTATGTGCTGAATATGAGTTTTATGGCTCAAGGAATGGGTATTTACCCATCAAACTTTTTAAAACACACGGAAATGGCTTAATGCAACGATGCTCAAAGTGAAAGTCTGGGAAGCTTGTGAAACAAGTGTAATTAATAGAATACACAACAGACCTTCTGGGTCAGAGACTTTTGTGGAGAAGACCTGGAATCTACTTATCTGCAAGCTTTCCAGCAAATTTTATTGCCTGCTGAAGGTAGAGATGCACTGCCTTCAAATATGATCTTTGGTTCCACCCTAGAATGGCTCCAAGTCAGGTGTCTTTTTCAGCCTATATCCATCCCATGGACGTTGCAAGGTTCTTCAGAATGAAGAGTATGTCTTAGTGGAGAGGTATGAATTTCAGTACTTTGAATTCCTTCAAGAAAGTGTAAATACCAATTTATTGTCATTGTCATTTCTTCAGTGAGAGCATTAATTTGAAGAGATACAAGGCTTAGTTTTAAATGTTTTTCTTGTACAATTTATTTTATTTTGCTTTTTTTGGTGGTGTATTTTATTCAAATGATAAGAAATATCTCGTTTGGGAGTGACTGGTGGGCTCAGTAAGTAGAGTATATGACTCTTGATCTCAGGGTTGTGAGCTCGAGCCCCCTACATTTGGTGTAGGGATTACTGAAAAAGAAAATCTTAAAAAAATGTAACAAAAAAATCCTCTTTCATTGCAGAAGGGAATACAATCACAATTCAAATTCAAGAGCGTTTTTATTTATTTAAAATTTTATTAAATTCCAGTTAACATTCAGTGTAATATTAATTTCAAATGTACAATATAGTGATTCAACAACACCTCATGCTCATCACAAGTGCAGTCCTTAATCCTTCTCACCTATTCTACCCATCCTCCAAACCATCTCTCCTCTTGTACCCATCATTTTGTCCCATATAGTTAAGATTCTGTTTCTTAGTTTGCCTCGCTCAATCTTTTTCCCCCCCCTTTGCTTGTTTGTTTTGTTCCTTAAATTCCAAATATGAGTAAAATCATAGAGTATTTGTCCTTCTTTGAGTGACTTATTTCACTTAGCATAATGCTCTCTAGCACCATCCACATCATTGCAACTGGCAAGATTTCATTCCTTTATATGGCAAGATTTATTATATATATTATATATAATAATATGTTATATATATATATATATATATATTACCATCTCTTCTTATTCTCTTCTTATTCATTAATCAGTTGATAGACACTTGGACTCTTTCCATAATTTGGCTATTGTAGATAATGCTGCTATATACATTGGGGTGTATGTATCCATTTGAATTACTATATTTTTATTCTTTGAGTAAATTCCAGTAGTGCAATTGCTGGATCTTACTATAGTTTTGTTTTTAACTTTTTAAGGAACTTCCATATGGTATTCTGGAGTGGCTGTACCAGTTTGAATTCCCACCAACATTGCAAGAAATTTCCTCTTCATCCACATCCTTGCCAACACCTATTGTTTCTTATATTGTTGATTTGAGCCATTATGATAGCTGTGTGGTGATATCTCATTATGAGTTTTAATATGTATTTCCCTGAGGATCAGTGATATTGAACATCTTTTCATGTGTCTGTTGGCCATCTGTATTTCTTCTTTGGGAAAACGTTTATTCATGTGTTCCACCCATTTTTTTAATTAGATAATATTTGGTATTGAGTTTTATAGGTACTTTGTGTATTTTGGATACTGATCCTTTATCAGATATATCATTTGCAAATATCTTCTCCCATTCAGTAGGTTACCTTTCAATTTTTCTGTTTTATTTTTCGAATTTTTATTTAAATTTTAGTTAGTAAACAAATAGTGTAATATTGGTTTTGGGAGTAAATTTAAGGATTCGTCACTTACATATAACACCCACTGATCAATACAACAAATCATCTCCTTAATACTCACCACCCATTTAGCCCATCCTCCGACAACATCCCTTCCATCAATCCTGTTTGTTCTCTATAGTTAAAAGCCTCTTATGGTTTGCTTCCCTCTCTTTCTTCCCCTTCCCTTAAGTGGATATGTTTTGTTTCTTTTTCTGTTTTCTTTTTCTTTTCTTTTCTTTTCTTTTATTTTTTTATTCTCAAGTTAGTTAACATACAGTGTAGTCTTGGCTTTAGGAACATAACTCAGCGATTCATCTCTTACATATGACACCCAGTGTTCATCCCCAAAAGTGCCCTCCTTAATGCCTGTCCCCCATTTAATCTTCCAACCTTCCACCCCCATCAACCCTCAGTTTGTTCTCTGTATTTAAGAGTCTTTTTTGGTTTGCCTCCTTCACTGTTTTTGTCTTATTTTATCTAATTTTCCACTATGTACATCTGTTGAGTGAAATCATATAACTGTCTTTCTCCTAATGACATTTCACTTAGCATAACACCCTTAAGTTCCAACCACATTGTTGCAAAGGCAAGATTTCATTCTTTTTCATTGCAACGTAGTATTCCATATATACTATGGATATATATCTATATATCTTTATATCTATCTATATCTATATCTGTATCTATATATCTCACATATTTTTTTTTATTATAATAGTTTATTTTCAAATTGGTTTACATATAACACCCAGTGTTCATCCCAACATGTGCCCTTTTTAATGCCCATCACCCCCTCTCCCCCCTCCCTCATCCCCCTCACCCTCAGTTTTTTCTTAGTCTTTGAGAGTCTCTTATGTTTTATCTCCCTCCCTCTCTGTGTCTTTTTTTTCTTTCCCCTCTTCCCCTCCCCCTGGTTTTTGCTTAGTTTCACAAAGTCCACCTATTCGTGGAAACATATGGTATCTGTCTTTTTCTGACTGACTTATTTCACTTAACATAATACCCTCCAGTTCCATCCATGTTGCTACACATGGCCAGATTTCATTTTTTCTCATTGCCACGTAGTAGTCCATTGTATATAAGTACCATAACTTCTTTATCCATTCGTCTGTTGATGGGCACTTGGTCTCTTTCCATGATTTGGCTATTGTCGAAAGTGCTGCTATGAACATTGGGGTACACGTGCTCCTATGCATCAGCATTCCTGTGTCTCTTGGGTAGATTCCTAGCAGGGCTATTGCTGGGTCATAGGGTAGCTCTATTTTCATTTTTTTGAGGAACCTCCACACCGTTTTCCAGAGTGGCTGCACCAGTTTGCATTCCCACCAACAGTGTAGGAGGGTGCCTACTTCTCCACATCCTCGCCAGCATCTATAGTTTCCTGATTTGTTCATTTTAGCCACTCTGACTGGTGTGAGGTGGTATCTCAGTGTAGTTTTGATTTGTATTTCCCTGATGATGAGTGACATTGAGCATCGTTTCATGTGTCTGTTGGCCATCTGAATGTCCCCTTTGGAGAAGTGTCTATTCATATCTTCCGCCCATTTCTTCACTGGGTTGTTTGTTTTTCGGGTTTGGAGTTTGGTAAGTTCTTTATAAATTTTAGATATTAGTCCTTTATCCGATATGTCATTTGCGATGATCTTTTCCCATTCCATTGGTTGCCTATTCGTTTTGTTGGTTGTTTCTTTTGCCGTGCAGAAGCTTTTTATCTTGATGAGGTCCCAATAGTTCATCTTTGCTTTTAATTCTCTTGCCTTTGGAGACGTGTCGAGTAAGAAATTTGTGCATCTTAGGTCAAAGAGGCTTTTTCCTGTTTTCTCCTCTAGGATTTTGACGGTTTCCTGTCTCACATTCAGATCTTTTATCCATTTAGAATTTATTTTTGTGAGTGGTGTAAGAAAGTGGTCTAGTTTCATTCTTTTGCATGTTGCTGTCCAATTCTCCCAGCACCATTTGTTAAAAAGGCTGTCTTTTTTCCATTGGATACATTTTCCCGCTTTGTCAAAGATTAGTTGGCCATATACTTGCGGGTCCATTTCTGAGTTTTCTATTCTATTCCATTGGTCTATGTGTCTGTTTTTGTGCCAATACCATACAGTCTTGATGACCACTGCTTTGTAGTAGAGGTTAAAGTCTGGGATTGTGATGCCTCCCACCTTGGTTTTATTCTTCAGTATTACTTTGGCTATTCGAGGTCTTTTGTGGTTCCATACAAATTTTAGGATTGTTTGCTCTAACTTTGAGAAGAATGCTGGTGCAATTTTGATTGGGATTGCATTGAATGTGTAGATTGCTTTGGGTAGTATTGCCATTTTGACAATATTTATTCTTCCAATCCATGAGCATGGGATGTTTTTCCATTTCCTTGTGTCTTCCTCAATTTCCTTCATAAGTTTTTTATAGTTTTCAGTGTAGAGGTCTTTCACATCTTTGGTTAGGTTTATTCCTAAGTATTTTATGGTTTTTGGTGCAATTGTGAAAGGGATTAGCTTCTTTATTTCTCTTTCTGCTGCTTCATTGTTGGTGTATAGAAATGCCACCGATTTCTGTACATTGATTTTGTATCCTGCAACTTTGCTGAAATCATGAATCAGTTCTAGTAGGCTTTTGGTGGATTCTGTCGGGTTTTCCATGTAAAGTATCATGTCATCTGCAAAAAGTGAAAGTTTGACTTCCTCCTTGCCAATCTTGATGCCTTTTATTTTGTTTTGTTGTCTGATTGCTGATGCTAAGACTTCCAGCACTATGTTAAATAGCAGTGGCGAGAGTGGACACCCCTGTCGTGTTCCTGATCTCAGGGGGAAGTCTTTCAGTTTTTCCCCATTGAGGATGATATGAGCTGTGGGCTTTTCATATATGGCTTTTATGATGTTTAAGTATGTTCCTTCTATCCCGACTTTCTCGAGAGTTTTTATTAAGAAAGGATGCTGTATTTTGTCAAATGCTTTTTCTGCATCTATTGACAGGATCATATGGTTCTTATCTTTTCTTTTGTTGATGTGATGTATCACGTTGATTGATTTGCGAATATTGAACCAGCCCTGCAACCCAGGGATGAATCCTACTTGATCATGGTGGATAATTCTCTTTATATGCTGTTGGATTCGATTTGCTAGTATCTTGTTGAGAATTTTTGCATCCATATTCATCAGGGATATTGGCCTGTAATTTTCTTTCTTTGCTGGGTCTCTATCTGGTTTGGGAATCAAAGTGATGGTGGCTTCATAGAATGAGTCCGGGAGTTTTCCTTCCGTTTCAATTTTTTGGAACAGCTTGAGGAGGATAGGAATTAACTCTGTTTTAAATGTCTGGTAAAATTCCGCAGGAAAGCCATCTGGTCCAGGGCTTTTATTTGCTGGGAGGTTTTTAATAACGGATTCTATTTCTTCACTAGTTATGGGTCTGTTCAAATTTTCTATTTCTTCCCGTTTGAGTTTTGGTAGCGTGTGGCTATTTAGGAAGCTGTCCATTTCTTCCAGATTGCCAAGTTTGGTGGCATATAATTTTTCATAGTATTCTCTGATGATTGCTTGTATCTCTGAGGGATTGGTTGTAATTTCTCCCTTTTCATTCACGATTTTATTTATTTGAGTTCTCTCTCTTTTCTTTTTGAGAAGCCTGGCTAGAGGTTTGTCTATTTTGTTTATTTTTTCAAAGAACCAGCTTTTGGTTTCATTGATCTGTTCCACTACCTTTTCTGTCTCCATATGGTTAATTTGAGCTCTGATCTTTGTTATTTCTCTCTTTCTGCTGGGCTTGGGTTGTTTTAGTTGATCTGCTTCTAGTTCCTCACATATTTTTTATAATAGTTTATTTTCAAATTGGTTTACATATAACACCCAGTGTTCATCCCAACATGTGCCCTTTTTAATGCCCATCACCCCCTCTCCCCCCTCCCCCACCCCCCTCACCCTCAGTTTGTTCTTAGTCTTTGAGAGTCTCTTATGTTTTATCTCCCGCCTTCTCTGTGTCTTTTTATCCCCCTCTTCCCCTCTCCCTGGTTTTTGCTTAGTCTCACAAAGTCCACCTATTCGTGGAAACATATGATGTCTGTCTTTTTCTGACAGACTTATTTCACTTAACATAATACCCTTCAGCTCCATCCATGTTGCTACACATGGCCAGATTTCATTTTTTCTCATTGCCACGTAGTAGTCCATTGTATATATGTACCACATCTTATTTATCCACTCGTCAGTTGATGGGCACTTGGTCTCTTTCCATGATTTGGCTATTGTCTAAAGTGCTGCTATGAACATTGGGGTACACGTGCTCCTATGCATCAGCATTCCTGTGTCTCTTCGGTAGATTCCTAGCAATGCTACTGCTGGGTCAAAGGGTAGCTCTATTTTCATTTTTTTGAGGAACCTCCACACCGTTTTCCAGAGTGGCTGCACCAGTTTGCATTCCCACCAACAGTGTAGGAGGGTGCCTGCTTCTCCACATCCTCGCCAGTATCTATAGTTTCCTGATTTGTTCATTTTAGCCACTCTGACTGGAGTGAGGTGGTATCACAGTGTGGTTTCGATTTGTATTTCCCTGATGATGAGTGACATTGAGCATCGTTTCATGTGTCTGTTGGCCATCTGAATGTCCTCTTTGGAGAAGAGTCTATTCATATCTCCTGCCCATTTCTTCACTGGGTTATTTGTTTTTCAGGTGTGGAGTTTGGTAAGTTCTTTATAAATTTTAGATATTAGTCCTTTATCCGATATGTCATTTGCGATGATCTTTTCCCATTCTGTTGGTTGCCTATTCGTTTTGTTGATTGTTTCTTTTGCTGTGCAGAAGCTTTTTATCTTGATGAGGTCCCAATAGTTCATCTTTGCTTTTAATTCCCTTGCCTTTGGAGACGTGTCGAGTAAGAAATTGGTGCGTCTTAGGTCAAAGAGGCTTTTTCCTGTTTTCTCCTCTAGGATTTTGACGTTTTCCTGTCTCACATTCAGATCTTTTATCCATTTAGAATTTATTTTTGTGAGTGGTGTAAGAAAGTGGTCTAGTTTCATTCTTTTGCATGTTGCTGTCCAGTTCTCCCAGCACCATTTATTAAAGAGGCTGTCTTTTTTCCATTGGATACATTTTCCCGCTTTGTCAAAGATTAGTTGGCCATATACTTGCGGGTCCATTTCTGAGTTTTCTATTCTATTCCATTGGTCTATGTGTCTGTTTTTGTGCCAATACCATACTGTCTTGATGACCACCGCTTTGTAGTAGAGGTTAAAGTCTGGGATTGTGATGCCTCCCGCCTTGGTTTTATTCTTCAGTATTATTTTGGCTATTCAAGGTCTTTGTGGTTCCATACAAATTTTAGGATTGTTTGCTCTAGCTTTGAGCAGAATGCTGGTGCAATTTTGATTGGGATTGCATTGAATGTGTAGATTTCTTTGGGTAGTATTGCCATTTTAACGATATTTATTTTTCCAATCCATGAGCATGGGATGTTTTTCCATTTCCTTGTGTCTTCCTCAATTTCCTTCATAAGATTTTTATAGTTTTTAGTGTAGAGGTCTTTCACATCTTTGGTTAGGTTTATTCCTAAGTATTTTCTGGTTTTTGGTGCAATTGTGAAAAGGATTAGCTTCTTTATTTCTCTTTCTGCTGCTTCATTTTTGGTGTATAGAAATGCCACCGATTTCTGTACATTGATTTTGTATCCTGCAACTTTTCTGAAATCATGGATCAGTTCTAGAAGGCTTTTGGTGGATTCCGTCGGGTTTTCCATGTAAAGTATCATGTCACCTGAAGAAAGTGAAAGTTTGACTTCCTCCTTGCCAATCTTGATCCGTTTATTTTGTTTCGTCGTCTGATTACTGATGCTAAGACTTCCAACACTATGTTAAATAGCAGTGGCGAGAGTGGACACCCCTGTCGTGTTCCTGATCTCAGGAGGAAGGCTCTCAATTTTTCCCCATTGAGGATGATATTAGCTGTGGGCTTTTCATATATGGCTTTTATGATGTTTAAGTATGTTCCTTCTATCCCGACTTTCTCGAGAGTTTTTATTAAGAAAGGGTGCTTTATTTTGTCAAATGCTTTTTCTGCATCTATTGACAGGATCATATGGTTCTTATCTTTTCTTTTGTTGATGTGATGTATCACGTTGATTGATTTGCGAATATTGAACCAGCCCTGCAACCCAGGGATGAATCCTACTTGATCATGGTGGATAATTCTCTTTATATGCTGTTGGATTCGATTTGCTAGTATCTTGTTGAGAATTTTTGCATCCATATTCATCAGGGATATTGGCCTGTAATTCTCTTTCTTTGCTGGGTCTCTATCTGGTTTGGGAATCAAAGCGATGCTGGCTTCATAGAATGAGTCCGGGAGTTTTCCTTCCATTTCAATTTTTTGGAACAGCTTGAGGAGGATAGGAATTAACTCTGTTTTAAATGTCTGGTAAAATTCCGCAGGAAAGCCATCTGGTCCAGGGCTTTTATTTGCTGGGAGGTTTTTGATAACTGATTCTATTTCTTCACTAGTTATGGGTCTGTTCAAATTTTCTATTTCTTCCCGTTTGAGTTTTGGTAGCGTGTGGCTATTTAGGAAGCTGTCCATTTCTTCCAGATTGCCAAGTTTGGTGGCATATAATTTTTCATAGTATTCTCTGATGATTGCTTGTATATCTGAGGGATTGGTTGTAATTTCTCCCTTTTCATTCACGATTTTATCTATTTGTGTTCTCTTTCTTTTCTTTTTGAGAAGCCTGGCTAGACGTTTGTCTATTTTGTTTATTTTTTCAAAGAACCAGCTTTTGGTTTCATTGATCTGTTCCACTACCTTTTCTGTCTCCATATGATTAATTTGTGCTCTGATCTTTGCTATTTCTCTCTTTCTGCTGGGCTTGGGTTGTTTTAGTTGTTCGGCTTCTAGTTCCTTTAGGCGTGCTGTTAGAATTTGTGCTATTGATTTTTCTTGTTTCTTGAGATGGGCCTGGATTGCAATATATTTCCCTCTTAGGAATGCCTTTGCTGCATCCCAGAGCGTTTGGATTGTTGTATTTTCATTTTCATTTGTTTCCATGTATTTTTTAATTTCTTCTCTGATGGCTTGGTTGACCCATTCATCTTTTAGTAGGTTATTTCTTAGCCACCATGTTTTTGGATATTTTCCAGGCTTTCTCCTGTAATTGATTTCAAGTTTCAAAGCATTGTGGTCTGACAGTGTGCACTGTATTATCTCAATTCTTTTATATTTATTCAGAGCTTCCCTGTGCCCCAGAATGTGGTCTATCTTGGAAAATGTACTGTGTGCAGTTGAGTAGAATGTAAATTCCTTTGCTTCTGGGTGAAGGACCCTAAAGATGTCTGTGAGGCCCATCCGTTCCAATTGTCATTCAGGGCTATTGTTTCTGCGGAGATTTTCTGTTTTGTGGATCTATCCAATGCTGAGAGTGGAGTGTTAAGATCCCCTACTATTAGGACATTTTTATCGATGAGGTTGCTAATGTTTGTAATTAGTTGTTTTACAAATTTGGGTGCCCCCAAATTCAGTGCATAGATATTTACAATTGTTAGCTCTTCCTGCTGGATGGTCCCTGAGACTATTATATAATGTCCTTCTTCATCTCTTATTACATCGTTCATTTTAAAGTCTAATTTGTCTGATATAAGTGTGACTACTCCGGCTTTCTTCTGACTTCCAGTAGCATGATAGATAGTTCTCCATCCCCTCACTTTCAATCTGAAGGTTTCTTCAGGTTTAAGATAAGTTTCTTGAAGACAGCAAATAGATGGGTCTTGTTTTTTAATCCATTCTGTTATCCTGTGTCTTTTGATTGGCGCATTTAGTCCATTTACATTCAGTGTTAATATTGAAAAATATGGGCTTACAGTCACTGTATTATCTGTAAGTTTCATGTTTGTAAGGCTGTCCCTGGCAGTTTGTGTTCTTTGCAACCTTTCCTTCATAGAATGCCCCTCAGGATCCCTTGTAGTGCTGGTTTATTTGTGATAAATTCTTTCAGTTTTTGTTTGTTGGGAAAAACCTTGATCTCCTCTTCTATTCTGAATGACAGGCTAGTCGGATACAGAATTTTTGGTTGCATGTCCTTGCTCATCACATTGAAGATATCCTGCCATTCCTTTCCGGCTTGCCAAGTTTCTGTAGATAAGTCTGCTACTACCCTTATATGTCTACCTTTGTATGTTAAGGTTCTTTTATCCCTAGCTGCTTTCAGGATTCTCTCCCTATCTTCGTATTTTGCCAGCTTCATTATGATGTGCCATGCAGAAGGTCTATTCAAGTTACGTCTGAGGGGAGTTCTCTGTGCCTCTTGGATTTCCATGCCCGTTTCCTTCCTCATGTTGGGGAAGTTCTCAGCAATGATTTGTTCAAGAACCCCTTCGACTCCTTTCTCTCTCTCTTCTTCCTCTGGAACTCCTATGATACGGATATTGTTTCTTTTGAGTGCATCGCTCAGCTCTCAAATTCTCCTTTCCTGTTCCTGGATCAGCTTCTCTCTCTTTTTGTCTGCTTCCTCTTTTTCAATGATTTTATCTTCTAATGCACTAACTCTTTCTTCTACCACTTCAATCCGTGCTGTGGCTGCTTCCAGTTTCCCTTGTATTTCTTCCAATGTCTTCTTTAATTCTTCCTGACCATTTTTAAGGTCCTTGAACTCTGCCTCGTGGGACCCCTTGCATTCATCTAAGCTTTTTTCAACCCAGCGATTAGTTTTATGATTATCATTCTATATTCATATTCTGTTATGTTGCTTATATCTGTTTTCATTAATTCTTGAGCTGTCACTGCTTCTTGCAGGTTCTTTTGAGGAGAATTCTTCCGTTTCATCATTTTGGGTGCATGTGTTTTGGATTGTTTCTTGAAGTTGCCCTGAAAAGGAAACCAGACTGACAGACAAACAGAAAACAGAAATACTCAAACGTATTGACAAATGGTACACACAAGCAGTTCACAACAGAAAAAAGAATAACAAATGACTCTCTGAGGACAATGACCTGAAGTACCAGCTACACGTTAAGGACAGGGTATGTAGTGTGCTGGTGGCAGAGCATATATAGAAAGAATAATGACAGGTGCGGGTAGAAGAAGGAAATCGATTTTGCCCAGGTAGAGCGACTAAAGGGCTTAATCCAGACTGAGAGAAATCAGAATAAGAATGGGTGCAAGGGAAAAGGAATAGAGATCGATGTTGTCTGGATGAACTTACGCGGCCTGGTTATTCCAGAAAGAGGGATAGGGAAGTACAGAAGAAGGTGCAGAACATGCGTTTAGAGAATGGGTTAAAAAAAATGTTTAAGTCAGTCAGAACCCTGGATAACCAGCTCAGAGATGGTGATCGGTAGTAATGAGAAAGGGAGGGATAAATTTAAAAAAGAAAAAATGACTGGAGTTATTCCAGGCAGCAATCTCCACTTGGCATCAGTTGCTCCTGCTGATAGGTGGGGAGGGGCGTGGTTTGGTGTAGGCGGGTTCCGCCTCCACTGCTGCAGGGATGGCTTTTGGGGTGACTTCCTGGCTTTTGAGACATCAATGGTGTCTCTCCAGTCCTTCGCCATCTGTCCTGGAGACTTTATTCGCCCCTTTTTTTCTATTCTCTCTCCACCACCAGCGCCGGCCTAGTGCGATTCACTGGACGGTGACACAGCCCTCCCCTCAGCTCAGCTTCCCGAGTTCGTTTTATCTGACCCAGATTAAACTCACGTTTTGGGTGGGCCGTGTCTGTTTTCCCCATCGTTCCTTGTAATCTGCAGCACATTTTCCCCCCGATTTTTGGAGTGGGGAGAGGCTTTGGTTTCTGTTGTCCCCGTTTAAAGGGCAAGCAAAATACTGGAGCCCCCTACACCTCCGCCATGTTGCTCCACCTCCCATCTAACATATTTTTAATCCATTCATCAGTTGATGGGCATCGGGGCTCTTTCTATAATTTGGCTATTGTTGATAGCACTACTATAAACACTGGGGTGCGTGTACCCCTTTGAATCAGCAGTTGTGTATCATTTGGATAAATTCCTAGTAGTGAAATTGCTGGGTCATTGGGTAGCTCTATTTTTAATTATTTGAGGGACCTCCATAGTGTTTTCCAGGGTGGCCACACCACTTTGTATTCCTTCCAAATATGTTGTTTCCTGAGTTGTTAATTTTAACCATTCTGACAGGTATGAAGTGGTATTTCACTGTTATTTTGATTTTAACCTCCCTAATGATGAGCTATGTTGAGCATCTTTTCATGTTTCTCTTGACCATCTGGATGTCTTCTTGGAAAAGTATCTATTCATGTCTTCTGAGCATTGTCTAACTGGATTATTTGTTTTTTGGGTTTTGAGTTTGATAAGGTCTTTATAGATTTTGGATACTAACGTTTTATCAGATATGTCATTTGAAAATATCTTCTCCTATTCCAAGAGTTGCCTTTTAATTTTTTTAATTTTTCCTTTGGTGTGCAGAAGCATTTTATCTTGATGAAGTCTCAATAGTTTTTGTTCTTTTCCCCTTGTCTCTTTAGACATGTCTAGTAAGAAGTTGCAATAGCCAATGTCAACAATAAAGCTACATGTATTACCTACACTTTTCATGGACTACTGTCTCACATTTAGGTCTTTCATGCATTTTGTATTTATTTTTGTGTATGATGTAAAAAAGTAGTCTAGTTTCATTCTTTTGCATGTTGCTATACAGTTCTCCAACACCATTTGTTGCAGAGACTGTCTTTGTTCCATATTCCTTCATACTTAGTTAAAAATTAGTTGACCATATATTTGTGAGTTTAGTTCCTGGTTTTCTGTTCTATTCCACTGATGTATGTTTCCGGTTTTGTGCCAATACGATACTGTCTTGATGACTACAGTTTTGTAATATAGCTTGAAGTCCAGAACTGTAATTCTTCCAACTTTGCTTTCTTTTTTCAAAATTGCTTTGGATATTATGGACTTTTGTGGTTCCATAAAAAAAAAATTCGGATTGTTTGTTCTAGCCTTTTGAAAACAGCTGGTGGTATTGATAAAGATTGTATGAAATGTGTAGGTTGCTTTGCAAAGGTGGTATAGAGATTTTAATTTTTTAAATGTTTTTTTTTTATTTTTGAGCGAGAGACAGACAGAGTGAGAGCAAGGGAGGGACAAGAGAGAGAGGGAGACACAGAAGCAGGCTTCAGGCTCTGAGCTGTCAACACAGAACCCAACATGGGGCTCAAACTCATGAACCATGACATCATGACCTGAGCTGAAGTTGGATGCTTAGACTACTGAGCCAACCAGGCGCCCCAATTAGTAGAGATATTTTAACAATATTTTTTCATCCAATACATGAGTGAAATATTTTTCCATTCCATTCCTTTATCATCTTCAATTTCTTTCATAAGTGCTCTTTACTTTTCAGAGTACAGATCTTTCACCTCCTTGGTTAGGTTTTTTCTTAGATATCTTATGATTATTGGTGCAATTATAAATGGGGTCACTTCCTTGAATTATCTTTCTGCTACTTCATTATTGGTGCATAGAAATGCTACTGATTTCTGTGGATTGATTTTGTATCCTAAGACTTTGCTAACTTTGAGTAACAGTTCTAACAATTTATGTGTGTGTGTGTGCGTGTGTGTATGTGGAGTCTTTTAGGTTTTCTACATAGAGTATCACAGACTGTCTTTGAATAGTGAAAATTTGAATTCTTCCTTGCCAACTTGGATGCCTTTTATTTCCTTTAGGTGTCTAATTCTTAGTCTAGGACTTCCAGTACAATGATAAATAACAGTTCTCAGGACATCCCTGTCTTGTTCCTGACTGTGGAGGAAAATCTCTCATTTTTTCCCTATTAAGGATGACATTAGCTGTGAGTCTTTCATATATGACCTTTATGATATTGAAGTATTGTTCCCTTATCCTTACGTTGTTGAGTAATTTTATCAAGAATGGATGCTGTAGTTTTTCAAACGCTTTTTCTACATCTCTTAAGAGGATAATATGGTTCTTATCCTTTCTTTTATTAATGTGGTGTATCATGTTGATTGATTTGTGAATATTGACAGCCCAGGAATAAATCCCACTTGATCGTGGTGAATGATTCTTTTAATGTACTTTTGGATTCTATGTGCTAATATTTTCTTGAGAAAATTTTCTTCCACTTTTATCAGGAATATTGACCTGTAATTCTCTTTTTTAGTAGGGTCTTTGTTTGGTTTTGGAATCAAGGTAATGCTGGCCTTATAGAAAGTTTAGAGTTTTCCTTCCATTTCTATTTTTTTTTAACTTTTGAGAAGAATAGGTATTAACTCTTTTTTAAATGTTTGGTAGAAGAGTTAAGATAAAGTAATAGTGGGACCCTATACTTGCCTCATCTCTAATACACAACCAAATAAATATCAGATCATTCTGAATACCCAAGAAATCAACCTAAGGACTGAGAGAACAAAGTGCACAGCTAGATGTAGAAAAACACCCACATTGTGGAAGGTAAGAGCTGCAAGAATTTGATTTGGAGAAGAAAAGAATCGTGTGCTGCAGAGGGAAAGTTAGCCCTGATCATGGAGAAAGAAACAAGCGAGAAAGTGAGATAGGGAAAGGGTGAAAGCAGAACACAAGGAATTGCACAAGAAAAATTGTACCTCAAAACCATTGACTGGGAAAAGGAGAGAGACTGACCACTGTAAGTTTTTATAAGCAGCAGAGACCAAAGTCTGAAGTTTTAGAAGACTGTGATATCATGGGGTTCATGCCTAGTGGAATTATCAGTGCCCGTGTGGTGAAAGAGAGTGGAAATCTGGGCTCAGAAAACATGCTCTGTGGATCACATGGGTCACACAGGATGAAACAATTGCCCTTAAAAGAGTGCCTTTGGAAGAGATGGAACAGCTTTTCCAGGGACAAAAGAACTGATGGGTGCCAATGTGGTGCTCTGTTCATTAGCATAGAAACAGAGACACCTGCTGAGGGCAGCAAACCCTGGTTTGGGCTTTTTACTGCACTTTACCATAAACATCAAATTGCTGCACAGTCATGCGACTGCTTTTCATGCACAAACTTGCACCAGCAAGAGCTCAGCAAGACTCTCCACAAGAGGATCGGTGTGGGTCTGCACCACGCTGTGCCCCTAAAATTTGGAGTTTTGAAACCCAACCACACACCTAAGGTAAAATGCAGGAGTTTTGTACTGCCTGACAGGCAGACAGCAGAGATACAGACAAAGTGAAGGCAGGGATTTGACACACACTGGGGACACAAGCAGGAAAGTTGTTTGCTTTTCTGTGAGAGCTTCCTGAAGAGGTGTGGGCATGAAATTCATACTCAGGGTATGAGATAGCAGGGCAATGCCATTTCCCACCCAAACAGTCACCCAAATCCAGGAGTCACAGAAAACTCACATTAAATTCAACAAAGGACTTATGGACTTCAATGAGCAAAATAGCATAGCCAGTGGAAGTTGTGGCCACTTACAACAAGCCATGACCCCTGCAGGTGCTAGCTCATCTTTACTAGGACAAGTCCATCTGAGAACCAACACAGAAGGCCTCTTCCCCAGAATACCAGCAAAACCCCCTCACACACAACAAGTCTACTGATCATAGAATGCAACAAATATTCAGCTCTAGCAAAAACAAAATGTGGCCTTTTCTAACAAGCAGACAATAACAAAGCTAGTTAAAACTCACCACACTGGACCAGATTCAAACACTCCACAGTACAGGCAAAGAAAAACTCTGATCTGAGGAAAAGAGGAGCCAATCACAACAGTGGAGTGCACACCAAATACACCAAAAACAAAACAAAACAAAACAAAACAAAACAAAACAAAACAAAACAAAAAAACTTCCTGAATCATCAGGTCCTAGACAGTATATAATCTCTTCTGAACATAGCCATTACTCTCAGGAGCAGGAAACATAACAGGATTTATCAACACACAGTAGACAGAAGTCTAGGGAAAATGACAAGATGGAGGAATTCATTCCAAAAGAAAGACCTGGAAGAAATCACAGCCAGGGATCTTATCAAAACAGATATAAGTAATATGTCTAAACTGGAATTTAAAACATAAGGATACAAGCTGGACTTGAGAAAATCATAGAAGATACTAGAAAATGCCTTTATGCAGAGATAAAAGAACTAAAAACTAGTCAGGAAAAAATAAAAACATATTATAACTGAGATGCAAAACCGACGAGTTGCAATGGTAATGATGATGAAAGAAGAGGAATGAATCAGTGATATAGAAGATAAAATTATGGAAAATAATGAAGCTGAAAATAATGGGGAAAGAAAAGTATTAACTCACAAATGTAGACTTAAGGAACTGAGCAACTCCATAAAACATAATAATATTCTTATTATAGGAGTCCAAGAAGAAAAAAAAAGTGAATAGGAGGCAGAAGGGTTAGTAGAGCAAATTATAGCAGAAAACTTCCCTAGTCTGTGGAAGGAAACAGTCACCCAAATCCAGGAGTCACAGAGAACTCACATCAAATTCAACAAAATTTGCCCAACACTGAAGCATACTGTAGTGCAATTTGCAAAATATAGAAATAATAAAAGAATACTGAAAGCAACAAGGGAAAAGAAATTCCTAACCTACAAGGGAAGAGAAACATGCTAGCAGTAGAGATTTCCACAGAAACCTGGTGGACCTGAAGGGAGAAGCATGCTTTATTCAACATGCTGAAGGGGAAAAAAACGTGTAACCAAGAATACTTTATCCAGTAAGCCTCTCATTCAGAATAGAAGGAGAGATAAAGAGTTTCTCAGGAAAACAAAACCATTAAACCAACCCTGCTAGAAATGTTACAGGGGACTCTTTGCTAGGAAAGGAAAGACCAAAAGCAACAAAGAGTAGAAAGTAACAGAGACCATTACCAGAAATAGTAACTTTACAGGAAACACAATGGCACTAATATCGTATCTATAAATTACTCTGAATGTAAATGCACAAAATGTTCCAATCAAAAGACATAAGGTATCAGAATAGATGAAAAAACAAGACTTGAGGGAAGAGTTAAGATGATGGAGAAGTAGGAGGACTGGGGATTTTCTCATTCTTCAAATACAGCTGTATTGAAGTCAGATTACTTGGAATACCCAGAAAGTCTATCTGCGGAGTGGCAGGAGGATCTCCACAGTTGGATGGAGACCACTTGGCAGGATCAAGGTGCATGTATGTAAATTGGGGGAGATAAAAGAGCACAGTCATGGAGGAGAGAGAACCCTTTCTGTGGAAAGACAAAAGGGAGTAAAAGAGATAAGGGTTGTGAAAACCCAGGATCAAGTTTGCACAAGAGAAAAACCTCTCTGGACCATGGACTGGAGAACAAGAAATATAGAGTGCCAGTTCTTTTTGGAAACAGCTTTTGGAGCTTAAACCTAGAGGTTTTGAAAACGTGCGACTTTCTCTGGCGTGGAGCCATGGCATGTGCCCCTGGGGAAGAGAGAAATGGCCCAGAAGTGCATAGCATGGTGTGTCAATCTCCTGGGTGCACCGGGATAGACGAGTCCCCTTCCCAGACTATTTTAGAAGAGGGATTATTGCCTCCCCAAGGACAAAAGACCCTCCAGGTGCCAGCAAAAGGTCTTTCATCAACAGGATGGAGACGCTCTACTTTGGAGCAAGAGAATGAATACACAGGTTGCAGGGTCCTTTAAGACATCAGATTTGAATCCCAGCCCACAGCCAAGTGGAAGGCACAGGAGAACTGTGGTGTAAGGCAAACTGTATGCCCTTATTATTCTCTGAGGACTGCTTGAACAATGCGGGTTGAGATCCCCAGTCTGCAGATGACAAATTGGGATGACACCATTTTTCCCCACCAACACCAACAGGTTGGGGCATTAAACAGGAGCAAAGTAGCTCCCAGTGGAGGCAGGACATGCTTACACTAAACCGTGCTCCTCCGTGCTTGACAACAGCTTATTTACTGAAGCAAGAATGACTGACCCAATGCAGCCAGTCTCTCCTCTACACCACTATGGCCGCCATCCCCAAGGACCAATGGATAACTTTTTTTTTTTTCTTTTTCTTTTCTCCATCTTCTTTTTCTCTTTTGGAATCAGACTCATTGTTTCTGATATGTTCTTTGTCAATTATATATATTATTTGATCAGGCATTTTTATTCTATTATTTTCCCATCTTCTCTCTAGTTTCTTCTCTTTATTTTCCTTTTTCTTTCTCTAGATTTAGCTTTATACTTTTTGTTTCTCTGTAAGGTTTTCTTTTCTCCCCTTTCCTTTTCCTCTTTTTAATGGGATCAGGATTTCTTCCCTCACCCCTTGTTTTTCAGGGTTACTTCAACAAACAAATAATGACACACCTAGTTAAAGGTCCAAACAGTCCACCACAGCAAGCAAGGAAGAGCTCTGAAGAGGACTGCACAGTGGGATAGAGAAGCCAAAACACAACAACATAGTGAATGCAACATATACCAGACCTGGAGTGCCAGATCCTGGACAGTGTATGACCGCATTTTGATATAGTAGTACTCTAAGGTGCAGGACACATAACAAATTTCTGAAACATCCCAAAGACAGATATTTAGCTAAAATGACAAGGACGAGGAGTTCTCCTCAAAAGAATGGTCAAGAAGAAATCACAGCCAGAGAAACACTCAAAATAGATATAAACAATATATTTGAATGATAATTTAGAAAAACAGATATAAGGGTACTAGCTGGGATTGAAAAAAGTATAGAAGATGCCAGAGAAACCCTTGTTGCAGAGCTCAAAGCCATGAGGCCTAGTCAAGATGAATTTAAAAATGCTATATTTGAGGGGCACGAGGGTGGCTCAGTCGGTTAAGCATCCGACTTCGGCTCAGGTCATGGTCTCTCAGTTTGTGAGACCTGTGTCAGGCTGCGTGGACAGCTCAGAGACTGGAACCTGCTTTGTATTCTGTGTCTCCTCCTTTTGCCCCTCCCCTGCTCATTCCCTGCCTCTCTCTCTAAAAAATAAATAAACATTTAAAATTAAAAAAAAATTCTATAGCTGAGATGCAAAATAAAATAGATACAGTGACAGCAAGGATGAATGAAGCAGAGGAGAAAGGAGGTGAAATATAAGATTAAATTATGGAAAATAATGGAGCTGAAAAAAAGAGGGACAATAAATTACCAGAACATAAAAGGGAGAATATGAGAACTAAGTGATTTCATTAAACAAAATATTGTTCATATCATAGGCGTCCCAGAAGAAAAATAGCAAGAAAAAAGGGCAGAAGTTTATTCAAACAAATTATATCTGAGAACTTCCCTAATCTGGGGAAGGAAACAGGCATTCAAGTCCAAGAGACACAGAAAAATCCCAAAAAAATCATCAAAAACAGGTGAACACCATGACATAGCACAGTGGAACTTGCAAAATACAAAGATAAAAAGATAATTCTGAAAGCAGCTATGGATAAGATGTCTTTAACATACAAGGGCAGACACATAAGGTTAGTAGCAGCTTGGCAAGCCAGAAAGGAGTGGCAGGAAATATTCAATGTGATAAATAGGGGAAAATATGCAGTCAAGAATCCTTCATCCAGTAAAATTGTCATTCAGAATAGGAGAAATAAAAACTTCCCTAGACAAACAAAATCTAAAGGACTTAATAACCACTAAAATAAGCATGCAGAAGATCCTAAGAGAGATTCTGTGAGTGGGAAGCAGCAAAGATTACAAAGGATCAGAGAACATCATCTAAAAACACGAAATCTACAAATAACACAATGGCACTGAATTCATCTTTCAATAGTCACTCTGAATGTAAATGGACTAAATGCCCCAATCAAAAGACAGTGCATCAGAAAGGATAAGAAGCAAGATCCATCTATTTGCTGCCTAAAAGAGAGTCATTTTAGACCTGAGGACACCTGCAGATTGAAAGTGAGGGGATAGAGAACCATCTGTCATGTTAATGGACATGAAAAGAAAGCTGGAGTAGCCTATCTTATATCAGCCAAACTAGATTTTAAAAGAAAGACTGTAATAAGAGATGAAGAAGGACATTATATCATAATTAACTATTTATCCATCAGGAAGAGCTAACAACTGCAAACATTTATGCCTCTAACTTGAAAACACCCAAATATATGAATCAATTAATCACAAACATCAACAAATCTATTGATAATAATATCGTAATTGTAGGAGACTTTAATATTTCATATAGAGCATTGGAAAGATCATCTAAGCAGAAAATCAAAAATGAAACAACACCTCTGAATGACATATTGGGCCAGATGGACTTAACAGATATATTCAGAACATTTCATCCTAAAGCGGCAGAATACACATTCTATTTGAATGCACATGGAAGATTCTCCAAAATAGATCACATACTGGGTCACAAAACAGCCCTCAACAAATACAAAAACATTGAGATCATATGAATATTTTCAAATCACAACGCCATGAAACTTGAATTCAACCAAGAGAAAAAATTTGGAAGTCACTGAAATATATAGAGATTAAAGAACATCCTACTAAAGAATGAATGGGTCAACCAGGAAATTAAAAGTGTAATTAAAAAATACATGAAAACACATGGAAATGAAAACACGACAGTTCAAACCCTTTTGGATACAGCAGACGGGCCTAAGAAGAAAATACATTGCAAATAAGGCCTAGCTCAAGAAGCAAGAAAGGTCCCAAATACATAACCTAACCTTATACCTAAAGGAACTAGAAAAACAGCAATAAATAAAGCCCAAATTCAGTAGATAAAAAGGGAAATAATAAAGATTAGTGCAGAAATAAACAATTCAGAATCCGAAAAATAAAACCAAAACAATAGAACAGATCAATGACCTAAGAGTTGATTTTAAGAATTAACACAATTGATAACCCCCTAGCCAGACATACCAATTAGAAATGAAAGAGGATTCAAATAGATAAAACCAGGAATGAAAGAGAGGATATCACAACCAACACCACAGAAATACAAACAATTATAAGAGAATACTATGAAAAATTATATGCCAACAAATTGGACAACCTGGAAGAAATGGAAAAATTCCTAGATACTCACATGCTATCAAAACTCAAAGAGGAGGAAACAGAAACATTGAACAGGCCCATAACCAGCAAAGAAATTGAATCAGTTATCAAAAATATTCCAACAAACAAGAGTTCTGGGCAGATGGCTTCTCAGGGGAATTCTACCAGACATTTATGGCAGAGTCAATACCTATTCTCAAAATGTTCAAAAAAAGTAGAAACAGAAGGAAAGCTTCCAGATTCATTCTATGAAACCAGCATTACCTTAATTCCCAAACCAGACACAGACCCCATTAAAAAGGAGAATTGTAGGACAATATCCCTGATGAACTTGGATGTAAAAATTCTCAACATGATACCAGCAAGTCAAATTCAACATTACACTAAAAAAAGTATTCACCATAATCAAGGGAGATTCATTCCTGGGCTGCAGGCCTGGTTCAATACTCACAAATCAATCAATATGATACATCATATTAATAGAAGAAAAATTAACAACCATATTATCCTGTCAATAGATGCAGAAAAATATTTCACAAAATACAGTATCTTTTATTGATAAAAACTTTCAAGAAAGTAAGCATAGTAGGAACATACCTTAACATCAGCAAAACCATATTTGAAAGGCCCAAAGCTAATGTCATCCTCACTAAGGAAAAACTGAGAGCTTTCCCTCTGAAATCAGGAACATGACTCTCACCACTCTTGTTCAACAGAATGTTGGAAGTCCTAGCCTGAGCAATCAGACAACAAAAGGAAATAAAAGCATCCAAATTGGCAAGAAAGAAACCAAGCTTTCACTTTTTGCAGATGACATGATATTATACATGGAAAACCCTAAAGACTTCACCAAAAAACTGCTAGAACTGATACATGAATGCAGCAAATTTGCAGGACATAAATTGAAGGGGCAGAAATCGGTTGCATTTATATACACCAATAATGAAGCAGCAGAATGAGATAGCAAGGAATAGATCCAATTTATAATTGCACCAAAAACTGTAAGATACCTAGGAATAAAATAACCAAAGAGGTAAAATGTCTGTACACTGAAAACTATAGAAAGTCTATGAAAGATATTGAAGAAGACACACACGGATAAAGGAAAAAAAAAACATTCTATGCTCATGGTTTTTCAAGAGCAAATATTGTTAAAATGTAAATACTACACAAAGAAATCTACACTTTCGATCTAATCCTTATTAAATTAACAACAGCATTCTTCACAGAGCTAGAAAGAAAACAGTGCTAAAATTTTTATGGAACCAGAAAAGACCCTGAATAGCCAGAGTAATATTGAGAAAGAAAACCAAAGCTGGAGGCATCACATTTCCAGACTTTAAGATGAATTACAAAGTAGTAATCATTAAGATAGTACTGTATTGGCACAAAACAGACACATAGTTCAATGGAATAAAATAGAGAACCCAGAAATGGATCCAAAAATTTATGAACAATTAATCTTTGACAAAGCAGGGAAGAGTATCCAATGGAAATAACACAGTCTCTTTACCAAATGGTGCTGGGAGTACTGGACATCAACATGCAGAAGAATGAAACTAGACCACTTTCTTGCACAATACACAAAAACAAATTCTAAATGAATGAAAGACCTATATGTGATACAGGAAACCATCAAAATCCTACAGAAGGACACAAGTAGCAACCTGTTTTGATTCAACTATAGCAACTAGATATGACTCATGAGGCAAGGGAAGGCATAGCAAAAATGAACTTTTTGGACTCCATCAAGAAAACAGCTTCTTCACAGTGAAGGAAACAATCAACAAAATTAAATGGCAGCCTACAGAATGTGAGAAGATATTTGCAAATGACATATCTCATAAAGGGTTAGTATACAGTATTTATAAAGAACGTACCAAATTTGATGCCCAGAAAGTAAATAGCCCAGTTAAGAAATGGGCAGAAGACATGAACAGACATTTTCAAAAGAAGACACCAAGGTGGCTAACAGACACATGAAAAGATGTCCAAAATTACTCATCATTAAGGAATTATAATTCAAAACTATGATGAGTTACCACCTCACACCTATCAGAATTGCTAAAATTAACAGCTCAGGAAACAGTAGATGTTGGAGAGAATACAGACAATGGGGAACTCTCTTAAACTGTTATTGAGAATGCAAACTGGTGCAGCCACTTTGGAAAACAGGATAGAGTTTCCCCAAAAACTTCAAAATAGAACTATCCTACAACCCAGCAATTACACCAATACTTTTTACCCCCAAATACAGGAAATACAGATTCTTAAGGGCAGACGTGCCCCGATATTTAGAGCCCTTTATAAACAAGAGCAAAACTATGGAAAAAAACCACAGGTCCATTGACTGATGAATGTGTATATATATACACAATGGAATATTACCCAGAATAAAAAATCAAAATTGCCATTTTTAATGACGTGGATTGAGCTAGAGTGTATTATGCTAAGCAAAATAAGTCATAGGAATACAAATATCATATGATTTCATTCATATGTCAAAGTTAATAAATAAAACAGCTGAACATACAGGAAAGAAAAAAGAGGAGAGGGAAGAAAATCATTAAGAGACTTAATGATAAAGAACGAACTGAGGGTTAATGGAAATAGGTGCATGCAGGAGGCTTGGGGTTTATTCATTTTATCAATTTTTTCAAAGAACCAGCTCCTGGTTTCATTGATCTCTTCTGCTAATATTTATTCCCTCTTCTGCTGTATTTGGGTTTCATTTCTTGTTCTTATCTATTTCCCTTAGGTTAAGGTTAGGTTGCATATTTTAGATTTTTCTTCCTTCTTTAGGTAGACCTGTAGTGCTATATAATTCCCTCTTATGACCACTTCTGGTGCATCCCAAGGTTTTGGTCCAACATATTTTCATTATCATTTTTACCATGTATTTTTAATTTTTTTTTGTAATTTTCTGATTGACCCATTCATTTTGTAGTACAATATTCTTTTACTTCCATGTATTTGTGGTATCGCCAAAATTTTCATTGTGGTTGGTTTCTAGTTTTACAATATTGTAGTCTGAAGATATGCATGATACTATATCATCTTTTCATACTTGTCGAGGTCTGATTTGTGACCCAGTATGTAATCTGTTCTGGGGAATGTTCCCTGTGCACTCGAAAAGAATGCATATTCTGCTCCTTTAGATGAAATGTTCTCAATATATCTATTAAGTCCATCTGCTCTAGCATGTCATTCAAAGCCATCGTTTCCCTGTTGATTTTCTACTTAGATGATCTATCCATTGCTGTAAGTGGGGTGTTAAAGTCCCTATTATCATTGTATTATTATCAATTAGTTCCTTTATGTTTGTTATTAATTGTTTTATATATTTGGTTACTCCAAGTTTGGCCATAAATATATACAATTGTTAGATCTTCTGCTGGATAGAAACTTGCATTATGATTTAGTGCTCTTCTTTGTAATTTGTTTTCATCCTTGGCTTAAAATCTAGTTTTTCCAACATTGGCCAACTTGACAGAGGAGTAGGGGGACCCGATATTCCCTGTCTCTTTCAATCTAAGCAGGAGCAAAACCAAAGGACTCTCAACCCCAAGAGTCTAGAAGGAAAGGTGTTGCAGTCTACAAGGAATAGAAAGCAAAACCCAGAAAACGCCCCAGGAAACGTGAGTGTAATGTGGGGCGGATAAAACACACTGTGGGGTGTGGAACTGAGGAGAGGAAGAGCCTTCTTAGGAGAAATCCAGGAAAGTGTTGAGCGGGCCACATCCAAACGAGAGAAAAAAACGGACAGAGAGAGAGAGAGAGAGACCACCATCCAGTCCCTAACTGCAGGGCTTTTGAAGAGAAGTTCCGTTGCTAACAGCAGAACTCTCAGCAAAACTCTCCTCACGCTGGGGCCAGCAGCGGCGGCCCAGTAAGCCCCCGTCATGCAGAGGCGCCGAGCCACCTGCGGATCGCTTCTAAAGCAGGGACACAATTTACAGTGAAACCGGGTGTAGCAGGCGAAGAGTGTCAATAACGCGGATAAATGTGGGGCACGCGACCGCCCAACAACCGCACTATGCCAGCACCCCTTGCAGAGCGAGGACAGAAACAAAGAGGCGATTAGAGACTCTGTGACCAGGAAGAACGAACTGGGGAGACGCCATTGTTGTCCCCCAAGCCTACAAAAAGCAGCACAGGAAGCCATCCCCGATGCAGTGGAGGCGGGACCCGCCTACACCAAACCACGCCCCTTCTCACAGGAGAGATGCCTTTCTGAGAGAGGAATAGACAGAGAGATCAGACTGCTGCCCAGAGTAACTCCAGGTCAATTCTTTTTTTTTTTTTTTTTTAATATATGCTCCTATTTCCCGTACTTACCAATCCCCACCCATGAGTGGCCATCCGGGGTACTGCTGGCTTAAACAGACTTTTAACCCACTCTCTCGATGTATGTTCTACACCTCCTTCTATACTTTCCTATCTCTCTCTCTGGAATAACCAGGCCACATAGTTCTCCTGGCCAATATCTATATCCATAGATAGATGCTTTTTCCTCGCATCCGTCCTTATTCTGATTTCTCTCTGTCTGGATTAAGCCCTTCAGTCTCTCTACCAGGGCAAAGTTCATTTTCTTCTTCCCCCCACACCTGTCATTACTCTCTCTGTATAGGCTCTGCCATCAGCATAGGACACACACTGTCCTTAATGTGTAGCTGGTACTTCATGTCACATACCCTCAGAGGGTCATTTGTCATTCTTTTTTTCTGCTGTGAAGCGCTTGTCTGTATCATTTGTTGGTAAGTTTGAGTGTTTCTGTTTTCTGTTTGTCTGTCGGTCTGTTTTCCTTTCCAGGGCGACCTCAAGAAACAATCCAAAACACACCTAGCCAAAATGACGAAATGGAAGAATTCTCCTCAAAATAAACTACAGGAAGAGTGACAGCTCAAGAATTGATGAAAACAGATATAAGCAACATAACACAACATGAATATAGAATGATAAACATAAAACTAATCACTGGACTTGAAATAAGCATAGAAGAATGCAGGGGATCCCTCTCTGCAGAGATCAAGAATCTTAAAAATGGTCAGAAAGAATTAAAACCCCTATAAATGAGGTGCAAAACAAATCGGAGGTGGCCACAGTGCAGATCGAAGAGGCAGAAGAGAGAATAGGTGAATTAGAAGATAAAATTATGGAATAAGAGGAAGCAGAGAAAAAGAGAGTGAAGCTGATTCAGGAACAGGAAAGCAGAATTTGAGAGTAGAGTGATGCACTCAAACGGAACAATATCCATATCATAGGAATTCCAGAGGAAGAAGAGAGGGAGAAAGGAGTTGAAGGGGTACTTAAACAAATCATTGCTGACAACTTCCCCAACATGAGGAAGGAAATGGGCATAGAAATCCAAGAGGCACAGAGAACTCCCCTCAGACGTAACTCGAAGAGACCTTCTGCACGACACATCATAGGGAAACTGGCAAAATATAAGGAAAGAGAGAGAATTCTGAAAGCAGCTAGGGAAAAACGGGCCTTAACATACAAAGGTAGCCAAATAAGGGTTGTAGCCAACTTATGTATAGAAACTTGGCAGGCCAGAAAGGAATGGTAGAATATCTTCAATGTGATGAACAGGAAGGATATGCAACCAAAAATCCTTTGTCAGGCCAGCCTTTCATTCAGAAAGGAAGGAAAGATCAAGGTTTTCCCGAACAAACAAAAACTGAAGAAATTCATCACAAATAAACCAGCATTGCAAGAGATCCAGAGGGTCACTCTATGAAGAGAAGGTTGCAAGAAACAAAAACTACCAGAGACATCCTTACAAGCATGAAGCCTACAGATAACACCGTGACTCTAAACCCATATTTTTCAATATTAACACTGAATGTGAACAGATTAAATGCTCCAATCAAAAGACATATGGTAACAGAATGGATTAAAAAACAAGACCCATCTATTTTCTGTCTTCAAGAGACTCATTTTAGACCTGAGGACACCTTCAGATTTAAAGTGAGGGGATGGAGAACTATCTACCATCCTACTGGAAGTAAGAAGAAAGCTGGAGTAGCCACACTTATATCAGACAAACTAGACTTTAAAGTAAATGATGTAATAAGAGATGAAGGACATTATATAATAATTACAGCGATTATCCCACAGGAAGAGCTAACAATTATAAATATCTACGTGCTGAATTCAAGGGCACACAAATTTGTAAAACAATTAATTACAAACATAAGCAACCTTATCGATAAGAATGTCATAATTGTAGGGGACCTTAATATTCCACTCTCAGCATTGGATAGATCCACTAAACAGAAAATCACCACAGAAACAATGACCCTGAATGACACATTGGAACAGATATACCTAATTGACATCTTCATGGTCCCTAATCCAGAAGCAAAGGAATTTATATTCTTCTCAACTGCACACGGTACTATTTCCAAGACAGACCACATTCTGGGGCACAGGGAAGCTCTGAATAAATATAGAAGAATTGAGATCGTACCATGCTCACTTTCAGACCACAATGCTTTGAAGCTTGAAATCAACCACAGGAAAAAGTCTGGAAAATCCCAAAAACATGGAAGCTAAAGAACAACCTACTAAAAGATGAGTGGGTCAACCAAGCAGAGAAGAAATTTAAAAAATACACGGAAACAAATGGAAATGAAAATACAATAATCCAAAAGCTTTGGGACGTGACAAAGGCAGTCCTGAGAGGAAAATATATTGCAATGCAGGCCCATCTCAAGAAACAAGAAAAATTACTAACACAAGTTCTAACAGCATGCCTAAAGGAACTAGAAGCAGAACAGTTAAGACACCCCAAACCCAGCAGAAGAGAGAAATAACAAATATCAAGGCAGAAATTAATAATATGGAAACCAGAAAAAGTAGTGGAACCGATCAATGAAACCAAGAGTTGTTTCTTTGAAAAAAAAAAATAGAAAAAGCTCTAGCAAGGCTTCTCAAAAAGAAAAGAGAGAGAACTCAAATAGATAAAATCATGAAAGAAAAGGGAGTGATTACAACCAATCCCTCAGAAATACGAGCAAGTGGGGGCGCCTGGGTGGCTCAGTCGGTTAAACGTCCGACTTTGGCTCAGGTCATGATCTCATTGTTCCCGAGTTTGAGCCCTGTGTCGGGCTCTGTGCTGACAGCTCAGAGCTGGAGTCTGTTTCAGATTCTGTCTCCCTCTCTGTCTGTGCCCCTTCCCTGCTCATGCTCTGTCTCTCTCTCTCTCTCTCAAAAATAAATAAACATTAAAAAAAAAGAAATACAAGCAATTATCAGAGAATACTATGAAAAATTATATGCCACGAAACTCGAGTCGCAGCAATTTCTTACACAACATGTCTTCAAAAGCAAAAATGAACAATTTGGATCTCATCAAGATAAAAAGCTTCTGCACTGCAAAGGAAACAACCAACAAAACTAATAGGCAACCAACGGAATGGGAAAGGATATTTGCAAATGACATATCAGATAGAGGACTAGTATCTAAAATCTATAAAGAACTTACCAACCTCCACACCCGAAAAATGAATAATCCAGTGAAGAAATGGGCAGAAGATATGAATAGACACTTCTCCAAAGAAGGCATCCAGATGGACACATGAAACAATATTCAGTGTCACTCATTATCAGGGAAATACAAATCAAAATCACACTGAGATACCACCTCACACCAGTCAGAGTGGCTAAAATCAACAAATAAGGAAACTATAGATGCTGGAGAGGATGTAGAGAATCAGGCACCCTCTTGCACTGTTGGTGGGAATGCAAACTAGTGTAGCCACTCTGGAGAACTGTGTGGAGGTTCCTCAAAAAAATGAAAATAGAACTACCCTATGACCCAGCAATAGCACTGCTAGGAATCTACCTAAGAGACACAAGAATGCTGATGCATAGGGGCACGTGTACCCCAATGTTTATAGCAGCACTTTCAACAATATCCAAATCACGGAAAGATACTAAGTGTCCATCAAGTGACAAATGGATAAAGAAGAAGTGGTATGTATATACAGTGGAATAACTACGCAGCAATGACAAACCACATTTTAAACCAAAGAGTGCAACAATAGATTAACAAGATCACTATATCCTAATTGTAAAGAGTTAAGCATGCAACATGGGAGCAACCAAACATATAAAACTAATGATAAAGAAAAAGGAAGTCATTAGCAATAATACAATAATAGTAGATGACTTTAACACTCCACTTACAGCAATGGACAGGTCATATAAGCAGAAAATTAACAAGGAAACAATGGTTTTGAATAACACATTGGATCAGATGGACTTAGCAACATATTCAGGATATTACATCCTATAGTATCTTAATACTTTATGTTTTCAAGTGCACAAGAGACATTCTCCAGAAAACATCATATACTAGGTCACAACTCAGGCCTCAATAGTACCAAAAGATTGAGATTATACCTTGCACATTTTCTTTTTTTTTATAATAGTTTTTTTTCAAATTGGTTTACATATAACACCCAGGGTTCATCCCAACACGTGCCCTCTTTAATGCCCATTACCCCCTCTCCCCCCTCCCTCACTCCCCTCACCATCAGTTTGTTCTTAGTCTTTGAGTCTCTTATGTTTTATCTCCCTCCCGCTCTGTGTCTTTTTTCCTTTCCCCTCTTCCCCTCCTCCTGGTTTTTGCTTAGTCTCACAAAGTCCACCTATTCGTGGAAACATATAGTATCTGTCTTTTTCTGACTGACTTTTGCACATTTTCTGACCAGAGTGCTATGAAATTTGAACTCAACCACAAGAGAAAAATGGAAAGACCACAAATATATGGAGGTTAAACCACATGCAACTAAATGAATGCATCAAATCAGAAATCAAAGAAGCAATTAAAACATCCATGGAGGGGCACCTGGATGACTCAGTCAGTTAAGCATTTGACTTCGGCTTAGGTCATGATCTCATGGTTTGTGAGTTTGAGCCCCGTGTTGGGCTCTGTGCTGACTGCTCAGAGCCTGGATACTGCTTCAGATTCTGTGTCTCCCCCCCTCTCTGCCCCTCCAATGCTCATGTTCTGTCTCTATGTCTCTCTGTCTCTCAAAAAGTACATATTAAAAAATTCTGGGGTTCCTGGGTGGATCAGTTGGTTAAGCGTCAGACTTCGGCTCAGATCATGATCTCTTTGCGAGTTCGAGCCCTGTGTCAGGCTCTGTGCTAACAGCTCAGAGCCTGGAGCCTGCTTCGGATTCTGTGTCTCCCTCTCTCTCTGCCCCCTCCCCACTCATTCTCTCTCTGTGTGTCTATCTTTCTCTCTCAAAAATGAATAAATAAAAAAAAATTCTTTTTAAATACAGGGAAAAAAATGAAAGAGAAAACATGATACTCCAAACCCTTTGGAATGCATCAAAAGTAGTGTTAAAAGAGGAAAGTATATATAGCAATACAGACCTAACCCAAGAAGCAAGAAGAATCTCATATAAACTACCTAACCTTACACCTCAAGGAGCTAGAGAAAGAACAACAAAGAAAATGGCAGCAAAAAAAAAAAAAAGGAAAATGATAAAGATTAAAGCAGAAATAAATCACATAGTATCTAAAAAAAAAAAAATAGAACGGATCAATGAACCAGGAGCTGGTTCTTTGAAAAACTTAATAAAATTGATAAGCCTTAGCCAGACTCATCAAAAAGAAAAGAAAAAGGACAAAATTAAATAATATCACAAATGAGAGAGGAAAAATAACAACCAACATCACAGAAACACAAACAACTATAAGAGACTATTATAGAAAGCTATATGCCAACACATTGGACAATCTGGAAGAAATTGATAAATTCCTAGAAACATATAATGTACCAAAACTGAAATAGGAAAAAAAATAGGAAACTTGAACAGATGAATAACCTGCAAAGAAATTTCACTAATAATCAAAAATCTCACAAGAAGAAAAAGTGTAAGGTCGTATGGGTTCACAGGGAAATTCTACCAAAGCTTTAAAGATGAGTTGATACTATTCTTCTCAAACTATTCCAAAAAATAGAAAAGTAAACTAATTAGAATTAGGAAACTAATTCTATGAGCCCATAATTACCCTGATATCAAACCCAGAAAAAGACTCCACTGAAAAAGAGAACTACAGGCCATTATCCCTGATAAACACGGATGCGAATATCCTCAACAAAATACTAGCAAGTGGAATCCAACAGTACACTAAAAGAATCATCCACCACGATCAATCGAGATTTATTCATGGGCTGCGAGATGTTTCAAATTTTACAAATCAATCAATGTAATACTCCACATTAATAAAAGACAGGATAAGAATCATAACATCCCTTGAGGCACCTGGATGGCTCATTTGGTTAAGCTTCCAAATCTTGATTTTGGCTCACGTCATGATCTCACAGTTCTAGAGATTGAGTCCTGTGACAAGCTCTGCACTGACAGCGTGGAGCCTGCTTGGGATTTTCTCTTTCTCCCTCTCTATCTGCCCCTCCCCTCCTCAATCTCTCTCTCAAAATAAAGAAACATTTAAAAAAGGAACCATATGATCCCTTCAATAGAGGTGGAAAAAGCTTTTTACAAAGTACATCTATTCATCATAAAAACAAAGTAGGGTTCAAGGTAATATACCTCAACACGCTAAAGGCCATACGTGAAACACTCACAGCTAATGTCATCCTGAATGGAATGAATCTGAGAGTGTGTTCTCTATGGTCAGAACAAGACAGGGATGTCCACTCTTACCACTATTTAATATAGTACTGGAAACCTTTGTCACAGCAATCAAATAACACAAATTTATAAAAGGCATCGAAATCAGCAAGGAGGAAATAAAACTTTCATGTTTTGCCGATGACATGATACTCTATATAGGAAACCCAAAAGTCCACCAAAAATTCCTAGAACTGATACATTGAATTCATAAGAGTTGCAGGATACAAAATCTGCATACGGAAATCTGTTGCATTTCTACACACCAGTAATGAAGCAGCAGAAAGAGAAAACAAGTAATCAATAACATTTACAAATCCACCAAAACCATAAGGTACCTAGGAACAACCTCAACAAAAGATGTTAAAGATCTATACTCTGAACACTATAAAACACTGATAAAATAAATTGAAGATGAAACGATGAAATGGAGAAACATTCCATGCTCATGGATTGGAAGAAAAAATATTGTTAAAATGTTTATATTGCCCCAAACAATCTACATATTCAATGTAATGCCTATCAAAATACTACCAATATTTTTTCACAGAGTTAGAACAAACAATCCTAACATTTATGTGGAGGAACAAAAGACCCTGAATAGCCAAAACAATCTTGAAAAGGAAAAGCAAAGCTGGAAGCAAAAGATTTCTGATTTCAAATTATATTACAAAGCTGTTGTGATCAAAACAGTATGGTATTGACACAAAAGTGAATATATAGATCAATGGAACAGAATAGAAAATCCATAAATGAACCCACAACTATATGGTCAATTAATCTTTGACAAAGCAGGATACAATATCCAATGGAAAAAAATACAGTCTCTTCCACAAATGGTGTTTGGATTCCTGGATAGCAACATGCAACAGAATGAAACTGGCACAATTTCTTACACCATACACAAAAGTAAATTCAAAATTAATTGAATACCTAAATGCGAGACAGGAAATCATGAAAATCCTAGAAAAGAGTAGAAAATAACACAGGCAGTAACTTATTTGACATAATCCATAGGAACTTCTTACTAGACATGTTTCCTGAGTCAAGGCAAGCACAAGCAAAAGTAAAGTATTTAGAGTTAATCAAGATTAAAAATCTGCACAGCAAAGGAAATAATCAAGAAAACTAAAAGGCAATCTTTGGAATGGGAAAAGGTATATGCAAATGACATATCTGATAAAGGGTTAGTATCCAAAATATAAAGATAATTTATCAAACTCGATACCCCAAAATGAAATAATGCTGTTTAAAAATGGGCAGGAGACATGACTGACAATTTTTCCGAAGAAGACAGACAGATGGCCAATGGACACATGAACAGATGCTCAACATCACTCATCATCAGGGAAATACAAATCAAAAGTGCAATGATATATAACTTTACACTTGTCAGAATGGCTAAAATAACAACACAGGAAACAATAGGTGTTGGCTAGGATGTGAAGAAAGGGGAACTCTCTTACATTATTGGTGGGAATGTAAACTGGTGCAGCCACTGTGGAAAACAGTATGAAAGTTTGTCAAAAAGTTAAAAATACAACTACCCTATGATCCAGCAATTGTACTACTAGGTGTTTACCCAATTAATACACAAATACTGATTCAAAGGGATATATGCACCCTGATGGTTACAGCAGCATTGTCAACAATAGTAAAATAATGGAAAAAGCTCAAATGTCCATCGACTGATGAATGGATAAAGAAGATGTGGCATACATATATACAATGTAATATTACTCAGTCATCAAAAAGAATTGCCACTTGCCACAATGTGGATGGAAATAGAGAGTATTATGTCAAGTGAAATAAGCCAGTCAGAGAATAAATACCATATGATTTCACTCATATGTGGAATTCATGAAACAAAACAAATGAGCAAAGGAAAAAGAGAAAGAGAGAGAGAGAGAGAGAGAAGCCAAGAAACAGACTCTTAATTATGGAGAACAGACTGATGGTTACCATAGGGAATGTGGGCAGGAGGTGCATGAAATAGTTGATGGGGATTAAGGAGTGCACTTGTGATGAATACTGCGTGATGTGTGGAATTGTTGAATCACTATATTGTACACTTGAAACTGATATAACAGTGTTTATTAATTATGTCGGAAATATTTTAAAAATCGATCCAATACATGGAGATTTTTATGCTGATTATTTTATTATCTATTCTAAAATTTCTGTTTAGTTCTTTTTTATACTTTCCATTTATTTGCTGAGGTTTTCTCTTTTTGCCATTTACATCAAGATAATTATAATTGCTTATTTAAAGTGTTTTTCAAATAGCTGCTTTAAAATCTGTTTCAGGGGCACCTGGGTGGCTCAGTTAGTTAAGCGTCTGACTCTTGATTTCAGCTCAGGTCATGATATCATGGTTCATGAGTTAAAGTCCCGCATCGGGCTTTGTGCTAATGGTGCAGAGACTGCTTGGGATTCTCTCTCTCTTCCTCTCTCTCTGCCCTGCTCACGCTGTCTCTCACTCTCTCAAAAAGACAAACTTTAAAAAAATAAAAATCTGTTTCAGAATATTTCAATGTTTGATTTATCTCAGTTTTGACATCTATTAGTGTCTTCTGTCATTCAAGTTGTGATTTCCCTTGATCTTTGCACGATTTGTTATTTTCATTGCATTCTTGTCATTTTTGATATTATAATAGGTTCTATAGTCATCTAATCTTTCTTTTTTATCAGAGAGTCTTCCTTTTGTGATGTAGCTGGGCAGTCCAGTGTGTGTACATGTCAACTTCTAGTGAGATCTCCTGACACTCCCTTTGCACATGTGTTAGATGGATTGAAGTTTAGCTCCTTGTCAGATCTGCCAATATATTCATGGTGAAGTTAGGTACTGACTCATACCATCTTGCTACCTCGTAGTGGATGTGGATGCTTATCTGAACAGTGGATCTCACTAACACCAAGGGTGTAGGAAAAGTTGAGTATCATCTAGTTCCATCTTGTTCTCCTCATTCAGTCTGATTGATGGTAGACAGGAATGTAATTTCAGCTCCTCATTGGCTTTCACTTACACAAAGAGTGTGGGGAGCCAGAGTGGTAACTAGCCCTGTCTTGTTCTATATTATTCATATTCCCATTACTGTTGTGTTGATATGGGGGTAGGATGAGAAGCTTTAGAATTGAGGTCACTAACACTATACCTTATATCACCAGATGACTGTGGAAGAATAACATATCATTAAATCTCACTGACATTACACTGATAAGGAAATCAGAATACCACATCACTTGCTTCTGCTGAGTGAGGATGGAAGATCATTTCTGTGCTCAGCACCACTTATATTAACTACTCTGACTGGGAAGCACTGCCTTCTTAGGGATCACTGCCTGCTTCTGCTAGATATGTCATGGAAAATCATCTCTCTAATTAGTCTTGCCAACACTATACTATCAGAGGAATTAGAATATAATCTTCTTGCATACAGCAGTGGATAGAAGATCAATTTTCTGCAGAGAATGGAAGATAAATTTCTTTCATTTGAAACTGTTAGCTAACCTTATTTCCCACCAAAAAACACATCCCCTGTTTCTTAGGCATACTCTGTGCTTTAGCCACCAGCATTTGACCAGTTTTTCACATATTCTATGCCCATGCGTCCCTATGTGCCTTTCCTTTAGGTATTTTCTGCTTAGATTAAAAGGGCCTAAATCTTCTACCACCTTCAGAATGTCTTCCTTTTGTTTTCTTACCCTTACAAGTTGTCTTTTCGATCTTCCCAGCCACAACAATTCACTACCTCCTTTGGATCCCTAGTGCTTAATTAGTAGTCATACCATGCATTATAATCAGTCTTATACAATGGAATTAACAAAATTTATGCCTATATCCACCACCCATATAATTACAAATTATCACTGTATCTCCCAAAATTATTTTCAATAATGTTTTATTTATCCAGAATTTGGGCTTCCAGAAAATTACAGAATTTAAAAGACTGGTCTGAAACTAGCTATAAATGAAAAAATCCTGCCACAGTCCCTTTTTGATTTACACTCAGGTCCTGAGCAAGTGGCTTGAGTATAAAATAGAGCAAAGTTTTAGAACTGGGGCATGAGTGAGATGGATTTATAGAAAAACCTGGTAAGAAACAAGACTTTTTAGGGGATGACTAGTTAGGAGACCACAAGTACTTATATAAGTTGATTCATGTGTTAAGAAATTTACTTTTATTTATTTTATTTAATCTTTACAGTTACACTTTGAAGTGGATGTTATTATTATCCAAATATGGTAGGTTGATGGTGTTCTCCTAATCATTTTCAGAGTTCTGGACACATTCACAGGGTCGGTGGTCTGGGGGTTTTGAAGGGATACACAAAGCCTCTGTGAGAGATTTTGAGTCTCTAGGACTTTAGTCTGTAAAGGCTTGTATAAGAGTGTTTGTTTCATTGGGGATATTTCTTTAGATTGGAGTAGGGCAGCTGAAACCACTTATTTATTTATTAACAAATATCGAGTACCTGCTCTGTGTAAGACACTTGAGATGCAAGACAAACATTCTATCTTGAATCGTTTTGTAGTTATATATTATGTCATAGTGTGGTAAGGTCCGCTGAATCCATAATGTTAGGTAATGGTTTAACATTAGAATCATAGTTTTAGAGAAGAAAGGATATTAGAAATTGTCTTTTCAGGCTTCTCTGAGTGGTGTTGTGAAGGAGAATTCCATTGAAGTATATAACCAAAGGGCCTGAGTGAACTGCTTGCCCTCCATTTGTTTGCCCTGTGGGTGGTCTTCTTTTCCCTGTGAACTGCTCTTTTAAGCAAAAAGAGCTTATCACATCCTGATGTGGAGAATTACCTGGGGCACATTATTTGTGGAACATAATGGCATGACAATTACACATGCCTTCTTTCTTTCAGAGTGCAGGTTGTATGTATGTCTGAATATGTAGGCACCATTATGCCATTCTACAGAGTTTAGAAGTACCTTTTAGTATATGTAGTTTTCTTGCTTCCTTGGAATTACTTTCTTATAATGTAGTATTGGAGAGTTATCCCATCTCCAAAATCTTTGGCCTGGGAAACATGGGGAATTTGGGGATCCACAATATTCTGCCCAATGAGCTATTAAAGGGTATGAGGCTAGGTATTTCTGTCCCTACCTTAGAAGGTATGAAATGTGGAGGCAGCCAGTATTGTCATCTTGCACCTCTCTACCCTGGTTTCTTACATTTCCAAATAAATCGATGGCCTTTATTTTACCTATGATGATGTGAGGTATTTTCTTCTTACCCGTGTAGGGTGGAGGAATGATAATGACAAAGCTAGATTTCCCTGGTTTCAATTGCCATCTTGTAAAATAGGATACAGGGCTAATAGTTTTACAGACAGTCACATTTAATCCTCATAAGAGCCCTGTGACTTGAGGAAGATAAAATTATGGACCCTTCTTTTCTATATTTCAGATTTTCCATATGAGGATGCAGTTCTATAATCAGAAAAACAGCAAATACATACAACAAAAATGCTTTCATTTCTCTCTCCACAAAATTTGTTACTCTCTCCACAATTTTGCCTCAATAGCCTGTTTTTTCACACATCGTTCTTATCTCATATGTGGATTTCCATGTCATTAAATATTCTTAGAAAATATGTTTTTTTAATAATGTTTATTTATTTTTGAGACGGACAGAGACAGAGCATGAGCGGGGAGGGGCAGAGAGAGAGGGAGACACAGAATCCGAAGCAGGCTCCAGGCTCTGAGCTGTCAGCACAGAGCCCGACGCGGGGCTCGAACTCACAGACCGCGAGATCGTGGCCTGAGCCGAAGTCGGACGCTCAACCGACTGAGCCACCCAGGCGCCCCAGAAAATATGGTTTATAATAGTTCAATAAATCTGTATATAAGGTAAACTAGCTTTATTATCTATTTTGTCATAGGTCATTTAGCATAAATAATGAACCATCAGTACAAAAAAAATTATGAGACAATTTAAAATCACATTTTCAGACAATTTAATAAAGTTGGAAAATGCTCTTGATATAAATGGAAAAAAGTAAGCTGTAAAGGTATGAAATCTCCAAATTTTGTAAAATATAACCATGGACTTATTAATGAGAAAGAAATTGGAACTAACATTTTGCTGTAAGGCTAGATGGTAAGATTAAAGTTAGTTTCATCTTTTATGTAACTGAATTTCAGGAATGCTCTAAAATGTCAATGCATTTCTTTTACATTCAGAAAAAAAAAGATCATTTAAAAAGGTATTACTGGGAGTGATCAGGTAGAAAATATAAAGGAGAGTTTGGATCAAGATAGTGGACTGTACACAGGATTTTTCTTCACTGCTCTCATATTCCTGAAACTGAAAGAAAATAATTTGTATGTACAAATTCTGTGTATGTGTGTATTGAATATTATTTTTTAAAGGCTTTGTAAGGAATTCCTGTAAGATAGAAAGCAGATGGAATGGTTGTGGAGAAGGCTGAAAGTCGACAGGCAGCCAGAAAGAAGGAGTAAGGGAGCCGGCCAGTCTGGCTCGGGTTTGAGGGAAGAGGTCCGGGAATGTGTGAGGAAATGAAGGAGTGACAGCCTGTGACTGTGTGGGCTGAACGCGGGTGCGCGCACTGACCCGCCCTGCAGCTACAGGCCAAGCGGAAGGAGGAATGGCAGGGGGTGGAGCCGAGGCGCAGGCGGGCTCAGAGGGGTCGGATTCCTAAAGCAGCAAAAACCCTGGCGCTAGAGCTAGGCCAAGCAAAGCAGCGCTGCAAAGCCGAGGAGGCCGCGCGGACTTGTCAAAGACCGACGGCTGCCTTCGCCTTTGCTGCTGCAGTCAACTCTCTTATCCCTTGCCTACTTTTCCCGTCGTCTCCTCAGGCACCGTTTCGCAGCTGCAATACCATCGATAACAGCTAAGTGGTCAATTCTGGGACTTGGGGTTGGGAATCTGGGCGGGCGCGAGGCGTGGGCAGTACAAGCCAGCCCGCCATCTCCTGCGGCAACCGCCACTGCTGCAGACGCTTCTGCCGGGCGGGAAAGGAGAACACTGTCAAAAGGCCCACTCTGTACCAGTGCCCACCGTCAGAGTTAGAGCATTTCTATCAAGACTTGGTGAATGCTTTTCGACTGGGGAAGGGAGGACGGACTCAGAGATCACTAAAACAGATATCATATTGGATAGCGTTTACTTTTGGTCCTCTTAATCGAACAAGTGGCAGTTTTGCTTAAGCCTCCTTAAACCCTGAGCCATGTCACCCCCAACAGTGCCTCCGATGGGTGTAGATGGCGTGTCCGCATACCTGATGAAAAAAAGGCACACCCACAGGAAGCAGCGACGCAAGCCCACTTTCCTCACGCGTAGGAACATCGTCGGCTGCCGCATTCAACACGGCTGGAAGGAAGGCAACGAGCCGGTGGAGCAGTGGAAGGGCACAGTGCTGGAGCAGGTTTCCGTGAAGCCCACCCTCTACATCATCAAATATGATGGCAAAGATAGTGTATATGGACTAGAACTGCACCGAGATAAGAGAGTTTTAGCGCTAGAAATTCTTCCTGAGAGAGTGCCGACTCCTCGCGTTGATTCAGGTCTGGCAGATTTCCTGATTGGCAAAGCGGTGGGGCATGTGTTTGAGGGTGAGCACGGTACGAAAGATGAATGGAAAGGCATGGTCCTGGCGCGAGCTCCCGTGATGGACACTTGGTTTTACATCACCTACGAGAAAGATCCTGTCCTTTATATGTACACGCTGCTGGATGACTACAAAGATGGTGATCTGCGCATCATTCCAGATTCCAACTACTATTTCCCTACAGCAGAACGGGAGCCTGGAGAAGTGGTCGACAGCCTCGTGGGCAAGCAAGTGGAACATGCCAAAGATGATGGATCCAAGAGAACCGGCATTTTTATTCATCAAGTGGTGGCCAAGCCATCCGTCTACTTCATTAAGTTTGATGATGATATTCATATTTATGTCTATGGCTTGGTGAAAACCCCCTAAATTCATTGTGCTCTTTCCAAGTCGTGGAACTATTAAATATAAAATGTGTCATGTTTTTGCAATTGTGAATTTTTGAGAACAGTTTTGGTGCCAGAGATTCAGGAATTTATTATTATTTGTTACTTATTGTGCCTCCAAATCTTACATTGATTAGTTCCACAGTTTCGTTCCAAGTTTACGTTGGTACTTTTGATATTGTCTTGTTCTTTAACTGAAGATTTAAGTTGGGTGCTAAATTGAAAAGTATTCATGACCATTTGAACAATGAAAAACTAAAGAAAAAATTATGGTATAACTCTACGCCAGGTCCTTTCCCCAATTTACCTATTATTCTCTCCCCTTTTTCTTCTTTCCAGGTAACAAATGTTAAGAACATGATGTATATACCTCCATGTTTTCCCATCCACTTACAGACCGTTTGTTGTAGTCTTTTCTGTAAAAATGAAAATTCACATCATTTCCCTGTTATTGTTCTTCACATTTGGAATATTAATGGTATCTTTTCTAATCAGTAGCTACAAATCTCTCTCTCTGTCCCCCTCTCCCTTTCCCCTTCTCTCCACTCCCTATCCTCCTTTGCCTTTCTCTCTATCTCTCTCCTTCCCTCTAGCAGTTGCATATACAGTACATTTATGTACCAAAAAAGTATTCAACCGTTCTGTTATTGATGGTCACTTAAATTATTTCCTTTATTTTTTTCACTATAGCACTGCTGCAATACATACTGGTGCTTTTATTTCTATTGGGTAGATTCCCAGAAATGGAATTGCTAGGTAAGGGATATATTTAATTTTTAGAGATATTACAAAATTACTATATGAAATGAAAGTGCTCATTCTCCAGTATCCTCTCCAGCAAGATTTGCAAATCTAGAAAGTGAAAAATTATATAGTATTTTTTTTAATTGACAAACTCAAGGAGGTGTTTTGTTTTGTTTTGTTGACTGTCTGGATTTTTTTCTTTTGTGATTTGCCAGTGCTTCTCCTTTGCTCATTTATCTATTGAATCTTTGACCTTTTTCTTATAAGTTTATAACACTGGGTGTTATATGTAAACCAATTTGAAAATAAACTATTATAATAAAAAAAAAAAAAAAAGAAATTCTTACTATATTTCTCTATGGTACATACAGTTGTTGATGTTTTTTGTTTTTTGTTTTTAATTTTTAGATAGACTACAATCTCTTTTTCAGCTTTTTGGTTTTCTGTTTTTTTTCAGATGAATGCCCAAATCCCAAGTCATACAAAAATTCACCTCCATTTTTTTCTAAATTTTTTGTTAATTTTTAGGTTTAACTAAACCATCTAGAATTTATTTTGTATGTGGTATAAGAAAAGGTCCAACTTTTCGTTCGCATTGGATTCTTGATTATGCTATAATATTTATTAAATAAACTACTTATATTTGAGTTTGTGAGTGAGTAACCTATTGCTTAACACTAGTGGCTTGACCATAAATTTTGAACTCTGGCAAAACAAGTTACCTCTCATTAAGTTATTTTTTTTCCTTCTTTCATAAAACTTGTTCTAGAGATTCATTCTTTCTATGAAAATTAAAAACATTCTTTCAAAATTCTGATCTTAGAATTGTGTTACATTTTTGCATTTCTATTTAAAAGATTATTTTAATAATATTAATCCTTAACACTCAAGATTTGGGTACATCATTAAAATCTTTTAGTTTTGTACTTGTAATATTCTTCATATGGGTCTATTATACTTGATTAAATTTATTTCTAGAAATTTAACAGATTTTGTCACATCTTGACATTTTGAATTGGGTATTTTTTCCTCCTCATTTGTAACTTCTTATTTTTGACAAGATAGACAAACTACAGATAAATTAAAAAAATATTTTACCTTATATTTAATCAGCTTATTAAATCCTCTAGATTACACTTTTTAAAAAATATAATATTTTCAACTTTCTATTTAACAATCATTTCACCTGCAAATACAGATAATTTTATTTATTCAAAATAATGTTGAATAATGATTATGACAGATATGTCTGTCCGACGTATTTTTCATAGAATTATCTTTAGTATTCCCTATTAATACAACATTTATTGTTGGTTATTGGCAAATAGTCATTACCCACTGAAATGTTTAAGGAGTTTCTTCTATTCTATTTTTTATTCTTGTTTAATGTTAAGAGCTTACTAAAAAGTGGCTCCTGAAGTTTATCAAAGATCTTTCAGCATCCATTGATAAAATCATATGATTTTTTTTCCTTTAATTTGTTGATGTAACGAATTAGAGGAGTCAGTATTTGATGTTGAACCAAACTTGTGTTTTTGGAATAAATTCAGATGTTGTAATAATCATTTGATATATTTCTGGATTTTATTTACCAATTTTTTATTCAGAATCATTGTATTTACATTTCAAAGTGAAATTGCATTTTTTTCTTTCTTACTCTGTCTTTATCAAGTTTTGTTTTTCAAATTGTGCTAGCTTTAAAACTGAATTTGTGAGTCTTTTTTTTTGTGGTCTGAAATAATTTAAACAGTATTATAATTATTTTTTTTGTATTTAAAAAAGTTTTTATTCAAATTCCAGTTGTTTTTTGAAAATTAGTTAACACTAAACTGTAAAACAATTTAATTATGGTGCCATGTTTGAGGGTAGATCCTTAATCAGCCTTCTTATTTCTCCAATGGTAATTGGCTTATTTAAACTTTCTATCGAAAAGAAATGTATGGTTTCTATAAAATTCAAAATTTAAAGTTTTCTCTATTATTAAGCTTCTTGATTGTATTACTCAGATGCTTAATGTCCTTGCATATTGCATATGCATAAATGCATATTTCCTAAATATGTTCAATTTTAAAACATTGTAATAAATCAGCTATACTGGTGTTTTAAATTCTTTTTGTATTTTATTTATTTTGAAAAATTAAAGCATAATATGGAGAGTATGTAAAACATTTGTTTACTATTGCCCCAAATCAACAATGTCTACATTTAACAATTAAAATATCAACATTTTAATATACCTGGTTTAGATATAGATTTATATTTTTTAAAAGTCAAAACATTACATATAATAAATCCCTTACCTAGAAAGTTTCCTCACTCTGCTGAGGCAAACACTAACATGAATTTGATGAGAATCTTGTCTCTGTTATACATTTACTTCAAATATAACCAGTCATAATTGATAACAGTATTGGTTTTTGTGCTTTTATAAATTTTGACATAAATGGGAAACCTTAAATCGTGTGGAATTTACTTTGTATTTTATTGTAGAGATACTTTTTTTTCTAATTAGAAGATGGATTGCAACAACAAAAACAACCAATAACAACAACCTTAGAATACTAGTTACTCCTGTAGGTACTTTTACCACTTTTGACACTCAGGAATACTTGGGCCTAGCCACAACACTGGCTATTGACTTAGAAAGACAAAATTTAAGTTCTCATGAAGACTGTATCTTGGCTGTAGCTGAGGCAGATATCTACCACCACCCCTGACTTCAAGACCAGAACAAGACTTTACATTTTCCCATGATAATATTGGGGGGATACCCCATATTCTGACACTCAGAGGAAGGCTGGCCTTAATCTTGGCACTGTTTTAAGAATTTGGAACATAGCAATGGACAAAATAAAAAGCTTCTTTTCTTGGCACATGATCTTTTATCCTTTAAGTAGCCTTCAGTCCAATAACAAAGATATAAGGTGGGTATAAAGTAATTAAAAATTCGATAAATGTGTAAACTTTTTAGTGGTAAGGAAAAGATTAAAGGAATGTGTATGTTAGGTGAAAAAACAATACAAATATATATACTTTTTAGATATATAATAATAATAATAATAATGCTTCCTAGTCCTTGCTTTCCTGTTAGGCCTCAAGTCCTGAACCAAGCATTATACTGTTTCATGACAGAGGCTCAGCCCTGACCTAGGACCCAAGGATAGAACAGTGAAAAACCTAGACAAAATCTCTGCTATTTTAGAGCCTATATCCTAGTGGGGAAAGGAAGAGAGTCACCACCACCCTTAGGCCATGTATTATTTTATGGTGATTTGGGGATATCCCACAGCTTGTTAATCAGAGGAAGGATTCAGCATATTTCTAACTCTGTTTTAGAGGTTGAGTATACAGCAGTGAGCAAAATATGAAAGTATGTCTTAGTGGAAGGAAGACAGAAAAATAAATAAATGTCCTGTGTTCACCTACTATGCTTTTACCTCCTAATTTTCTGTGTTCCTAGACTAGAATCAAGTTTTGGATTGTTCCATGGTAGAATTATTGATATCACACCTGCTTACTTTGAGTCAGAGGGAGGCTCAGTCTTGACCAGGCACTGAAGAAAACTGTCAAAGTCTCTGTTCTCTTGCAACTTACATTCTGTTGGGTAGAGACAGTCACCCCTCTTTCTTGAGCCACTAGTCTATAGTCAGGTCTTATATTGTTCCATGGTAATATTGGAAATCTCTCATACTTCGGTGCTAAATCAGAGGCAAGACTGGAAATGATTATGACACCGTTTTAGAAAGGGGAAATAAGCAGGAACAAAGTCCTTGATCCCATACCCCTTACAGTTTACACCATGCTGGGTGGATGCAAATTCTTACTTCTTTCTTCCTAACACACTTTATGCACGCATCAGGCAATGATGATTCTTTGAAAAAAAGTAAAGCAGAGTAAATAAAGTCTTGGACATAATATCTTATTAGGTGAATAGAGAAGCTCTCTCAGAACAGAAGACATTTGAGTAAACACCTGAATAAACTGAGGGCAAAAACCATGATGTTAATGCCTTGAGACAAAATGTGCTTGGAGGAAGCAGCCTAGTATGTCCAGATGGGAAGTGAGGAATAAGGAGGATGAAAGGAAATGAGATCAGAAAGGCTGTCAGGGGTCAGAGCCATGTACAATCTTTTGACCAAGGAACTTGAATTTCAATCTGAGGGAGATGGGAAGTCACCAGTTTTAAGCAAAAATCGAACAATTCATTGAATAATATGATTTGAAATACCTCTATCATCAAATGTTATTTGGACTTGGGTCTTTTTTCTTCTTAAAATCTCTAGAAAACTCATCACCTCCAATATATTAAAGGCCTTACTCTGCCAGCTTGCTAGCTCTGGTTCTTGGCTTTCTTCAGACAAGGAGGATGAAGAGAGATGATGTCAAAGTGAGTACTCATGTTTCCATAGCTCCAGATTTATAGAACTCTTGAATGCTGTCATGAAAATGTCAGCGACTGGGATAAAGGATCATAGCTGGGAGGTTATAGCAACAATTCAGATAGGAACTTGTGAGCTAATAATTTTAGAAATTAATATTAAGAGGCATTGTGAAGATAATTAATATTGCAGCTGATTAAGTCTGTAAGGAAAGACCTCCAGAATTATGAATTATCTGTAGAGATCAGAGAGTTAATATGTGGGAATGGGGAAGTTTTGAGAAAGTGATTTTAAAGGGAAAGAATACAAATAAGAGCTATAGTAAATATGGGTGTAAAGTTATCTTTTTTCCCCTTTATTTTAGTCTGTACCATAACGAGCTTGAAACAAATGAGATGCAAAAGGTCTACAGTGTCTGTTGTTTGGACAAAATCTCTTTTATAAAGAAAAAGGTTACCATTAAATTGGATGATTATTTTAATGAACTAATTAATTCTAAGTATGTTTTTCGATTTACCCATGACTACCTAAGCTATATTCAAGGTTTTTGAAAACGGAAAAAAATCAATATTTTAATTTTTTCACATAATTTCCAGATACATCCTTCATTACCTCATTAAATACTCATACCATAAAGGATAAAAATTTGCTTTTAAAGATATCTTCTAAATAATCCCAAAAGAATGCTACATAGGAATTTTTCATAAATCAGGATTCCTGCTCTTGCTACTTTAATATATACTGGTTTATTTTATCATTCATTTATTCATAGGATGAAACAAAATATGCAAGACATTTTACTAGAGGCTGAAATACTGAGATGAGTAACACACAATCTTTTATGCTTTATGTAGTCTCAGACCAATGACAAAGATATAGGTGGGTATAAAACTCTATAAAACAAGGTAAAAATACTGTGATAAGTATAATTAAATGGTGAGAAGGGTGCATTTGTACTATATGAATTCAGATGAGAGAGGTACAGAGAGAGACAGAAACAGGGATGGAGACAGGACATCATTCCATTGAAGTTGACCTTCATTATGCAAAGCAATTGTAGTATTCAGGGTTCTCCAGAGGAACAAGACCTATAGAATTCATTCATTCATTCATCCATTCTTTCATTCATTGTGGAAATGGCCTCATACAATTATAGAAGAAGCCAAGAAGTCCTATGGCTTCTTTCTTGGTTAGAGGAGGTCCAGATCCTTTACTTACCCTTCACCTTAGAAGAGATATCTTGACACGTTTCATACTACTAGACTCCTAGATATCTCATGAAGGTAGATGTCCCCTGAATTTAGGTTGTATTTATTTCTCACCTTGTGACATGCAAATACCTAACCAATAAGTGTAGAGAATTTGCTACTTCTCATCACTATCAGTGCAATATTTTGTGGAAGGAAGATGATTAAGGTCTTTTTGGGAAAAAAATGACATAGGACTGGAGAGTTGATATACTCCTGAGGTAAGATAATGAAGGTGTATTGCTGGCCTTGCCAGCTAAAAGTAAACTACATCTGTTGGACCTTATGGACAAGGATGGAGGAGAAGACATTCATGAGAATAATAGCTGCTTACCAGATATCAGGGAATGTGTTAATTTGCCCAAGCAATAAAACCACAAACTGGTATACCAGCTTCAATTAGAATCACCACCTGTTTAAGTTATTGATAATTCACTCACATTTTCAAGATCTATCTGTCTTCTGCACTGGCCAAATGAGAGACTTGAATTGGGATGTGCTGGGAATAACTACTCCTACATCTTTCAAGTCCCTGTTGGTGGCACTAATCTTTGCAATCCCTCTAAGAATGCAGTATTCCTTTTAATGTACTAGTTTCCTACGTAGAGGTAATTCTAATGTTTCCCCCTTAGCCTTTCTCACCTTTATATTTCTCATTCCACAGGTCAAGGAGCTTTTGTGGGGATTCTGCCAACTGCTAATTATGCCTACTCCAATTATGCATTCTGGAACTGGGAAAGTAACCTTGGGGTGAATTTAGGGACCCACTGGGACCTCTGTGAGACAGAACTGGACTAGAACTCCATTGGTCTCCCGACCTCCATAATCTCCTACTCTGACTGGAGGGCCACGGTGATGTTTTGGGTCTCCTGGAATCAGTGATGGCTCAGATCCAGTGTCCAGTAGTCCTCAAAAGGTTGGATTACTTCTTTTCTTCAATGTACAGTTACCCTGGAAAAAGGGCAGAGGTCCCTTTGAGGAAGAAGTCATTTTGGGTAAGATTAACAGTATACATGGTCCATACTAGACTGGGGTCCTTCCATAAAGGAATCTGGGCTCCCCTTAATTCAATAAGTTCTGGGTATGTTAACAGGTGGATTCTGAAAATTGAGAACCCATGACTTTCTGTTTTTATGATTCAAGTTATACTTTTTTGTTCACTTAACTACAACTTTTCTGCTTATACAGTCCAAGTAAGAATTTAGTAGGCTTCCCACCTATTTCATTTCCAGGAACATCATAATTAACTAGCCAATCCCAATGCATGAGCCAGATTATTTTGATTGATGCATTGACTCTGCTATTCATTATGTTAATCACATCCACCTTGCCTTCGGTGGTTGTTGAGTGTCACCACTTGGTCCTTGACACCCCAATCCAGTTACTTCAATTGCATTTACATTTTCCAGTTGAGTGTCTGTGTTTTCCACTCTAAAGTCAGGCGTACAGAGAAGAGTGATCAGAAAGTTCTTCCAAGATGCTGGGTCTCCCCTCACAGATTTATTTCTTAAAGTATTGGAGTAATATGTGACTTCTGGACTCTTATGTGAGTTGGTCTTAAATCTCAAATCTACTCTAACATTCCAATATCCCTATGACTCTGAATACCTTCGTCTACACTAAACGAAGAGACATTGGTCATTTTCAATCAACCCATGGTGAGCTTTCTTGGTCCATGTTTCAGCCAAGCAATCAAACTGTTAGAGATCTTTTTAACTCTCTAAGCTTCAGCATTAAATGTTGCATCTTTGCTTAATAAACCCATACCAATACATTTGTACTGATCCAACTTTATCTCCCTTGTGCCATTATCCCATACCCATAGTTTCCATTCCTAAATGTGTGCTCAGAATTTCCCCTTGTATAAATTATAAAATGAAAGTGGTTCACTTGGAATATATCATACTTTCTCATGGGTCACAATCTATAGTTCACTTTCAGGAGCTTGCTGGCACTTGACTCTAGTTGTAGGTTTAGAAGAAACAGGAGGTAGTGGAGGTGGGTCCTGAGGAAAATAAGTATTGTCTTGCATGGCAACTAACTCAGGGAGGCCATTATCATTTTCTCAGGCAATTCAGGGTTAATACCCTCAGACAGAGGTGGAAATGCTGACAGCAATGTTGGTGGGGAGACCAATATCACTTGGAGTGGGATGCCCCTGCCTCTTGGGGTCAAGAGGTGATTTCCACTGAAGTTATTGAGACCATTTGTTCTGGAGGTGAGAAGGCCACTTCTGCTTGGAAAGAAAGACCTCTTCCACTGGCAATAAAATCTCATCAGGGTTTAGGGGCACAGTGTTCCCAATTTCATCAGGATCTCCACATACATTATTATCTCAACCTACAGGATTCCATTCTTTTCTAATATATGCCCACATTGTAACAGTACACAACTTACAAAGCTGAGAGTTCAAATTGCATTGTAATTCAGCCAATACAGAATTAGGTTCTGCATATGACTATCCCAATTTTAGTCCTGTAGCTACAGGAGATAAGAGACTCTTTCAGAGTACTCAGAGTAGCTCTTAGCTAATTTTTCATCTTTTGATGTGATATTCAATTTTCTGAGTTCATTCTTCTCTCTCAGCACATCATCTGGCAATGTTGGGAGCAATCAGTTTTGTAAAAATATGACAAAGTGTCATTTACAGAGTTACTTAGCCTCTGGCTTCATATTAGTGATTGATTAGAAGTATACAATGCAGATATTTTATATATCTCTGCAAACAGATTATGCCATGGAGTAGGAATACTCTATTTACAATAGGAAATAAAGTCATTATATTAGCTAGTTGGTTAGTTAGTTTTTGCTTTAGTTCTACTTAGTTAACATACATTGATATATTAGTTTCCATGATACAATTTAGTGATTCAAAATTTCCATACACCACCCTGTGCTTCTCAGGATAAGTGCGCTTTTTGATCCCCATCACATATTTAAGCCATCCCTCCCCACATCCACTCCCCCTCTAGTAACCATCAGACTGTTCTGTATAATTAAGAGTTTATTTCTTTGTTTATTTCTCCCTCTTTTTTCCCTTTGTTTATTTGTTTGGTTTCCTGAACTCCACATATGAGTGAAATCATGCGTTTCTCTGACTGATTTATTTCCTTAGCATTATACTCTCTACCTCCATCCATGTCATTCCAAATGGCAATATTTTATTCCTTTTTCTTTTGATGAAGTCAATAGCTGATTTTTGTTTTTGTTTCTCTTGCCTCCAGAGAAATATGTAGTAAAAATTGCTATAGCTGATGTCAAAGAAGTTACTGCATGTGTTCTCTTCCAGGATCTTATGGTTTCAGGACTTTAGGTCTTTAGTCCATTTTGAATTGATTTTCATGTATGGTGTAAGAAAGTAGTCAACTTTCATACATTTGTTCATAGCTGTCCAGCTTTCCCATTGTTTGTTGGAGAGACTGTCTTTTTTTTCCACTGGATATTCTTATCTGCTTTGTCAAAGATTAATTGACCATATAATCATGGGTTTATTTTTGGGTTTTCTATTCTTTTATGTTGAACTATGTGTGTTTTTTAGTGCCAATACCATACTGTTTTGATCACTACTGCTTTGTAATGTAACTTGAAATCTTAAATTGTGATGCCTTAAACTATGCTTTGCTTTATGAAGGTTGATTTGGTTTGGGGGGATCTTTTATATTTCCATACAAATTTTAGGATTGTTTGTTCTAGCTCTGTAAAAAAATGCTGTTGGTATTTTGATAGGAATTTTATTAAATGTGTAGATTACTTTGGATAGTATAAATATTTTAACAATATTTGTGTTTCCAATCCATAAGCATGAAATGTATTTCTTCAATTTCTTTCAACAGTGTTTTACAGTTTTCAGAGTGCGGGTCTTCCACCGCTTTGGGTATATCCCAAGGTATCTCATTGTTTTTGGTGCAACTGTAAATAAGACTGATTTCTTTGTTTTCTCTTTCTGCTACTTTATTATTGGTTACACAAAATACATTGATTTTGTATCCTACAACTTTATTGAATCCAATCTAGTAATTTCTTGGTAGAGATTGTTGAGATTTCTCTGTATAATATTCTGTCATCAACAAATAGTGAGATTTCTCCTTCTTAGTTACAGATTTGGATGCATTTTAAGGTTTTGTTGTTGTTGTCCGATTGCTGTGGCTAAGACTTCTAGTCTAGTACTATGCCAAGTAAATGTAGTTAGAATGGACATCCTTGTCTTGTTCCTGACCTTAGGGGAAAAGCTTTCAGTTTTTCCACATTAAGGGTGATGTTTTCTATATCGTTTTTCATATATGGCCTTTATTATGTTGAAGTACATTCCGTCTAAATCTACTTTATTGAAGGGTTCTAATGAATGGATATTGTTCTTTGCCAAATGATTTTCCGGTGTCTATTGAAATGATGATATGGTTCTTATACTTTCTCTTATTGATGTGATGTATCACTTTGATTTATTTGCAAATATTGAACCACACTTACAACCCAGGAATAATTCCCACTTAATCATGGTGTGCGGTGGACCAGCCGTCACAGAATCGAACGATTCCTGATGGGGGGCGAGGATGAACTGATATACAAGGCACAGTTGTTAAGGGAGGGCTGGCGCTCCCAAGCGTCACCAGCCCCGAGTTTATTTTCACTCGGGTATTTATCCACAATCTGAGGGTGGTGTACGTGCGAGGCACATCTCCTCTCACAAGTTCTCAGCAGGCAAAATGTATTTTGCTATATCAAACTTTACAAAGGCATTCTGAACCTCCCCACACGACCTGACTGTGGTCCCGACTCAAGGACAAAAGCTGCACTCAAAGCCTTAGGCTCCCAACACCGCTCAAGGTCTCTGACTCTCAACATCTCTCAAGGCCTCGGGCTCCCAAAACACCACTCAAGGCCACTGGTTCTCAACAATGGTGAATGATTTTTAATGGATTGTTTGATTCTTCATACTAGTACTTTGTTGAAGATGTTTGCATCTATGTTCATCAGAGATACTGGTCTGTATTTCTCTTTTGTTGTGGTCCCTTTATCCAGTTTTGTTATCAGGGTAATGCCGTCCTCATAGAATGAATTTGAAAGTTTTCCTTCCTTTTCTATTTTTGGAATAGATTGAGAAGAACAGATGTTAACGTTCCTTTAATTTTTGTCAGAATTTTCTTGCAAAGCTATCTGGTTCTGAGCTTTTGTTTGTTGGAGGTTTTTCTTTCTTTCTTTCATTTTTTGTTGTTTTCATTGGGAGCTTTTGATTACCGAGTCAATTTATTTGCTAGTTATCAGTCTGTTCAGACTTTCTATGAATTCCTAATTCTGTTTTGGTAGTTTATTTTTTTATTATTATTATTTTTTTTAACATTTATTTATTTTTGGGAGACATAGAGACAGAGTGTGAGCAGGGGAAGGGCAGAGAGAGAGGGAGATACAGAATCTGAAACAGGCTCCAGGCTCCGAGCTGTCAGCACAGAGCCCGACGCGGGGCTCGAACTCACAGACCGTGAGATCACGACCTGAGCTGAAGTTGGCGGCTTAACCAACTGAGCCACCCAGGCACCCCTGTTTTGGTAGTTTATATGTTTCTAATAATTTATTCATTTCTTTTAAGTTGTCCAATTTGTTGGCATACATTTTTTGTGGTGCTGACTGTTATTTCTCCTCTTTCATTTCTATTTTTTTTAGTCCTTTCTCTTTCCCTCTCTTTTTTTTTTAAGAGTCTGGCTAGATGTTTGTGATTTTTTTATATTCTCAAAGAAACGGATCTGGGTTTTATTTGTCTCTCTTTTTTTTAGTTTCTATATCATTTATTCTATATCATTTATTTCTGCTCTAATCTATATTATTTACTTCCTTCTGCTGGCTTTAGGTTTTGTTCGTTATTTTTTTTCCTCCCTCCTTGAGGTGTAAGTTTTGTTCGTTTGTTTGAATTTTTTTAGCTTCTTGAGGCACACTTGTATTGGTATAATCTTCTATCTTGGAACTGCTTTTGCTACAGTCCAAAGATTTTTTTACCATTTTGTTTTTATTTTTATTTGTTTTCATGTAATTTTTTATTTCTTTTGATTTTATGGTTGACCCTTTCACTCTATAGTAGCATGTTCTTTAATCTCCATATATTTGAGACTTTTCCAGATTTAATTGTGTTTACATCCTGTTTCATAACATTGTTTTCAGAAAAGATGAATGGCATGATTTCAATCTTGTAAATTTGCTGAGACCTGTTTTGTATCCTAATAAGTGATCTATTCTAAAGAATATTCATTCCGTGTGCCTTTGAAAAGAATGTGTATTCTGGGGCTTCTGGGTGGCTCAGTTAGTTGGGTGTCCAACTTTGGCTCAGGCCATGATCTCATGGTTTGTGGGTTCGAGTCCTGTGTCAGGCTCTGTCCTGACAGCTCAGAGTCTGGAGCCTGCTTTGGATTCTGTGTCTACCTCTCTTTCTGTCACTCCCCCATCCACACTCTGTCTCTCTTTGTCTCCCAAAAATAAATAAGTTTAAAAAAATTTAAATAAAAAGAAAATAATGTGTATTCTGCTGTATTGAGATGGAATTGTTCTGAGTATGTCAGCAAAATCCATCTATTCCATCCATTCAAAGCCACTCTTTCCTTGTTGATTTCTGTTTAGATGATCTGTCTATTAATGAAAGTGGGTTGTTAAATCCCCTGCTATTATTGTATTATTATTGATTCATTCCTTTATATTTGTAATTAAGAGTTTTGTGTAACTGGGCACTTTCATGTTGGGGGCTTAAATGTTTACAATTGTTACATCTTCCGATTTGATTGCCCCCTGCATTATTATATAGTGTCTATTTTGTCAATACAACATCATACATGACATATTTCCTCAAAAAAAAAAAAACACAACAGTTTTAGAGGAAACATATATCAATATAGTGAAGGCAATATGCAAAAATCCCACAGTTAGTATCCTACCCAGTGGGGAAAACCTGAGAACTTTTTCTCTATAGTCAGGAGATAGGGATGTCCGCTCTCACCACTGTTATTTAATATAGTACTAGACAACAAAAGAAATCAGACAACAGACTATCAAACAACAAAAAGAAACAAAAGACATTCACATTAGCAGTTAAGTCAAACTTTGATTATTTGCAGATGACATCGTGTTCTATATAGAAAAGGTGAAAGACTTCACCAAAAAATTGCAAGAAAAGATACATGAATTTAGTAAAGTTGCAGGATAAAAATATGAACGTGTAGAAATCTGTTGCATTTCTATACATGAATAATGAAGCAGCAGAAATTAAAGAATTGATACCTTTTACAATTGCACCACTAGCAGTAAAATACCTAGGAAAAAATAACCAAAGAGGTGAAAGACCTGTACTCTGAAAACTATAAAACACTGATGAAGGGTACCTGGGTGGCTGGGTCAGTTGAGCAACAGACTCTTGATCTCAGTTCAGGTCTTGATCTCAGAGTAGTGACTTCAAGCCCCACATTGGGCTCTGCACTGAGTATGAAGCCTACTTAAAAAAAAAAAAAAAGCCAAAAAAACACTGATGAAAGAAATTAAAGAGGACATAAAGAAATGGAAAGACATTCCATGTTCATGGATTGGAAGAATATATATTATAAAAATGTGTATGCTAACCAAATTAGTCTACACATTTAATGAAATCCCTGTCAAAATACAAAAGGCACGTTTTAACAGAACTGGAATAAACAATCATAAAATTTGTATGGAACTACAAAAGACTCCTAACAGCAAAAGGAAGCTTGAAAAATAAAAACAAAGATGGAGGCGTCAGAATTCAAGACTCCAAGTTATATCACAAAGCTACAGTGATACCTAATGGTACTGAGAAAACACACACACACATAGATCAATGGAACAGAATACAAAATGCAAAAATGAACACACAACTATATGGCTAAGTAATCTTTGACAAAGTAGGAAAGAATATCCAGTGGGAAAAAGACAGTCTCTTCAACAAATAATGTTGGGAAAACTGGACAGCAACATGCAAATGAATGAAACTGGTCCACTTTCTTACATTATATTTAAAATAAATTCAAAATGGGTCAAATACCTAAGTGTGAGTCCTGAAACCGTTAAAATCCTAGAGGAGAACCCAAGAAGTAACCTCGTTGACAGCAATCATAGCAACTTCTTCTTAGATGTCTCCTGAAGGAAGGGAAAAAAAACCCACAAACATAAATGATTGGGACTTCAGCAGAATAAAAATCTGCATAAGGAAGAAACCAATAAAAAAAAAAAACAACTAAAACGCAACCTACTGAATACAAGAAGATATTTGCAAATGACATATCTGATATAGGGTTAGTATCCAAATAATACAGATACTTTATAAAATTCAGCATACAAAATAATAAATAATCTAATTTTAAAAAATGGGCAGAAGACAGGAATAGACATTTTCCCAAAGAAGATGTACAAGTGACCAACAGACACATAAAAAGATGCTCAACATCACTGATCAACAAGGAAATACGAATAAAAACTATAATGAGATATCACTCACATCTCTCAGAATAGATAAAGTTAACAATACAAGAAACAACAGGGGTTGGTGAGGATATTCAGAAAGAGACACCGTTCTGCACTCTTGGTGGCAAAAGAAACTGATGCAGCCACTGTGAAAAACAGTATAGAAGTTCCTCAAAAAGTTAAAAATAGAACTACCCTATGACCCAGCAATTGTACTACTAGGTATTTATGCATGAATACAAAAATATTAATTGAAAAGGAAACGTGCAGGGCACGTGGGTGACTCAGTTGGTTGAGCATGCGACTTCGGCTCAGGTCATGATCTCACAGTTCGTGGATTTGGGCCCCATGTTGAGCTCTGTGCTGAAGGCAGAGCTTGGAGCCTGCTTTGGATTCTGTGTCTCCCTCTCTCTCTGCCCCTTCTCTGCTCATTCTCTCTTCTTCTCTCAAAAATAAACATTAAAAAAATTTTAAAAAGGATACATATATCTCAGTGTTTATATCAGTATTGTCTACAACAGCCAAATTATTGAAACAGCCCAAATGTTTATCGACTGATGAATGCATAAAGAAGATGTGGTTTATATAATCTGTCTATATCTAAATCTAAATCTTTATCTATATCTATATCTGTATCTATCTACATCTATATATCATCTACATAATATAATGGAATATTAATCAGCCATAAAAATGAAATCTTGCCATTTGCAATGACATGGATGGAGTTAGAGAGCCTATGTAAAGTAAAATAAGTCAGTCAGAGAAAGATATCTACCATATGATTTCAGTCATATGTGCAATTTAATAAACGATACCAAGGTGTTCAGGGAAAAAAAGATCAAGAGACAAACCAAGAAATAAACTCTGAAATATAGAGAGCAATTGATGGTTACCAGAGGGCAAGTGCATGGGGGGATGTATTAAATAGGTGATTGAGAGTAAAGAGTGCACTTGTGATGAGCAACGGGAGTTGTATAAAAGTGTTCAATCACTAAATTGTACACCTGAAGTGATATTACACTGTACGTTAACTAACTGGAATTTACATTAAAGTTTTAAAAAATAAAGTTTATTTTATCCTATATAAGTATTGCTACTCTGGCTTTCTTTCATTTATATGACAGATGTTTCTCCTTCCCCCAACTTTCCATCTGCAGGTTTCATTTGGTCTATAATGAGTCTCTTGTAGGCAGCACATAGATAGGTCTTGATTTTTATCCATTTTGTCATCCTATGTCTTTTGGTTGGAGTGTTTAATAGATTTACATTCAAAGTGATCATTTTATCGACTCTGAAACTCTATGTCTTTTGTTTGCAGCATTTAGTCCATTTACATTTAGAGGGATTATTGATATATATGAATTTAGTGCCATTGTATTGACTGTAAAGTCATTTTTTCTAAAGATCGTCTATGTTCCTTTCTAGTCTTTGTCTCTTTTGGTCTCTCTTTCCCACCCAAAGAGTCCTCTTTATTATTTATTGCAGGGGTGGTTTACTGGTCACAAACTCCTTTAGTTTATGTCTGGGAAACTCTTTATCTCTACTTATATTCTGAATGACATCCTTGCTGGATAAAGTATTGTCCGGTGCATATTTTCCCATTCAACATGTTGAATACATCATGCTACTCCCTGCTGGTTGGCCAAGTTTTTGTGGATAGGTCTTCTGCTAAACCTTATTTGTCTTCCCTTGTAAATTATAGATTTCTTTTCCCTTGATGCCTTTAGGAATTTTTCCTTATTTCTGTATTTTACAAATTTTACTAAAATACGTCTTAGTGTTGGCCTGCTTTTGTTATTGATGGGAGTTCTGTGTGTCTCCTGGAGTTGGATGTCCATTTCCTTCCCGAGATTAGGGAAGTTTTCATCTATAATTTGGTCAAATAAATCTTCTGCCCCCTTTCTCCTCTCTTCTTTTGGGAACTCCTACGATAAGATTGACATTACACTTTATGGAATCACTGAGTTCTCTAATTCTACATTCGGGATCCAATTTTTCTTTCCTTTTTCTTCTCTGCTTCATTATTTTCCATAAATTTTACTTCTATATCACTTATTCATTACTTTGATTCTTCTATCCTTGTGGTTATTACATCTAGTTGGTTTCACATCTTGGTTATAGTATATTTTATTTCAGCCTGACTAATTTTTAGGTGTTTTATCTCTGTGGTAAGGGACTCCCTGGACACTTCTACGCTTTTCTGAAGCCCAGCTAGTATCTTTATGACTGATGCTTTAAATTCTGGATCAGGCATATTACTTAAGTCTCTTTGAATTAGATCCCTGGCCATGAAGTTTTCTTGCTCTTTCTTTTGGGATGAAATCCTCTGTCTTGGCATTTTGTCTAGGTCTCTGTCTTCTTCTCTGTGTTAAGAAAGCCTGTTATGTTTCCTGCTCCTGACAGTAATGACTTTATGAATAAGAGATAATATAATGTCTAGGGCCTGGCGTTTCAGAAAGTGTATCTGGTCTGTGCTATATGCACTCTTCTCCTGTGTTTTGACTGACCTATCCCTCAGATCAGTCATCTGCAGAGTTTCTCCTTGCCTACAGTGGGGAGTGTTGGGACCTTGGTCAAAGTGTGGTGAGTTTTAACTAAGTGTGCTCTGGTCTGCTGTTAAGAGACCTGGTATTATTTCCACTAGAACTGAAGCTTTGCAGAACTCTGTTGTCGGTAGACATGTGGTGCATATGAAGGTTTGTGCTGTTTTTCTAGGCAAAGGGCTCAGTGTTCCTGCACACTTGCACTGAGAAAAGCAGTATCAACAGAGAGTAGGGGAGCAGAACTTGGTGTAAGTAGCCCAGGCAATCAGTGTTGATACAGTGTTGTTTACTGAAGATTGCTTATGCTGAGAGGCAGGAAAGTGAAATGGCACCACCCTGTTCCTTTGTCCCTGGACTGGGGAGTCTGTGCTTGCTGCTTTCAGGAAAGTAGTTTCAGATGGCAAATAATTTCTCCTCATGTATCACAGGTATATTGTGGATTGCTGATTTCACACTCTCTGGGTTGCTTGCCTGCCTAGAGTGGTGCACCTTGGGCTTTACTCTAGCCTGCAGACTTGTAAAATTCCAAACTTGAGGGACCTACTGTAGCCAGGACCTGTGCTGCTCTTCTGGGAAAGGGTCTCACTGTGCTGGGACTGATACAGGTTTGACACAGGAGGGCAGTTATGCCAGAGCACAGGGGTGTGCGATTTGGAGCAAGCAGGTTAAATCGCCCATGTCTCAGCTAGCTCCTCTTAGCAGGTGTACCTGCACCTATGCTGAGGAGCAGGAGACACAAATGGCACCCACTGGTTCTTTTATCCCTTGAGAGGCAATACTATCTTTCACAGATTTACTCCAAAAAGAACAATCTCTTCCTGTACCATGTAGGTGATCCTCTGATTGTGCAGTCTACTCAGGGTCATTCTACTGATTCCACTCCATGAGTAGGAGAGTGTCCTCAGGTCTCTATCCCAGACAAGCCCAGAGACCTCTGAAACTCATCTTTGAGCCCCATTGGTTGTAGAAACTCATGAAATTCTGCCTCTTTCATTTTTCCACACATTGACTTTGGAGAAGTGTTATTTTTGTGCTTATACCTGTTTGCTCCACTCTCTCTCGCCTTTCTCCATGACCAGGTCTCCCTTCCCTCTGCAGCACCCATGATTCATACTCTCCCAAAACATGTCCTCACACTTCATACCTTCCTTAAAATTACCCTTTGTCTCCCTCTAGTTGTTGTGAAGTTTGTTCTATCCATTCTAAGGTCAATTTATTGAGTGTTCAGAATGATTTGGTAGTTATCTAGCTGTTTTCAAGGGATAAGGCAAGCCTAGTGCCCTCCTACTACTCCACCATCTTAGCTCCCCACCGTTCATTTGGTTTAAATGTCTAATTTTATGCCAGTATCATATTATTTTGATGGCTATAGCTTTGTAGTATTGTTTGAAATCAGGAAGTATGATACCTCTGGCTTTGCTCATTTACAAAACTGTTTTGGCTATTGTGGGTCCTTTGAAATTCCATATGAATTTTAAGATGATTTTTCTTTTTCGGCAAAAAAGTCATTTAGATTTTGTTTTGTAGAAGTATTTTACATCCTTGGTTAAGTTAATTGCTTAGTATTTTATTCTTTTTCAACCTATTGCAGATGGAATTATTTTTTTATAATTTCCCTTTTGTATTGTTAATTGTTTATGTAGAGAAATGCAACTGCTTTTTGCATGTTGACTAATTATCCTTTTACTTTGCTCAATTTATTTATTCTTTTTTTTTAAATTTTTAACATTTATTTATTTTCGAGAGACACAGAGACAGAGCGTGAGCAGGGGAAAGGCAGAGAGAGAGAGAGGGAGACAAAGAATCCGAAGCAGGCTCCAGGCTCTGAGCCGTTAGCACAGAGCCCGATGCGAGGCCCGAACTCACAGACAGTGAGATCATGATCTGAGCCGAAGTCTGCTGCTTAACCGACTGAGCCACCCAGGCGCCCCTCAATTTATTTATTCTTACAACTTTTTTGTGCTACGTTTAGTATTTTCTACCGATAAGATCATATCATTGACAGAGATAATTTTATTTCTTATTTTCTAATTCAGATGTCTTTCATTTCTGTTCCTTGCCTAATTTCTCCAACTTGAACTTCCAGTACCATATTGAACAGAAATATTGAAAATAGACATCCTTGCTATGCTCTTAGAGAATAACTTTCATTTTCATACCATTAAGTATGATGTTCCTGTTGGTTTTTCCATATATGGCTTTTATTATGTTCAGGTAGTTTCCTTCCAAATCTAATTTGCTAAGTACTTATTTTTTTATCATGAAAAATTGTTACATTTTGTCAAACACTTATTCTGCAATTTTAGGAGAGTTTATGATTTTTCTTCTATTCTGTTAATGTGATATATTACATTGATTTTCACATATTGGACCATTTTTTAAATTACAGGAATAATTATTATTTTGTCATGGTCATGGTGTATAATTCTTTTCATATGCTGCTGAATTTGATTTTCCAATATTTTGTTTAAGAGTTTTGTTTCACACTTTATATGCAATATTAGTCTATAGATTTTTGTTTTGTTTTGTTTTTGTATTTTTTCCTCCTTTTAATTTTAGTGAATATTACTGGTTTAAGTATCAGTGTAATAGACCCTCATATGAGTTTTAAAGTGTTTCCTATTCTTCAAATTTGGGAAACTTTGAGAAGGATCGTTATTCTTCCTTAAATATTTGGTAGAATCAATTCAAGCAAACCATTTGGTCTAGCTTTTGATTTGGGGGAGACTTTTTGTTACTAATTCAATATTTCTCCCAGTTATAGTTCTTTTCAGATATTCCATTTTTTGCGATTTAGTCTTGGTAGGGTTTTTACTCCTAGGAATTTGTGTATTTATTTAGATCATCCAATTTTTAGTGTACAATAATTCATAGTACTCTCTTAAAATCCCTTTTAAATCTGTAGAATTGGTAGAAATGTCATCATTTTCATTCCTGATTTTAGTAATATGAGTCTTCTTTTGATCTTGATTCTTCTAACATTTGTTCATTTTGTTCATCTTTACAAAACAACTTGTTTTTATTGTATTGATTTCATATTTTATATTTCATTAATTTCTGCTTTAATATTTATTTCCTTTAGCATGTTATCTTTGAGTTTACTTGGTTTTCTTTTTCTATTTCCTTAAGTGGTAAAGTTAAGTTGTTGTTTTTTTTTTAATTCGAGATCTTTCTTTTTTTGACATAAGCTGAAAAATTTCTTCCTTAGCCCGGCTTTCACTGTGTCCCATAAGATTTGGTATGTTCTGTTTTCATATTCATTTGTTTTGATGATATTTCTATTTACTATGTGATTTCTTTTTTGTTTTGTTTTGTCTTTTTGGGAAAGAGAGAGCCAGAGAGCAGTCATGGAAGGGTAAGAGGAAGAGAGAAGAGGAAGAGAAAGAATTTTAAGCAGGCTCCATGCCAAGCATGGAATCCAACATAGGGCTTGATCACATGACTATAAGATCATAACCTGAGTCAAATTTAAGAGTTGGACCACTTAATCAACTGAGTCACTCATGCACCCCACTTTGTGATTTCTTATTTGATCTACTGACTTTTTAGGTGTGTGTGTAAATTTTTAAAAATTTCTACACATTTGTGAATGTTTAAGTTTAATTTCTGTTCTTCTTTTTTTTAATTTTTTAATCTTTTTTCATTTTTGAGAGAGAGAGAGGGAGGGAGAGGGAGAGGCAGGGGCAAAGAAAGTGGGAGACAGACTCTTAAACAGGCTCCAGGCTCCAGGATTCAAGATATCAGCACAGAGCCCAACAGGGGGCTAGAACCCATGAACCATGAGATCATGACTGAGCCAAACAAAGTCAAACACTCAACCGACTGAGCCACCCATGTGCCCCTAACTTCTGTTATTGATTTCTACCTTCATCCTATTGTTGTCAAAGGGGATTATTTGTATGATATACATCTTTAAAATCTTTTGAGGGGCACCTGGGTAGTACAGTCCATTAAGCACTCAGCTCTAGATTTCAGCTCAGGTCATGACCTCATGGTCATGAGATCAGGCCCCACATCAGGCTCCATGCTGAGCATACAGCCTGCTTGGGATTCTCTCTATGCCCCTCTTCCACTCATGCTCTCTCTGAAAGAGACTAAGTGTCCATCAACTGACGAATGGATAAAGAAGATGTGGTATATATATACAATGGAATACTATGCAGCAATGAGAAAGAATGAAATCTGGCCATGTGTGGCAACATGGATGGAATTGGAGGGTATTATGCTGAGTAAAATAAGTCAGGCAGAGAAAGACAGGTACCGTATGTTTCCATGCATAGGTGGGCTTTGTAAGACATAATAGAAAACCAGGGGGGAGGGGAAGAAGGGAAGGAAGAAAAAACAGCCACAGGGAGGGAGGAAGACATAACATAAGAGACTCGCAAAGACTAAGAACAAACTGAGGGGAGAGGGGGAGTGGGAGGAGGAAGAGTGAGTGAGAGGCACAGAGGAGGACACTTGTTGGGATGAGCACTGGGTGTTGTATGGAAACCAATTTGACACTAAATTATTTAAAAATACAAAATAAATAAATAAACATTTTAAAAAATCTATGGAGACTTAATTTGTGGCCTAACATAGCCTTTCCTTGAAAAGTCCAATGTGCACTGAGAAGACTGTGTATGCTCTTGTTGTGTAGAGTGTTCTGTATATGTCTATTAGATCTAGCTGATTTGTGTGTGTGAGTCAACTCCTCTACTTTAATACCTTCTGTCTGGGCGTTCTAATTTTGTGAGTAGAGAATTGAACTCCCCACTATTATTGTAGACCTGCCTATTTCTCCCATCGATTCTGCCAGGTTTTGCTTCATTCATTTTTATGGTTTGTTATTAGGTACATAAATGTATATAATTTATATCTTCTTTCTATTTCAATCCTTTTAAAAACATATAATATCTGTCTTTTGTAACAGCTTTTAATTTAAAATATATTTTATCTGATATTAATATAAGCACTTCTGCTCTCTTTTGGTTACTATTTGTGTGAAATAATTTTTTTAATTCTTTCACTTTCAATCTTTTAGTGTCTTTTGATCTCAGTTGAATCATTTGTACATATCATATAGTTGGATCATGTGATTTAATCCATTCTGTTGTTTTTTTTCTTTTGATTGGGAAGTTTAATCATTGTACATTTAGGGTAATTACTTCTATAGAGAAATTTACTTCTGTCATTGTACTATTTGTTTGCTATATGCTTTTTACTTTTTTCTCCCTCATTTCTTGCATCACCATGTTGTTTGGATTTCGTCAATTTTTTTTGGAGTAAAATGTTTAAATGCTTTTTCTATTTCATTTTGTCTATATTCTATACCTATTTCTTTTCTGTTTACTATGAAGATTACATTTAACACCTTAAACTTTTAACATTCTTATTTGAATTTAGCTAACTTAACTTGAACAACATACACAAAACTACCTTTTTAAAGCATCATCTTCACCTTTTTTGTTACTTGATATCATAAAATTACATCTTTATACATTGTGTGACCCAAAATATAAACTAACAATGCTTTTAATTGCATTGTTATGTAGGAAACAAAATGTGAAGTTACAAGCCAAAGTTACAAGACTAGATTTTAGATGTATACTTTTAAAAGTATGTATTAAGTGATTAATCCCTGAATTCTACTTCTGAAACCAATATTAACTAAGGTATATTAATGTAATGTAATAATGTATATTAACTAATGAATATAAATTAAACCAACTTCGGATAATGCTGCTGACTTTAAAATTTTTTTAACGTTTATTTATTTTGAGAGACATAGAGACAGAGTATGAGCAGGGGAAGGGCAGAGAGAGAGGGAGACACAGAATCTGAAGCAGGCTCCAGGCTCTGAGCTGTCAGCACAGAGCCCAACGCGGGGCTTGAACTCACAGACTGTGAGATCATGACCTGAGCCGAAGTCGGCTGCCCAACCAACTGAGCCACCCAGGTGCCCCAATGCTGCTGACTTTTAAACTGTGGGTGAACCCCTAATATTTCAAAAATTCATAATTTTACATCAACAAATTATGACCCCTGGGCTATATCCAGCCTGTTGCCTCTTTTTGTATGACTTGTGAGCTAAGAATAGTTGCTAAATTTTTAGGTGGCTGAAGAAAAATTAAAAGATTTTTATGACAAATAAAAATTACGTGAAATTCAAATTTGTGTCCATAAATAAAGTTCTGAGTTCAAAAAAAAAATAAAAACAAATGTATTAATTATTTAAATCATGTAGAAAATAAAAAGTAGTTACAAACCTTTGATACAATATACTTGCTTTTAAACTAGCCTATATATTTACCACTACTAAAGTCTTTATATCTTAATTCAGTTTGAAATTACTGCCTAATATCCTTTTATTTCACCCTGCAGGTATACCTTGGGCATTTCTTCAGGGTAAAAAACTCTCTAAACTTTTGTTTATCTTTTTTTAAGTTTTTATTTTTAATTCCAATTAGTTAACCTACCAAGTTATGTTAGTTCCAGATTTACAATATAGTAATTCCACACTTCAATATATCACACTGTCATAACTTCTTCCTTACTTTTGAGGAAAACTTTATCAGATATAGGATTCTTATTTGACAGTTTTTTTTTCTTGTAGCATTTAAAAAATATCCACCCACTGCCTTTTGGCATCCAAGGTTTTTGATGAGAAATCTGCTGATAATCTTATCGAGGATCTCTTATGTGACTAGCTGCTCCTCTTTTGCTGCTTTGAAGATTCTCTGCCTTTGTCTTTTAAAGTTTGATTATAATATGTTTCATTGTGTGTTTCTTTGAGTTAATTTTACTTGAAGTTTGTTGAGCTTCTTGGATGTTTAAATTCACGAATTTCATCAAAGTTTGGAAGTCTTCATCCATTATTTCTTCAAATTTTATTCTCTCTGTTCTTTTCTTTCTCATTTTCCTTTCTTGGACTGCCACAATATGTGTATCAATCCACTTAATGGTTTTCCACAAGTTCTTTACACTCTGTTTACTTTTATTCAATTTTTTTTTAATTTTTGTTCTTCAAACTCAGTAATTTTCACTATCTTCCAGTTAACAAATTATTTCTTTGGGCTGCTCAAATCTGCCTTAGAATCCCTCCAGTGAATTTTTCCTTTTAGATATTGTATATTTAAGCTTCAGAATTTCTTTCTTTTTTACTTGTTTTTAGTTTTTATATCTCTTTACCAATATTTCCATTTTGTTTATAAAATATTTTCTTGACTTCGTCTACACATTCTTTTATTTCTTTGAATATATGTAAGATAGTTGTTTTAAAATCTTTATTGAATATATATACCATCATATATCCATCATCAGGACTTTACAGGGACAGTTTCAGTTATTTTTTCCTATTGAAACAGTGATATTTTCCTGTTTCTCTATATGCCTTGTAATTTTTTGTTTAAAACTGGACATTTGAATGAAATAATATGGTAACTCTGGCAATCAGTTTATCCGACACCCCCAGAGCTTGCAGTTTTTGTGGGTTTTAATAATTCTTTTTTTTTTTTTTTAGTTTTTGTACCGTTTTTCCAAGCATCAACCTGAGGTATAAATTTAAGATCCCAAATGTTTTCTAAACTTTTCATTGGACATGAATTGTCTTGTTCTAATTTCCCCAATATAAGCTGTTGTTTTATAATGTCCTAGTCTTTAATGTCTGACCCCCTAAAGGGAAAAAAGGAAAATAATGAAGAGGAGAGGGGAACTAGCCTTTTAAATACTATGAAAGTCATTTAGTCTGAAAAAGAGGGACTTGCAACAATGGGTGAAGTTACAGCAATAATATCCACCAGCTTCTTTGTCTGCATCTTCTGTGCTCAGCAGCTGCAATCAGCAGAGCATAGTTACCCAATATTTTGAGGACAAGATCATTTTTCGTACATCCTGTGTTTTACAAGCTGTGTGCAAACTGTTATGGGAAATTATTCACATCTGTCTTTCATAGGGCTAGGGATGGGGGATTTATGATCCCTGTTCCTATGCTAAGAGCTGATATTGAAACAAATTAACCACAATTTACTCTCTAAAATTTCCCCTGGTAATTGCAGGTCTTCAATATTTTCCCGAGTTCCAAAAGAGTTACATCAGAGAGATTCTGTCAGTGCAATTGTTGTATAAATGGAGAGAGATTCCTGATGCTTCTTGCTCCATCTTCCCAGATCCTTCCTGTCAAGTTTTCCTGCTTTTTTTAGCCTGAGTTCCACACTGGACAAGGCAGAGACAAGAGCCTTATGTCAGTCCTTCTTATAGTGCCAATAAAGTTTAGAACAGACCTGTACAATATTTTCTATTAATATTTGCTTTTATCTCTCTCGAACAAGGGAAATGTCCCCAAATTAGCAATACAGGCTAATGTGACTTGCCTATCAACACCAAATAGTATGCCAGGGGTATAGCAACAGTAAATAAAGTAAGCAAAAAATATTGAAGTTTTGAGGAATCTGTTTCTTTATTCTCCATTTTTTGTTACAGTTAAGTTTTATTGTTTTCCAGAATTCTGACAAAGTTGCTTCTCACAATTTCCGCTCTTTGCCCTGTGTTTCTATGGAAGAACTACAACATTGAGCTGCCTACTCAGCCATTTTGGTATTGGTACAACTTTCTTATTTGGTTTTAATTTGCATTTCCCTGACAAACAACCATGTTTAGCATCTTTTCATGTGATTATTAGCACTTTTTTTTTTTCCTGGCCAACTGTCTCTTTCAAGTTTCTTTTCTCCCTTTTTTATTGGGTTCTTTGTCTTTGTTGTAAGAAATCCTTATATATTTTAAATACAATTTTTATCATATACATACAGGCATATATATACATATTCTTTATCATATACATACATACATATATTCATACATAATGAATAAAACGTTTTCTCCTTTTTCCTCTGTTACCTATTTATTTCTGTAACACTTTTGTGCATCTCCCAAATTTTTTACCATCACGTTTCCATTTTCATTTATTTCCATGTATTTTTTTAAACTTAATTTATTTTAGAGAGTGAATGTGTGTGTGTGTGTGTGTGTGTGTGTGTGTGTGAGAGAGAGAGAGAGAGAGAGAGAGAGAGAGAGAATCCCAAGCAGGTTCTATACTGCCTGACATGAGGAATGAACCTACAAACTGTGAGATCATAACATGAGCAGAAATCAAGAGTCAGATGCTTAACTGACTGAGCTACTCAGGAACTCTTCCATGTTTTTTTTTTTTATTTTTCTTCTTTGGTTACACAAATGGCACATTCATTGTTTAGTAGCATGTTGTTTAATCACGATGAGTTTGTGGTCTTTCCAAATTTTTTTTCCTAGTGTTTGACTTCTAGCTTCATAGCTTTGTGATCAGAAAAGGTGGATGTATTCTCGCCACTGCTATTTAACATAGTGTTGGAAGTCTTAGCATCAGCAATCAGACAACAAAACAAAATAAAAGGCATCAAGATTGGCAAGGAGGAAGTCAAACTTTCACTTTTTGCAGATGACATGATACTTTACATGGAAAACCCGACGGAATCCACCAAAAGCCTACTAGAACTGATCCATGATTTCAGAAAAGATGCAGGGTACAAAATCAATGTACAGAAATCGGTGACATTTCTATACACCAACAATGAAACAGGAGAAAGAGAAATAAAGAAGCTGACCCTTTCACAATTGCACCAAAAACCATAAAATACTTAGGAATAAACCTAACCAAAGATGCGAAAGACCTCTACACTAAAAACTATAAAAAACTTATGAAGGAAATTGAGGAAGACACAAGGAAATGGAAAAACATCCCATGCCCATGGATTGGAAGAATAAATATCGTCAAAATGGCAATACTACCCAAAGCAATCTACACATTCAATGCAATCCCAATCAAAATTGCACCAGCATTCTTCTCAAAGCTAGAGCAAACAATCCTAAAATTTGTATGGAACCACAAAAGACCTCGAATAGCCAAAATAATACTGAAGAATAAAACCAAGGCGGGAGGCATCACAATCCCAGACTTTAATCTCTACTACAAAGCGGTGGTCATCAAGACTGTATGGTATTGGCACAAAAACAGACACATAGACCAATGTAATAGAATAGAAAACTCAGAAATGGACCCGCAAGTATATGACCAACTAATCTTTGACAAGGCGGGAAAATGTATCCAATGGAAAAAAGACAGCCTCTTTAATAAATGGTGCTGGGAGAACTGGACAGCAACATGCAAAAGAATGAAACTAGACCACTTTCTTACACCACTCAAAAAGTAAATTCTAAATGGATAAAAGATCTGAATGTGAGACAGGAAACCGTCAAAATCCTAGAGGAGAAAGCAGGAAAAAGCCTCTTTGACCTAAGACGCACCAATTTCTTACTCGACACGTCTCCAAAGGCAAGGGAATTAAAAGCAAAGATGAACTATTGGGACCTCATCAAGATAAAAAGCTTCTGCACAGCAAAAGAAACAATCAACAAAACGAATAGGCAACCAACGGAATGGGGAAAGATCATCGCAAATGACATATCGGATAAAGGACTAATATCTAAAATCTATAAAGAACTTACCAAACTCCACACCCGAAAAACAAATAACCCAGTGAAGAAATGGGCAGAAGATATGAATAGACACTTGTCCAAAGAGGACATTCAGATGGCCAACAGACACATGAAACAATGCTCAATGTCACTCATCATCAGGGAAATACAAATCAAAACCACACTGAGATACCACCTCAGAGCAGTCAGAGTGGCTAAAATGAACAAATCAGGAAACTATACATACTGGCGAGGATGTGGAGAAACAGGCAGCCTTTTGCACTGTTGGTGGGAATGCAAACTGGTGCTGCCACTCTGGAAAACGGCGTGGACATTCCTCAAAAAAATGAAAATAGAGCTACCCTATGACCCAGCAGTAGCACTGCTAGGAATCTACCCAAAAGACACAGGAATGCTGATGCATAGGAGCACGTGTACCCCAATGTTCATAGCAGCACTTTCGACAATAGCCAAATCATGGAAAGAGACCAAGTGCCCATCAACTGACGAATGGATAAAGAAGTTATGGTACATATATACAATGGACTACTACGTGGCAATGAGAAAAAATGAAATCTGGCCATGTGTAGCAACATGGATGGAACTGGAGGGTATTATGTTAAGTGAAATAAGTCAGTCAGAAAAAGACAGATACCATATGTTTCCACGAATAGGTGGACTTTGTGAGACTAAGCAAAAACCAGAGGGAGGGGAAGAGGGGAAGGGAAAAAAAGACACAGAGAGGGAGGGAGATAAAACATAAGAGACTCTCAAAGACTAAGAAAAAAACTGAGGGTGCGGGGGATGAGGGAGGGGGGAGAGGGGGTGACGGGCATTAAAAAGGACACATGTTGGGATGAACACTGTGTTTTATATGTAAACCAATTTGAAAATAAACTATTATAAAATAAAAGAAAAAGAAAAGGTGGATGTATGATTTCAAACTTTTTGTATTTGCAAGGCCTGATTGAGACCCAATATGTGATCTATTCTGGAGAATGTAACATGTACACTTGAAAATGATGTGTATTCTCCTGATTTAGGATGAAATGTTCTCAATATATCTGTTAAAGCCATCTAGTCCGGCCATCGTTTCCTTATTTATGTTTTGTTTAGGTAGTCTGTCCATTGATATAATTTGGGTGTTAAAGTCACCTAATATTGTATTGTAATCAATTAGTTAATTTATGTGTGTTATCAATTGTTTCATCTATTGTATGGCTCCAAGTTGTGGGCATAAATATTTACAATTGTTAGATCTTCTTATTGGATTGTTCCCTTTATTATGATAAGTGTCCTTATCATTAGAAACTTTCCCCATCCCCTCACTTTCAATCTACAGGTGTCGTTAGATCTAAAATGAGCCTCTTTTAGGCAGCATATAGATGGTTCTTGTTTTAATCCATTCTGACACCATGTGTCTTTTGACGGAAATATTTAGTCCATTTAAGTTCAAAGTAACTATTGATATATAGGTATTTATTGACATTTTATTACTTGTTTTGTGTTTTTTTTCCTGGAGATTTTCTCTGATACCTCTTGTTTTTATAACTTTTGTTCTTTCTTTTCCACTTAAAAAGTCTCTGTTAATATTTCTTGGAGCATTGGTTTAATTAGGTCAAGTACTCATTTAACCTTTGTTTGTCTAGAAAACTCTCTCTCCTTCTATTCTAGAAAATAACCTTGCTGGATAGATTATTCTTGTTTGTAGATTTTTCTCATTCAGCAGTTTGAATATATCATGCAATTTCCTCCTGGCTTGCTGAGTTTCTGTTGAGAAATCTGCAGCTAGCCTTATGGATCTTCCTTTGTAAGTTAAGGATTTCTTTTGTCTTGCTGCTTTAAATGTTTTCTTTTCTTTATCACTATTTTACAAGTTTAATTATAATATATCTTGGTGTTGGCCTGCTTTAGTTGATTTTGATGGAAATTCTGTCTGCCTCCTGGATTTGGACAGCTATTTCCTTGCCCAGATTAGGTAAGTTTTCATCTATTAAGTGTACAAATGAACTTTATGTCCCCTTTTCTCTCTCTTCTTCTGGAACTTTTATAATATGAATGTTATTACATTTGATAGAGTCACTGAGTTCCCTAAATCTATTCTTGTGTTGCATAATTCTTTCACTATTTTGTTCAGCTTCATTATTTTTCTTTCCTTCTTTTTTTTTTTCTTTTTTTTTGTTTTTAGGTCACTAATTAATTCCTCTGCTTCTTCCAGCCTGCTGCTCTTTGCACCAAGGCTGTTTCCAAGCTTAGTTTTTGCATTCTTCATTTCTGATTCATTCTTTTTTAGCTCATTTTATTTCTGCATAGTAATGGTCTCTCTGATGTATTCTATTCTTTTTTTGAGCCCAGTTACCCACTGGTAATTTACCCTTATGATTATTTCTTTAAATTCTCCATCAGGCATGTTTCTTATATCTGTTTCATTTAGATCCCTGGCCATGGTCTTATCTTGTTCTTTCATTTGGGATAAATTCCTCTGTCTTGGCATTTTGTCTAAGCTTCTGCCTTCATATGTGTTTTACCAAAACTAGTCATGTCTCCTGCTCCTGAAAATAACGACCTTATGAAGAATGGTCATAAAGTGCCTAAGGCCTGGTGTTTCAGGGAGTCTCCTATGTGTGCTGCCTGTACTCTGTTGTGTTTTGGTCGCTATATTCTTCATGTCAGTTGTCAGCAGATGTTCCCCATGCCTGCTGTTCGCAGTGTTCGGTCCCTAACCTGAATTTAGTGAGTTTTAAATAGGAGTGCTTTCAATGCATGTGAAATGAGACTTGCCACCACTCCCACCACGACTGAGGCCCTGCAGACCTCTGGTCAGGAGACATGGTGTAGGTACGGGTTTGTGCTGGTCTTTTGGGGAAGAGGTTTGTTGCACTGGGCCTGAAGCAGGCTTGACTGTGTCAGGCATTCCAGCTAGAGCGGCAGTGGCTGGGGCTTGCTGTAAGTATGTTAGGTAGCCAGTGTCCACACTGCGCTTCTTCCCACGGATGACTCCGTGTTTATGCTGAGGGACAGGGTAGAAATGGTACTAGATATCTCCTTTGTTCCCAGAGATATTTCTCCATGAACATTTCTCAAGGACATGTTCTGAAAAGAGTGAATAATCTCCCCATTGTGTGCCTTGGAACTCTTCATTGACTATTTCCACATTGTCTGCCTCCGAGTTTTTCTCCTGCTTTCTCTCCAGGTGCAACACAGTGCCCTCTGCTATCCTAGCAAAGCCTTTTGACTTTTAAAACTCCAGACTTTAAATCCCAGTGGTTGCAAGAACTCATGAAATTCATCACTCCTTGTGTGCCAAGATAATGGCTTTGGAGGAATGTTCTTCTTTGTGCATTTTCCCGTATGCTGTACTCCCTCTCACTTTTCTCCATGACCATAGCTCCCTCTCCTCAACAGTCACTGTGATCTTTTTCTACCCTAAATCATGTCTCCACATGTGCTGCTTTCATCAATGTGGCCTCTTCTCTCCCTTTATTTGTGGAGTTTGTTATCTCCATCTTCAGGTTGATTTCTGGGTTATTTAGCATGATTTTATAGTTATCTTGTGTTTGTTGGATGATATAAGCCTATGTTCTTCTTACTCCTCCATCGTCTTCCTCTCACTGGATCTTGTTTTGTTGTTGTTGTTGTTTTGTTTTGTTTTGTTTCTGTTTTTGTCCAGTCTGTCTCCTGTGTCTTTTGATTGGAATGCTTAGTCCACTTGCATTCAAAGTAATTATTGATAGTTATGCATTTATTTTCATTTTATTATTGGTTTATATTTTTTCTGTAGGTTTTCTCTGATCCTTTCTTATCTTTATGTCTTCATGGTTTCCTGATTTTCTTTAGTGACATATTTTAATGTCTTTCCTTTTATTATTTGAATAAGTTTATTAGTGTTTTTTGATATATGGTTACCATTAGGTTTGTATATAACCTCTTTTGCATTTATCAGTCTTTATTAAGTTGGTGGGTGCTTAAATTTAAATTCTTTTTTACTCCTCTCCTCCACATGTTTTAGATATATGTTTTTACATTTTATGTCCTCTTATTTTGAGTTTCTTGACAATTTATTATAAAAATATTCATTTTTACTCCTTTTGTGTTTCCTACCTTTATACTGACACTTTTGGTCTCTCCTTTTCATTAAATCATCCCCTTTAATATTTCTTGCATAGCTTATTTATGATTTGGCACTTTGAATGTATCATTCTACCCCCTTCTGGCCTGCAAAGTCACTGTTAAAAAATCTACAGCTAGTCTTATGGGCTTTCCTTTGTAAGTTACTGTCTTCTTTTTTCTTTTTGCTTTAAATTTTTTTCTTTATTACTATATTTTTAAAAAAATTTTTTTTAACATTTTTATTTATTTTTGAGAGACATAGAGACAGAATGTGAGCAGGGAAGGGCAGAGAGAGAGAGTGAGACACAGAATCGGAAGCAGGCTCCAGGCTCTGAGCCATCAGCACAGAGCCCGATGTGGGGCTCGAACTCACAGACCGTGAGATCATGACCTGAGCTGAAGTCGGCCGCTTAACCGACTGAGCCACCCAGGTGCCCCTTTATTACTATATTTTGCCACTTTAATTACACTATGTATTGGTATGAGTATTCTTTTGTTGATTTTGGTGATGTATCTCTGTACTTCCTGATTCTGGATATCTGTTTCCTTCCCTAGATTAGGGAAGTTTTCAGCTATTACTTCATCAAATAGATTTTGTGTCTCCTTTTTCTCTCTTTTCTTCTGGGATTTCTACAATATGAATGTTATTACTTTCGATGGAGTCACTGAATTCCCTAAGCCTATTTTTTTCTTGCATAAGTCTTTTATTTCTCTTTTGATCAGCTAGATTACTTTCCATTACTGTATTTTCTAGGTCACTAATTCATTCCTCTGTTTCTTTCGTTCTGCTGTTCATTCCATCAAACGTGTTTCTCATTTCATTTATTCATCCCTTTATCTCTGCTGTGGTATTTCTTATTTATGTGTTAATGGCCTCACTCAAGTCTTCCACTCTTTCTCAAGTCCAGTGAGTACTTTTATTTTCAGTGCTTTAAATTCTCCATTAAGCATGTAACTTATATCTGCTTTTCTTAGATTTAGTTCTAAGACTTAAGTCTGTGATCTTTTCATGTTCTTTTCTTTGGGGTAAACTTATGTGTCTCTTCATTTTGTTTGCCTCTCCGTGTCTGTTTCTGTTTGTTAAGAAAGTCAGCTATATCTTCTGCTTTTGCAAGTATTGGCTTTATGAAGAAGAGGTCCTGTATGGTCCTGTAGTCAGTGTCCCCTGTTCTCTAGAACCTAGCACTTCAGGAGAGTATTCTATGTGTGTTGTTTATGCCCTGCTGTTGTGTCTGTGTAACTTTTCTTTTTTGTGCCATTATTTCCATCGATTCTCTGCCTGTTGTGGGCTGTGTTTCTTCGGGGTGTTGTTAGTGGGACCCAGACAAACCAATTCTGAGGAGTCATGCCCATCTGGAACCTTGAGAGCAAGACAGTAGCATTAGGAATATTAGCTCTGGACCACTAGTCTTATGCCAGATTCCTTGAAGGGCTGTGGCGGCTGGGGGCTGTGTTCCAGGGTTGCCTGGGTGAAAGGCTGGGCTAAGGGTGCAGCGATGGCTGGGTATGGGTTGGACCAGCACATTGTTGTGGCTGGGTATGTGTGGCTGGATGCTGTGTGGTGGTTGGGCAAAACAGTGCTGTGCACCTGGTAGTTAGGTGACGTGCATGCAGGGCTTTAACAAAATTTCTCCTGAGACCAGGGCTGAGCGTAAAAACTTGGAGTGGGCACATCCTCAAGAGAACTTGTGGGCATGGTGTACTTTTAGCAGGTTAATTATCAAGTGTCTGTGCAGTCTTTAGCCTGAGACTGGATTTATGGTGCTGGTGGGGGGGAAGGAAATTGGCACCTCCCATATCCCTTGTTTTCAGAGAAGTTTCCCAACATACTTCAAAATGTATATGAACAGATCTGTATCCTATTTGCCCCTCAGCATTGTATACATTTCCATTCTTATGTTGCTTCTCTGCTCAAGCTACTGTCTCCCTAAGGGTGCCAATTCAGCTATCACTTGCCCTTCTGGCTTTCTCAGTGATCAGTCAGCTGACTTTTAATGCTCAGGCTCCAAGTTCTACCGGGTATACAAACTCAAATTTCAAAGCAAAATGTTACATGAATGAGTTTTCCTTCTGTGAACTCTCCAGTGTGAGGGCGCTTTTCTCTGACCTCTCTGCATGCACAGCTCCATCTTTCCTGTGGGCAGTCTCCTTCTGCCTTTCTGACCCTCCTAACCTTTCAGATGCAGCATCGTCTCTATATTTAGTTGTAGAGTTTGTTCTCCCAGTTTTCGTATTGTTCTCTGGCTTATGTACTAGAATGTAGAGGATATCTAGTTATTAACATGGGACGGAGTAAGGTCAGAGTTCTCTGGCTCTGTCATCTTCCAAAGCTCCTTCTGGTACTCTATGTTTTAAAAGTTTGATGCCCCAGTTTTTGTGCTGGTAGCCCAGATTACATGCCTTGGGCACTGGCTCTGGAAGCCAGGGTGACTCGTATTACGGGGTCCAAGGAACTGTAAAATTAAATATACAGTTCTTGGAAAACCACCACCCCTAGGGCACAGCACAGACGGCAGTCAGAAACACACGTCTTTCTGATAAAGATGCCAACTTCTGTGTGCAAGTACTTTGCCCCAAGCAGCAGGCTCCTGGTCTTGCATACTCCTAGAGCTATGGAAGTGCTCTAAAGTTACAGAGGTTGGTGTATCCTGTCTGTGTGCTCTCCCTCTGCCCCACTTGAGTTTGCCAGTATTTTACAGAAAGGAACTTATTCCTTTGCCTGGCACCAATTCAGTTTCTGCAGCTTCTGCCAGGGGATATCAGTACATCACCTGTCTCTGAAGGCTAATAAAGCTTATGCTTGCGAGTCTCACAGGACCATAACCAACAAGAGCAATAATTCTTAAATAGCTACCACCCTTAAGGCACAGCAAGAGGCAGACTTTCTGTAAAAGATACCTAAAGGCATATTATCATAAGTGAAACACTGAGCATCAGGTTTCTAATTAAAGACATATCTGACGGTTGTTTGTAAGCCTTTGCAGAGACCCCAGAAGGCAGATGCTATATTCATACTCTCCCACAGCTATGCTCAAGAGAACGAGTATCTCTTGGAGGAGAGTTATTACATGTATTTGGTGCCCCGGTTTTCACATCTTGTAGTTATTATTATTATATTTATTTATTCTTTTGCAAATGCTAAACAGGGGACAGATGTCGATTGCTAGGCTCTGATAGATAGAGGAGTTTGTGTTCTTGGGTCCTGGACTATAACAATAAAAGAGAGTGTTTTGGATATACTACCATCCCCAGGGCATTGCATAAAATGCAGACTAAGACACATCATCAGTCTTTCTGTTAAAAAGGCTTCTTTACTTGTCATGGAACTTTGACCCATGTAACAGACATCAGGCTTCATAAGTATCTCCAAGAAAAAAGCTCATACATCCACCTGGAGCCCTTATTCATGTAGCTGTTACCCAAGGGACATCCAAAGCCCCTGGTCTGAAGAACAACAAACATTACATTTGAAGTCCCACAGGATTATATATATTTTTATATTAAAAGGCTGCTAAGTGAATGACTTCGTGTCAGCCTGAAACTAGGTGCTGACTGAGATCCCTTCCTTGGGACGCTGACAGGTCTAGGCATATCCTAAACAACTGAGAGCTATTAAAAATGAAATAGCCTGACACAATCATAAAGGTTGAGACAGTCAAAGAGTAGAGGAGGTTTGAACAATAAGCTTTATCTCCTAGAAGAGACCACTCATTCAAGATTAGGAAAGGTAGCTGTTGCATTTGAAACATATACACAAACATAGAAAATCAAACAAAATGAGAGAGAAAAAATGTTCCAATGAAAAAAAATAAGGAAAAAACTTCAGAAAAATAACTTTGAAATTAAGATAATTTACCTGAGAAGTAGTTCAAATTAATTGTCATAAACATGACAAACTCGAAAGAAGAACATGTGAACACAGTGAGAATTTCAACAGAAATACAGAAAATACAAGAAAGTACAAAACGGAAGTCACAGAGCTAATTATGAGAACTGAAATTTTTAAAAATACACTAGTATGGTTCAACAGCAGGCTAGGTGAAGCAAAAGAAATGATCAGTGATCTCAAACACAGGGTAGTGCTATTTACTAAAGTAGAACAGCCAAAAGGAAAAAAAGAATTTGAAAGAGTGAAGATAGCTTAATGCACTTATAAGACCACAAGAAGTGGACTAACGTTTGCATTACAGGAGTCCCAGGAAGATAAGAGAAAGAAAAAGGCAGATACCTATTTGAAAAAATAATGGCTGAAAACTTCCTTAAACTGAGTGAAAAAAATAGACATTCTGATCCCAGTAGGCCAGAGATTGACAAACAATATCAACCCAAACAGACTCACACCAAGATACATTATAATTAAATGTCAAAAATTAAAGAGATAATCTTAAAAGCAGAAGAAACAAGTTGTTAAGTACAAAGGAACCCCCATAAGACCATCAGCAGACTTTTTAACAAAAACTGCAGGTCAGAAGGGAGCAACATGCTATATCAAAGAGCTTAATGAAAAAAAAAGGCAATCACACCAAGAATACACTCTACAGAAAAGTTATTATTCAGAACAGGAAAAGAGATAAAGAGTTTTACAGACAAGTAAAAGTTAAATGAGTTCATCACCAACCACTAAACTGTCCTTGTAAGAAAGCTAAAGGGATTTCTTTAAGCTGAAAAGAAAGAACACTAATAAGTAAAAGAAAACATACAAAAGTATAATTCTCACTGGTGAAAGTAAATGTATAGTAAAGGTAGCGGATTAATCACTTATAAAGCTAGAATGGATAAAAGACAAATGTGGTGTATATATATAACTACAATAATTGGTAATATACAAAATAAAAAAGGTGTAAAATGTGATATCAAAAACATAAAATGTGGGGTGAGAAGTAAAAATGTAGTTTTAGAATATTTTTAAAATTAAGTTGGCACCAACTTAAAATAGGCTTATGATTATAGATTTTTATAGTCATAGTAATCACAAATCAAAAATCTTTAGTTTTATAATGATAAAGAAATATAAGCAAGTCATTAAAGAAAGTCATCAAATCACAAAGGAAGAAAGCAAGAGAATAAACAAGAGAAAGGAACTAACTACTAAACAACCAGGAAACAATTAGCAAAATAGCAATAAGTACATACACATAAATAATCACTTCAAATTAAAATAGACCATATTATCCAATCAAAGTATATGGAGTGGCTGAATGGATTAAAATAGAACAATGTCTATCTATATGCTACCTAAAAGAGGCTCACCTCAGAAGTATGGACATACACATAAAAAAAAAAGCACAGTGATAAACAAAGATGTTTTATGAAAATTAAAAACAAAAGAACTTAGTGTACTATACTTAGAAAAAATATATTTGGGGTGCCTGAGTGCCTCAGTCAAATAAGCGTCTGACTTCAGCTCAGGTCATGATCTCACAGTTTGTGAGTTCAAGCCCCGTGTCAGGCTCTGTGCTGACAGCTCAGAGACTGGAGCCTGCTTCTGATTCTGTGTCTCCCTCTCCCTCTGCCCCCACCCACGCTCTGTCTCTTGCTCCTTCAAAAATAAATAAACATGAAAATTTTTTAAATAAAAACTGTAATAAAAGTCAAAGTAATGACAAACGGATTCCTATAACAAGAAATATAGCATTTGTTAATAATTATGCACTCTTCCTAGGAGTACCTAAATATATAAACCAAATGTTAGTAAACTTAAAAGGAGAAGTAGATAACAACACAATAAGAATATGGGACTTTAATATCCCACATACATAATGGATAGAAAAGCCAGACAGAAAATCAGTAAAGAAATATAGGACTTAACTGACAAATGAGAGCATTTCCCCCCAGGTTTATCTATCTTTCGTTTTTATTTTAATTAATTAATTACTTGAGTACAGTTGAAATGCAGTGTTACATTAGTCTCAAATGTACAACATAGCGATTTGGCAAGTTATGTTCACTACAAGTGTAGCCACTATCTGTCAACATTCATCACTATTACAATATAATTGACTGTATTCCTTAACCTGTGCCTTGTGTTTGCATTATTTATTTATTCCATAATGAAGTCTGTATCTCCCACTCCCCTTTACCCATTTTGCACATACTACTATCCCCTTTCTGGTAACCATCAGTTTGTTTTTGTATTTACAGGTCTGATTCTGCTTTTAGTTTATTCATTTTTTTTTAGATTCCACATATGAGTGAAATAATATTTCATTTATATTTCTTAGTCTGACATTTCGCTTCATATAGTACCCTCTAGGTCCAGATGGATAGATAATAGATAGATTCTGTAATAGATATATAAAGAATATTCCATCCAAAAGCAGCTCAATACACATTCTTCTCAAATGCACATGAGCATTTTCCAGGATAGACCATATGTTCGGCCACAAAACAAGTCTTATATTTAAAAGGGCTGAACTCACATCAAGTATCTTTTCTGACAACATTTTAAGAAAAAAATGGTAAAATTACAAAGATGTATAAATTATACAGTATGCTACTAAACAACCAATAAATCAAAAACACCAACAAAAATCAAAGGAGAAATAAAAAAAAATACATTCAGATAAATTAAAATAAAAATACAACATATCCAATTTTAATGAGATACATCAAAATCAGTTCTAAAATAAAAGTTCATAGCAATAAAGAAACAAGGAATACCTCAAATAAATAATCCTACTTTACTAGAATAAGAAAAACAAAACCCAAAGTTAGTAGAATGAAATAATAAGAAACATCAGAATTAAATGTAGTAGAGACTAAATATAAATATAAAAGATTAATGAAGTGAGAGATGGTTCTTTGAAAAGGGACACTAAATTGACAAACCTTTAACTAGAATCACCAAGAAAAAAAGAGAAATGACTCAAATAAATAAAATCAGAAATGGAACATGAAAGATAACAACTGATAGCACAGCAATGCAAAGGATTATAAGAGACTATTATGAAAAATCATATGACAACAGATTTGACAACCTAGAAAAAAAGAGACAAATTTCCAAGCCTAAATTATGATGAAAGAGAATATCTGAATAGACCAATTACGAGTAAGGAGATTGAAACAGTAATCAAAAACCTCCCAAAAAACAAAAGTGTAGGACCTGATGGCTTTACCATCAGGTAAATTCTACCAGATATTCAAAAAATTAACACCAATCCTTCTCAAATTCTTCCAAAAATTTGAAGAAAAGAGAATGCTTTCCAATTCATTTTACAAGTCCAGTGTTAACCTGACAGCAAAACTAGACAAGGATATTTAATCATCATACATTATGATTAAGTGGGGTTTATTCAGGGATCCAAATAAAATTCAACATCTGAAAATCAACCATCATTATACACCACATTAACAATACAAAGGACTAACATTACATGATCTTTCCAATAGATGTGGAAACAGCAATTGGCAAAATTTAACACTAATTTGTGATAAAAACTCTCAACAAAGTGGATACAGATGAAATATAACACAATAAAAGTCATATATGACAGACGGTGCAGGAGGAATTAAGAAGGCAGAGCAGCATGGAGAACCTGAGCCTGTGTCATTTCTGAAATGCAGCCAGAGCAGTACCAAACCATTTTGAATAAATAGGAAATTGATTTGATGATTAACACAACAGTCTGCATAACTTGAGCCACAGAACTCAGCAGGTACACAGTACAGAGAAGTGAACTGGGGAGAGAAAAGCCATGAAATTTAGCTATTTTTGCAGAGGACAGAGAAAGGGGAAGAGTGTGGCACACTGGGATCATGCAAGAAAAGCACTCCCCAAAAGTAGCTGGAGAGAAAGAGAGAGAAAGAGTGAAAACACTCACAGGGAATGAACAGGAAATCTGTTCCCCAAAACAACTGACAAGAATAAAGGAGAAGGTTCAATACCATTAGGATTCTATGAAGAGTGGATCACAAAGTCTGAAATTTTGGAGCTCATTGTCTGGTGGTACTCTGGTGAAAGAGCACAGTGAATTCGCAAGAGCAGGAGGCAGGATCTGAGGGGTCTGTGTGCCACATGAGGAGAAGCAGTTCCTCTCCATGGAGAGCATTTGGAAGAAGCCATATGGCCTCCCCACAGGCAAAGGTGCCAGTGGACCTCAAAGAGCAATCACATTTGCTGGTATTGGGACAAAAGTGGCTGAGTGCAGTGAAAACTGGCACCAACTGTGTGTTGTGGTTTTCCATAATCTCTGAACCTATGCCACTGTGCAATCCCACAAATGTTATCTGGGGGAAGCTGGCACCCAGCCATTTCTGAGCAAGACCCTTCCCCAGAGAGTTGGCACGGGTCCAAGCTGCAGGGGTCTCTGAAGTGTGAGGTTTTGAAACACAACCCCATCTGAGATAAAACTGGGAGGGAGGTGCCACCTGGCATGTGGACAGTTTGGAAACGGACAGGATAGATGCAGGGAGTGAATGGAGGCCTGAGACTTAATTGCAGGTCGGTGAAAGTGCAAATTTCCTGTGCCAGAGCCTAGGGAGCTGGGCAAAGCCATTTCCACCTCTCCTGTGTATGCTTGCACATGCACCACTGATCCACCCCAGTAACCTAAACAGTGCTACCTAGTGGAGAACGGAGTCATTGCACTAAGTGCCAACCAACTACGCCCTCCAAGTACATTGCCTAGAAGACCAGCACAAGTCACTCCATCTGCTCAGTGTACAGCCTATAGAAGGATTCATAGTTTCAGTTCTAGGGGAACCTAGGTGTAACTTCATTCAGTTACTTGGTTCATTTAAGTTTTTGTTTTCTTTGCCTTTGTTTTTGCTTAAATTGTTTTCTGTTTTTTAATTTTTTTCTTTCTTTTCTTCATTTTGGATACAGAAAGAGAAAACATTATTTTGTATTGAATTTATTTTTTAGTTTCTTTAAATTTTTTAAATCTTTTATTATATTTCATTTTTTTATTTCTTCTATTCTATTTTATTACATATACTTAAAGTTTTAAACGTTATCTTACCTTTTGTTCTTCTTTTTCCCCCTTTTAACTATTCTATCAAGGTTCTTTCAACAAGCATACCAAAACACATCAAAATTCTATCTTCCTTTATTTAATGTTTTTTATATTTAATTTTTTAACTTTAGTTTTTACTTTATTAAATGTTTTCTTTCTCCAAAATGACAAAAAGAAGGAATTTACCCTAAAAAAAAAAAAAAACAGGAAGAAATGACAGCCAGGGACTTAACCAATACAGATGTAAGCAAGATATCTGAACTAGAATTTAGATCCCTGACAAAAAGAATACTTAGCTGGGATTGAAAAAAGCATAGAATCCCTTTCTGCAAAGATAGTAGAAATAATGTCTAGTCAGGACAAAAGTAAAAATGCTACAACCTAGATACAATCTTGAATGGATGTCATGACACCAAGGATGGACGAAAAGAGCAGCAAATCAGCGATATTGAAGATAAAATTATGGAGAATAATGAAGCAGAAGGAAAGAGGGAAACAAAGGCATAAGATCATGATACAAGACTTAGAGAACTCGGTGACTATTAAAAAGGAATAACATCGAAATCATAGGAGTCGCAGAAGATGAAGAGAGAGAAAAAGAGAACAAAAAGCTTTCGTGAGCAAATTATAGTTGAAAACTTTCCTAAATATGTGGAAGGGCATAGGCATCAAAATCCAAGAAACGCAGAGGACTCCTATTGGATTCAACAAAAACAGACCATCACCAAGGCATATCATAGTCAAATTCACAAAATGCACACACAAGGAAAGAACTTTGAAAGCAGCAGGGGAAAACAGTTCTTAACCTATAAGGGAAAACAGATCAAGTTCACAGCACACCCATCCACAGAAACTTGGCAGGCCAGAAAGGAGTGGCAGAATATTTTCAATGTGCTGAATCAGGAAAATATGAAGCAATGATTCTTTATTCAGCAACACTTTTATTCAAAATAGAAGGAGAGATAGTTTCCCAGACAAACAAAAAATAAAGGAGTTTGTGACCACTAAAGCAACCCTGCAAGAAATTTTAAGGGGGACTCTTTGAGTGGACAGAACACAAAACAATACAAAAAAAAAAAAAAAAGACCAAAAGTAACAAAGACTAGAAAGGACAAGAGAACATCACCAGAAATACCAACTCAAAAGCCAGCACAATGGCGCTAAATTCATATCTTTCAGTTCTCATTCTAAATGTGAATGGACTAAATGCTCCAATCAAAAGACATAGGGTATCAGAATGGATAAGAAATTAAGACCCATCTATATTCTGCTTACAAGAGACTAATTTTAGATCTAACCACCTGCATATTGAAAGTAAGGTGATAGAGAGCCAATTATCCTGCTAATGGTCATCAAAAGAAATCTGGTGCAGCCATACTTATATGAGGCAAACTAGATTTTAAAATAAAGACTCTGAGAGAGGCGACAACATGGTGGAGAAGTAGGGGTACCCATTCTTCCCGTGTCTCTCAAACAAAAAAAGACTGAAACCAAAGGACTCTCAACCCTAAGAGTCTGGGTTGAAAAAAGACTGAGTCTACAAGGAAGAAAACGCAAAATCCAGGCAGCCCCATAAGTGTGTGAATGTGAACTAGGGGAAATAAAATAGACTGAGGAGGTACAGAGGGGAGGGAAGAGAAAGAGTGGCTGGGGAAGTGTAGGACTGTATCTGAATAAGAGAAAAAACTCGGACCAGAACCAAGAGGGAGCCTATCATCCAGTCTCTAACCACAGTACTTCCAAAGAGAAATCCTGTTTCTAACTAAAGGGCTTTCTTCAAACTGGGGCCTATGGTGACCCGTTGGCATATATGGGGAGGAGGGTAGACACCTCCAGATTCGGTGTTATGTCAGGGGCATAATCCATACCACGAGAAACCAGTCCTAGCAGTCCTAGGGAGTTAAAAACTCAGATAAACATGGGACAGAGGAGACCATGGGACCAGAAGGCCTACTTCACCTGCACTCATGGCACAGTGAGGACAGATCCAAAGGGGTGATTTGGGACACTTGGCCCATGAATAAGGGACTGGGAGGTCGCCATTTTTCTCCCCACAACCACCAAGTCAGGACCTCAGGTATCCGTCCACAGGGCCCACAGTGGAGGGAGGATCCGCCTGCACAAAACCATGCCCCACCTTGCTGGATAGCTGTTTATATACTGGAGCTGGATAGACACTGTGAAACAGGCACTGTGGCATTGCCTGGATTAACTCTAAGTCAGTTCATGTTATTTAGATATATTCTCCCTTTTCTCCTTATCTCTTCTGTCCTCTAGGCTGGTTACTCTGGGTATTGGTTTGCATAAACAGACATATTTAACCCATTCTCTCCATGCACATTCTACACCTCCTTCATTACTTTCCTATCTTTCTCTCTCGAATAATCAGGTCGTTTAGTTCCTCTGGGTAACTGTATCTTCATTTCTTTCTCCTCACCTACTTCCTTCTTCTCATTTCTCTCTCTCTGGTTTAAGCCTTTCAGTCTCTCTACCTGGTCAAAGCTCAATTTTTCTTTCTCCTCGCACCTGTCATTACTCTCTTTATATATGCTCTTCCATCAGCACCGCCCACAACCTGTTCTTCACTTGTAGCTGGTATTTCTGGTTTTATGCTTTTGTATTGTCGTTCATTTTTTTCGTTATTCTGTTTTGGTCTGTTTCCTTGCTTGCTTCATTTGTCGGTATATTTGTGTGTTTTTGTTTCCTGTTTGTTTGTCTGCCTGTTTTCCTTTCCAGGGCTACCTCAAGGAACAAACCAAGGCACACATGGTGGAGGATAACCAAAGTCACAACAACAGAGAGCAAGTAACACTTTCCAAAAAACACCCCCTGAAAGGCCAGGCCCTGGACAAGGTATGAGCCTCCTTTAATATAGCAGAACTCACAGGGTCAGAGCACATAACAAACTTTTATAACTTATAAGGGGCAGCAAACTAGCCAAAATGATGAAATGGAAAGCTCCTCAAAACAAATTTCGAGAAGTAGTGACAGCTAAAGAACTGATCAAAATAGATATAACCAATATAATTGAATAAGAATTTAGAATAACAGTCATAAAATTAATTGCTGAGCTTGAAAAAAGAATAGAAGACAGCATATTCCATTGCTGCAGAGATCAAGGACCTTAAAAATAGTCATAATGAATTAAAAAACGCTATAAATCAGGTGCAAAATAAAATGGAGGCAGCCACAGCACGGGTTGAAGAGAGAACAGGTGAATTAGAAGATAAAAGTATGGAAAAAGAGGAAGCAGAGAAAAAGAGAAAGAAGCTGATTCAGGAGTAGGAAAGGAGAATTCAACAGCTGAATGATGCAATCAAATGGAACAACATCCGTATCAGAGGAATTCCAGAAGAAGAGAGACAGAAAGGAGCTGAAGGGGCACTTGAACAAATCATAGCTGAGGACTTCCCCAACTTGGGGAAGGAAACAGACATTGAAATCCAAGAGGCACAGAGAACTCCCCTAAGACGTAACTTGAATCAATCTTCTGCACAACATATCAGAGTGAAACTGGAAAAACATAAGGATAAAGAGAGAATTCTGAAAGCAGCTAAGGATAAATGGGTCTTAATATACAAATGTAGATGCATGAAGGTAGTAGCAAACCTATCTACTGAAACTTGGCAGATCAGGAAGGAATGGCAGGAAATCTTCAATTCAAGGAACAGGAAAAATGTGAAGCCAAGAATATTTTATCTGGCCAGTATGTCATTCAGAATGGAAGGAGAGATAAAGGTTTCCCCAAACAAATAAAAATGGAAGGAATTTATCACCAATAAACCACGCCTACAAGTGATCCTAAGGGGGATTCTATGAAGGAAATGTTGCAGGGAACACAAATTACCAGAGACATTGCTACAAGCATTAAACCTACAGAAAACACAATTACTGTACACCCATATTATTCAATAATAACACTGAATGTAAATGGACTTAATGCTCCATTCAAAAGACATACGGTATCAGAAAGGATTAAAAAAAAAAAAAGACCCATTTATTTGGTGTCTACCAGAGATTATTTTGGACCTGAGGACACCTTCAGATTGAACGCGAGGGGAGGCAGAACTATCTACCATGCTACTGGAAGTCGAAGGAAAGCTGAAGCAGCCATACTTATATCAGACAAACTAGACTTTAAAGTAAAGTCTGTAACAAGAGATGAAGAAAGGCATTATATAATAATCACAGGGTCTTCTATCAGGAAGAACTAACAATTATAAATGTCTATGCCCTGAATTCAAAAGCACGCAAATTTGTAAAACAATTAATTACAAACTTAAGAAATCTTATTGATAGTATGTTGTTATTGCAGGGGACTTTAATACTCACTTACAGCAATGGATAGATCACCTAGACAGAGAATCACAAAAGAAACAATGGCCCCGTACTACACATTGGACCAGATGGACTCCACAGATATATTTAGAAGTCTACACCCAAAAGGAATGGAATTCATTTTCTTCTAAAGTGCACATGGTACATTCTCCAAGATAGGTCACATACTGTGTCATAAAGAGGCCCTCAATAAACATAAAAGAATTGAGATCATACCATGCACGCTTCCAGATCACAATGCTATGAAACTTGAAATTGACCATAGGAAAAGTCTGGAAAAGCTCCAAAAGCATGGAGGTTAAAGAACATCCTACTAAAGAACGAATGGGTCAACAAGGTAATTAGAGAAGACATTTAAAAATATATGAAAACAAATGAGAATGAAAATACAACAATCCAAACACTTTGGGATGCAGCAAAGGCAGTCCTAAAAGGAAAATACATTGCAATCCAGGCCTAGCTCAAGAAACAAGAAAAATCCTAAATACAAAACCTAAAAGCTCACCTAAAGGAACTAGAAGCATAACAGTAAAGACACCTCAAACCCAGCAGAAGATAAATAAATCAGATAAATCAGAGCAGAGATAAACAATATAGATTCTGAAAACAACAACAACAACAACAACAGTAGAACAGATCAATGAAACCAAGAGCTGGTTTGTTGAAAAAATAAACGAAATTGATAACCTTTAACCAGGCTTCTCAAAAAGGAAAAGAGAGAGGGCCCAAATAGATAAAATCACTAATGAAAATGGATTTATTACAACCAATCCGTGAGAAATACAAGTAATGATAGAGGAATACTATGAAAAATTATTTGCCAACAAACTGGACAACGTGGAAAAACAACCACACAATACCAAAACTCAAAAGAGAAGACATAGCAACTTTGAACAGACTAGTGAAGAAACTGAATCAGTTATCAAAAATTTCCCAACAAATAAGAGTCCTGGACCAGATGGCTTCCCTGGGGAATTCTACCAGACATTTAAAACAGAGTTAATACCTATCCTTCCCAAGTTTTTACAAAAAATTAAAATGGAAGGAAATCTTCCGGACTCATTCTATGAGGCCAGTCTCACTTTGATTCCCCAAACAAATAGAGAACCTGCAAAAAAATGGAACTACAGGCCAATATTTCAGACGAATATGGATGCAAAAATTCTCTACAATATACAAGCAAATCGAATTCAACAGCATATAAAAACAATTATTCACCATGATCAAGTGGGATTCATTCCTAGGTTGCAGGGCTGGTTCAGGATTTACAAGTGAATCAATGTAATACATCACATTAAAAAAGAAAATATAAGAAACATATGATCCTGTCAATGTATACAGAAAAGCATTTGACAAAATACAGCATCCTTTCTTGCCGGGGTCGCCCTGAGAGGAGGCCAGCTCCTATTTCAGGGCTTCCGGCTGGTCCAGGGTTTCACCTGTGTGATGGTTGGTCTAGGCGCGAGAGAAGACGCGAAGTCAGTCTCTTGGAGTAAGCCTCATATTAGGACTGGCCCGGGGCTCCCTAAGTAAGGGCTGAAACATAAAGACAAGACAAGACAGACACACAAAGATGTGGAGACAGCCTCTTTTGGAGACTGCTCAAAGTTTATTTTTCTCTCTGGGTTTTTATGTAGTTTTAGAAGCAGTACAGGCATATATTTTGTAATGATTAACAAAATGATTTCAACCCTCATGATTGTTCCCGTGATTTACAATAGAAATGTTTAGAAACAGTTTCGGTTACACAGTTCACACATAAGCAAAGTATGACAAATGGGTACATTCCATAGAAATGTTCAAAAACAGTTTCAGTCAAAAGATCAAGAACAATTTACATGAAGGCAAGGTACAATGAATGGGCACATTCTAGTAAGTGGTATAGGTTGAAAGAGCAAGCACAAAGGCTTTTGGTTACAGTTGAAAGATTATGTGAAAAACATCCTTATTTTTCTGTAACATACTCTAACTTCTATTTTCCTAGTAATTATGTCCCTAGACTCACAGCAATAATCACATTCCTGAGAGTCTGGCATCACCCTAAAACAGATCAATAATACATTCTAAACTCTACTGATTTCTTAAAGATTTTATTTCCATGATTCTCAATATGATTTTATTATTAATAAAGTATAGCAGCATATGTTGGCTTAATAGGGGAAGAAGCTGTAGAGCACTCCTGTTTTTCTACAGCCCATCTTCTTCAGGAGATATTAGGATGAATCGCAAATCAGCACAAAGGCCCAGTGACCCAATAGCCAGGTGTCCTGGTGACTCTTACTGCAACTGTGCCTGTCTTAGGTCGCCCTTCCCGTGAGGAATCTTACCCATCTCTGGCTAAGCAGCCCTCCTTCAGAGTCAGACCAGCCATAATTCTGTTCTTGTTGTATTACAACCTGGCATTTGCTTCAAGGCACCCCCATCCACCGATGAGGGCCCCGGTCTAGGGTACTGTCTTATGGGCCTGAGTCTTCTCCTTAGGCAATGTCACCAGGGTCAAAGTCTTCTGGTCTCCAACACTTTCTTACTAAAAACCCTCAAGAACATTGGGAGAGAAGGAACATACTTAAACATCATAAAAACCATTTGTGAAAAGCCCACAGGTAATATCATCTGCAATGGGGAAAAACTGAGAGCTTTCCCCCTAAGATCAGGAACATGGCAGGGATGTCCACTCTCACCACTGTTGTTTAACATAGTGTTGGAGGTCCTAGCATTAGCAATCAGACAACAAAATGAAATAAAAAGCATCAGAATTGACAAGATGAAGTCAAACTCACTTTTCGCAGATGACATGATGCTCTACATGGAAAACCCTACAGAATCCCCCAATAGCCTGCTAGAAATGATACATGAATTCAGCAAAGCCGCCAGGGTACAAAATCAATGTACAGAAATCAGTTGCAGTTTTATACACCAATAATGACACAACAGAAAAAAGAAATAGAGAAACTAATCCCATCCACGATAGCACCAAACACCATAAAATACCTAGGAATAAACCTAACCAAAGATGTAAAATATCTCTATGCCAAAAACTACAAAAAACTTATGAAGGAAATTGAAGAAGACACAAAGAAATGGAAAAACATCTCATGCTCATGGATTGGAAGAACAAATATTGTTAAAATGTCAATACTACCCAGTGCAATCTATATATTTAATGTGATCCCAATAAAACTTGCACCAGTATTCTTCTCAAAGCTAGAGCAAACAATCCTAAAATTCATATGGAACCACAAAAGACCCGAATAGCCAAAGTAATATTGAAGAAGAAAACCAAAACGGAGGCATCACAATCCCAGGCTTTAACCTCTACTACAAAGTTGTAGTCATCAAGACGGTATGGAATTGGCACAAAAACAGACACATAGACCAATGAATAGAATAAAGAACCCAGAATTGGAACCACAAATATATGGCCAACTAATCTTTGACAAAGCAGGAAAGAGTATCCGATGGAAAAAAGACAGTCTCTTTAACAAATGGTGTTGGGAGAACCGGACAGCAACATGGAGAAGAATGAAACTGGACCACTTTCTTACACCATTCACAAAAATAAACTCAAAAATGGATGAAGGACCTGAATGTGAGATAGGAAAGCATCAAATGCCTCAAGGAGAAAGCGGGAAAAATCCTTTTTGACCTCAGCCGCAGCAATTTCTTACTGGACACATCTCCAAAGGCAAGGGAATCAAAAGCAAAAATGAACTATTGGGACCCCATCGAGATAAAAACTTCTCCAATGCAAAGTAAACAATCAACAAAACTAATAGGTAACTGACAGAATAGGAAAAGATAGTTGCAAACAACATATCGGATAAAGGGCTTATATGAAAATCTATAAAGAACTTATTAAACTCCATACCCGAAAAATAAATAATCTAGTGAAGAAATGGACAGTAGATATGAATAGCCACTTTTCCAAAGAAGACATCCAGATGGCCAACAGACCCATGAAACGATGCTCAATGTCGCTCATCATCAGGGAAATACAAATCAAAACCACACTGAGATTCCACTTCACGCCGGTCGGAGTGGCTAAAATGAACAAATCAGGAATCTATAGATGCTGGCAAGGCTATGGAGAAACAGGCACCCTCTTACACTGTTGGTGGGAATGTAAACTGGTGCAGCTGCTCTGGAAAACGGTGTCGAGGTTCATCAAAAAATTAGAAATAGAAGTACCCTATGACCCAGCAATAGCACTGCTAGGAATCTACCCAAGAGATACAAGAGTGCTGATGCATAGGGACACATGTACTCCAATGTTAATAGCAGCATTTTTGACAATAGTCAAATCATGGAAAGAGACTAAGTGTCCATCAACTTATGAATGGGTAAAGAAGATATGGTTTATATATGCAATGGAATACTATGTGGCAATGAGAAAGAAATAAATCTGGCCATTTGTAGCAACGTGGATGAAACTGGAGGGTATTATGCTAAGTAAAAGAAGTCAGGCAGATGAAGGCAGATACCATATGTTTTCACACATAGGTGGATTTTGAGAAATTTAACAGAAGACCATGGGGGAAGGGAAGGGGAAAAAATCACAGAGAGGGAGGGATGCAAAAGAATAAGAGACTCTTAAATACTGAGAACAAACTGTAGGTTGATAGGCGGTGGGGGAGATGAGAAAGTGGGTGATAGGCATTGAGGACGGCACTTGTTGGGATGAGTACTGAGTGTTGTATGGAAACCAATTTTACAATAAATTAAAATAAATTAACACAGGAAGTTGGCAAAAATAAGATAAATAAATAAATAAATAAATAAATAAATAAATAAATAAATAAATACCTTTATAATGTGAAGAAGACAGCTAGGAGATATCTGTTTATCTGGGATGAAAATACTAGCATGTCTCAAAATGGACCTAACCAATACTTCAAGTACTAATGGCAGATTCATGGCCCCATTACCCATATGCTGATTCCAAATCCAAGAATTCGGGGTCAAAAACAACCAATTATCTGGATGACTCCTTGGCCGACTTCAGAGTTCTGTTGTGGGTAATCAACATGAATAACTCAGGAAGCATTTAGATAACACATAATTTTCCTGCTTTTCTAAGACTTCTCAAATCATTGCTAGTACAGTATCAAGAAGTGTAATAACATTCATTGAGCACTTATTGTATAGTTGGTGTTCTACCAGGCACTGGCCATACAGATCTCATTTATTCTTCTATGATAGAAGAAAATCTATGATGAAAATCTGTGATGAAAGTTTTATTATTCTTGCCATTTCCCATATAATTCAATCACACAACTGGTAGGTGGTAGAAAGCAGATTTTCTTCCTAGAGCGCCTAGATGACTCAGTCCCATTTCACTTAACAAATCCCTACATGATGTCCTTTAAAAACACTTCTTTGGTCCTTCATTCAATTTACGTTCATTAAACTGAGTTGTTTTCAGTAGTTACAAACTTTTATTACATTTTTTCTGGTTATTACTGGCAATATGCTTTTCCTACAGTGCCTTGGTAGTTAAATCCACATGTTACTATCTGTCAGGCCTCTTAATAGAATGTACTTTTTGCACGATTCGTTCCCTATATAGTTGTTTATTTCTTGGCCCAGCTGTAGATTAATTATAATGCCTATGTTTATGGTCTTATAGGTGCTGTTATAAAATCATTTTTAAACCAGTTATTAAAAATTCCAGATGACGTAAAAAATAAAGAAAATAAAATTAAGACTCTAACAAAAGATGAAGGGCATTATATCATAATTAAGCTGTCTAGCCACCAAGAAGAACAAAAAAATGTAAATATTTATGCCCAAACATGAGACACCCAAATATATACATCAATTAATCATAGACATAAAGCAACTCATTGATAATAATGCCTTAATAGTAGGGGACTTCAACATCCCACTTACAGCAATGGAAAATTCATGTAAGCAGAAAATAAACAAGGAAATAATGGCTCTGAATGACACAGTGGACCTAATGACTTAACATATGTATTCAGAACATTTCATCCTAAAGCAACAGAATACACATTCTTCTTAAGTGCACATTGAACATTCTCCAGAGTAAATCATATTGGGACACAAATCAGCCCTCAATAATTACAAAAGGATTGAGATCATACATTGGATAATTTCAGACCACAATGCTATGTAACTTGAAATCACAGTAAAAATTTTGGAAAGATTAATAGTTGGAGATTAAAGCAAATCCAACTAAAAAATGAATGTGTTATCCAATAAATTGAAGAGGAAATTAAAAAGAATATGGAAGCCAATAAAAGTGATAACACAACAGCCCCAAACTCTGGGATACAGCAAAGGTAGTCATAAGAGAGAATTATAAAGCAATCCAGGCCTTCCTGAAGAAGGAAGAAAGGTCTAAAATATACAACCTAACCTTACACCTAAAAGAGCTGGAACAGGAAATAAGGTCAAAACCAGCAGAAGAAGGGGGAAAAAAAAACAAAAGAAAACAAAGAATAGAGCATAAATCAATGATATAAAAATAAAACAAACAGACAAACAAACAGTAGAACAGATAATGAAACCAGGATCTGATTCTTCAAAAAAATGAACAAAATTGATAAAACACTAGCCAAATTGATCAAAAAGAAAAAAGAAAGGACACAAATAAATACAATCGTGAATGAAAGAGGAGACATCACAACCATCACCACAGAAATACAAACAACTGTAAGAGAATATTATGAGCACTTATATGCCAGCAAATTGGACAGTCTGGAAGAAATGGACAAATTCCTAGAAACATATAAACTACCAAAACTGAAACAGGAAGAATTAGAAACTTTGAACAGACCCATAGCCAGTAAAGCAATTGAATCAGTAGTCAAAATTCTCCCAACAAACAGAGTATAGGGCCAGATGGCATTTCAGGGGATTTCTACCAAAAATTTAAAGAAGAGATAATACCTATTCTTTTGAAGTTGTTCAAAAATACAGAAATGGAAGGAAAACTTTGAAACTCATTCTACAAGGCCAGCATTACCTTGATTCCAAAACCAGACAAAGACCCTGCTAAAAAGGATAAATATATACCAATTTCCCTTATGAACATAGATGCAAAAATTCTCAACAATATACTAGCAAACCGGATCCAACAATACATTAAAAGATGTATTCATCATGATCAAGTGGGATTTATTCTTGAGATGCAGGGCTGGTTCAATATCTGGAAATCAATCAATATGATATATGGCATTAATAAAAGAAAGGATAAGAACCAAATGATCCTCTCAATAGATGCTGAAAAAGCATGTGAAAAAAATACAGCACCCATTTTTGATAAAAACCTTTAAGAATGGAGGGATATAAGGATCATACCTCAAGATCATAAAAGCCATATATGAAAGACCCACCTCTAATATCATTCTCAATGGGGAGAACTTGAGAGCTTTCCCCCTAAGGTCAGGAACATGACAGGGATGTTCACTCTCACAATTGTTATTCAAAATAGTGTTGAAAGTCTTATTCTCAACATTCAGACAACGCAGAGAAATAAAAGGCATCCTAAATGGCAAGGAGGAAGTGAAACTTTCACTATTTGTAGATGACATGATACTCTATGTGGAAAAACCAGGAAGACTCCACCAAAAAACTACTAGAACTGATATGTGAATTCAGGAAAGTATCAGGATATAAAATCAATGTACATATCCAACAAGGCAGACAAGTGGAGGGACCCAAAGTTCCCTTATCTCCCAAACACAGCAGTGTTGAGGCCAGAGGACTTGGAATTCCAAAAGTTCAGGCTTCAGGGTGACATAGAAGTCTCCAGGAGTCCAAGGGGACAACCTGGCAGGCCATAGGTGCATGATTGCAAACTGGGAGAGATAAACTGGGCAGCATAGGAACAGAGGGGAAGGATCCCCTTCAGGGGAGAGACAAACGGAAGAGGAAGAGAGGCTATGAAAGGGTAGGATTGTATTTGGACAAGAGAAAAACCATGGACCAGGGATCTGAAAAAAAATGGAGAAAGATCCAGTTTCTGACTATGGGGCTTTCTCCGAACTGAGGCTGGCTGCCTTGTTAGTGCACCTGGGGAGGGAGAGAACCAGGCCTGGGCTCGGTAACTAGCTCAGAGGTGCAGTCTTCAGTGGGAGAAAGCAATCCCCTCAGTTTAGTGCTGTGGGAAGAAGATACACAGCCGATTCAAGGACAAAGATCCTTGCCTGAACCCACCAGCCAGAGGCCATTTATGAGTGGGGCATAAGGGCACTTCCCTGAACCAGGGAGCATGGAGCGGGACCCTTTCAGACATTAGGGTTTGAATTCTTGCCAAGTATCAGGGAGGCGCGGGAGTTGGTTGAGTCGGACAAACCACCCCATTTGCATCCATGCAACACTGTGAGGAGCCACAGACCCTTTATGGGTGGCGCAGAGCAGCACTTCCCTGGAACCTGGAACACTGAACTTAACCCCTTAAGACATAGGAGTATGACTCCCAGACTCCCAGAATCCCAAGGGAAGCAGGAGAGACTGAAGTGACAAAAAAAAAAAATGACCTTCTCCCACCTGTCGAACACTGTATGGACAGCCTGAACAGATTGGTTCGGGACACCCAATCCAGGGAGGAGAGACTGGGGTGTCACCATTTTTCTCCCCATCACCAACAAGGTGGGGCTTCAGGAAATGGACAAAGGGCCACAGTGGAGGCGGGACCCACCTACACCAAACCATGTCCCTCTGCACCTGGTAACTTCTTATCTACCAGAGGAAGATTGATGCTGAGCAACCCAAAAGTCCCTCCTCTAGACCAGCACTGCAACTAGTTCCAAGGCACCCAGTGGTCTGGTCTATATATATTTGTTTCTTTATTTTATCTTCCTTTTCTTCTTCCTGTTTATTACCTTCTCTAGTCTGGTTATTCTGTTGGTTGATTTATTTAAGCAGACATATTTAATCAATTCTCTTTACACCCAGTTCTATAGCTCCTTTATTTTCCTCTCTCTCTCTCTCTCTGTGTATTAAACCATATAGTTTCTCTGCCTCGTCAATTTTCTTTTATTTTATTTTCCCAATATCTGTCATTTCTCTCTTTGTATGGTATAAGTCCTCTTCCACCACCAACGCCCACCACTCTTTTTTTTTCCTTCGACAAATAAATCAAAGTACACCTGGTGGAGATTCCAAAGCATCACTATGAGTAGGTAGATAAAGCAACCTGAGTGACAACAGAGAACATGTAACACACTCCAAAACACAAGTCCTGAAGAGCTAGTCCCTGGAAAGTGTATGACCCCTCTTTAGTAGTGCTTGCAGGTGTAGCGCACATAACAAGCTTTGAAAACACGTAAGGGACAGAAAACTAGCCAAAATGAAGAAACAGAATGATTCTCCTCAAAAGAAATTCCAGGAAGAAATGACAGCTAAAGAATTGCTCAAAACAAATATAAACAATATATCTGATCAAGAATTTAGACTACTAGTCATAAGATTAATCTCTGGGCTTGAAAAAAACATAGAAGACAGCAGAGAATCTATTGCTGCAGAGACCAAGGAACCAAAAATAGCCATGAAGAATTAAGAAATGCTGTAAATGAGGTGCAAAGTAAACTAGATGCGTTGACAGCAAGGATGGAAGAGGAAGAGGAGACATTAAGTGAAATAGAAGATAATATTAGAGAAAATAACGAAGCTGAGAAAAAGAGAGATAAAAAAAATAGGAGATCATTAGGGGAGAATTAGAGAAGCAAGTGTTTCAATGAAACATAATAATACCCGTATCATAGAAGCTCCAGAAGAAGAAAAAGAGAGAGAAAGATGCAGAAGGTGTACTTGAACAAATCATAGTTGAGAATTTCCCCAATCTTGGGAAGGAAGCAGACATTGAAATCCAACGGGCACAGAGAACTCCCTTCAGAGGTAACTTAAATTGATCTTCTGCATGATATATCATAGTGAAACTGGCAAAATACAAAGAAAAAGAGAGAATTCTGAAAGTAGCTAGGGACAAATGGGCCTTAACCTACAAGGTGAGACACATAAGGGTAGTAGCAGACTTGTCCATTGATACTTGGCAGGACAGAAAGAGTGGCAGGAAATATTCAATGTGCTGAATAGGAAAAATATGCAGCCAAGAATCATTTATCCAGCAAGGCTGTCATTCAGAATAGAAGGAGAGATAAAGGTTTTCCCAGAAAATAAAAAATAAACTGAAGGAATTCATCACCACAAAACTAACCCTACAAGAGATCCTAAGGGGGACTGGAATGTTGTGAAGACTACAAAGGACCAGAGACATCACCACAAGCCTGAAAACTTCAGATACCACAATGACTCTAAATTAGTATCTTCCAATAATAACGCTGAATGTAAACGGACTAAATACTCCAATCAAAAGACATAAGGTATCAGAATGGATTAAAAAAAAAGGAGATTCATCTGCATGCTGTCTATAAGAGACCAATTTTACACCTGAAGACACCTTCAGATTGAAAGTGAGGGGATGGAAGTACCATTTATTATGATGCTGGAAGTCAAAGGAAAGCTAAAGTAGCTATACTTATACCCGAAAAACTAGATTTTAATCTAAAGACTGTAACAACAGATGAAGAAGGGCATTATATCATAATTACAGGGTGCATCCATCAAGAAGAGCTAACAATTATAAATGTTTATGTACCCAATTTGGAGCCACACAAATATATAAATCAATTAATCACAAACAAGTAATCTTATTGATAAGAAGATAGTAATTGCAGTTGACTTTAATACTCCATCATCTAGGCAGAAAATCAATAAAGAAACAATGGATCTGAATGATACACTGGACCAGATGGACTTGACAGATATATTCAGAACTTTTCATCCAAAAGCAGCAGAATACACATTCTTCTCAAGTGCACATGGAACATTCTCCAAAATAGATCACATACTGGGTCATAAAACACCCCCAAATAAAAGGAAAAGAATTGAGATCATACCATGTGCATTTTCAGATCACGATGCTGTGAAACTTGAAATCAACCACATGAAAAAGTTTGGAAAACCTCCAAATGCATGGAGGTTAAAGAAAATCTTACTAAAGAATAGATGGGTCAACCAGGCAATTAAAGTAGAAATTTAAAAATATATGGAAGCAAAGCAAAATTAAAACACGACAGTCCAAACAGTTTGTATTGCAGCAAAGGCAGTCCTAAGAGGAAAGTACTTTGCAATCAAGGTCTATGTCAAGAAACAATAAATATCCCCAATACAAAATATAATAGCACACCTAAAGGAACTAGAATCATAACAGCAAAGAAACTCCAAGGCCAAGAAAAAAGAGAAATAAAAAGATTAGAGCATAAATAAACAATATAGAATCCAAAAAAAAAAAAACATTCCAAAAGATCAATGAAACAAAGAGCTGTTTTTTTTTTTAAATAATGTTTATTTAATCTTGAGAGAGAGAGAGAGAAAGAGAGAGAGAGAGAGACAGCAGGAGTGAGTGAGGGGCAGATAGAGAGTGAGACGCAGAATCCGAAGCAGGCTCCAGGCTCTGGGCTGTCAGCACAGAGCCCGATGTCAGCTTGAGCCCATGAACTGTGTAATCATGACCTGAGCCAAAGTCGGCCGCTTAACCACCTGAGCTACCCAGGGGCCACTAAGAGCTGCCTTTTTGAAAAAATAAAAATAAACAAAATTGATAACCCCCTAGCCAGACTTCTTGAAAAGAAAAGAGAGGACCCAAATTGATAAAATCGCAAATGAAATTGGACATGTCACAACCTCAGAAATACAATTATAGGGAATAATATGAAAAATTATATGCCAAAAACTGGACAACCTGGAAAAAAGGGACACATTCCTAGATACCCACACACTACCAAAACTCAGACAGGAAGAAATAAAAATTTTAACAGAATCATAACTAGCAAATAAACTGAATCAGTTATAAAAATTTCCCAACAAACAAGAGTCCTGGGCCTGATGGATCCCCATGGGAGTTCTACCAGACATTTAAGCAGAGTTAATACCTATTCTTCTAAAGATGTTCCAAAAATAGAAATGAAGGAAAAGCTTCCGGATTCATTCTATGAAGCCAGGATTACGTTGATTCCCAAATCAGACACAGACCCCACAATAAAGGAGAATTATAGGCCAATATCCCTGATGAATTTGGATGCAAAACTTCTCAACAAGATACTAGCAAATCGAGTTCAACAGCATATAAGAAGAATTATTCACCATAATCAAGTGGCATTAATTCCAGGATTGCAGGACTGGTTCAATATTTGCAAATTAATCAATGTGATATATAACATTAATAAAAGAAAGGATAAGAACCATATGATCATGTCAATAGATGCAGAAAAGCATTTCACAAAATACAATATCCTTTCCTAAGAAAAACCCTCAAGAAAGTAGAGACAAAAGGATCATACCTGAAAGCCATGAAAGCCATACACGTAAAGCCCATAGGTAATATCATCCTCAATTTGGAAAAACTGAGAGCTTTCCCCCTGAGATCAGGAACATGGCAGGGATGTCCACTCTCACCACTGTTATTTAACATAGTATTGGAAGTTCTAGCCTCAGCAATCAGGCAACAAAATTAAATAAAAGGCATCAGAATTGGCAAATAAGATGTCAAACTTTCACTTTTCGCAGACGACATGATACTTTACATGGAAAACCAGAAAGACTCCACCAAAAGGCTGCTAGAACTGATATATGAATTCAGCAAAGTCACAGGATACAAAATCAATGTATGGAAATAGGTTGAATTTCTATACACCAATAATGAAGCAATAGAAATAGAAATCAAGAAATTGATCCCATTTACGTTTGCGCCAAGAAACATAAAATACCTAGAAATAAACCTAACCAAAGATGTTAAATATATGTATTCTGAAAACTATAGAAAATTTATGAAGGACATTGAAGAAGACCCAAAGAAATGAAAAATATTACATGCTTATGTATTGGAAGAATATTGTTAAAATGTCAATACTACCCAAAGCTATCTACACATTCAATGTATTCCCAATCAAAATTGCACTGGATTTCTTATCAAAGCTAGAATAAGCATTCCTAAAATTTGTATGGAACCACAAAAGATCCCCAATAACCAAAGTAATGTTGAAATAGAAAACGAAAGTAAGAGGCATCACAATCCTAGATTTCAGCTTGTATTTCAAGGCTGTAATTATCAAGACAGTATAGTATTGGCATACAAACAGACACATAGAGCAAGGCAATAGAATAAAGAACCCAGAAACGGACCCACAAATGTATGACCAATTAATATTTGATGAAGTAGAAAAGGATATCCAATGGAAAAAAGACAGTCTCCTTAGCAAATAGTGCTGGGAGAATTGGACAGCAACATGCAGAAGACTGAAACTAGACCTCTTTCTTACACCAAAAACAAAAATAAACTCAAAATGGATGAAAGATTAAGTGTGGCACACGAAACCATCAAAATCCTAGAGGAGAAAACAGGAAACAACCTCTTTGACCTTGGATGCAGCAATTTATTGCTCCACACTTCTCCAAAGGCAAGGGAAACAAAAGCAAAAATGAACTATTGGGACCTCATCAAGATAAAAAGCTTCTGCACTGCAAAGGGAACAATCAACAAAACTAAAAGGCAACCCACAGAGTTGGAAAAGCTATTTTCAAATGATATATCAGATAAAGGGCTAGTATCCAAAATCTATAAAGAACTTACCAAGCTCAACACCCAAAAAACAAATTATCCCGTGAAGAAATGGCACAAGACATGAATAGACACTTTTCCAAAGAAGACATCAAGATGATCAACAGGCACATGAAAAGATGCTTAACAACACACGTCATGGGGAAAATACAAATCAAAACCACACTGAGATATCACCTCACATCAGTCAGAGTGGCTAAAATTAACATCTCAGGAAACAACAGATGCTGGCGAGGATGCGGAGAAATAAGAACCATCTTGCACTGTTGATGGGAAAGCAAACTGGTGCAGCCACTCTGGAAAACAGTGTGGAAGTTCCTCAAAAAATTAAAAATATAACTGCCCTATGACGACCTAGCAATAATACTACTAGGAATTTATACAAAAGATACAGGAGTGCTTATTCAATTCATAGGGGCACGTGTACCCCAATATTTATAGAAGCACTTTCAACAATGGCCAAATTATGGAAAGAGCCCTAATATCCATCAACTGATGAAAGGATAAATAAGATATGGTTTATATATACAATGGAATACTACTTGGCAATGAGAAAGAAAGAAATCATGCCATTTGCAGCAAGGTGGACGGAACTGGAGGGTATTATGCTAAGTGAAATAAGTCAGTCAGAGAAAGACAGATGTCATATGTTTTCACACATATGTGGAACTTGAGAAACTTAAGAGAAGGCCATGGGGGAAGGGAAGGGGAAAAATAGTTACAAACAAGAAGGGAGGCAAACCATAAGAGTCTCGTAAATAGAAAACAAACTGAGTGTTGATGGGGAGGTGGAGGAGAGGGGTAAGTTGGTGATTCGCATTGAGTAAGGCACTTTTGAGAGGACCGTTGGGTGTTGTATGTAAGGAATGAATCACCAGAATCTACCACCGAAACCAAAAACACACTGTTTACACTGTATGTTAGGCAAATTTACAATAAATTACATTAAAGAAATTAAATTAAATTACATTAAATTAAATTAAATTAAATTAATAGAATTAATGTACAGAAATTGATAGTATTTCTATACATCAATAAATAAACAGGTGAAATACAAATCAAGGAATCAATCCTATTTACAACTGTTCCAAAAACCATAAAATGCCTAAGAATAAACCTAACCAAAGAGGTGAAAAATCTATACACTGAAAACTACAGAAAGTATGAAAAAATTGAAGAAGACACAGAAAAAATGGAAAAACATTACATGCTCATGGATGGGGAAAATAGTATTAATATGTCGTCCTTACCCAAATCAATGTAGAATTCAATGTCATTCCTATCAAAATATCACTAGCATTCTCAGAGCTAGAACAAATAGTCCAAACGTTTGTATAAAACCAGAAAAGACTTCGAATGGCCAAAGCAGTCCTGATAAAGAAAACCAAAGCTGGAGCCATCACAATTTCAGACTTCAAGCTCTATTACAAAGCTGTAATTGGGGCGCCTAGGTGGCTCACTCGGTTAAGAGTCTGACTTCAGCTCAGGTCATGATCTCACTGTTTATGAGTTAGAACCCCTCATCAGGCTCTGTGCTGACAGCTCAGAGCCTGAAGCCTGCTTTAAATTCTGTGTATCCCTCTCTCTCTGACTCTCCTCTGCTCGCACTTTGTCTCTCACTCTCAAAAATAAATAAACATAAAAAATATTAAAAAAATAACAAAGCTGTAATCATCAAGTCACTATGGTAGTGGCACAATAACCAATACATAGATTAATGGAACAAAATAGAGAACCCAGAAATGGAGGCAGAAACATTCGACCAACTAATCTTTGACAAGCAGGAAAGAATACCCAATGGAAAAAAAGACAGTCTCTTTAGCAAATGGTGTTGGGAATAGTGAACAGCGACATGCAGAAGAATTTCCTGGACCACTTCCTTACACCATACCAAAAATGAACTAAAAATGAATGAAAGACTTAAATATTAGACAGGAAACCATCAAAATTCGTCGAAGCAACTCGTTACTTGACATGTCTCTGAAGACAAGGGAAACAAAAGCAAAAGTGAACTATTGGGATACACACACACACACACACACACACACACACACACTGGAATATTACTTGGCAATCAAAAAGAATGAAATCTTTCCATTTGCACCAATGTGGATGGAACCAGAGTGTATTATGCTAAACCTAATAAATAGACAAATATCATTATGTTTTCATTCATATGTGGCATTTAAAATACAAAACAGATAAACATAAGGGAAGGGAAGCAAAAATAAGTTAAAAACAGAAAGAGAGACAAATCTGAAAAGACTCTTAAATACAGAGTACAAACTGAGGGAGGCTGGCAGGTGTTGGGTGGGGGGAAAGGCTAAAAGGGCGAGGGGCATTAACAAGAACACTTGTTAGGATGGACACTGGGTGTTATATGTAAGTGATGAATCACTAAAGTCTATTCGTGAATTATTATTACACTACATGTTAACTAACTGAGATGTAACTTTTACAAAAAGGTCATATATGACAAGCACACAGATAAATATAATACACAGTAGTGAAAAGTTTAAGCTTTTTCTCTAAGATCTAGAATAAGACAAGGATGCCACTCTCGCCACATTTGTTCAACATGGTATTTGTCATTTTAGGCATAATACTAGGCCAAAAAATAAATAAATAAAAGACATTCAAATTGGAAGAAAGGAGTAAAAGTGTCCCTATTTGTGTATTACATGGATTTATATAGAAATCCCTAAAGACAGCAACAAAATATTTTGAGAACTATGAGCAACATTAGTAAAGTTGCAGGATATAAAATTAATTTGCAAAAATCTGTCACATTTCTGTACAGTAATAAAAATATCAGAAATAGATACATTTTTTAAATTCCAGTTATATTTTATTTATTTATTTACAAGTTTCTAATTATTTTCATATATGTGTGTATATATTTTCATATATATTTTTTTCTGTGTATGTATATATATATTGATATATATTTAAATTTTTTAAATTTAAATTCAAGTCATTTAACATACAGTGCAGTATTATAGTATTGGTTTCGTGGTAGAACTCTGTGATTCATCACTTATTTGTAACACCCAGTGCTCCTCCCAACAAGTGCCCTCCTAAATGTCCATCACTCATTTAGACATTACCCCACTCCCTTCTCCTCCAGCAACACCCAGTTTGTTCTCTGTATTTAAGAGTCTCTTATGGTTTGCCTCCCTCTCTGTTTTTATATTATTTTCCCTTCCTTTCACGTATGTTCATCTGTTTTATTTCTTAGATTCCGCATATGAGTGAAATCATATGATATTTGTCTTCCTTTGATATTTGTTTAGTATAATACATTCTAGTTCCATCCAAATTTTTCAAATGTCAAGATTTAATTCATTATGACCACCAAGTAGTATCCCATTGTATATATACACAACACCTTCTTTATCCATTCATCAGTTGATAGACATTTGGGCTCATTCCATACTTTAGCTATTATTGATAGTGTTGCTATAAACATTGTTGTGCATGTGCCCTTTTGATTCAGCATTTTATATCCTTTCAATAAATATCTAGTAGTGCTATTACTGGGTCATGGCATAGTTCTGTTTTTAACTTTCTGAGAATCCTTTATACTGTTTTCTAGAGTGGCTACCCCAGTTTGTATCCACACCAACAGTGCAAAAGTGTTACCTTTTCTCTGCATCCTTGCCAATGTCTGTTGTTTCCTTAGTTGTTAATTTTAGCCATTCTGACAGGTGTGAGGTGATATCTCATTGTAGTATTTTTTAATGTTTTATTTATTTATTATTTTATATATAATTTATTGTCAAGTTAGCTAACATCCAGTGTATACATTGTGCTCTTGGTTTGGGGGGTATATTCCCATGATTCATTGCTTACAACACCCAGTGCTCATCCCAACATGTACCCTCCTCAATGCCCATCACCTATTTCCCCCCTCCCCCACCCCATCGACCTTCAGTTTGTTCTCTGTATTTAAGAGTCTGTTATAATTTGACTCCCTCTCTGTTTGAAATTATTTTTCCCCTTTCCTTCCCCCATGGTCTTCTGTTAAGTTTCTCAAATTCCACAAATGAGTGAAAACATATGATACCTGTCTTTGACTGACTTATTTCACTCTGCATAATGCCCTCAGTTCCATGCACATTGTTCCAAATGGCAGAATTTCATTCTTTTTCATTGCCAAGTAGTATTCCCTTGCATATATAAACCACATCTTTATCCATTCATCAGTTGATAGACATTTGGGCTCCTGATGATGAGTGATATTGAGTATCTTTTCATGAAATGTCTGTTCATGTCTTCTGCCCTTTTCTTCCCTGGATTATTTGTTTTTTCAGATGTGGAGTTTGACAAGTTCTATATAGACTTTGGATAATAATCCTTTATCCAATATATCATTTGCAAATATCTTCTCCCATTTAGCTGGTTTCTTTTTAGTTTTGTTGATTGTTTCTTTTGCTATGTAGAAGCTTTTTAATTTGATGAAGTCACAATAGCTCATTTTTGCTTTTGTTTCTCTCGCCTCTGGAGACATGTTAAGTAAGAAGTCGCTATGCCCCAGGTTAAAGAGATTGTTACCTCTATTCTCCTGTAGGATTTTGATGATATCCTGTCTCACATTTAGATCATTATTCCATTTTGAATTTATTTTTGTGTATGGCATCAGAAAGTGATCTAGTTTCACTCTTATCCATATTGCTGTCCAGTATTCCCAGCACCATTTGCTGAGAAGATTGTCCCCCCCCCCACCTTTTGGATACTCTTTCCTGCTTTGTGAAAGATTATTTGGCCATATATTTGTGGGTCCATTTCTGGATTTTCTATTCTGTTCCATTGATCTATGTGTTTGTTTTTGTGCCAGTACCATACATACTTTCTTGGTGATTACAGCTTTGTAATACAGTTTGAAGTCCAGAATTGAGATGCCTCCAGCTTTGGTTTTCTTTTTCAACAATACTTTGACTGTTAGGAGTCTTTTGCAGTTTCATACAAATTTTAGGATTGTTTGTTCTAGCTCTGTGAAGAATGCTGTTGTTATATTGATAGAGAATGAATTGATTGTGTATATTGTTTTGGGTAGTATAGATATGTTTTTCCATTGCTTTGTGTCCTCAATTTTGTTCATAAGCTGTCTATACTTTTCAGTGTGTAGATTTTTTTCCCTCATTGATTATTTTTATTCCTAAGTATCTTAAGATTTTTGGTACAATTTTAAATGGAATATATTCCTGAATTTCTCTTTCTGCTTCTTCATTATTGGTATATAGAAATGCAAATGATTTCTGTAAGATGATTTAATAGCCTGTGTCTTTGTTGATTTCACATATAAGTTCTAGCAGTATTTTTAAATTTATTTATATATATATATATATATATATTTTTTAATTTATTCATTTTCAAGGGATAGGGAAAGACAGAGAGTGAGGGGGAGAGGAGTAGAGGGAGAGGGAGACACCGAATCTGAAGTAGGCTCCATGCTCCAAGCTGTCAGCACAGAGCCTGACATGGGGCTAGAACCCATGAACTGTGAGATCATGACCTGAGCTGAAGTCAGACACCTAACTGACTGAGCTACCTAGGTGCCTTTAGTTGTAGCAGTTTTTGGGTGGAGATTTTAGAGTTGTCCATGTATACTGTCATGTCATCTGCGAAAAATGAAAGTTTGACTTCTTCTTTGCCTATTTTTTGCCTTTTATTTCTGATTGCTGAGGGTAGAATTTCCAGCACTAGGTTGAACAACAGTGGTGAGAGTGGACATCTCTGTCATGTCTTGATCTTAGGAGGAAAGCTTTCAGTTTTTCCAGATTGAGGATGATACTAGTTGTGTGTCTTTCATATATGGCTTTTATAGTGTTAAGTTATGTTCCTTCTATCTGGACTTCCTTGAGTGTTTTTACCCAGAAAGGATGCTGTAGTTTGTCAAATGCTTTTTCTGCATCTATTGAAAGGGTCACCTGGTTTCTTATCCTTTCTTTCATTTTGCAGTGTGTCATATTGATTGATTTGTGAATATTGAACCAGACATGCAGCCCACGAGTAAATCCCACTTGATTATGGTGAATAATTTGATTTGCTATTATCATGTTAAGAATATTTGCATCGAGGTTTATCACGGATATTGGTCTGGAGTTCTTTTTAGTGGAGTCTTTTGTTTGGAGATCATGGTAATACTGGCTCCATAGAATGAGTTTGGAAGCTTTCTTTCCTTTACTATTTTTTGTAACAGTTTGAGGAAAATAGGTATTTACTCTTCTTTAAATATCTGGTAGAATTCTCCTGGAAAGCCATCTGGCCCAGGACTCTTATTTGTTGGGAGACTATTTGATAACCAATTCAATTTCTTTACTAGTTATGTGCCAGTTCAAATTTTCTGTTTCTACCTGTTTGAGTTTTGGTAGTTGTTGGAGACCAGAAGACATTGGCCGTGGTGACATCACCTAAGGAGAAGACTCAGGTCCATAAGGCAGTGCCCTAAACTGGGGCCCTCATGGGTGGATGGGGGTGACTTGAAACAAATGCCAGGATGTAATAAGACAAGAACATAATTATGGCTGATTTGACTCTGAAGGAGGGCTGGTTAGCCAGAGACAGGTAAGATTCCTCAGGGGAGGAACAACCTAAGACAGGCACAGCTGCAGTAAGAGTCACCAAGACACCTGGCTATAGGGTCACTGGGCCTCTGTGTTGATTTGTGATTCATCCTAATATCCTCCTGAAGAAGACAGGCAATAGAAAAATAGGAGTGGCTCCAGAGCTTCCTCCCCTATTAAACCAACATATGCTGCCATACTTTATCAATAGTAAAATCATGTTGAGGATCATGGAAATAAAATCTCTAAGAAATCAATAGAGTTTAGAATGTATTTAGATCTATTTAGACTGATGCCAGACCTCAGGAATGTGATTATTTCTGTGAGTCTCGAAACAGGATTGTAATAGGAAATAGAAGTTAGAATAATGATGTTTTTCATGTAATATTTCAATTGTAACCATCAATCTATGAATGAAACCTTTGTACTTTGTACTTGCTCTTTCAACCTCTATACCATTTATTAGAATGTGCCCATTTGTTATACCTTGCTAGCATGTGAACTGTTTTTAACCTTACAACCGAAATTGTTTTTCAGCCTTTCTATTATAAATCATGGGAACAATCAAGGGGGCTGAGATCATTTTGTTAATCATTATGAAATACACATCTGTATTGCTTTAAAACTACATAAAAACCCAGAAAGAAAAATAAACTTTTAGCAGTCAGAATAAGAGGCTGTCTCCAGAGGAGTCCAGATAAGAGGCTGTCTCCGTGTCGAGACTTGTCCGTGTTTTTGTCTTGTCTTGTCTTTGTGTCTCAGCCCTTACATAGGGTTCCCTGAACCAGTCCTGATACGAGGCTGACTCCAAGAGACTGACTTTGCGTCATCTCTCACACCTAGACCAACCCTCACGCAGGTGAAACCCTGGACCAGCCAGAATCCCTGAAGTAGGAGCTGGCCTCCTTTCAGGGCAGACCCCGGCAGGTAGTGTGTGTGTCTAGGAATTTGTTCATTTCTTCCACATTGTCCAGTTTGTTGCCATATAATTTTTCATAGTACTTTCTTATATTTTTTTGTATTTCTGTGGTATTGGTTGTGATCTGTCCTGTGTCATTCGTATTTGTATCTATTTGGATCCTCTCTTTTCTTTTTGATATGTCGGCCTAGGGGGTTATAAATTTTGTTTATTCTTTCAAAAAAGCAGCTTTTAGTTTCATTTATCTGTTATACTGAATTTTTTTATTTCTGTTTAATTTATTTCTTCTGTAATATTTATTATTTCCCTTTTTCTGGCTTTAGGCTTTATTTTCTGCTCCTTTTTTAGCTCTTTTAGGTGTACCGTTAGGTTGTGTATTTGGGATCTTTCTTGCTTCTTGATATAGGCATGGATCACAATGTACTTTCCTTTCAGGACTGCCTGTGCAGTGTCCCAAATGGATTTCAAGTTAAATTACAAAGCTATAGTAATTAAAGTAGTATAGTATTGGCATATAAATAGACACATGGATCAGTGAAACAGAAAAGAGAGCCCAGAAATAAACCCACACATATATGGTCAAATAATTTATGACAAAGTGGCCAAGAATATCCAATAGATAAAGGATGCTCATTAAATGATGTTGGGAAAACTGGACAGCCACATGCAAAATAATGAAACAAAAGTATATTATGTACAAAAAATAAGTAATAATTGATCCAATACTTGAACGTAAGACCTAATACCATAAAAGCCCTAGATACAAACAACTGGTAAGCTTGACATAAGACCTAGTGATTATTTTTTCAAACGGATGCCAAAGCAAAGTGGATAAATGCAAAAATAGACAGTGCAACTAGATAAAACTAGAAATATTCTGCTTAGCAAATTAATTCACTCACTAGTTCAGAAGGTGAAATACATGTGGGGGGAAATAATTACAAATCATATATAAGAGGCCAACATATATAAGCACTCATACAAGTCACGAGCTAAAGTGATTAAACATTAGGAACATCTGTATAGACATTTTTTTTTTTTGTTCCAAAGAAGGCATACAGATAGATGGCCAAGAGACACATGAAAAAATGATCAACATCATTAATCATCAGGGAAATGCATATCAAAACCACAATGAGATATCACTTCGTGCCTCTTAGAATGTCTATTATTAAAAAGACAAGAACGTGGTCCAGTTTCATTCTTTTGCATTTTTCTGTCCAGTTTTCTCAATACCATTTGTTGAAGAAACTACCTTTTTCCCACTTAATATTCTTTCCTGCTTTGTTGAAGACTAATTGACCATAAAGCTTTGGGTTCATGTCTGGGTTTTCTATTCTGTTCTATTGATCTATATGTTTATTTTTGTGACATACTGTTGTTGGGAGCCGGAGGCCTTGAGAGATGTTGGGGGCCAGAGGCCTTGAGTGCAGCCTTTGTCCTGGAGTCAGGACTGCAGCCAGGTCGTGTGGGGAGGTTCAGAATGCTTTTGTAAAGTTTGATATAGCAAAATACAGTTTGCTTGGATAGCTGTCACGAGTGCTTCTAGTCAATGTCACACTGAGCTTTTATCTCCTGAGAACTTGTGAGAGGAGATGTGCCTCGCACGTACACCACCCTCAGATTGTGGATAAATACACGAGTGAAAATAAACTCGGGGCTGGTGACGCTTGGGAGCGCCAGCCCTCCCTTAACAACTGTGCCTTGTGTATCAGTTCATCCTTGCCCCCCGATCAGGAACCGTTCGATTCTGTGACGGCTGGTCCGCCGCAAGTGGCGCCTCGAAACAGACACCTGAAACAGGGGATCCGGTGAAGGACACTGCTTGGCAGGGGCCCAGCCTGAAAAGAAGGCTATTTTTTTGGAGAGCGGTAAGTACTAAGGGAGCAACATGGGGCAGACAGGGAGCCGTGTATTATATATAAAGGGATTAAAGCACATGCTCACCGCCCGAGGGGCAAAAGTAGGGAGAGATCAATTAGAAAAATTCTTAGAGTATATAGAGAAAGTATGCCCCTGGTTCCCCGAAGAGGGAACTGTAAGTATAGACACCTGGACTAAGGTAGGGAAGAAACTGCAGGATTATTACACCGCTAACGGAGTAAGAAAAGATCAGCTAGAAAGATTTCTGAAATTTATAGAAAAAGTATGACCCTGGTTTCCAGAAGAAGGGACAATAAATGTGAAGACATGGGAAAAAGTAGGAGAACAATTAAAAACTTATTATACCTTGCATGGACTTGAAAAGGTCCCAGTTGATGCTTTCACTCTCTGGAATCTGATCAGAGATACTTTAGATCCTGTCCATGAAGGGACTAAGTTTAATTCTACTTGTGAACCTGATGAAACAACTCCTATGTCACCAAGATCAAAAACTCTTACTGCTCCCATGGCTGCACATTTAAAAGATTCATTTAATGATGATGATGGTTTTGGGGATGAAGAGAACCAAATATATTTGGAAGAAGAGAAAATAAAATGTGCTGAGGGAAAGAAAACTGAAAACTTTTACATTGTTATTGATAGAAAAAATAATAGTTTTCCAATCACTTTTGGTATATTCCATGAAAGGGATGCTAATGCTTTCTCTTTATGGAATCTTGTCAGGGGTGCCTTAGATCCCCAGGTGGAGGCTGAAAAGTTAACTAGAGAGCTAAAGAGTATGCCTCCTGAGGAGGAGAAACCAATTTATATAAATCGATATATATAGATGATATATAGAGACACATAGATATAAATTAAATATACATGTGACTATAGATATATATAAATATATATAGATATATAGATATGTCTATGGATATATATATAAAAACATATATATGGATATAGATATATAAGTATATATGTAAAAGTATATAAACATGTATATGTAAACATATATGTGGAACTGAAGAAACAAAGAAGGAAAGGGAAAAAAGTAAGAGGTAAAGTAAGACTCTATTAGGAGTCTCTGCCAGGAGACTTTTTGAGAGATCTCATTACACAAATTCTATAGCTCTCTCTCTCTCTCCTTCTCACTGTTTTTCCTTCTACACTCTGGTCAATGTAACTATATGTGAGGGCTTCTCATTCATTCCCTGGGTAAATAAATATGATGATTGAAGCTAATTGACTCTGGCTAGTCTACCTTGGGATAGAGATTTTAAGGAATATTCCCAAGCAGCTGCCGAAACTCCTTTTGTTTCGGGGAATTTCCCTGACCTCTCTGGCCCGACATAGACTGCCTAATTCCACTAGTGGAAAACAAAGAAAACAAAACAAAGAATTCAAAACAAAAGAAAATAAAATACGGCGATCTGTTCATCTATCTGAGCTTATGGATTTTAGGACCATGTGAAACTTTTTTCTCTGCCCACTGCACCCATTCTGTCCTTCCTTCCCCCTCCTCCCGTTTCTATTACCGTCTGGTGTACAGCCTAGGTCTCTGGCTCTTCAATGTTTCAGGTAGCATTCGGCTTCCCTCCTGGCTCTATCATAATGCAAATAATGCCTCTTTAAACCTTAAATCTCTTCACTGGTTCCACAGAAAAAATTAACAATAGTAAACTTTTAAGGGGATATAGATAAAATATTATTAAGATATATATGTCTTTTAAATCATAAAATTTTATTCTACTAAGGTCGAGATAAATGGGATTTTAAAAGTACACTGGTATAAGGTTGAAATTCCGCTTTTCTCTCTGTTCAAAATGCAAAGGTTTCTTGGGCTACTCTGCTCTTGATAAGACAGTATAAACAGAGGTTTTTCTCTTTTGTCTATAGAGAAAACCAAGGTTTTAGATTTCATCTTTGTCAGGTCTTTAATTGCTTAGTGAAAACTTCTCAATGTTAAAGAAGCTAAGTTTTGCTAACAACTATACGATGTTATACATTGGCCTTTAGGATCTTTTACTGCCACCTTGGTTAAATAAATAAAGTTTTAAGACTTATAGTGATCTGTATTTAGGACATGCTTTATAATAACTTCCTGAGGATTAACAAACTTCTCAGGATTTAAATAGATGAAACATATTTAGTGTTTGAATAAATTTAAGTTTGATGGATCTGTCTTTAAAGTTATCAGCATTAAATATAAAACTTTATTATACTAAGGCTTACTGAAGGTCAAATAAGCTCATGTTATCTCTTCCAATTTGTTAGCAAAAGGAAGCCTGAAAATAATGGTTAAGTTTGCCTCATAGAGTTCATGGGTAAATGTTAAGACAGCTTTCAAAGTCCTTGGTAACCGAAAGTGTTAAAAGTTTGGCTTGCATGAGAACTTGAGATTGAATTCATTGGCTATCTAATGAGATAAGAAACCAAAGAACTAATTACTAAGTGTAGGTTTGTGCTTTGGACTTGTTGCAAAAAACTAAGAATATTTGGAACTATGAAAAAACATGCTTTGTGCTTAATGGATTCATAAGTTTGCCATCTAACAAATTCTAATATAACAGAGTTCACAATTGGCTACTAGTTAAGTTTCCACTGGAGACTAAGGTTTCTAGCAGTTAAAGTTCTGTGAAATGTTCTTAAGACTGATGAAAATAAACAACTCTGCACTGATTAAAAATATATGACAGGTTTATTTCCTCACACAGAAACTATAATAATACCTTTTCACAAAACGGAAATTTCTAACCTTCTCTTTCAGCTTCAGGTTGTGCTTTTAAACAGACATTTGCCTTTTTTCATAGGTCATATATGTGCCCACTCTCATTTGCCTGGGTCATTGACCTTCAAAAATAAACTGGCAAACACACTTACTCCAACATTAGTTTTATTAATAAGATAAAATTTCTCAGGCTATAAAATCACATACCTTACGTCATCAGAATTCTAAGGTATTAAAACTGCAATTTGACATTACTAGAAAGCAGTCTCGTCAAATTTTTTAAAATTGCAAAACTTGTCCAACTTCTTTTCAAAACAGCACTGTTTAGGGAATTAACCCTCAAGGACTAAAGCCAAATGGGTTGTGACAGATGGATGTCACTTATATCAGTTCCTTGGAAAATTAGCTTATATTCATGTTACTGTGGATACTCATTCTCATGTCATCATTGCCACAGCACAAACAGGGGAAGCCTTTAAGGATGTTTCTCAACATCTATTTATTTCTTTTTCCTACTTGGGAATCCCCAAAGCCTTAAAAACTGACAATGGCCCTCCTTATACATCAGCCGCCTTCAAAATGTTTAATAGGATGTAATATTAACCTGGGGTCAAGGGTATGCTTAAGTTTTTTCACAGAGTCCTGACTCCCTGCTGTGGATTCCGGAGCGCCTAGTCCAGCCCTATGTGGAATCCTCCGTGCCTCCACTACCAAACAAGATTCACCTTCCTCTGCCCCACTACCAGCCACTGAGCCGCTGCCTGACAAGGACAGCCCAAGCCCACAGGACACTAGCACTACCCACACCTGGACCTAGATGCTGTTGCTTGCCTGGTCACATTGACTCAACCAGCAAACTTATAACGTTATACTTGTTCAAACTTGTGTACAAACACCTCATACAATTCTTATCTCCGCTACCACACAGGGTGTGCTTTATGTTGTCCTGACTGCAAATAGAAGTTATTCTGTTACCTATTTTGCTTGTACTTTGACAGATTATTTATCTCCAAACATTAATATAAAACCATAATAATTGTTAAGCAACGCCCGTATGTTATGCTTCCTGTTAAACCTAACTCTTCCCTGGTATAATGATTATGGTTTACAAGTTATCCAGAAAATCAGTAATGCTCTTATGTGACCTAAAATATTTATTGGAGACTTGATTTTGGGTATAACTGCTCTAATTGCTATTATAGGTTCTGTGGCCATTTCTGCTATTGCTCTGGCACAAGAGGTACACACTGCCCAATTTACTAATGAGCTATCCAACGATGTTACTATAACATTAACCTCTCAAAAATTATTGATCAAAAATTAAATGATAAAGTTAATGTTTTGGAAAAGGCTATTCTGTCCGTGGGACAGAAAATACTCACCTCAAAAGTTTAGCTCTCCTTAAGATGTCATTCTGATTTTAAATGGGTTTGTGTTACTCCTTTGCATTTTGATGAAACTGAATACTCTTGGGATAAAATACAAAAACACATACTGGGGGTCTAGAATCATTCTGATATAAGTTTTGACTTGTCAAAGCTTCATCAGCCAATAACTGATATTGACAAAGCTCGAGAAGAGTTTAATGCTGATGATACTGCAACCAATTTGTATAAAAATTTGTCTGACTTTGTGCACCACTCTTCTTTTGTTTCTATGATGCTCGACATTGGAGTCTCGATTTTAATGTTGATTATTATTTTGCTACTTCTACCGGTGATCTTTAAAGTGCTGAGTCACAGCATAGAATCTCTTTCAGTAGAATTCAGAACCTTTGCCTTAAAAAATAAAAAAAGGGGGAGCTATACCCTCTTGCTCCACAGAACTACCTAAACCATGCACTCTTTATTTTGAATTTTTTGACTTTGGATGCTCAGGGGAAGAGCACCGCTGAGTGATTCTGGTATTGTTCCACTAAAATCACCTATGCCCAAGTGAAGTGGAAAGACCCATTGACCAGCACCTGGCACAGGCCAGATCCAGTCTTCATCTGGGGACGAGGACATGTTTGTGTTTTTCCCCAGGATGCACCCGGGCCTCGGTGGTTGCCAGAAAGATTGGTGAGACATGCTACTCGTATGGATCCTGCTGGGGAGCCTGACCCCAACGTGCGGCCAGAACCGGACATACTGGGCCTATGTTCCTGGTCCTCCTGTGTTGCATCCGGTAGATTGGAATTCACCACAAGTCCAGATTTACTCCAATGACTCGGATACTTTAGGGGATCCTGTGGTGTCTGTTGACAATGCTAGCCAGCAGACAGTAAACTATACTGGTATGAGACAAGGAATCCCTATGTGCCTTCTGCTGTGCCATCCTCTTCTTCAAACTAACTGCTCCTCTGTGAAGCAACCTGGGTGTCTAACAGTAATTAGAGTTGATGTGATGGCAGCTAATCAACGTTCCATAAAATTCACATCATTCAACTTCTCCGATACAAGAAATGCAAGTATTCCCCCATCTGAATACCCCACATGTCATTCTGCACCCCTGAATGCGTCCAGACAAATTTGCTGGACTAAGTGTAAAGGCAATTCCTCTAGTCTTGTTTCCATGCCCGGTATGGAGCGTCATCTCTTAGATTGGTCACCACTCAACTGCCGCAACCTTCCAGTAGGCCTTTCTCCAAACGACCCTAAATGTGCTAATGGAAATTCTGTTGGACTCATGTATTCCGATACGGGGTTCCCCCAGACGAACTGGTGGAAAATAGGAGCGGCTATGCAGCCTATTAAAGTAGTGGATTCAGGGGCGCCTGAGTGGCCCTTCAGCTCAGGTCATGATCTCGCGGTCTGTGAGTTCGAGCCCCGCGTCGGGCTCTGTGCTGATGGCTCAGAGCCTGGAGCCTGCTTCTGATTCTGTGTCTCCCTCTCTCTCTGCCCTACCCCTGTTCACGCTGTGCCTCTATATCTCTCAAAAATAAATAAACATTAAAAAAAATTTAAAGTAGTGGATTCAGGGGATTATGGGAGAAGAAATGGGTCAGGTTGGGATATTGTGAATGTATCTGCTTGTGTTACCCATCCTTATGCATTATTGGTAGGTAATGTGTCAATAGCTCTGTCACCCAATAGCACTACTTTCAATGTTTCTTGTAATAACTGTATCCTCACTAATTGTATCACTGTTGTATCCAATGGAACAAAGGTTTTGCTACTTAGACAACCTCCTTCTGTACTTTTACCAGTATATCACACGGGGCCCTGTTTTGATGAAGGAGGCATGCAAGTACTGGAAGAGTTAAACAACGCTTTGTCTAGGCCCAAGCGGGCTGTGGGACTGATGATTACAGGAATTGTTGCCCTTACTGCTTTGATTGCTTCTACTTCTACAGCTGCTGTGGCGCTCTCTCAGCAAATACAAACGGCAGCCTATGTAAATCAGCCTATGTAAATCAGCTTGCGCACAATGTCAGTAAGACCTTATAGACTCAAGAAAGTGTAGATCATAAATTGGAACAAAAAGCGAATGCACTGTATGATATGATATTGTACCTTGGAAAAGAGATACAAGGTCTAAAAATTAGACAACACTTACGATGCCATGCAGCCTATCAGGATATTTGTGTTACTAATGTTACTTATAATAGTAGTAAAATTCCTTGGGATCATATTAAAAAACAATTAATGGGCTTATGGTTAACGCAAATGAAACCAAAGATATGTTTATGTTGCATAAAGAAATCTTAGATTTAAGTTCTGCTCCTTCACTGCAGTTTAATCCCACTCAGGTTGCGGATGACATTCTGAACAACCTCAGGCGTGCTTTCTCTCCCTTAGGGGACTGGGGCGGACTGCCTCATCTCTTGCTCTCGCTGGGCTCCGCACTCTTGGGGATATTGATAATCTTACTCTTGCTGCCGCTCTTCTTCCGCTTGGGAAAGAATGCAATTTTAAATGTTGCTTCTGAGCTCCACATGCTGAGTCTAAAGACTCATCCCTCCGTGCAACAAGCATAAAGGGACAGAATAGCCAGTGACGGGTAAGTACTCTGAGGAATCCTTAACAACCTAAGACAGGGCCTGCACGACGAAGTGTAGGTACCAATGACGGGTAAGTTAAGGAAATCGTTCAGGGACATCTAAGACAGGCACTGTCACCTGGCCGTCTCAGGGAGACGGAACTCTTGATTGCCTAAAAAATAAAAAAAGGGGGAGATGTTGGGAGCCGGAGGCCTTGAGCACAGCCTTTGTCCTGGAGTCAGGACTGCAGCCAGGTCGTGTGGGGAGGTTCAGAATGCTTTTGTAAAGTTTGATATAGCAAAATACAGTTTGCTTGGATAGCTGTCACGAGTGCTTCTAGTCAATGTCACACTGAGCTTTTATCTCCTGAGAACTTGTGAGAGGAGATGTGCCTCGCACGTACGCCACCCTCAGATTGTGGATAAATACCCGAGTGAAAATAAACTCGGGGCTGGTGACGCTTGGGAGCGCCAGCCCTCCCTTAACAACTGTGCCTTGTGTATCAGTTCATCCTTGCCCCCCGATCAGGAACCGTTCGATTCTGTGACGGCTGGTCCACCGCATACTGTAGTGTTTTGATGGCTCCAGATTTGTTACATAACTTATATCTGGAAGAGAGATGCCTCCAACTTTGCTTATCTTTTTCCAAGTTTGCTTTGAATATTTGGGGTCTTTGTGGGTCCACAAAAATTTGAAGATAGCTTGTTCTAGCTCTTTGTACAACACTGTTGATATTTTGATAGGGATTGAATTCAGTGTGTAGATTGTTTTGAATAGCATAGATATTTTAACAATATTTGTTTCCTTAAAGAATACAAATATGCTAAGTCAAGGGGCAGATGCACCCCAATGTTCATAGTGGCATTATCTACAATAGCCAAATTATGGAAGCAGCCCATATGTTTTACAACTGATGAGTGGATAAAGAAGATGTTTTTTTTATCAGTCATAAAAATGTGTGAAATTTTACCATTTGCAATGACATAGATGAATCTAGGGAATATTTTGCTAAGCGAAGTAAGTCAGTCAAAGGCAAATAATATATGATTTCACTCATATGTTGAATTTAACAAACCAAATTTGAGTAAAGGGAAAAAATAGAGAAAGACACAAAGCAAAAACAGACTCTTAACTATAGAGAACAAAATGGTAGTTATAAGATGGGAGGTGGGTGGGAAGATGTTTTAAATAGGTGATGAGGAATAAAGAGTGCACTTGTGCTGAGCACCAGGTATGGTATGAAAGTGTTCAATCACTAGATTGTACACTAGAAACTAATATTACATTCTACGTTAACTAACTAGAATTTAAATTAAAGCTTAAAAAAATAAAAAGATGAGATATCAAGTGTTGGTGAGGATGTGGATAGAAGGTAACATTCGTGTATCATTGGTGAGAATTTAAATTGTTGCTGCCTCTACAGAAAATAGTATGGAGGTAACTCAAATTAAAAATAGAGCTACTATATCATCCAGAAGTTCTACAACTGGGAATTTATGTGAAGAAATCATAAACACTAGTTCCTGAAGATGTATATTTATTGCATCATTATTTATAATATCCAAGATATGGAAACAACCTAAACTGTTCATCAATGGAAAAGTGGGTAAAGAAAATATGATTATATATATTACCCAGTCATAAAAAAAATAATGAAATCCTGTCATTTGTGCAAATATAAATGAACCATGAAGACATTATGCTAAGTGAAATATTTCAGATAAAGTGAAGTACTGTATGATTTCACTTATATGAGGAATCTAAAAAACAAAACACACAAAAAGACAAAGCCAAAAAATCAAGCCCAAGGATAAAGAAAATAGTTTGGTAATAGCTTGGATGAATAGGGTAAATTGTTGAAGGGAGTTAAAAGTACCAATTTCCAGTTATAAAATAAATCATGGGGATAAAACATATGGCATGATGACTATAATTAATATTATATCACATATTTGGAAGTTGTTATGAGTACTTCTTAAAAGTTCTTATTACACCAAAATAAAGTAAATTTTGTACCTATGGATAGTGATGATGGTAACTAGAATTATAATGGTGATCATTTCACACTGTATACAAATATCACAACAAGTTGTATATGTATATGTGTGTGAGTGGCTCAGTCAGATAAGCACCCAAGTCTAGATTTCGGCTCAGGTAATAATCTCACCATTCATGAGTTCAAGTCCGGTGTCAGGCTCCACGCTGACAGCACAGAATGTGCTCAGGATTCTCTCTCTCTCCCTACTCACATCCTCTCTCTCTCTCTCAAAATAAATAAACTTAAAAAGCATCTTGTACAATGAAATTAATATAATGTTATATGTCAATTATGTTTACATAAAAGTAAAGCAATTATAAAAGCCCTTCAAATAATTGGAAATCAACACAAGATACCATTTTTTTAATGTTTCAAGTTTTAATTTAAACTCTAGTTAGTTAACATATACTGTAATATTAGTTTCAGGAGTAGAATTAAGTGATTCATCACTTATATATAACACTCAGTGCTCAACAAAAGTTCCCTCCTTAATATCCATCACTCATTTAGAACATGCCCCCACCCACTTCCCCTCAGTTTGTTCTCTATAAGGAAGAGTTTCTCTTATGGTTTGCTTCCCTCTCTGTTTTTATTATATTTTGCTATTTCCTTCCCCTATGTTCATCTGTTTTGTTTCTTAAATTCCACATATCAATGAAATAATATATATGTCTTTCTATGACTGAATTATTTTGCTTAGCATAGTACACTCAAGCTCCATCACATCATTGTAAATGGCAAGATTCAATTCTTTTTATGGCTGAGTAAATACATATATCACATCTTCTTTACCCATTCATCATTCGATGGACATTTGGACTCTTTCCATAATTTAGGTATTGTTAATAATGCTAATATAAACATCGGGATGCATGTGCCCTTTCAAATTAGTATTTTTGTGTCCTTTGAGTAAATACCTAGTAGTGCAATTAATGAGACATAATGTAGTTCTATTTTTAGCTTTTGTTTTGATGTTTCTCTATTTTGGGTATAGAGACAGAGAGAGTTGCAAGCATGGGAGAGGCAGAGAAGGACCAAGACACAGGATCTGAAGCAGGCTCCAGGGTCTGAGCTGTCAGCATAGAGCCTGACATGGGCTAGAACTCATGAACCATGAGATCATGAACTGAGTTGAAGTTCTATGCTTAATGCACCTACAGTGTAAGAGGGTTCCCCTTTCTCTGTATCCTTGCCAACATTCGTTGTTTACTATGTTGTTAATTTTAGTCATACTGACTGGTGTGAGGTGGTATCTCATTGTAGTTTTGATTTGTACTTCCCTGATGATGAGTGATGTTGATGTGTCTTTTAGCCACCTGTATGCGTTCTTTGGAAAAATGTCTATTCATGTCTTCTACACATTTCTTAACTGTATTATTTGCTTTTTGGGTGTTGAGTTTAATAAACTGTTTACAAATTTTGGATCTAACCCTTTATCAGTTATGTCAGTTGGAAATATCTTCTGCAATTCTAAAGTTTGTCTTTTAGTTTTCTTGATTTCCTTCACTGTGCAGAAGTATTTTATCTTGACGAAGTCCCAATGGCTAATATTTTGCTTTTGTTTCCCTTGCCTCAGGAGACATATGTAGTATGGAGTTGCTACGGGCAGTATCAAAGATGCACGGACTTCTAAAACTTCAGTCTTTGAACTCCACTGGTTGTAAAAATTCAAGCTAATCAGCCCTTCTTATTTTCCAAGTCATTGGTTTTTGGGAAGTTTTTTTTCTTGCATGATCCCCCGTGCATTGCTTTCTCTCTCTTCTCTCTCTCTCTCTCTCTCTCTCTCTCTCTCTCTCTCTCTCGTTTGTTATCAGGGCTCTCTCCTCTCCACAGCACACATGATTCTTTTCTTCCCTGCAAATCACGTCTCCATACATCCTACCTTCTCTCATTCTAGCTGTGCAGTTTGTTCTCTCAGTCCTCAGACTGAATTTGTGGGTGTTCAGAATAATTTGATATTTATCTATCTATGTTAGAGAGATGAGGCAAGCATAGGGTCCCCCTACTACTGCATCATCTTACCTCCTCCACAAACCTTTACTATATTTTTAATGTTTTTTTTAATTTTTAAGGTTATTTATTGTTTTTGAGAGAGAGAACTGTTGGGAGCCGTTTTGGGCTCGAAGGTTGAAACCCCTTTCTGTGTGGAAAAGGTTGAAGCAAAGCTCCTGCCAGCCAAACTGGCCCCTAATCTTACCTCCTTCTAAATAATCTTTCAGGCCTGGATTTCTTGAACTGCTTTCGCTGGCCTAAGGGACATAATGCTCTTCGGGTTTATGGCACATGGAAAAGGGGACCTGGAGTGCGATGCCTTGATGGATAAAATCTGAATGAGAGTAACCTGGTCAGAAGTAACCTCAAAGTTGCTTCTTGGGGATAGGTTACACAAATTGATCATATAGAATAGCAGTTATGAGTTGGCTAGAAATTAGCAGACGTTAGGCCCCAAGACTCCTTGAACCAAACTAGATTTCCCTGCAGGTATAGCATTGTGTTAATCATCCCCTCAGCCCCACCATAAAACCTCAAGGCACATTTCTGTAAAGCTTCTCTCAGTATTTCGTTAACAGACTGATGGGAGAATTTGGACATTCTCCAGAGGTTAGCTTAGCCCAGAAGTTAGAAGCACTGTTTACAGATAAGGTACAAATAGTAGCCAAACAAAAGTAGCTACACGTATCTTCACTGATTAACAACAAATATTGAGTACCTTCCTGACGTTAACATTTCACGAATCCTTTTGGTATTCCCATCCCCACACTCGCTTATAATAAAAAGGCAATAAACAAAATACTTTTACAGAAACTGCTGTTTGTCTAAAGAACAGATAAACATGAGCCCTTATGGTATAGGCTCACTCACTCATAAAGGAAAAGAACTTAGACAAGTATTAGAGATCTTGTCTCTACCAAGCAAATAATACCTCCTCTGTCATGGTTAAAGATTATGGGTAGAATGATCTATAGATGGTCAACATAGGCAACAGTGTATGTGCCCTCTGTTTACTGAGGGCTACAATAACCCTGCTCTCTTCTTAAACATCTTGTTATTTTCTCTGCTATAAGCCTACCTAACTCTGCCCCAAAAACTGTGCGTGGTCTATTGTTTGGAACAGAGTCATAAAAATGGTTACTGCCTAATCTAAGATAAGACTGTCTCCTTCTAGGTCTGGGATTCACAAATATGCCAACCTAAGAAATATTGTTAAAAATACCTTGTTACTGATGCAATGTCACTCGCTACCTTTAAAAATAAAGACACTGAGACTAGCAGGTCAGAGACGCCAGAATTCCCAGGGCTGCCTGCTTGGTCATCAGACTCCATCTTTCTCGTGGCTCTCTCACCTCATTTCGCCTAACCGTTCGTCCTTCGTGGACCCCTAGATTAGCCGGAACAAGGACTGACCCTGGCAGAGAACGAAAGTAAGGGAGGGGCAGAGAGAGAGGGAGACACAGAATCTGAAGCAGACTCCAGGCTCTGAGCTGTCAGCACAGAGCCTGACGCAGGGCTCGAACTCACAAACCAAGAGATTATGACCTGAGCCGAAGTTGGATGCTTATAAACTTTTGCTAAATCTAAAACTATTCCAAAATAAAGTTTATTTTTTTAATAAATTTTCTTTGGAGATGAACTATTAGTCTGAGAAGGTCAAAAAAAGAAGATACTATTCTTTAAAAAGTATTAGACTTGTAAGCACTAAAAAGAGTAATAACCAGGCGGATTATCTCTTCTCTCTTGAAGAGAAGGTCTTTTTCCAACTGGATATTCCTTCCTTCTTGCTTTGTGAAAGATTAATTGACCATACAGTTGTGACTTGATTTCAAGGTTTTCTATCCTATTCCATGGATTTATGTCTGTGTTTTTGTGCAAATAGCATACTGTCTTGATGACTACAGCTTTGTAATAAAATTTCAAGTCTGAAATTTTGATGCCTCCAGGTCTCTTTTTCTTTTCAAGACTATTTGGGGTCTTTTGTGGTTCCATACAAAGTTTAAGATTGTTCTAACTCTGTGATAAACACTGTTGGTATTTTGATAGGGATTGCATTAAATTTGTAAATTGCTTTGGGTAATTTAGTTATCTTATTAATATTTTTTTCATTTGATCCATGAGCATGGAGTATGTTTTCATTTACTTTTTTGTCCTCTTCACTTTCATCAGTGTTTTGTGGAGAGTAGGTCTTTCACCTATTTGTTTAGGGTTATTCCTAGGTATCTTTTGAGTTTGGGAGCAATTGCACATTGTATTGATTCATTATTTATCTTCTGCTTTATTGTTGGTATATAGAAATGCATCCAATTTCTGTATATTTATTTTGTATCCTGTGACTTTACTGAATTCGTGTATCAGTTGTAGAAAAATTTTGGTGGAGTCTTTTGGGGTTTCTATATAGACTATAATGACTTCTGCAAGTAGTGAATGCTTGACTTCTTTGCCAATTCGGAAGTGTTTTATTTTATTTTATTTTATGGTCTGATTGCTCAAGCTAGGACTTCTAGTATTTTTTTAAATATTTTTTTTAGAGAGAGAGAGAGAGAAGGAGAGGAGAGAGAGAGAGAGAGACAGATAGCAGGAGAAGGGCGGAGAGTGGTAGACATAGAATCCAAAGCAAGTTCCAGGCTCTAAGCTGTCAGCACAAAGCCTGATGTGGGGCTCAAACTCATGGACTGCAAGATCATGACCTGAGCTGAAGTCAGACACTTACCCAACTGAGCCACTCAGGTGCCCCTTTATAGTACTTTTTAAAATAGCAGTGGTGACAAATGGACATCTCTATCTTGTTACTGACCATAAAGTAAAATCTTTTAGTTTTCTCCCATTGAGGATGACGTTAGTTGTGGATTTTTCATATGTGGTCTTTATGACGTTGAGGTATATTTGCAGTAACCCTACTTTCTTGAGGTTTTTTAAACAAGAACGAATGCTCTACTTTGTCAAATGTTTTTTCTGCAGTTATTGAGAGGATCATATGTTTCTTATCCTATCTTTTCTCAATGTGGTGTATCACATTTATATGTAAATATTGAACCACATTGCACCTAGAAATAAATCCCAATTTATTGTGGTGAATGATTCTTTCAATGTACTGCTGGATTTGTTTTGCTAGTATTTTATTGAGAATTTTTGCATCCATGTTCTTCAAGGGTATTGACCTGTAGTTCTTTTCAGTGGAGTCTTTGTCTGGATTTCGTATCAGATTAATGTTGGCCTCACAGAATGAATTTGGGGGTTTTCTTATTATTTCTATTTTTTAAGGGGGGGGGATTGTTTGAGAAAAAAAGGTATTAGCTCTTTGTTAAATGTTTCATAAAATTCCCCTGTAAAGCCATCTGGCATTTGAGTTTTGTTTCTTGGGAGATTTTTGGCTACTGATTCAATATATTTACTTGTTACCAGTCTGTTCAAGTGTTATATTTCTTCTTGTTTAAGTTTTGGTAGTGTATACGTTTCTCAGAATTTATCAATTTCTCCCAGGTTGTCCAATATGTTGGCATATTGCTTTTCATAATATTCTCTCATAATGGTTTGTGTAACTGTGGTGTGGGTTGTTATGTCTCCTTTTTAGTTTATTATTTTATTTGCTTGGGTCCTTTTCTTTTTATATTTGATAAATACAGCTAGGGGTTTGTCAATTGTATTAATTTTTTTCAAAGAAACAATTCCTTGTTTCATTAATGTGCTCTTTCTTTTTTTAAGTTTCTATGTCATTTGTTTCTTCTCTAATCTTTATTATTTCCTCTATTTTGCTGGCATTTGGCTTAATTTATTTTTCTCTTTCTACCTCTTTTAGATATAAGGTTAGGTTGTTTATTTGATTTTTTCTTCTTTCTTGAAGTAGGCTTGTTTTGCTATATACTTCCCTGTTATGAACACCTTTGCTGCATCTCAAATATTTTGCACCATCATGTTTTCATTTTCATTTGTTTCCATATATAGTTTTATTTGTTCTTTAATTTCCTTGTTGACCCACTCATTCTTTAGTAGCTTAATCTCCACGTAATTGTGGTCTTTACAAATGCTTTCTTGTGGTTGACCTGAAGTTTCATAGCATTGTGGTCAGAAAATATGCATGATGTTATCACAATCTCTTGTACTTGTTGAGGCCTGATTTGTGACCCAATATGTCATCTATGTTGCAGAACATCCAATGTGCACTTGAAAAGAATGTGTATTCTGCTGTTTTAGGATGAAATATCATGAATATATCTGTTAAGTCTATCTGGTCTGGTGTGTCATTCAAAGCCATTGTTTCCTTGCTGATTTTCTGCTTGATCAGCCCAATGATGTAAGTGGGGGTGTTAAAGTACCTTACTATTATTGTATTATTATTAATGATTTCCTTAATTTTTGTTATTGTTTTATATATTTGTCTGCCTCCATGTTTGGGGCGTAAATATTTATAATTGTTAGATCTTGTTTGGAAGTCCCTTTTATTATGATACACTGTCCTTCTTTTTCTCTTGTGACAGTCTTTGGTTTAAAATCTATTGTGTCCATTATAATTATTGATATTCTGGCTTTCTTTTGACATCTATTTGAATGACAAATGTTCGTCTAATCCCTCACTCTCAATCTACAGGCATAATTCAGTCTATAATGGATTTCTTTTAGGCAGCATAGACATTTGTCTTGTTTTGTTTTCCATTCTGATACCCTATGTCTTTTGATTTGAGCATTTAGTCCATTTACATTCAGAATAATTATTGATATATATGTATTTAGTGGTATTATATTATTTGTTTTATCATTGTTTCTGGAGATTTTCTCTATTTTTTGTCACTTTTGGTCTTTACATTCCAATCAAAGAATCTCTAATATTTATTGCAGGACTTGTTTGGTTGTCGCAAAGTCCTTCAGTTTTTGTCTCGGAATATCTTTATACTCCTTATTTTCTGAATAATATCCTTGCTGGATAGAGTATTCTTGGCTGCAATGTTTATCATTTTGCATGTTGAATTTATCATGCCACACTCATCTGGCTTCCCAGGTTTCTGTTGATATTGGCTGCTAGCCTTATGAGTATTCTTTTGTACATTACAAACTTTTGTTGCTTTTAGGATTTTTCTTAATCACCATATTGTGCAAATATAATTACAACACGTGTTGATGTTGACCTGCTTTTCTTGATTTCGATGGGTGCTCTCTGCACCTCCTGGGTCTAGATGTCTGTTTCTTTCCCCAGATTTGGGAAGATTTCAGCTATTATTTCCTCAGATAAATTTTCTGCTCTTTTCTCTATTCTTCTGGGATTCCTATAATAATGTTATTATGTTTGATGGAGTCACTGAGTTCCATGTCGATTCTCATGTTTATAATTTTTCTCTCTCTTTTTTGTTCAGCTTCATTATTTTCCAATATTCTATCTTCTACATCACATATTTGTTTCTCTGATTCTTCCATCCTTGTTTTCATTACATCTAGTTTGTTTCAAATCTTAGTTATTCCATTTTTCATTCTGATTGTTTCTTGTTTTAGTCTTTTATCACTGTTGTGTCTCCTTAAAGTCTTACATTATTTTCTCAAGCCCCACATGTGTCCTTATTAATTTTGCTTTACATTGTCCATCAGGCATATTAATTATATATGTTTCAATTAGATCTCTGACTTTAACCTTATCTTGTTCTTTCATTTGGGGTGAATTCCTCTGTCGCGGTATTTTGTCTGGGTCTCTGTATTCTTCTGCATATGAGAACACCCTGTTATGTTTCTTATACCTGAGAGTAATAGCTTTATTAAGAAGAAGTTAAATAGTCTCCAGAGACTAGTGCACCAGAGAGAGTCTCTGATGTATTCTGCATCCACTTTGTTTCTGTACTTTGGCTTCTCTAGTCATCTGCAGAGGCTCTCCTTGTCTGCTGTGGGTAGTGTTTGGTCCTTTGCCAGAATGTGGCGAGTTTTAACTAGATTTGCTCTGGTCTGCTTGTTAAATGATTCTTGATGTTGCTCCCACTAGAACTGAAGCTTTGAAGAACTCTGGTTAGGATATATGGAATGAGCAGGTTTTTCTGCTGGTCTTATTGGAACGGGCCCAATGCACCGAGACTGAGGCACACTTACCTGAGAAGGGCAGCACCAACAGAGCACAGAGGGGTGAGACTTGGTGTTAGCAATTGAGACAGCCTGTTTTGGTGCTGTACTGTTTACTGAAGGATATGCTGAGGGGTGGACGTGGGAAATGGTGCCACCTAGCTCCTTTTCCATAAATAGGGGTCTCAGTGATTTCTACTCTGAAGGAAACACTTATGGAAGAGTGAATAATCTCTTTTGTGTCCCAGGTTTTTTTCAGACCACTGTTTTCATGTTTCTTTCTGGGTTACTTGCATGCCCTTTCTCCAGGAGCAGTGCAGTGCACTCTAGGCTTTATCTCAGCCAAGGCTTCTCACTTTTACAATCCCAAATTTTAGGGCTATATTGTGGGCAAGGGTCTGCACTGGTCTTCTAGGGAAGGTCTTGCCATGCTGAGACTGATGTATGTTTGATTGAGAAAGGTAGTCATGCCAGAGCTCAAAGGCATGGGACTTGGAACAAGCAGTCCAGGAAGCCAATGATGGGGCAAGCTACTCTCAGCAGGTGGCTCTGCACCTATACTGATGGAGAGAGGAGGAAAATGGCACTCAACTGCTCCATTGTCTCCATAGAGGTGTCTGTGAATGCCAATTCTCACAAATTCACTCAAAGAACAATGTCTCCTCTGTGCACATTCTGTGTTCCTCTTATTGCACTGTCTGCCCCTGGGTTTCTTGCCTGCTTTCTCTCCACCATTATGGTAACACTCTCAGGGCTCTATCCCAGCCAGGTCAGCATACCTTTAAAACTCCAGTCTTTGAGCCCCTCTGGTTGCAAAAACTCCAGAATATCTGTCCATATTGTTTTCCCAGTCAACTGCTTTGAGGAAGTTCTCTCCTTGTGCATTCCCTTGTGCACTCCTCTCTCTCCAATGATCTTCTCTAAGACCAGGGGTCCCTCTCATCTGCAGCATCCATAATCCATTTCTCTCCATAACCATGTCTTCACACATTTTACCTTCATTGACATGACCTCTTCTCTCTGTCTAGTTGTGCAATTTGTTCTGTAAGTCTTCACTCCGATTTCCTAGATATTCAGAATTATCTGATCTTTATCTAGTTGTGTTGAAGGACTAGGGATGCCTAGGGTACTCATACTATGCTGCCATATTTGCTCTCCATTTTGATATTTACCTTTTTAAAGAAATTATACCCATGCTAACATGCATGAAGTAATATCTCAATGGGGTTTTCATTTGTATTTTCCTAATGATTAGTAAAGTTAGGCACCATTTCATATAATTTTTTGTCATTGTTTGTCTTTTTGGGGGGAGAGATATCTATTCAATTTCCTTTATTTAAAAAAAAGTTTATTTTGAGAGAAAGAGAGCACACACAAGCGTGGGAGGAGTTGGGGGGGTGGAGAAAGAATCACAAGCAGGTTCTGTGCTGACAACCACAGTCCCAATGTGGGGCTCAAACTTATAAACCGTGAAATCATGACCTGAGCCCAAATCAGGAGTAGGTTGCTTAACCGACTAAGCCAGCCATGCACTCATCACTTTCTTTTCTAATAAGGTTTTATTATTATTGTCATTGAGTTATAGGAAATTCTTGTATATTTTGTATTAACCCCTTAAAATAGATCATTTGCAAATATTTTCTCCAATTCTGTACATTGTATTCTCATATTATTGATTCTTTTTCTATACAGAAAATATTTAGTTTGATGTAATCACAGTTGTTTATTTTTTCTTCCACTGCCTATGTTTTTGGTGTTATATTAAAGTAATTTTGGCAACATAAATTCCAAAAATGTTCCCTTCTATGTGTTTTCTTCTATGAGTTTTAGAGCCCAAGGTCTTTTTTTAAAGGTTTAATTTACTTATTTTGACCCAGAAAGAGAATGAGTGAGGAGGAGAGCAACAGAGACAATCCCAAGCAGGATCTCTGCTGTCAGCAAAGAGCCCAATGTGGGTCTCAATCCCACAAACTGAACCCTGACATCATAACCTGAGCCAAAGCGAACAGTTGGGAGCTTAACTAACTGAGCCACCCTAGAGCTTCAAAGATTCAAGTCTCAACATTCAAGTCTTTTCCTTCTTTTTTTTTTTTTAGTTTTTTATTTAAATTCCAGTTAGGTAACTTACTGTGTAATATCAGTTTCAGGTGTACAATTTAGTAATTCAAAACATTTAACTCTGTAATCCATCTTGATTTCAATTTTGTGTATGGTGTGAGATAAGGTTCCAATATCATTGTTTTGCACATGAATATCTAGATTTTTTTAAATACCACTTGTTTAAGAGAGTGTCTTTTCTCCATTGTATGTTACTGCCTGCCTTGTTGAAGAGGAGTTGAGTGTAAATGTTTGGATTCATTTATGGACTATATTCTGTTCCATCTGTTTATATCTCTGTTTCATTCCAATAACACACTTATTTTTTTAATGTTTATTTATTTTTGTGATAGAGAAACAGACAGGGCGCCACCAGGGGTGGGGGGCAGAGAGAGAGGAAGACACAGAATCTGAAGCAGGCTCCAGGATCCCAGCTGTCAGCCCAGAGCCCGACGCGGGGCCCGAACCCACAACCATGAGATCATGACCTAAGCCGAAGTTGGACGTTTAACTGACTGAGCCCCCCAGGCACCCCTCCAGTACCATACTTTTAAAATTACCACAGCTTTATAATATATTTTATTTTATTATTTTTAAAGGTTTTTTTTAAATTATTTTTGAGACAGAGAGAGTGCAAGCAAGGGAGGGTCATAGAGAGAGGGAGACAGAGAATCCAAAACAGACTCCAGGCTCTGAGCTGCCAGCCCAGAGCCTGACACAGGCTCTAACTCATGAACCATGAGATCATAGCCTGAGCCTAAGTCTGATGCTTAACCAACTGAGCCACTCAGGGGCCCTGTAATATATTAAAGAAAAAACAAAGTGTGATACTCCTAGATTTCTCTTTCTTTCTCAAGATCAGTTTGGCTTTTCAGGGTTTTTTGTGATTCCATATGAATTTTACATTATTTTCTAATTTGTATAAAAATTACCAAAGGGATTTTGATAGCAATTGCTTTGGGTAGTGTGGTTAATTTTTCAAATTGATAAACATAGTAGGTCTTTTTTTTCTTTAACATATAAAACATTGTTGATGAAAAGGGAACATTGCAGTGGGTAGGAAGAGTACTCGAGGCATGCCTCTCCCAATGAATACAACTAGATAACTATGAACATGCCTGATAGAGAATTTAAAGAAATGGTCAAAAGGAAACTCACTGGACTCACTGTAAGTTATCAGAAAGACGATTAACACAGAGATAAGGAATAACAGCAGGAATAAAGGACACAATAAATGAAATGGGAAACAGACTTGATAGAATGAACAACGGGGTGGAAGAAGCAGAGGGATGAATTAGTGACCTAGAGGACATGTTAATGGAAAGTAATCAAACTGAACAAAAGAAAGAAAAAATAATTATGCAAAATGAGTATAGACTTAAGAAACGCAATGACTCAAATGTGATAACATTCATATTATAGGAGTCTCAGGGTGGAAGAGCTAAGATGGTGGAGTACTAGTAACACTCTAGGCTTGCCTCATCTCTCAAACATAGATAGATAAATATTAACTCATTCCGAATACCCAAACCCCACATTCCTACACTCTAGTGCAACTGTCCTTCTGGGTAAAACCTGGATCAATCTCAGCATGGGGAGACACTCCATGCAGGATCAGCAAGGGTTCCTACCACACAAGTTTCCTAAAGTTTGGAGTTTTAAAACTCAGCCAGCCTGGTTTGGATAGAGCCCAAAAGGCACTGGGCTACTCCAGGCAAGAAAGCAACCAGCAGGCAGTGTGAGAACAGTGATCTGAACAATACCTAGGATGCACCAAGAGAGATTGTTTTGTATGTCTGGGAGGGCTCCCCTGACTACAGTAAGCATTAACTTCCCTCTCCAAGAACAAATTAGTTGACTGGCACAATTTCCCTACCCTCTCCCTCAACATAAACTAACTTCAATAAAAAGCAGTGTCAATACTGGCTGCCTAATCTGCTTATACTAAGTCCCCCACCCAACCACCCGGGTTTCTGCTGGTACTATTTTTCTCAGTAACTGTTCGTGAGAACCAGACCAGCAGACCCCTCTCCAAGACCAGCAAAAAACGCCACATGCTCCAAATGTACTAACTATAGAGTTCATGAAAGTTTCAACTCTAGTGGAAATAGCATCACGTTTCTATTAATACACAGACCAGGGCACACTTAGTTAAAACACACCATACTCTGGGCAAAATCCCAATACTCCCTGTTTCAGGCAAGGAGAAACTCTTCAGAAGACTGACCTGAAGGATACAGCAGCCATAAAACAGCACCAGAGTGCCTGCAGCATATACCAGAGACAATTCCTGAAGCATAAGACCCTAGACATTATATGACTTCTTCTAAATAAAGCCATTACTCTCAAGATCAGGAAACATAACAGATTTTCCTAACACAGAGAAAAGGACAAAGACCTAGAAAAACTGCCTGAATTTTTCTAAAAGAGAAAGAACAAGATGGGGCACTGGGGTTGCTCAGTCACTTAAGCATGCGACTCCTGATTTCAGCTCAAGCCATGATCTCATGGTGTATGAGTTCGGGCCCCACGTCAGGCTCTGTGCTGACAGAGCCTGCTTGGGATTCTCTGTCTCCCTCTCTGCCCTCCCTCACTCGTGCTCTCTCTCTCTGAAAAATAAATAAATTAAAAAAACACACATTAAAAAAGAAAAAAAAAGTCATTGAAAAAAAGAAATTGAGAACACAAAAATGTCACAGCCAGGGATCTTATAGAAACAGATATAAGTAATATAACTAACTCAGAACTTAAAGCAACAATCATAAGTATACTAGCTGGGCTTGAGAAAAGCATAGAATACAACAGGGAGACGCTTACCACAGATATAAAAGAGGTAAAAATTAATCAAGCCAAAATGAAAAAGGAAAAGACTGAGATTTGAAACCAATTGGTTGTAATAACCACAATGTTTGAAAAATCATAGAAGTATATAAGTGATATAGAAGATACAATTATGGTAAATAAAGAAGCAGATAAAAAGAGTAAAAAAAATAAAAATCCTTAAGTCATGAAAGTAGACTTAGGGAACTCAGTGACTCCATGAAATGTAATAACATTTATATCATAAGAGTTTTTGAATAAGAAGTGAGAAAAATAGGGGGGAGGGGGAAGAGAAAGTTTATTTGAGGAAATTATAGCTGAAAACTTCCCTAATCTGGGGAAGGAAACAAGTTTCTAAATCCAGGAGGCACAGGGACACCGAAGAAATCAACAAAAGCAGGCTAAAAGGACATTTAGTAGTTAAATTGGGAAAATGTAGAATTCTAAAAGAAGCAAAACAAAAGAAGTCCCTAAATTAAAAGGGAAGACAAATAAGATTAACAGCAGATCTCTCCACAGAAACTTGGCAGGGCAAACAAATGTGGTATGATTCATTCAATGTGGTGAATGGGAAAAATCTGCAACCAAGAGTACTCTGTCCAGCAAGGATATTATTCAGAATATAAGGAGAGAAAAGAAGGGTGCCTGGGTGGCTCAGTTGGTTGAACGTCCAACTCCACCTCAAGTCATGATCTCATGGTTTGTGGGTTTGAGCCCCATGTTGGGCTTTGCACTGATAGCGTGGAGGCTGCTTAAGATTCTTTGTCTCCCTCTCTCTCTGCTCCTCCCCAGCTTGAGTTCAGGGTCTCTTAAAAATAAACATTAAAAAATAAAAAGGAAGGAGAGAGAGTTTCCCAGACCAAAAAACAAAACAAAACAAACAAAAAAACAACAACAACAAAAACTAAAGAAGATTGTGACCACTAAACCATCCCTGTAACAAATATTAAAGGAGGCTCTTTGAGTGACAATGACCAAACACGATAAAGATTATAAGAAAACAGAGGAAATCTCCAGAAATAAAGAGAAAACAAATAACAAAGTGGCACTAAGTACATATCTATCAATAATTACACTGAATGAAAAAGAACTAAAGGTTCCAATCAAAAGACATGGTGTGTCAAATGAATAACAAAAACAAGACCCATGCATAGGTTGCCTACAAAAGACATATATAAGACTTAAAGAAACCAGAAGATTGGAAGTGAGGGTATGGGGAAATATTTACCATACAAATGGACATCAAAACAAAGCTGGAGTACAAATACATACATCAAACAAAATATATTTTTTAAACCAAAAATTGTAACGAGAGATGATAAAGGGCATTATATCATAATGAAGTGTTCTATCTAACAAGAAGATCTAACAAATGTAAAAAATTATGCCCCCAACTTAAGAGAACATAAAAGTATGAAACAATTAGTAACAAACATAAAGGGACTCATTAATAATAATACAATAGTAGGGAATTTTAAGACACCATTTACAGCAATGGACAGATCATCTAAGTAAAAAATCAACAATGAAACAATGGCTTTGAATTACACTCTGCACCAGATGGACATAACAAATATATTCAAAAGGTTTCATCCTAAATCAGCAGAATACACATTCTTTCCAAGTACACATGGGACATTCTCCAGAATAGATCATATACTATGACACAGACAAGGCCTCAAGTACAAAAAGATTGAGATCATACCATTCATATTTTCTGACAACAGCACTATGAAACTTGATGTCAACCTCAAAAAAAAAAAAAAAAAAAAAAAAGGAAAAAGAAGACCACAAATACATGGAGGATAAAGAATATCCTACTAAATAATGAATGGGTCAACCAGGAAATTAAAGAATAAAAAAATTAGATACAAAGAAAACACAATGGTCTAAAACATTTGGGATACAGTAAAAGTGGTCATAACCAAGAAGTATATAACAATACAGGTCTACTCATGAAGTGAGAAAAATCTCAAAAAGGCAAAGTAACCTTATATCTAAAGCAACTACAAAATGAACAACAAATGAAGCCTAAATTCAGCAGGATAAGGAAAATAGTAATTATTAAATCAGAAATAAATGATAAATAATGAAACCAGGAGATGCCCCTTGGAAATAATTAATGAAATTAATAAATCTTTACCCAGACTCTTCAAAAAGATAAGAGAAAGAAACCAAACATGCCGGAGTCCTGCTCCAGCTGAATCCAGGATTTTCCGAAGGATAAACGACTGGCGAAATGAATGAGAGAGCCATGAGATATAGTCTGATCACCAAGCAGGCAGTTCTGGCAATTCTGGCATCTCTGCCTTGCTGGTCTCAGTGTCTTTATTTTTAAAGGTAGTAAGCAACATTATATCAATGAGTGACATTCTGTAGCTTGATCTCTTTAACAATAATGTGTTTTTACCAGCAAGGTGGCAACTTCCTCAATCTTGTGTATGTTGGTTTCAGGTTAATTAACATAAATTTAGGGCAGGGGGAGAGAACGCGGTGTTTCCTTGAGGCCTATACTTCCAACTACAATGGAGGAGGTGTAACCCATCTGGCAAGGGTGGAACTCTCAATGCTTGTCCTTTTACTTATGAATAAGTACATTTACATAGTCTCCTTCAGATGTTATCCATCAATGCATCACATTCCAAGTTCCCTTTTTTACTTGAATGTCATAAAACGAAAGAGCCTTACCTCCCTTGAGGTCAATGAGGGCTGCTCAAGAAATCCAGGCCTGAAATATTATTTGAAGGAGGTGGTATTGGGGCACCTTTTTTGACTGACAGGAACTTTGCTTCAACTGCCTTTTCCACGCAAGGAGGTGTCTCAACCTGTGGGCCCAAAATGGCTCCCAACACAAACAAATAAAATCACAAATGAGAGAAGAGAAATAACCAGCAACACAGAAATACAAACTATAAGATATTATTATGAGAAACTATATGCCAACAAATTGGACAATCTGGAAGAAGTTGATAAATTTCTATTAACATGAAACCAAAACTGAAAAAGGAAGAAATAGAAAATTTGAGCAGAATGATAACAAGCAAGGAAAATGAATCAGTAATCAAAAATCTCCCCAAAACCAAAACTTCAGGGCCAGGTGGCTTCACAGGGTAATTCTACCAAACACTTAAGGAAGAGTTAAAATCTGTTCTCCTCAGACTATTCCAAAAAACTGAAATTGAAGGAAAACTTCCAAACTTATTGTACGAGGTCACCATTACCCTGATTCCAAAATGAGAAAAAGACTCCACTATAAAAGAGAACTACAGGACAATATTCCTGATGAATATGAATGAAAAATTTCTCAACAAGATACTAGCAAATTGAAGCCAAAATTCATTAAAAGAATCATTCACCATGATCAAGTGGGATTTATTCCTAGGTTGTAAGTGTGGTTCACAAATCAATCAATGTGATACACCACATTAATAACAGAATATAAAAACCACACGATCCCCTCAATAGAAACAGAAAAGGAATTTGGCAAAGTCCAGAATATATTTTTATTAAAAACTGTTAAAACAGAGGGAACATATCTCAACATTATAAAGGTCATATAAGGAAAAATCACAGCTGGGATTCTAGGGTGGCTCAGTTGGTTAAGCATCCGACTACAGCTCAAGTCATGATCTCGTAGTTCATAGATTTAAGCCCCATATTGGGCTCTGTGTTGATGGCTCGGATGCTGAAGCCCTCTTTGGATTCTGTGTCTCCCTCTCTCTCTGCTCCTCCCCTGCTCGTGCTTTGTTTCTCTATCTCTCTCAAAAATTAAATAGACAGTTAAAAAAATAAAAATATTTAAAAATAAGGAAAATCACAGCTAATGTAATCATAAATGTGGAAAACCTGAGAGCTTTTTCTCTACAGTCAGGAGCAAGACAAGTATGTCCACTCTCACCACTGTTATTTAACATAGTACTGGAATTCCTAACCTTAGCAGACAACAAAAAGAAATAAATGGCATGGACATTGGCAATGAAGTAAAACTTCCACTATATGTAGATTCCATGATACTATAAGCAGAAAACTTGAAAGATTCCATCAAAACATTCCTAAAACTGACACATGAATTCAATAAAATCGCAGCATACAAAATCAACATACAAAAATATGTTGCATTTCTATACAACTGTAATGAAGCAACAGAAAAAGAAATCAAGGAATTGATCCCATTTACAATTGCACCAAAACCATAAGATACCTAGGAATACACCTAAACAAAGAGGTAAATTATCTGTACTCTGAAAACTGTAAAACACTTATTGATGATATTGAACAGTACATAAAATATGGAAAAACATTCCATGTTCATGGATTGGAAGGACACACATTATTTTTTTTTACATTTATTTATTTTTTAGAGACAGAGAATGGGCAGGAGAGGGGCAGAGAGAGGAAGACACAGAATCCAAAGCAAGCTCCAGGTTCTGAGCTATCAGCACACAGCCCATTGCAGGGCTCAGAACTGTGACCCGTGATCATGACCTGAGCCGAAGTTGGACGCTTAACAGACTGAGCCTCCCAGGTACCCCAGAGGAACACATATTATTAAAATGTCTATACTAACCACAGCAATCTACAGATTTAATTCAATGGCTATCAAAATATCACCAGCATTTTCACAAAGAAAAAATAATCCTCAAATTTTTAGGGAACCACAAAGGATCTCGAATAGCCGAGCAACCTTGAAAAAATAAAAACGAAGCTGAATGCATCACAATTCTTCACTTCAAGTTATATTAGAAAGCTGTAGTAATCAAGCTGGTATGGTACTGGCACATAGATCAATGGAACATAATTTAAAAACCCATAGATGAACCAAAAACTATATGGTCAAGTAAATTTTAACAAATCAGGAAAGAATATCCAATGAAAAGGAAACTGATACTTCAACAATTGGTGTTGAGAATACTGGACAGCGACATGCAAAATAATGAAAGTGAACCACTTTCTTACACCATACACAAAAATAAATTCAAAATCTATTAAAGACCTAAATGTGAATCAGGAAAGCCTCAAAATCCTACAGAAGAACACAGGTAGCAAACGTTTTGAGATTGTCTTTACCAAATTCTTACTAGTAATATCTCCCAAGGATAAGAGAAACTAAAAAATATATGTGTAAACTGCTAGAAATTCTTCAAGATAAAAATCTTCTTCACAGCAAACAAACAAACAAATAAACAAACAAAAAACCTAAAAGACAAACTTGAGAATGGGAGAAGATTTTCGAGAATGACATATCTGATAAAGGGTTTATATACAAAATCTATAAGGAACTAATATAACTCAACACTCCCCCCCAAAAAAAAACCCAGTTAAAAAATAGGCAGAAGACATGAATAGACATTTTTCCAAGGAAGACATACATTTGGCTAACAGACATATGAACAAATACTCAGCATCACTCATCATCATTACAAATGGAACCTACAATGAGATATCACTTCGCACCTGCCAGAATGGCTAAAATTGATAACATTGTAAACAATAGGTGTTGCCGTGGATGCAAAGAAAGGGGAACCCTCTTACACTGTTGGTGGGAATGCAAACTGGAGCATCTAATCTAGAAAACAGTATGGAGTTTCTTCAACAGTTAAAAATAGAACTACTGTATAATACAACAATTGTATTACTAGGCATTTGTACAAATGATCAAAAAACACCGATTTGAAAGGATACATGCACCCAGAGGTTGTCCATAGAATTTAGAAAGGATAAAGAGGATGTGGTATATATGTAATATGAAATATGAACTATTACTCAGCTATAAATAAGAATGAAATCTTGCTATTTGCAAAATTAATGGAACTAGAGAATATTTTGCTAAGTGAAAAAATTCATTCAAAGAAAGACAAATACTCCATGATATCACTCATATGTGGAATTTAAGAAACAAAGCAGATGAACATATTGGGAAGAAAAAGAGACAAGCAAACCATAAACAGTCTCTTACCTATAGAGAATAAAACAAGAGTTGCTGGAGGGGAGATGGGCATGGGGGTGGATTAACTGGGTGTTGGGTATTAAAGAGAACACTGGTTTTGATGAGCACTTGGTATTTTATGTAAGTGATGAATCATTAAATCCTACACCTGAAACTAATATTTACTGGATCTTAACTAAATGGAATTAAATAAAAATTCGAAAGAAAAATAAAGATCAAAGAAAAGAAGGAACAGAAGAAAAAGTGGGAAAAAAGAGAAGAAAATTTATTTCATTTGATAGCTGAAAGCTTCCCTAATCTGTGGAAGAAATGAGATATCTAGGTCCAGGAGGCACAGAAAACTCCCATGAAATCAACAAAAATAGACCCATACCAAGACACATTTTATTTAAATTGGCAAATACAGTGATAAGAAAGAAAATTAAGGCAACAAGACAAAAGAAATCCATAACATACAAGGGAAAACCGATAAGGGTAAAAAATGATTTTTCAACAGAAAATCTCCAAGCTAGATGGGAATGGCATGATATATTCAAATGCTGAATTGGAAAAATCTGTAGCCACGGATACTCTATCCAGCAAGTCTATCACTCACAATAGAGAGATAAACAGTTTCTTAGACAAACAAAATCTGAAGAGTTCATGACCACTAAACCAACCCTACAAAAAATATGAAAGGGGACACTTATGAGCAGAAAGGAAAGACCAAAAAGACAATATAAAGGTAGGTAACATAAGAGTGGTAGGAAACAGTATTTCTGTAAAAAAATTAGTCAATAAATTCACAAAAAGGATAAAAATATAATAGCATATATGTAAAAGATGTGGAACAGAGAAGAAAAAATACTTCAAACTTAAAAAGACATAAACTTGATATAAACTGCTACATACAGAAGAGGGTATATACAAACCTAATGGCAACCATATGTCAAGAACCACTAATAAATATGAAAAGAATAATGAGAAAGAAATCCAAATGTATACTAAAGAAAATAAGAAAACTATGAAAGAGAGAAAATCAAAAAAGGATCAGAGAAAAAAAACTTCAGAAATAACCAAATTACAAGTAATAAAATGGCTATAAATATACACTTATAAATAATTATTTCAAATGTAAATGATACAAATACTCCAATCAAAAGACATGGGGTGACAACAAACTGGGCAATCTGAAAGATATGGACAAATTCCTAGAAACTCACACACTACCAAAACTGAAAGAGGAAAAAAGGAATATTCAAACAGTCCCTTAATCAGCAAAGAAATGGAATCAATTATCAAAAATCTCCCAACGAACAAGAGTCCTGGGCCAGATGGCTTCCCAGGGGGGAAATTCTACCAGACACTTAAGAAGAGTTAAAACCTATTCTTCTCAAACTGTTCCCCAAAATAGAAATGGAAGGAAAGCATCCAAACTCATTCTGTAAAGCCAGCATTACCTCGATTCCAAAGCCAGACAAAGACCTCACTAAATAATAGAAATAACTTGAATTTAGACAACTAAATTTTAAAATTTTAGATACAGAAAAATTGCTGCGGGTAAAGAATTAGATCTCTTTTAACCTTCTTTGACAAATACTTGCAAAGTTTGAGATTACACATTTTTTTTGTTACTTTGCTAGACTGTGTTTCTTTGAATGTCACAAAGTACTGATACTGGGCCATCAAAGGTCTTGGATCTTATATGGGTTACACAATAAAATAAAAATTACCTCATCCCCCAAAAACTCATGGATTGAGAGATTAGAAAAACAACAAGAGCCATCGTTGTACTACAAAAAAAGCTTATTCTATTTTTGATATCTTATTTTATTTTTTATTTAAAGTAAGTTTTAAAAATTTAAAAAATAAAGTAAGTTAACATATAATGTGGTATTGATTTCAGGAGTAGAATTCGGTGATTCATCACTTACATACAACACCCAGTGCTCATCCAAATGAGTGCCCTCCTTAAAGCCTGTAACCCACTTAACACATGCCCTTACCCACCTACCTTCAAGCCACTCTCAATTTATTCTCTGTATTTAAGAGTCTCTTATGGTTTACGTTTCCTTCTGTTTTTATCTTATTTTATGTTTCCTTCCCTTCCCCATGTTCATCTGTTGTGTTTCTTAAATTCCACATATGAATGAAATCATATGATATTTTTCTTTCTCTGACTGACTTACTTTGCTTAGCATATTACACTCTAGTTCCATCCACATTATTGCAAATGGCAAGATTTCATTCTTTTGGTTGCCAAGGTTATATATATATATATATATATATATATATATATACACACACACATATATTATATATTGTCAAGATATATATATGATTGCCAAGATTATATATATATATACATATATATACACAGATATATTATATATTGCCAAGATAGATAGATATATATAATTGACTGCCAAGATTATATATATATATATATACACATATATATATATATATATATATATATATATATATATATATATATAATGTGTGTGTGTGTGTGTGTGTGTGTGTGTGTATACCACATCTTCTTTATCCATTCATTCCATACATTTGGGCTCTTTCCATAATTTGGCTATTGTTGATAGCAGTGCTATAAACACTGTGGTTCATGTACCCCTTTGAATCAGCATTTTTCTATACTTTAGATAAATACCTAGTAGTGCAATTTCTGGGTCATGGGGTAGTTCTATTTTTAACTTTTTGAGAAACTTCCATACTGTTTTCCAGCATGGCTGCACCAGTTTGCATTCCCACCAACAGTGAGAATTGTCGCCTTCTCTGCACCCTTGCCAACATCTGCCATTTCCTGACTTGTTAATTTCAGCCATTCTGACAATTGTGAGGTGGTATCTCATTTGTTTTCGATTTGTATTTCCCTGATGATAAGTGATGTTGAGCATCTTTTCATGTGTCTGTTAGCCATCTGGATGTCTTCTTTGGAAAAGTGTCTATTCATATATTTTGCTCATTTTTTCACCGGATTATTTGTTTTTTGGGTGTTGAGTTTTGTAAGTTCCTTATGGATGGATAGGAACGCTTTATCTGATATGTCATTTGTAAATACCATCTCCCATTCTGTCGGTTGCCTTTTAGCTTTGTTGATTGTTTACTTTGCTATGCAGGCTTTTTTTGTTGATGAGGTCTCAATAGTTAAGTTTTGCTTTTATTTCCCTTGTCTCCATAAACATGTCTGGTAGGAAGTTGCTGTCGCCAAAGTCAAAGAGATTGCTGCCTGTTTTCTCCTCTAGAATTTTGATGGTTTCCTTTCTCACAGTTAAATCTTTAATCCATTTTGAATTTATTTTTGTTTATAGTGTAAAAAGTGTTCCAGTTTCATTTTTTCTGCATGTTACAGTCCAGTATTCCCAACACCATTTTTTGAAAAGACTGTCTTTTGTTAATTGGATATTCATTCCTTCTCTATCAAAGATTAGTTGACCACATATTTGTGTGTTTATATCTGGGTTCTCTGTTCTGTTCCATTGATCTATATGTCTGTTTTGGTGCCAGTACCTGTGTTGACAATTACATCTTTGTAATACAGCTTGAGGTCCATAACTGTAATGTCTCCAACTTTGGTTTTCTTTTTCAACATTACTTTGGCTACTTGGAGGAGGCTCATTTTAGACCTAATTATCCCTACAGAATGAAAGTGAAGAGACTGAGAAACATCTGTTATGTAAAAGGAAAGCTAGAGTAACAATATTTATATTAGTAAAAAAAGAGACTTTAAAACAGACTGTAAAAAGAGGTAAAAATGTCAATTGGTAGTAAAGTAGACATTCCAAAAAATATAAGACATTTATAAATATTAACGCACCCAACATGGGAGGATATAAATACACAAACAGGTTAAAACAAACATAAAGGAATTAATTGTTAATAATACAATAATTATTGGAAATGTTAACACTCCCCTTACATCACTGGATAGATCATCTAAGCAAAAGCAACACGGAAAAAATGACTTTGAATGACACAATGGAATAGATGTATTTAACAGATATGTGTATTCGGAACATTCCATCTTCAATCAGCTGAATACACATTCATTTCAAGTGTGTCTGAAACATTCTCCAGCAGATATCACATATTGGCTCATAAAAGATTTCAAAAGGAATTCAATAAGATCAAATTCATACCATACATATTTCATGAACACAATACTGTGAAGCAAGAAGTGAACCACTAGAATAAAGTCCAGAAAGACCATAAATACAGGGATATTAAATGCCATGCTACTAAACAATGAATGGGTGAAACAAGAAATAAAAGACAAAATAAAACTTACATGAAAACAAAAACACAACAGTCCAAAACATTTGGGATGCAGTAAAGGAGGTTGTAGGAGGGAAGAATATAGCAGTAAAGATCTGCCTGAAGAAACAATTAAAATCTCACATAAAAAGTTAACCTTACAGATAACTGAGCTAAAAAAAAAGAACAAAAAATAAAATCTAAAAGCCAGCAGATGGAGGAAACTAATAAAGATTAGGGAAGAATCAAAGGATATAAAAACTAAAAAAATAATAGAACACATCAATGAATCAAGGGGCTAGTTGTTTGAAAAGATCAATAAATATGATAAACTTCTAGCCAGTTTTATCAAGAAAAGAGAAAGGATCCAAATAAAGGAAATCGCAAATGAGTGATGAAAAATAACCAACACAGTAGAAATACATAAAATTATTTTTAAAAATGTATACTAACAAATGGACAACTTAGAAGAAACGGATAAATTCCTAGGAAGATATAAACTACTGAAACTGAAACAAAAAGAATTAGGAAACTGAATAGACTAATAACCAGGAAATAAATTTTATCAGTAATTTAAAAATTCCAAACAAACAAAAGTCCAGGACCAGATGGCTTCACAGGCAAATTCTACCAAACTGAGAAGAGTTAAAACCTATTATTTTCAAACTATTGCAAAAAATAGAAAAGGAAGGAAAACTGCCACATACATTCTATAAGGCCAGCATTACTGTCTTATCAAAACCTTATGAAGACATCAATAAAAAGAACTAAACGTCAATATCTCTGATAAACGTAGATGCAAAAATCCTCAATAAAATACAAAATCAAATTGAACAATACATTAAAAAATCATTCACCATGAGGAATTGGGATTTATTTATGAATTGCAAGCATGGTTCAATATCTGTATGTCAATCAGCATGATACATCACATTTGTAAGAGAAAATTTAAGAAACATATTTCAATAGACACAGAGAAAATCATTTGACAGAGTACAATATACATTTTGATTGACAAATCCTCAACAAAGTAGGTTTAGAGGGAACATACCTCGACATAATAAAGCTCATATATTATAAACCCACAGTCAACATCATACTCACTGGAGAAAATCTGAGGGATTTCCTCCTAAGAACAGGAGAAGGACAGGGATGTCCATTCTCACCACTGTTATTTAAAGTGGTAGTGGAAGTCCTAGCCATGGCCATCAGACAAGAAAAAGAAATAAAAGCCATATAAATTGTCAAGTAAGAAGTAAAACTCCCACTGTTTGCAGATGACATGATAGTATATATAGAAAACCCTACCCTCCATCAAAAAAAAAAAAATACTAGAAGTGAAAAACAAATTCAAGATATTCATAGGATAGAAAATCAGTGCACACAAATCTGTTACATTTCTATACACCAATAATGAAACAGCAGAAAAAGAAATCGAGAATCGGTCCTTGCACTAAATTGATCCTTGCACATTTGCACAAAAACTAATAATATTCCTAGGAATAAACCTAATCAAAGAAGTAAAGTCTGTACTCTAAACCTGTAGGACACTTATGGAAGAAATTGAAGAGGACACAAAGAAATGTAAAAACATTACATGTTCATGAATTGGAAGAACAAACATTGTTAAAATGTTTATGTCTATACTACCCAAAGCAATCTACATATTAAATGCAATCCTTATCTAAATACCACCCGCATTTTTTCACAGATCTAGAAGGAGAAGCCCTAAAATTTGTATGGAACCACAAAAGACCCTGAATAGCCAAAGGAATGCTGCAAAAGAAAAGCAAAGCTGGAGGCATCGCGATTCCACATTTCAAGCTATATTCCAAAGATGTAGTCATCAAGACAGTATGGTACTGGTATAAAAAAGACACATGGATCTATGGAACAAAATAGAAAAAACAGAAATAGACCCACCCCTACATGGTCAACTAATCTTTGATAAAGCAGGATAGAATATCCAATGGAAAAAAGACAGCCTCTTCAACAAATGATGTTTGGGTACCTGGTCAGCAACATGCAAAAGAATGAAACTAGACCACTTTCTTATGCCATACACCAAAATAAATCCAAAATGGATGAAAGACCTAAATGTGAGACATGAAACCATCAAAATCCTACAGGAGAAAGCAGACAACAAGCTCTTAGACCTCGGCCATTGCAACTTCTCATTAGAAATGTCTCAACAGGGGGCACCTGGGTGGCTCAGTTGGTTAGGAGTCCGACTTCAGCTCAGGTCATGATCTTTTGGTTCGTGGGTTCAAGCCCCGTGTCGGGCTCTGTGCTGACAGCTCTGAGCCTGGAGCCTGCTTCAGATTCTGTGTCTCCTTTTCTCTCTGTTCCTCCCACACGCATTCTCTCTCTCCCTCTCTCTCTCTCTCTCTCAAAAATAAATAAAGATTAAAAACAATTTTTTTAAATGTCTCAACAGGCAAGGGAGACAAAAGCAAAAATCAACTATTGTGACCTCATCAATATTAAAAGCTTCTGCACAATGAAGGAAACAATCAACAAAACTAAAAGGCAGCCTATGGAATGGGAGAAAGTATTTCAAAACGATATATCTGATGAAAGGTTAGTATCCAAATTTTATAAAGAACTTATCAAACTCAACACCCTCCCAAATATAATCTATTTAAGAAACCGTCAGAAGACATGAGTAGACATTTTTCCAAATAAAACATCCAGATGGCTAACAGAAACATGAAAGATGATCAATATCACTAATCATAAGGAAATATAAATCAAAATCACGATGATACACTACCTCACTCCTCTCAGAATGCCTAAAATTAACAACACAGGAAACAATAGATGGTGCCAAAGATGTGGAATAAGGGGAACCCACTTATAACAATGGTGTAAATTCCAAGTGATCTAGCCACTCTGGAAAAAAGTATGAAGGTTCATCAATAAATTAAAAAATAGATGTATCTTATGACTGAGAAATTACACTACTGGGTATTCACCCAAAGGACACAAAAGTACAGATTCGAATGGACACATGCACCCTCATTTTTTAGCAGCATTATCAACAATTGCCAAACTATAGAAAGAGCCCAAATATTCATAGAGTGAATATACATATATACGTATGAATATTACTCAGCCATCAAAAATAATGAAATCTTTCAGTTTGCAATGATGTGGATGGACCTAGAGTGTATTATGCTAAGTGAAAGAAATTACCCAGAGAAAGACAAATACCATATAATTTCACTCATAGGTGGAATTTAAGAAACAAAACAGACAAACATATATGGAGGGAGAAAAAAAGAAGAGAAAGGGAAGCAAACCATAAGAGACTCTTAGGTATAAAGAACAAACAGAATTGATGGAAAAAGTTGGGTGGGTAATGGGCTAAATGTGTGATGGGTATTAAGGAGGGCACTTGTTACAATGAGCACTGGGTGTTATATGTAAGTGATGAATCACTAAATTCCACTCCTGAAACTAATTAATCAATCAATCAATCAATCCCACTCCATTCTAAAATGATCCAAAACTTTTTTATTTTTCTCTATTTTCCTTTTGCCCTTTTATTTTATCCCCTCCTCTATGTTTTATGTATATAATGTCATATTTTCATTGTTTTTACTTCTAATATTATTAATTTAATTGTTGCTACTTCTTTTCCATTTAAAGAAGTTCCTTGTACACTTGTAAGGCTTGTGCCTACTTGTAAGGCTTTTTTAATGATAATCCTTTACCTTTTCTTTGTCTTGATGCCCTTTATATATTGTTCAAATATGAATGATAACATGGTTAGGTAGTGTATTCTTGGTTCTAGGATTTTCTCCTTTCAGTCTTTAAATATATCATGTCACTCCCTTCTGGCCTTCATAGTTTCTGCTAAGACATCTATTAGCCTTATAGGTTTTACATTGTAGGTAAGTTTCACTTCTCTCTTGCTGCCTTTAAGATTCCCACTGTATCTCTTTAACCTTTAACATTTTAATTATTCTTATCATTTTGTTGACATATATCTTGTTTGGAACTCTCTGTGCTTCTTGGACTTGGATATATATTTCCTCTGCCACGTTACAGATGTTTTTAGCTATTATTTATTCAAATAAATTTTCTACTCCTTCCACTCTCTTTCTCTTCTTCTGGAATCCTATAATGTGAGTGTCTGTTCACTTGATGTCCAAAATATCCCTTGATCTATTAGCATTTTTCTACTATTTATTGATTATGATGTTCAGCTTGGATGGCTTTCTTTCAGACTGGTGATATGTCCCCCTGCATCTGCAAATATACTGTTGATAAACTCTACTGTGTTTTTAATTTCAGTTATTATATCCTTAATCTTTGAGTTTTAAATATATTTTCTATTTATTTATTAGAGACTTCACTGAAGTCTTATCCATCTCAGTAAGTATCTTTATTGACATTGTTTTAAATTATCTACCAGGCATATTGCTTATCTCTTAATAGAGATATTAATATTTAGTTATTTTTCTGAGTTTTTTTCTCTTTTTCTTTTTCTTCAGCATATTTCTCTGTGTCCTCATATTAGTTGACTTTCTGTGTTTGTCTTAATGGATTAGCTTCTTCTGTTAAGTTTGAATGAATGGTCTTGTACATGGATGTCCTTTATATAGACTGAGTGTGTTTGGTAGTTTTTACTGACTGACTGTACATGTGGCTAGTGTAAGCTGGTATCCTGGTGCTTTCCAGATGGGGACACTTCCAGGACAGGAAAACCTGAAATGAATGCCAGCTAGTGTGTTCCAGGTTTCTTTAGACTGAAAGAACTGTAACCTGACAGTTGAAGTTAAAAGGAATGGAAACCCATGTGTTCTGGGATACTCTGTGCAAGGAGTGCCTTGGTGCAGTGGCTGGAACCAATGTGGTATGTAAACTGGGAGGTCCCTGAGCTTACCAAACTGATATATCAGATCAGTTAGGCTACCCACACTGTTCACTAATATATGCTTTCAAAGCGGAGAGGGGGTGTAGACTATTTCTGTTAGGCTCTCCCAACCAGAGAGTGTTCCTCTGAAAAGAACTGGACTGAAGGAAAAAGAGGTCAGGACTCTAGATATACATGGAAGACACTTCCTGAAGTGCCAAGTACAGGGGAACAGAAGACACTGTACTGCAGGGCAATACAGGACCTCTTTTTCTTCATACCATTACCTTTAAAAGCAAGAGATGCAGCTGAATTTCATAACACACAGACACTGACGTGGAGTTACACAGAAGGAGGAGACAAATAAATATATACCAAATGAAAGAACAGGCCAAAACCACATCAATAAACGTATGTAAAACAGATATAAGTAATATGCCTGATTAAGAATTTAAGGAGTGACCATAAAGATGCTCACTCTACTTGAGAAAAGAGTGGAGGACATCAATGAGACCTATAAGAAAGAGATAAAAAAGAACGAATCAGATATGAAGAACAAAAACATGAAATTAAAAATACAATTGATGGAATAAATAACAGGCAAGATGAAGCAGGGAAACAAATTAATGACCTGGAGGACAGAGTAAGGGAAACTAATCATGTTGAAGAAATGACAGGAAAAATTATGCAAATTGATAATAGCCTTGAGGACTCAGTGACTGTCAACTGTTGAGAACACTCGCATTATGAAGATTCCAGAAGAAAAGACCGTGGAATAAAATTTATTTGAAGAAATAAGAGCTGAAAATTTCCATAATCTAGGGAAGCAAACAGACAATTAGATCCAGGAAATTCAGAGAACCCCAAATAAAATCAATTAGTGAGGTTCACACCAAGACACATAGTAATTGGAATGGCAAAAATTCACAGAGAGGAAGGAAGACATGACATGAGAGACTCTCAAAGAGTAAGAAAGAACTGAAAGGAGAGATGGGTGTGGGAGGGGGGAGAGTGGGTGGTCGGCACAGAGGAGGGCGCTCGTTGGATTGAGCACTGGGTGTTGTATAGAAACCAATTTGACAATAAACTATTAAAAAAAAAGAATGTCAAAAATTATTCCCAAGTGACAGCGACACTTTGGAGATTTCTCAAAAGCTAAAAAATAGAAAAAAATCCTATAATCCAGCAATTGCACTACTAGGTATTTAACAAAAGAATACAAAATTACTAATTCAAAGAGATACAACTACCCCTATGTTTATAGGAGCACTATCAACATTAGCCAAAGTATGGAAAGAGCCCAAATGTCCATTGACTGATGAATGGATAAATAATATGTGGGGTGTGTGTGTGTGTGTGTATATATATATATGAAGAAGGTCGCTATATCATAATAAAGGGGACTATCAAACAAGAAGATGAAATAGTTGTAAGTATTTATGCTCCCAACATGAAAGCACCCAAATACAAAAACAAAAACAAGACAAAACAAAAACAAACAAACAAAAAAAAAACAATGAAAACAAAAAACTAATTGATAATAATACGATAATAGTAGGGGACTTTAACACCCCCACTTAAAGCAATAGACAGATATTCTAAGCATAAAATCAACAAGGAAACAATGGCTTTGAATGACACATTGCACCAGATGGGTTTAACAGATATATTCAAAACATTTCATCCTAAAGAAGCAGAATACATATTCTTTTCAAGTGCACATGGGACATTCTCTAGAATACATCACACATTGGGTCAGAAGTCAGGACTCAACAAGTACAAAAAGATGGAGACTGTACTGTGGATATTTCTAAACACAACACTATGAAATTTGAAGACAACCACAAGAAAAAAATTGGAAAAACCACAAATATATGGAGGTTAACCTAACATTCCACTAAAGAATGAATGCCTTAACCAAAAAATTAAAGAAGAAATTAAAAAAATACATGGAAAATCAGTCTACACTAATGTCAAAACATTGGAAAAAGAAAGAAAACAATCTCATTTACAATAAGATTGAAAATAATAAAATACTGGGGAATAAATTTAACTAGAACAGTAAAAAACTATGTACAATGAAAACTGTAATACTTCACTGAAAGAAATCTAAGAACAGAAACAAATGGAAAAACATCCCATGTCTATGGATAGGAAGAATCAATATTGCTAAAGTGATCAAACTGCCTACCCATAGCCATCTACAGATTCAAAGCAATTCCCATTCAAAACAAAAGGCATTCTTTACAGAATTAAAAGGAACAATCTTTAAATTTGTGTAGAAATACAAAAGACCCCAAATAGCCAAAGGAATCCTTAGAAAAAATAAAGCCAGATGTATCACATCACACAATTTCAAATTATACTACCAAGCGAAAGTATTATACTGTACAAAGATAAACACATGGTCTAATGGAACAGAATAGGAAGCACAGAATTAAATATTGGTATAGAGAGCACATAAATAAATATTGGTATATGCAGTCTGCAATATTTGACACAAGGGACACAAGAACACCAATGAGAAAACAATAGTCTCTACAACAAATGGTTCTGGAAAAATATGAGAAACACATGCAGAGCAATGAAATTGAACCCTTATCTTACACGACTAATACAAACTAAGTTAACATAGGTCAAATAATTAAACATAAGAACTAATACCTAGAGGAGATTCCAAAAGATAGCAGTAGAGTAGAAGGATCTGATCCCTTCTCCTCTCACAAACACAACTAGATAACTAATCAGTCATTCCGAATACTCCAGACATTGACCCGAAGACTGACAAAACAAGCTTCACAATTAAAGGGGAAGAAGAAGCTATATTGAAGAAGGTAGGAAGTGAAGAGATGTGGTTTAGGGGAGAAATGGATCATGGGTTCTGTGGAGGTCAGCAAGCCATGGTTGCTGAGAGGGGATAGAGGAGAGCACACAGGAGAATGAACAAGGAGAACATTTCCCCAAAGTCATTGACCTTGAAAACAAGAGGGCCCAAATTTCATGAGTTCTTGCAACCAGTGTGACTTAAAGCTTGGAATTTTAATGGTCGGTGATCTTAGCTGGAATATAACCCAGAGGGCACTGCACTGCTCTTGGGAAGAAGGCAGCCAAACAACCTAGGAAGAGACAGCAAGGAAATAGCAATCTGAAGAATGCCTAGGACACAGAGTGGGAAGATTATTTGCTAGTCTCGGAGAGTAACCCTGAAAGACAGTGTTTACAGAGACCTGTATCTGGGAACATGGGAGTTGGTTGGCACCATTTCCTTCCCTTGTCCCTTAGCATAAACCCAGACTTAAGGGAAGCAACTCGGTGCCTATATTGGCTGCCAAACGTGTTTACACCAAGCCCCACTCCCTTGTGCTCTGGTGGAACTTCTCTTTTCAATCTAGCTTGCCTCAGTCCCAGTGGAACAGTCTTCTCCCACAGAAGACCAGCATAAAACCCTGCTGACACCACCAGACCCAACCAGAGAGCCCAGAAGGTCTTCAGTTGGTGTCAGGTCTCATTTCATAAGCAGACCAGAGCACATCTAGTTAAAACTCATCACATTTAGGGCAGGTACAAAACACTCCCCAAAGCAGGCAAGTAGAACATCTGTAGATGACAGGCCTAAAGGATAGAGCAGCCAAAACACAACAGGAGAGAACACACAGCACTTGCCAGAGACACTCCTTGAAGCACCATGACCTTTTCTTCACAAGGCCATTACTTTCAGGAGCAGGAGACATAACTGGCTTTTCTAACACACAGAAGAAGGCAGAGGCAGACAAAAAGCCAATACAGAAGAAATTATTCCACATTAAAGAACAATATAAGTCCATGGCCAGAGATCTAAACAAAACAGATATAACCAACATGCCTGACGGAGAATTTAAAATAAAAATCATAAGGATACTCAGTGGGTTTGTGAAAAGAATAGAAGACAGTGAAACCCTTATAACACAGAAAAGAGAGCTAAGGAAAGAGTCAATCAGACAGGAAGAATGCAATAAACAAAATTGGAAATAGGCTTGATGCGATGAACACAAGCATGGAAGAAGCAGAGGAACAAATCAGTGATCTAGAAGACAAAATAATGGAAAATAATGAAGCTGTACAAAAAGAGAAAAAAGAATTGTGGAACATGAGAACAGACTTATGGAGCTCAGTGACTCCATCAAATATAATAACATTCTTATCATACAATTCCCAGAAGAAGAAGAGAGAGAAAAGGAGTCAGAAAATTTATTTGAAGAAATAGCTGAAAACATCTCTAATCTGGTGAAGGAAACAGACATCCAAATCCAAGAGGCACAAAGAACACCCATCAAAATCAACAAAAGCAGACCAACACTAATACATGTTGTAATTAAATTTACAAAATATAGTAATAAAGAAAAAAATTAAAATCAACAAGATAAGAGATATCCTTAACTTACAAGGGAAGACCCATGAGGCTGGCCAGAAATTTCTCACCATAAACATGGGAGGCCAAACAAATGTGGCATGATATATTCAGCATGCTGAATAAGAAATATCTGAAGCCAAACTATTCTATCCAGCAAAGCTGTCATTCAGAATAGGACAGAGAAAGAATTTCCCAGACAAAATCTAAAGGTGTTTCTGACCACTACCCCAGCCCTACCAGAAATATTAAAGGGGACTCTTTGAGCAGAAAAGAGTGACCAAAAGTGAGAAAGACAAGAAAGGATGAGAGAGAATCCCTAGAAACAATGACAAAACAGGTAACAAAATTTCACTAGGAACTCTAAGTAAGCTCTTGCCTGTCTTCACTCCAGCTACCTACCAAGGCACCCTCTTAGCAGAGTATCCTGGGCACCTCCAACCCATGCTCATCTAAACTCCAGCCAACCTGCTACAGTGGTTCCTGCACAGAGCACTCCAGAACACCCTGGCCTATAGCAGCCTCAACTTTCTTTGCCCCACCAGAGGACCTCCTGCATTGAGCACACCAGCTTCAGCGGTCTTGCCAGGGCATCCTCTGTGTGGAGAGCACTGGGGCACTGGGGCATTCAGCTCATACCCCACTTCAGCTCCAGTTGCCCCACCAGGTTTCCCCCTGTGAAAAATGCTCTGAAACCCAATGGATTGTGCGTTGTATTGGCTCCAGCAACCCTGCCAGGCCACCTTCTGTAAGGAGAGCCTTGGGACATCCTGGATTGCACCCACTTCAGATTTATCTGTCCTGACAGGGTGCCTCTTGTGCAAAGAGCCCTGGATCTTCCTCAGCCCATGCACACTTCAGCTCTGGGTATCCCACCAGGGCAGCCCCAGCACAAAATATCATGGGAAACAAAAGTCACACCCACCAAAGCTCCAGCAAGCCAGCCAGCCAGACCAGGTCACCAGACACCCACAGTCCACACAGGAGATGCCAATAGACAAGATCATTCTTTCAAGTTCAGGTGGTGTAGTAGTTCTGCCTAATTCATAGAAACACAGAGAATGAAGCAAAATAAGATGATAGAGGAATATGTTCCAAACAGCAAACAAAGCAAACCCTCAGAAAAAGATCTCTTTCATCTCTCTCTCCATATATATATATTTTTTATATATAATATAAACATATATTGTATAATTATATATGATATGAATAATATCATATATAGTATAAACTATATGTTATATATATGATATCATATATATATGGTATATATATATTATAACTATATGTTATATATTATATAATATATCAACATACATCATGTATTATTATAATATTGTAATATTCTATAAATTATAATATTTATATAATAAAAATATATATCATATATATAAATATATAGAAAGAAGTATATATTTATAAATGTATATTATAAATATATTATAAATAAATGCATATTATATAAATGCATATTACATATGAATATATATTATAAATATATTATAAATAAGTGTATTATTATAATATTATAATGGTATATAAATTATAATGTTTATATAATATAATTATATATCACATATAAATTAATATATATAAATAAATATATAATATATAAATGAACAAATAACGTATATATAAATAAATATATATAAAAATATAAATAAATATATATGGCATATATATTTATATATCATATATATCAATATATATATAAATATATATATTTCATATAAATAAATTTATATAAATGAATTTTATTATATATCATGTATAAATTTGTTATCATGTATTTGTTTAAAAATATATATCATGTATTTGTTTAAAAATAGATATCATATTATATATTCATATATCATATTTATATAAAATATATTTTATATAAATATAATTTCTATATAAAATAAAATAAAAATAAATAAATAATATATTATTATATTATATATTAATCTTATAAATATATATATAAAAATACATATATAGTAAATATATAACTACATATATTATACTATATATTTTATTAGATCATATATTATTTATGATATATAGGTTATATATGATATTATATTTATATTTATATATTATATATTTTATATGTATTATATTCATATAAATATTTAATATATGTTAAATAAATGAATATTATTAAATTAATATAGTATATATTAATATAAAATATTAATATATAAAATATATTAATATAAGTATTGTCAGAAGAATGGAGACACTCTATTCCAGAGCAGACAGGATGAGACACACCATGCTGGATCCTTTAAGGTTTACTGTCTCCTGGGTGGCTCTGTCAGTTAAGCATTTGACTTTGGCTCAGGTCATGATCTCATGGTTCATGAGTTCAAGCCCTGTGTTGGGCTCTGTGCTGACCGCTCAGAGCCTGGAGCCTGCTTGGGATTCTGTGTCTCCCTGTCTCTCTGCCCCTCCCCTGCTCTTGGTCTGTCTGTCTGTCCCTCTCTCTCTCTCAAAAATAAATAAACTTTAAAAAACTTAAAAAAAGAAAAAAGACATCAGGTTTAGAATGCCAGCCAAGCTCCAACAAGGTGAAGGAGAACAGCACAGCAGGACAAGCTGAGTGCTCTCGCTATTCTGTAATGGCTGCCTGAACAATATGGGTTGAGATACTAGTTTGGGGAGAAGAGATTGGGGTGATGACATTTTACCCCCAAAGTCAATATGGTGGGACTTCAGAAAGAAGCACAGTGCCCCTCGGAGGAGGTGGGACACACTTACATCTAACCCTGCCCCTCCGTGCCAGGAGCTTATTTACTCCAGCAAGACCAACTGACTCACTGCAGCTGGCCTCTCTTCCAGACCAGCACAACCACCAGCCCTAGGCACCAATGGACAACTGTTTCTTGTTTCTTTCTCTTTATCTTTATTCCCATTCTGTTTTTTTTTCTTTTGGAATCAGGCTCATAGTTTTTATTTGTTTATTGTCAATTCTATATAATATCATTTATATTATATAATTATATATTATAAACATTTTAAATAAATTATATATGATATACAAAATTTTTACATAAAATATATATGCATATCTATATCTTATTTATATATATTTGATGAGGCATTTTATTCTTTTCATTTTACATCTATTATCTTTCTTCTTCTTTATTTTCCTTTCTCTTTTTATGAAATTAGCCTTGTAGATTTTTGATTCTCTGTTTTCTTTTCTCTCCTTTCCTTTTTCTTTTTGTATGTGATCAGGCTTCCCTCCACCTTTCCTTCCAGGGATACTTCAACAACTAAACCAGAGCAACCTAGTTAAAGTCCAAATACTGTACTATTATAAGCAAGGAGGAGCTCTGAGGAAGACTAACCTGTGGGTTAGAGCAGCTAAGAACACAACATAGTGCATGCATCATAAACCATAAACTCTTCCTGGAGGGTCAGGCCCTGGACAATACATGACTTCTTTTTAATATAGTAGTATTCTCAGTTGCAGAACACATAACACAGTTTTAAAATGCACGAAAGACAGAAAAGTGTCAAAATGCCAAAATGGAGGAATTCTTTTTTTATTATTATTTTAATGTGTATTTACTTTTGAAAGAAAGAGAGAAAGACAAAGTATGAACAGGGCTGGGGAAGAGACAGAGAGAGACACAGAATCCAAAGGAAACTCCAGGCTCTGAGTTGTCAGCACAGAGCCTGAAGCAGGGCTTGAACTCATGAAGTGTGAGATCATGACTTGAGCCAAAGTTGAACACTTAACTGACTGATCCACCCTCGTGCCTCAAACGAATGAATTCTCCTCAAAAGAAAGATCAAAAAGAAATCATAGCCAGATAATTGCTCAAGACAGATATAAACAATACATCTGAACAAGTACTTGGAATAGCAGTCATAAGAATAAAAACTGGACTTGAAAAAAAGTATACAAGACATGAGTGAAACTCTTGCTTCAGAGATGAGAAACCTAATACCTATTCCAGATGAATTTAAAAATGTAATAACTGAGATGCAAAATATACTAGATACAGTGAGAGGGAGGATGGAAGAAGCAGAGGGGAGAATATTGAAATAGAAAATAATATGAAAACAATGAACCTGAAAAAAAAGAGGAAAAAGAAATTTACTAAACCACAAGGGGAGAATTGGAGTACTAAGTGATTCCATGAAACGAAACAATATCTATATCATATGAATCCCAGAAGAAGAAGAGTTAGAGAAAAGGGGAGAAGATTTATTTGAACAAATTATATCTGAGAACTTCCCTAATCTGGGGAAGGAAACAAGTATCCAAATCCAAGAGGCACAGAGAATTCCCTTCAAAATCAACACAAACAGGACAACACCAGAACATATAAATGTGAAATTGGAAAAATACAAGGATAAAGAGAGAATTATGAAAACATCTAGGGACAAAATGTCCTTAATATAAAAGGGTAGACACATAGGGTTAGTAGCAGACTTGTCCATTAAAACTTGACAGGCCAGGAGAGAGTGTCAGGATCTGTGTTGAATAGAAAAACAATGCACCCAAGATACCTTTATCCGCTGGATAAAGACTCAGAATAGAAGGAGAGATAAAGACTTTCCAAGGGAAAAACTAAAGGAATTCATGACCACTAAAGCAGTCCTGCAGGAAATCCTAAGAGGTACTCTATGAGTGGAAAGCAGAAAAGAATAAAAAGGACCAGAAAACATCACCACATACGTGAAATCTACAAATAACACAATGGTACTAATTCATATCTTTCAATATTCACCCTAAATGGACTAAATGCTCCAATCAAAAGACATAGAGCATTAGAAAGGATAATAAAACAAGATCCATCTGTATGCTGCCTACAAGAGACTCATTTTAGACCTAAAGACACCTGCAGATTGAAAGTAAGAGAATGGATAACCATCTATCACGCTAATGGACATAAAAAGAAAGTGGAAGTAGCCATACTTATATCAGACAAATTAGATTTAAAAAAAGACTTTAACAAGAGATGAAAAAAGGGCATTATATCATAATTGTGGTGTCTATCCATAAAGAAGAGCTAAAAATTATAAATATATATGCTCCTAACTTGGAAAAAATCCAAATATATAAATCAACTAATCACAAACGTAAGCAAATTTATTGATAATACTATCATTGTAAGGGGCTTTAATACTCCATTTACAACAATGGACAGATCATGTAAGCAGAAAATCAACAAGGAAACAGTGACTCTGAATGACACATTGAAACAGATGGATTCAACAGATATATTCATAACATTTTCCTAAAGCAGCAGAATACACATTCTTCCCAAGTGCACATGGAACACTCTGTAGAAGAGACCACATAAGGGTCACAAAACAGTCCTCAACAAGTACATAGTGATCAAGATCATGCCATGCATATTTTCAGATCACAATGCTATGAAATTTGAAATCAACCAGAAGAAAAAAATGGATAAAAAACTTATCAAACCCAACACCCACAAAAAAACAAATAATCCAGTGAAGAAATGGGCAGAAGGTGTAAATAGACACTTTTCCAAAGAAGACGTTTAGATGGCTAACAGACACATGAAAAGATGCTCAACGTCACTCATCAAGGAAATACAAATCAAAACCACTTTGAGACACGACCTCACACCTGTCAGAATGGCTATAATGAACAACTCAGGAAATAACAGATGTTGGCAAGGATGGAGAGAAAGGGGAACACTTTTGAACTGTTGGTGGGAATGCAAACTTGTGTAGCCACTCTGGACAACAGTATGGATGTTCCTCAAAAGATTGAAAGTAGAATTACCATATGACCCAGCAATTGCACTACTAGGAATTTATCAGAAAGATTTAAAAATCCTGATTCAAAGGGGCACATTTACTCCAATGTTTATACCAGCACTATCAACAATAGCCAAATTAGTGAGACAGCCCAAATGTCCATCAACTAATGAATAGATAAAGATGTGGTTTACATACACAATGGGATACTACTCAGCAACTAAAGGGATGAATTCTTGCCATTTGCAACAATGTGTATGGAACTAGAGGGTATTATACTAAACAAAATAAGTCAATCAGAGAAAGACGTATCATATGATTTCACTCATATGTGGAATTTGAAAAACTCAACAGATGAACATAGGGTAAGGTAAGGAAAAAGATAAAAACACAGTGGGTGGCAAACCATAAGACACTTTAAAATACAAAGAACAAACTGAGGGTTGTTGGAAGGGAGGTGGGTGGGGTGATGGGTTAAATGGGTTATGGTCATTAACGAGGGCAGTTTTGGGGATGAACACTGGGTGTCATATGTAAGAGATGAATCACTGGGTTCTATTCCTGAAGCCGAGACCACACTTTATGTTAAGTAACATGAATTTAATTTAATAACTTACTAACTAACTTACTAATTAACTAAACAAATAAATAAACGAATGAATAAAGCCTCTCTGGACCACATCTGGGGAGCTAGAAGTACTGAGTGTCACAGGTTTTTTGTTTTGTTTGGTTTGGTTTTTGTTTTTGTTTTACTAACAGTGTGTGGAGCTCAAACTCAGAGGTTTTGGAAGTGCACAAGTATCTCCAGGAACAATTCTATGCAGGGCACTCCTCGGGGGGAGGAGGGAGCCAGCCATGGAATGCATAGTGTGATGTAGGTATCTCCAGACTACACTGGTAGAGAATATTATCCTTCCTGGAATATTTTAGAAGAGGGTTTATTATCTTTCAAAGGACAAAAGACCCCGTAGGCACCAGCCAGAGGCCTTTCATCAGCAGGGAACAGAGGCAATATAACCTTGTTACTGCTATTAGCAGTGCCACACCATGGGTTCCACACAGTGTAGAGGTATGGGACTATTTTTTTGGGAGGGAGGACTTCAGATATAGCCTGGAGAGGTCCTACTCTGGAGGAGAGGGGTGGGTCCTTGAGGTGCCGATTCCTTTAAGCCTTTGAGTCTTGAATCCAAGCTGCACACCAAAGAAAAAAACTCAGGAGAGCTGTGGCGCAGGGTGAGGTGACTACTCTTGCTCTTCTGTCAGAGCTTCCTAAAGAGTGTGGGATGTGAGATACCCTGTTCAGTGTTTAGAGACTGGGGTGGCCCGATTTCCCCCTCAGACACCAAAACAGTGAGACTTCAGAGAGCACCACAGCGACCCTCATTGGAGACAGAACCAGATCACGCAAAATCCCTCCCCCTTGTGCCTAGCAACTGGCTATTTGCTGGAGCAAGACTGACTCTGAGACAATGGAACAGGGCTCTCCTCAAGAAAACCAGCACAGGGAGCACACCCCCATGCACCAAGTGTACTGAAAATCAAGTGCTTCAAAATGACACCTGCAGCTCTGGTGAAAATAGGATCAGTCTTACTTTTTTTTCTTTTATTTTCTTTCTTATTATTTTTTGCTTTCATAATTAGGCTGATAATTTCTTGTTTGAATGTTTCATTTCTTTTCTCTTCTTTTTAAATCAGCCTTCAATTTTTCTTTTCATTTTCTTTCTTTATCTTTTTTTCTTTGAAATCAGTCTTATAGTTATTTGATTCTATGTTTGTTTGTTATTTTTTTCATTCCCTTTCCTTTTATCTGTTTTGGGTGTATCAAGCTTTTTTACCCCCTTTCTTCCAGGATTATTCTAACAAAGAAATCAAAGCACACCTAGTTAAAATTCCAAAAACTCCACACTGCAAGCAAGGAAGAGATCTGCAGAGGAATGTCCAGTGGGAATGAGCAGTCAAAACACAACAGCACAGTGCACACAGCATACACCAGAAACACTTCCCAACATGCCGGGCTCTGGACAGTGTATGACCATTTTTAATATAGCATTACTCTCAGGTGCAGGAAACAGAACAAGTGTTCAAAATACACAAAGGAGAGAAACATACCAAAATGGCAAGACAGAGGAATTCTCAAAAAAAGAAGAAAGGTCAAGAAGAAACCACAGCCAGGAACTCCCTCAAAAAAGATATATGGAATATATCTGGAAAATAATTTATTTATTTTTTAATTGTTTTTTGATGTTTATTTATTTTTGAGAGAGAGAGCGCGCAAAGGAGAGACAGAGCACAAGCAGGGGAGGAGCAGAGAGAGAGGGAGATACAGAATCAGAAGCAAGTTCCAGGCTCCAAGCTGTCAGCACAAAGCCCGACATGGGGCTCGAACTCACGAACCGTGAGATCATAACCTGAGCTGAGGTCGGACATTTAATCAACTGAGCCACCCAGGGGTCCCAAGAAAAATAATTTAGAACAATAGTCATGAGACTACTAGCTATGCTTCAAAAAAACCATAGAAAACACCAGAGAAAACCTTGGTGCAGAGATCAGAGACTTAAAAATTGGCAGGATGAAAAAATAATACTATAACTGGATGAAAAACTGTCTGGATACAGCCACAATGAGGTTTGAAGGAGCAGAGGAGAGAATAGGTGATATAGGAGATAAAATTATGGAAAATAGTGAAGCTGAAAAAAAGAGGAAAAGGAAACTATTAGATCAAAGGACAGACTTAGAAAACGTTGTGATTCCATAAAATCAAACAATATCTGTATCATAGGAGTCACAAAAAAGCGGGAAAAGGGGGCAGAAGGTTTATTAGAACCATAGAATCATAGTTGAGAATTTCCTGAAGCTGGATAAAAAAAAAAAAACAGGTATTCTAGTCCAGTAGTCACGGAGAATTCCCCCTCAAAATCAAGAAAAACTGTTCAACACCATGACATAGCACAGTAAAACTTAAAAAATACAAAGATAAGAAGAGAATTTTGAAAGTAGCTGGGCACAAAACGTCCATAAACTACAAGGATAGACAGCAACAGACCTGTCCACTGAAACTTGGCAGTCGAGAAAGGAGTAGCAGAACATATTCGACATGGTGAATAGTAAAAATGTGCAGCCAAGAATTATTTATCCAGCAAGTCTGTAACTTAGAATAGAAGAAGAGATAAAGTTTTTCCCTGACAAACAAAAACTAAAGGAGTTTGTGACTGCTAAACCAGCCCTGCAAAATCTTTTAAGGAGGATTTTCTTAGTGAAAAAAAAAAAAAGAACAAAAGAACAAACACTACAAAGGACCAGAGAATGTTATCAGAAACACCAGCTCTACATGCAACACAATGGCACTAAATTCATATTTTTCAATAATCACTCTGAATTTAAATGGAGTAAATGCTCTAATCAAAAGAAATAGAATATAAAAAGGGATTTAAAAAAAAAACAAAAAACAAGATCCATCTATATGCCACCTATAAGAGACTCTTTGTGGACCTAAAGACACCTGCACAATGAAAGTGAGGGGATGGAGAACCATCTAACAAGCTAATAAATTTCCAAAGAAAGCTGGAGTAGCCATAGTTATATCAAACTTGATTTCAAAAACAAAGACAGTAACAAAGAATGAAGAAGGGTATTATATCCTAACTAAGGTGTCTACCCATCAAGAAGATCTAACAATTGTAAATATTTATGCCCTTAACTTGACAGACCCAAATATGTGAATAAGTTAATCGCAAAAAAGAAACTCATTCGTAATAATAAAATTATAGTAGGGGAGTTTAATACCCCATGTACAACAATGGACAGATCATCTAAGCAGAAAATCAAGAAGGAAACAATGGCTTGGAATGACACACTGACCAGACGGATTTAACAGATCTATTCAAAACGTTTTCCCCTAAAACAGGTGAATACATTCTTCTTGACTGCACATGAAACATTCTCCTGAATTGATCATATACTTGGTCACAAATCAGCCCTCAACATATACGAAAAATCAAGATCATACCATGCATAATTTCAAATCACAATGCTAAGAAATGTGAAGTCAGTCAGAAGAAAAAATTAAGACAGCATCAAATATGTGGACATTAAAGAACAGCCTACTAAAGGATGAATGGGTTAACAACAACAACAACAACAACAACAACAAAACTAAAGAAGAAATAAAGAAAAATATATGGAAGCAAGTGAAAATGAAAACTCGAAACTCCAAACCCTTTGGGATGCAGAAAAGGCAGACCTAAGAGAAAAGTCTATTGCAATTCAGGCCTATCTCAAGAAGTAAGAAAGGTCCCAATTATACAACCAAACATTACACTTACAGTAGATAGAAACAGAACAGCAGATAACATCTAAACCCAGCAGAAGGGAAATAATAAAGATTAGAGCAGAAATAAACAATATAGAAACAAAAACAAACAAACAAAAGAAAGAACAGATCAACAAAACTAAGAGCTGGTTCGTTGAAAGAATTAACAAAATTGATAACTCCCTTGCAGTATTTATCAAAAATAAAAGAGAAATGACATATCTAGAAAATATCATGAATGAAAGAGGAAATATCACAACCAACACTATAGGAATACAAACAAGTAAAAAGGAATAGTATGAAAAATTACATGACAACGAACTGGGCAATCTGGAAGAAATGGAAAAATTCCTAGAAATATACAAGTTACCAAAATCGAACTAGGAAGAAATAGGAAATTTGAACAGATCCACCAGCAGAAAAAAAAAATTGAACCAGTTATCAATAATCTCCCAAAAAACAAGAATCTTGGGCCAGAATTCCCAGAGGAATTCTAACAGACATTTAAAGATGAGTTAATACCTATTCTTCACAAACTGTTCCAAAAATGGAAATGGAAGGAAAGCTTACAAATTCATTTCATGAAGCCATCATTGCCTCGATTCCAAAACCAGACAGAGACCGCACTAAAAAGGAGAATTACAGGCCAATATCTTGATGAACCTGGATGAAAAAATTATCAAGAAGATATTAAGAAACTGAATTCAACAGTACGTTAAAAGAATTATTCACCATGATAAAGTGGAATCTATTCCTGGGCTGCAGGGCTGGTCCAATATTCATAAATCAATCAATGCAATGCACTGAATTAATAAAAGAAAGGTTAAGAACCACATAATCCTGTCAATAGATTCAGAAAAAGCATCCGACAAATTACAGTAGCTTTTCTTGATAAAAACCCTCAAGAAAGTAGTGATGGAAGGAACATACCTCAATATCATAAAGGCCACATATGATAGACCCATGGCTAATATTGCTCTGAATGGGGAAAAATGAGAGATTCCCCCTAACATCAGGAACAGAACAAAGATGTCCCCTTTCACCTCATAGTATTGGAAGTTTTAGCCTTGGCAATCAGACAACAAAAAGAAATAAAAGGCATACAAATTGGTGAGGAAGTAGTTAAAATTTCACTCTGCAGATGTCATGTTATGTGTAAAACCCTAAAAGACTCAATCAAAAAAAACCTTGTAGAACTGATACATGAATTCAGTAAAGTTGTAGTATATAAAATCAATGTGAAGAAATTGGTAGCATCTTTATACATCATTTCTGAAACAGCAGAAAGAGAAGTCAAGGAATTTATCCCATTTACAACTGCACCCAAATCCATAAGATACCTAGGAATAAATCTAAACGAAGAGGTAAAAATTGGCATGCTGAAACCTATAGAAATCTCATGAAAAAAATAAAGAAGGCACAAATAAGTGGAAAAACATTCCATGCTCATGGATTGGAAAAACAAACATTGTTAAAATGTCTATAGTACTCAAAGTAATCTATTCATCAATTGAATCACTATCAAAATAACACGAGTGGTCTTCACAGAGCTAGAACAAAGAATTCTAAAATCTGTGTGGAACCAGAAAATATCCCAAATAGCCAATGTTATTTTGAAAAAGAAAACCAAAGCTGCAGGCATCACAGTTATGGACTTTAAGCTGTATTACACAGCTATAATCATCAAGACTATATGGTACTGGCACAAAAAGAGACACATAGGTCAATAATACATAATAGAGAACCCGGAAGTGGACTCATGAATTTATGGTGAACTAATAATCTTTGACAAAGCAGAAAAGAATATCCAATGGACAAAAAACAGTCCCTTCACTTAACGATGTTGGGAAAACTGGACAGTGACATGGAGAAGAATGATCCTGGACCACTTTCTTACATCATACACAAAAATAAAGTCAAAATGGATGAAACATTTAAGTGTAACACAGGAAAACATAAAATCCTATAGGAGAAATTAGACAGCAAGCTGTTTGACCTCAGCCACAGCAACTTTTTATTAGTTATATCCCCACGGGCAAGTGAATCAAAAGAAAAAACAATAAACAAATGAGACCTCATCAAGATAAGCTTCTAAATAGTGAAGGAAACAATCGACAAAACTAAAAGGCAACCGACAGAATGGGAGAAGATATTTGCAAATGATCTATCAGATAAAGGGTTACCATCCAAAATCTATAAAGAACTTACCAAACTCAACATCCAAAAAACAAATAATCCAGAGAATAAATGAGCAGAAGACATGAATAGACATTTTTCCAAAGAAGACATCCAGATGGCTAACAGACACGTGGAAAGATACTCAACATCACTCATCATCCAGAAAATACAAATCAAACTTCAGTGAGAAATGACCTCACATCTATCATAATGGCTAAGATGAAGAACTCAGGAAACAATAGATGGTGGCTTCTGGGAAGTGGAGAAAGGGGAACACTTCTGCACTGTTGATGGGAAGGCAAACTGGTTCAGTTCCTGTGGAAAATAATAATAATATGTGAGGTCCTCGAAATATTAAAAATAGAACTACCCTATGACCCAGCAATTACACTAATAGGCATTTTTCCAAAAGATATAAAAATGCTGATTCACAGGGTCGCACGTAGAATCCCATTTAAATTGCACAAGTAAATTTTACCAAACTTTTAAAAGAGTTACTACCCATTCTCCTGAATCTATTCCAAAAAATAGAAGAGGAATGGAATCTTCCAGATATATTTTATAAAGATACCATTACTCTGACACAAAAACCAGATAAACACTACAAAACAAAGAATCCTACATGCCAATATCCCTGATAAATACAGATGAAAAAATTCTCAATAAAATATTGCCAAATCAAATTCAAACATACATTAAATAGATCATTCACCACAATCAAGTGAGAAGCATTTCAAAGATGCAAGAATGGTTCAATATTTCCAAATCAACCAACATATTACACCATATCAACAAAATGATGATAAAATTCATAGAGTGATCTCAGATGCAGAAAAAGCATTTGACAAAATTGAGCATTCATTCATGATAAAAAAGTCTCAATAAAATAACTTAAAAGGGAAAATACCTTAACATGATAAAGGCCATTTTTGAAAAACCCAGTCAACATCATTCAGTGCTTGAAATTTGAGTGTTTATCTTCAAACATCAGCAACACCACAAGCATGCCTACCCTTTCCACTTTAGTACAACATTGTTCAGGAAATGCTAGCCACGACAATCAAACTAACTAACTAAATAAATAAATAAATTAATTAATTAATTAATTAAAAAATGACTTCCAAATATGTAAGGAAGAAGTGAAACTCTTCTTGTTAAAATGTCCATACTATTCAAAGCAATTTATGCATTCAATGCAATCTCTATCTATATACAAAGAGCAATTTCCAGGTAAATAGAGCAAATAATACTAAAATTTGTATCAAAATACCTCAAATAGCCAATGCAATCTTGAGAAAGAACATAGCTGGAAATATAAAATTTTAAGATTTCAGAATATACTACAAATCTTTAGTAATCAAAACAGTATGGTGCTCGCACAAAAATAGCACTTAAATGGAACAGAATAGAGAGCCTATAAATGAACCAATGTATACATGTTCAATTAATCTATGACAAAATATGCAAGAATATACACTGAGGGAAAGACTATCTCTTCAAAAAATTATGCTGGTAAAACAGGACAGCTACATGTAAAAGAATGAGAACAGGCCACTTCCTTACACCATACACAAAAATAAACCCAAATGGTTAAAAGCCATAAATGTGAGACATGAAACATAAAACTCCTAGAGGAAACTTTGGTAGTAATTTCTTTGATATTAGCTTTAGCAACACCTCTTTAGATAGTTTTCCTCTGGCAAGGGAAACAAAAGCAAAGGTAAACTATTAAGACTACACCAGAATAGGGGCGCCTGGGTGGCTCAGTCAGTTGAGCGGCCGACTTCGGCTCAGGTCAGATCTCACGGTCTGTGGGTTCGAGCCCCACGTCGGGCTCTGTGCTGACAGCTCATCAGAGCCTGGAGCCTGCTTCACATTCTGTGTCTCCCTCTCTCTGCCCTTACCCTGCTCACACTCTGTCTCTATGTCTCTCAGAAATAAATAAACATTAAAAAATTAAAAAAAAAAAAAAAGACTACACCAGAATAAAAAGCTTTTGTACATGGAAGGGACTATTAACAAAACAAAAAGGCAATTTACTAAAAGGGAAAAGGTTTTCTTAATGATATATCTGATAATCAGTTAACATTCAAAATACACAATGAATTTATATTATTCAACGCTGAAAAAGAAAAGAATTTAGTTAAAAAAAGGCAAGAACCTGAATAGACATTTTTCCAAATAAGACATACAGATGACAGACACATGAAAAGATGCTTAAAGTCACTAATCATCAGAGAAATTCAAATGAAAACCACAATGACTGAGTTATTTCACTTAGTATAATATTCTCTATCTCCATCCATGTCATTGCAAATGGCAAGATTTCATTCCTTTATGGCTGAGTAATATTCTCTTGTATGTATATACCACATCTTCCTTATCCATTCATCAGTCAATGGACATTTGGACTATTTCCAAATATATTTTGGAACAATAGATAGGTAACAATAGTTTACCTATCACTGATAATGCTGCTATAAACATAAAGGTGTATGTATCCCTTTGAATTAATACTTTTGTATTATTTGGGCAAGTATCATATGATTTCATTCATATGTGGAATTTGAGAAACAAAACAAATGAGCAAAGGGACAAAAAAAGAGAGAGAAACCAAAATGGACTCTTAACTATAGAGAATGAACTGATGGGTAATCAGAAGGGAGGTGCGTGGGGGGAATAGTTTAAATAGGTGCTGCCCGGGAGAGAGGGGTCAACACAGTGGAGGAGTGGGGGGATCCAGTATTCCTCGCATCTTTCAAACTAAGAAGGACTGCAACTGAAACAAAAGGACTCTCAACCACAATAGTCTAGGAGGAAATTGCAGTCTACAAGGAATGGAAAGCAAAACCCAGAAAATGCCCCAGGAAATGTGAATGTAATCTGGGGCAGATAAAATGAACTGCAGAGTACAGAGCTGAGGGGAGTGAGTCCCTTCTTTGGAGAAATCCGTGAAAGAGTAGAGCAGGCCACAGAGAGGAAAAAATGGACAGAGAAGGAGAGAACACCATCCAGTCCCTAACTGCAGGGCTTGTGAAGAGAAGTTCTATTGCTAACAGCAAGACTCTCAGCAAAACTCTCCTCATGCTGGGGCCGGCAGTGGAGGCCCAGTCAGCCCACCTCACACAGAGGCACTGAGCCACCTGCTGATCGCTTCTAAACCAGGGACACAATTTAGAGCCAAACCGTGTGTAGCAGGTGAAGAGAGTGAATAACACAGATAAACATGTGGTGAGCGGCCACCCAGCAAACCACACTATGCCCAGCAAACCACACTATGCCAGTGCCCCTTTCAGAGCGAGAATGAAAAAAAAGTGGTGATTAGGGACTCCAGGTACAGGAAGAAGGGACTGGGGGGAAGCCATTGTGGTCTCCCAAACCCACAAAACCTGCTGCAGGAAGACATCCCCGCCACAGTGGAGGCAGGACCCACCTACATCAAACTACACCCCTCCTCATAGGAGGGAAGCCTTTCTGAGGGAGCAATACATGCAGAGTACAGACTGCTGCCTGGAGTAACTCCAGGGCGACCTCAAGAAACAATTCAAAACACACCTAGCCAAAATGACAAAACAGAAGAATTCTCCTCAAAAGAAACTACAGGAAGTAGTGACAGGTCAAAAATTGATGAAAACAGATGTAAGCAACACAACACAACATGAATATAGAATGATAAACATAAAACTAATCACTGGGCTTGAAATAAGCATAGAAGAATGCAAGGGGTTCCTCACTGCAGAGATCAAGGACCTTAAAAACAGCCAGAAGGAATTAAAAAAAAGTGCTTTAAATGAGGTGCAAAACAAATCGGTGGTGGCCACAGTGCAGACTGAAGAGGCAGAAGAGAGAATAGGTGAATTAGAAGATAAAATTATGGAAAAAGAGGAAGCAAAGAAAAAGAGAGAGAAGCCGATTCAGGAATAGGAAAGGATAATTCGAGAGCTGAGCGATGCACTCAAACGAAACAATATCCATATCATAGGAATTCCAGAGGAAGAGAGAGAGAAAGGAGTCTAAGGGATAATTGAACAAATCATTGCTGAGAATTTCCCCAACATGAGGAAGGAAATGGGCATGGAAATCCATGAAGCACAGAGAACTCCCCTCAGACGTAACTTGAAGACACTGTGTATGACACATCATAGTGAAACTGGCAAAATATAAGGATAGAGAGAGAATTCTGAAAGCAGTTAGGGAAAGACGGGCCTTAACATACAAAAGTAGACACATGAGGGTTGTAGCAGACTTATTTACAGAAATTTAGCAAACCAGAAAGGAATGGCAGAGTATCTTCAATGTGATGAACAGGAAGGATACGCAACCAAGAATCCTTTATCCAGCCAGCCTGTCATTCAGAAAGGAAGGAGAAATAAATGTTTTCCCAAACAAACAAAAACTGAAAGATTTCATCACAAATAAACCAGCATTACAAGAGATCCTGAGGGGCACTCTATGAAGGAAAGGTTGCAAAGAACACAAATTACCAGAGACATCCTTACAAGCATGAAACCTCCAGATAACACGATGAATCTAAACCCATATTTTTCAATATTAACACTGAATGTAAATGGACTAACTGCTCCAATCAAAAGACACAGGGTAACAGAATGGATTAAAAAACAAGACCCGTCTATTTGCTGTCTTCAAGAGACTCATTTTAGACCTGAGGATATTTCAGATTGAAAGTGAGGACACGGGGCACTATCTACCACGCTACTGGAAGTCAGAAGAAAGCTGGAGTAGCCACACTTATATCAAACTAGACTTTAAAATAAAACATGTAATAAGAGATGAAGAGGGACATTAGATAATAATCACAGGGACTATCCAGCAGGAAGAGGTAACAGTTATTAATATATATGTGCTGAATTCGAGGGCACCCAAATTTGTAAACAATTAAGTACAAACATAAGCAACCTTATGGATAAAAATGCCCTAATTGTAGGGGGTCTTAACACTCCACTCTCGGCATTTGATAGATCAACTAAACAGAAAAATCACTACAAAAACAATGGCCCTGAATGACACATTGGAACAGATGGGACTAATTTACATCTTCAGGGGCCTTCATCCAGAAGCAAAGAAATTTAAATTATTCTCAACTGCACATGGTACATTTTCCAAGATAGACCACATTCTGGGGACACAGGGAAGCTGTGAATAAATATAAAAGAATTGAGATCATTCCATGCACACTTTGAGACCACAATACTTTGAAACGAAATCAACCACAGGAAAAAGTCTGGAAAATCTCCAAAAACATGGAGATGAAGAACAATCTACTAAAAAAAGAGTGGGTCAACCAAGAAATCAGAGAAGAAATTAAAAAAATATATGGAAACGAATGAAAATGAAAATAAAACAATCCAAACACTTTGGGATGCGGCAAATGCAGTCCTGACAGGGAAATATATTGCAATCCAGGCCCATCTCTAGAAACAAGAAAAATTACTAACACAAATTCTTATAGCACGCCCAAAGTAACTGGAAGCAGAATAGCTAAGACACCCCAAACCCAGCAGAAAGAGAGAGAGAGAACAAAAATCAGGGCATAAATTAATTCCATGGAAACCAAAAGTGTAGTGGAACAGATCAATGAAACCAAGAGCTGTTTCTTTGAAAAAATAAACAAAATCTTCAAACCTCTAGCGAGGCTTCTCAAAAAAAAAAAAAAAAAAAAGAGAGAGAAAGAGAGAACCCAAATAGATAAAATCACAAACGAAAAGGGAGTGATTGCAACCAATCCCTCAGAAATACTTGCAATTGTCAGAGAATACTATGAAAAATTGTATGCCACCAAACTCGACAAACTGGAAGAAATGGATAAATTCCTAACTAGCCACACGCTACCAAAACTCAAACGGGAAGAAATATAAATTGGAAAAGACTCATAACTAGTGAAGAAACTGAATCAGTTATCAAAAATCTCCCAACAAATACAAGCCCTGGACCAATTGGCTTCCCTGGGAAATTTTACAAGACATTACAAAGAGAGATAATTCCTATCCTCTTCAAGCTGTTCCAAAAAACTGAGATGGAAGGAAAACTTGCAGACTCATTCTATGAAGTCAGCATTACTTTGATTCCCAAACCTGATAGAGACCCAGCAAAAATAAATAAATAAATAAATAAAACTACAGGCCAATACCCCTGATGAATATGGATGCAAAAATTCTCAACAAGATCCTAGCAAATCGAATCCAACAGCATATAAAAAGAATTATTCACCATGATCAAGTAGGATTCATCCCTGGGTTGCAGGGCTGGTTCAATATTTGCAAATCAATCAACGTGATACATCACATTGACAAAAGAAAAGATAAGACCCAAATGATCCTGTCAATAGATTCAGAAAAAGCATTTGACAAAATACAGCAACTTTTCCTAATAAAAACCTCAAGAAAGTCAGGATAGAAGGAACATACTTAAACATCATAAAAGCCATTTATGCAAAGACCACAGCTAATATCATCGTCAATGGGGAAAAACAGAGAGCCTTCCCCCTGAAATCAGGAAGACAACAGGGATGTCCACTCTCAGCAGTGCTATTTATCATACTGTTGGAGGTCCTAGCATCAGCAATAAGACAACAAAGCAAAATAAAAGGCATCAAGATTGGCAAGGATGAAGTCAAACTTTCACTTTTTGCAGACAAGATGATACTTTACACGGAAAACCTAACAGAATCCACCAAAAGCCTACTAGAACTGATTCATGAATTCAGCAAAGTTTCAGGATACAAAATCAATGTACAGAAACCGGTGGCATTTCTATACACAAACAACAAAGTAAGGTAATGAGAGATAAAGAAGCTAATCCCATTCACAATTGCACCAAAAACCATAAAATACTTAGAAATAATCTTAACAAAAAATATAAAACGTCTTTACGCTGAAAACTATAAAAAACTTATGAAGGAAATTGAGGAAGACACAAGTTAATGGAAAAACATCCCATGCTCATGGATTGGAAGAATAAATATCGTTAAAATGGCAATACTACCCTAAGCAATCTACACATTCAATGCAATCCCAATAAAAAATTGCACCAGCATTCTTCTCAAAGCTAAAGCAAACAATCCTAAAATTTGTATGGAACCACAAAAGACCCAGAATAGTCAAAGTAATACTGAAGAATAAAACCAAGGTGGGAGGCATCACAATTCCAGACTTTAACCTCTACTACAAAGCGGTAATCATCAAGACTGTATGGTATTGGCACAAAAACAGACAAATAGACCAATGGAATAGAATAGAAAAGTCAGAAATGGACCGACAAGTATATGGCCAACTAATCTTCGACAAAGCAGGAAAGAGTATCCAATGGAAAAAAGACAGTGTCTTTAATAAATGGTGCTGGGAGACCCGTCCAGCAACATGCAGAAGAATGAAACTAGAACACTTTCTTTCACCACTCACTAAAATACACTCTAAATGAATAAAGGATCTGAATGTGAGACAGGAAACCATCAAAACCCTAGAGGAGAAAGCAGGAAAATACCTCTTTGACATAAGCCGCATCAATTTCTTACACGTCACAAAGACAAGGGAATTAAAAGCAAAAATGAACTACTGGGACCTAATCAAGATAAAAAGTTTCTGCACTGCAAAGGAAATAACCAACAAAACTAATAGTCAACAACAGATAGGGAAAAGTTAATTGCAAATGACATGTCGGATAACGGACTAATATCCATCTATAAAGAACTTAACAAACTCCACGCCCAGAAAAGGAATAATCCAGTGAAGAAATGGGCGGAAGATATGAATAGACACTTACCCAAAGAAGACATCCAAATGGCTAACAGACACATGAAATGATGCTCAATGTCACTCATCGTCAGGGAAATACAAATCAAAACCACACTGTGATACAACTTCACACCAGCCAGAGTGGCTAAAATGAACAAATCAGGAAACTATAGATGCTGGCAAGGATGTGGAGAAACAGGCACCCTCTCACACTGTTGGTGGGAATGGAAACTGGCGCAGCTGCTCTGGAGAACTGTATGGAGGTTCCTCAAAAAAATGAAAATAGATTTACCCTATGACCCAGCAACAGCACTGCTAGGAATCTACCCAAGAGACAACAGGAGTGCTGATGCATAGGGGCACGTGTACCCCGATGTTTATAGCAGCACTTTTGACAATAGCCAAATCATGGAAAGAGACTAAGTGTCTGTCAACTGATGAATGGATAAATACATGTTATATATATATATATATACAATGGAATACTACCCGGTAATGAGAAAGAATGAAATCTGGCCATGTGTGGCAACATGGATGGAATTGGAGGGTATTATGCTGTGTGAAATAAGTCAGGCAGAGAAAAACAGATACCATATATTTCCATGCATAGGTGGACTTTTCGAGACTTAAAAGAAAACTAGGCGGGAGGGGAAGAGAAGAAAGAAAAAAGCCACAGAGAGGGAGGGAGACAAAGCATAAGAGACTCTTAAATTCTAAGAACAAACCGAGGGTTGAGGAGGGTATGGGAGAGGGGGAGTGGGTGATGGGCACTGAGCAGGGCACGGATTGGGATGAGCAGTGTGTGTTCTTGTATGGAAACCAATCTGACAATAAAGAATTATTTTAAAAAATAAAAAAATAAAAAATAACAAGTAAATAGGTGATGCTCACAAAGGAGTGCACTTCTTGTGATGAAACCGGCTGTTGTATGCAAGTGTTATATCACTATATTGTACACCTGAAACTAATATTACACATTATGTTAACTAACTGGAATTTAAATTCAAACTTTTTAAAAACCCACAATGAGTTACTACTTCCCACTTGTTAGAATGGCTAACATCATAAAGACAAGAAATAACATGTGTGGGCAAGGATAAGAAGAAAATGAAACCCTTGTGCACTTTTGGCAAGACTGTATACTGATTCAGGTGAGTAGTTTGGAGTTTTCTCAAAAATTTAAAAATAAAACTACCAAATGGATCATAATTCCACTTATAGCTGTGTACTTAAACAAAATTAAAGTGGGTTATCTAAGAAATACATATTCATTTCCATGCTATTTCATTATTTTCACAAAAGACAAGATATGGAAATAATCTGTTCATGGATGAATGGATAAAGAAGCTTTTTTTAAGAGAGAGGGGGAGAAAGAGAGAGAGAGAGAGAGCGCAAGTGGGGAAGAGAGGCAAAGGGAGACAGAGAGGAATCTCAAGCAGATTCCACGCTCAGAGCAAACTTTGACACCGGGCTTGATCCCACAACCCTGGAATTATGACCTGAGTCAAATCAAGAGTCAGATGCTCAACTGACTGAGCCAACCTGGCGCCCCTGGATAAAGAATTTTTGATAGATATATGCAATGAAACTCTTTAGCCTTTAGAAGGAAGGAAATCCTGCCATTTACAACAATATACATGGACCTTGAGGATATTAAGTTAAGTGGGATAAATCAAAGATAAATAATGTATACTATCACTTATTTGTGAAATATAAAAAATATATATACTCATGAAAACTGAATACAATCGTTACCAATGTTGGGGAATGAGGAATAGGACAAACATTATTTAAGAATGCGAACTTGTAAGTAATAAATCCTGAATAAAACCTGAATATCCAATGCACAATATAGTCATTAAAGACAATAATACTCTATTATAAATATCAAACTTGCCAAGAGCTAGATCTTAATTATTCTTATCACTAAAAACAAATGATAATTATGTCACATGATAGTTGTTATAACTAACGCAATGACAATCTAATCACATTATACCGAGATATCAAATGAACATGTTGTACACCTTAAACTTACAAAAAAAATATGTCAAATGTATTTTAATAAAAAATAAAGGATAATCAAGGAACACTGAAAAACTCTATGCCCAACGATTTGAAAATTTAGATGAAATAGATCAATTCTTTGAAATACTCAAGCTGTCAAAAATCTCAGAAAAGTAATAAACAATAAGAAGGTTAAATCTATTTTTAAAGGGAATCGATAATTTATAACTTTCCAAAACAAACAACAGTAAGCTCAGTTGAGTTCACAGTGATTTTACCAATCATTTAAGGAATAAATTATACGATGTCTATACTTCTTTCAGAGTTTAGAGGCAGAGAGAATGTGTTCTTTCATGCACATAAATGTAAAAATCCTTAATAGAATATTATCATATTGAACTCAACGATATATAAAAATAATTATACACCGCAACCAAGTGGAAATTATCCTAGTTATATAGGACTATTTCAACGCTTGAAAATAAATTAATGTAATCCATCACATCAAGATGTTAAAAAAGGAAAATCACATGATCTTCCCAAAAGATGCAGAGAAAGCATTTGACAAAATCCAACACTCATTCATATAAAAATTCTCAGTAAACTAGAAATAGAGTGCAACTTCCTCATTGTGATAAAGAATATAAAAAAACCTTGGGGTGCCTGGGTGGCTCAGGTGGTGAAGCGTCCAACTTTGGCTCAGGTTATGATCTTATGGTTCATGAGTTCGAGCCCCGCATTGGGCTCTGTGCTGACAGCTCAGAGCCTGGAGCCTGCTTCAGATTCTGTGTCTCCTTCTCTCTCTGCCCCTTCCTCACTCGCGCTTGGTCTCTCTCTCTCTCTCAAAAATGAATAAACATAAAAAAAGAATATAAATCCTAATGCTGACATTTTACTGGATGGTGAGAAACTAGAACTGCCCTCACTAAGATCAAATACAAGACGAGGATGTTGCTTTTCATCACTCATTTTCAACATATTTATACCAGAAGTTCTACCTAATACAAAAAAAGACAAGAAAATGAAACAAAAGGGATTAATATTTGGCAAGAAGAAATAAAACAATCGTTCACTGATGACATGATTGTCTATGTAGATAATCTAAAACAATTGACAAATAGTCTCCTGAAACTAATAAGAGATTTCAGCAAGTTTGCAGGGTACAAGGTGATATATGATGAAGTAGAATTGAAATTAAAGACACAATACTATTTGCATTAGCACCCCAGAAAATAAAATATTAGGTATAAATCTAAGAAAATAACCTTTATGAGTGAAACTACCAAATTCCGGTGAAGTTAATAAATGAAATAAATGGAGGGGTTACTCCATGTTTATGAATAGGAATATTTAATATTAGAATATGTCAGTTTTTCCCACTTATTCTATAGATTCAATGTAATACCTATGAAAATAATGGCAAGTTATTTGGGTATATTGACAAATTGATTCTAAAGTTTAAAAGTTGAGCTAAAAACTCTAGAATCGTCAGCCTAAGTTTAAAGAGAGAAACAAAGTTGGTGGCACAATCCACTCAACTTCAAGGCTCACTATACAGCTATGGTAATCAAGGTGGTGTGGAGTTGCTGAAAGAATAGATATGTATATCAATAGAACATAAAAGATAGTCAAGAAAAAGACCCATATCTTGGCAGCGTTCCTTTTTCCCCCAAAGGAGCAAAGGCAATACAATAGGGCATAGGTACTCTTTTAACAAATGATGTTGGAACAATTGCACACTCACATGCAAAAAATAATATAGACATAATAATTACAATCTTCAAAAAAATTATCTCAAAATGGATTATAGACCTAAATGTAAAATGCAAAATTATAAAACTTCTAGAAATAAAAATAGAAGAAAACCTATATGACTTGGATACGGTGATAGCTTTCTATACAGAGAACCAAAGCATGATTCATGAAAGCAATAATTGGTGAGCTCAAGTTCATCAAAATGAAAAAAATTCTGTGATATGCAATGTCAAGAAAATGAGAAGACAAGCCACAGACTTGGAGAAAACATTTTCAAAAGACACATCTGATAAAGGAGAGTTATTAAACATGTGCATAGAACCACTGAAATTCAATACTAAGAAAAACATCCTAATTAAAAAATGTGTCTAAAAACATAAGAGACCCTTAAATACTAAGAACAAACAGAGGGTTGAGCGGTGTATGGGTGGGGGGAGAGTGAGTGATGGGCACTGAGTAGGGCACGGGTTGGGATGAGCACTGGGTGTTGTCTGAAAACCAATTTGACAATAAAAAGTTTTTGAAAAATGTGTCTAGGACTGAGCAAAAGATATAAAATGGCAAATGGCAAATAGAAGGTATACAAAAATGAAATACAAAAAAGATATATGAACAGCATATAAATATACGAAAAGGTGTTCCACATCACATCTCATCAACAGAATGCAAATTAAAACAATAATGGGAGAGGTACCTTGGTGGCTCAGTCGGTTAAGCATCCAACTTTGGCTCAGGTCATGATCTTGCATTTTACAGCTTCGAGCCCCATATCAAGCCCCGTGCTGACAGCTCAGAGCCTGGAGCCGGATTCAGATTCTGTGTCTCCTCTCTCTGCCCCTCCCCTACTCATGCTCTGTTCATTTTCCTCTCAAAAATAAATAAACATAATATCCTCCAGTTCCATTTCGTAGTACTCCATTGTATATGTATATACCACATCTTCTTTATCTGTTCGTCAGTTGATGGACACTTAGTCTCTTTCCATGATTTGACTATTGTTGAAAGTGCTGCTATAAACATCGGGGTACATGTGCCCCTATGCATCAGCACTCTTGTATCTCTTGGGTAGATTCCTAGCAGTGCTATTGCTTGGTCATAGGGTAGTTCTATTTTCATGTTTTGAGGAACTGGAAGGTATTATGCTGAGTGAAATAATTCAGTCAGAGAAAGACAGATACCATATGTTTCCAACCATAGGTGGACTTTGCAAGACTTAACAGAAAACCAAGGGTGGAGGGGAAGAGGGGAAGGAAAAAAGGCACAGAGAGGGAGGGAGACAGAACATAAGAGATTCTTAAATACTAAGAGCAAACCGAGGGTTGAGGGGGGTATGGGAGTGGGGGGAGTGGGTGACATGCACTGAGCAGGACACGGGTTGGGATGAGCACTGGGTGTTGTATGGAAACCAATTTGACAATAAAAAAAATTAAAAAAATAATAAACATTTTTTAAAAATTAAAAAAAAACAATTAGATACTACTACACATCTATTAAAATGGGCACAATTAGTGACACAGGTATCAAATGTTGAAAGGATGTGGAACAACAGGAGATCTCATACATTGCTAGTGGGAATGCAAAATGGTACAGTCACTTGGAAGACAGTTTGGTGGGTTTTTTTTTATTTTCCTTTTACTTTGCTTTTTTTGGTAAACTAATCGTACTCTTACCATACAATCCCACAAATATTATCCCTGGTATTTACCAAAAGTTGAGAAATTATCTTCGCATAAAAACCTACACAAGAGTTTTTATAGCATCTTTATCCATAATTTCCAAAATATAAAAACAACCAAGGTGTCCTTCAGTAGGTGAATATGTAAATAAATTGTTGTACATTAGGATAATGGAATGTTATTTATTTCTAGAAGATATGAGCTATAAAGGCATTAAAAGTTATCGAGGAATCTTAAATTCATATCACTAAGTGAAATAAATCAATATGAAAAATCTCTATACCATATGTTTCAAAATACATGTATTATGGAAATGGCAAAACTATAGAGAATATAGTATAAAGGCCACTTGTTGCCAAGGGTTGGAATGGGAAGAAAGATGAATAGTCAAATAATAAAAGATAGTTAAGGAAGAAAAAAACTCTGTATGATGCTATAATGTTGGTTACATGTTAGCATACATTTGTCAAAACTCATAGAATGTACAACAATAAGAGTGAACCCAAAGGTAAACTTTTGGTGATTATGATGTGTCAGTGTAGGTTTATCAATTCTAACAATTGTATTATTCTTTATTATTCATGACTTCTGCTCATTACTTAACTGGATTATTTGAGCAAGATATATTTGAATTAAAAAAAAAACTATGTTACAATTTTGTTGATTACTAAATGTAAATTTTTAAATTTTATCTGAAATAAAATGAATAATGAAATAAAAGGAAAATAATTAATTTATTTTATATATCTAAGGATGTACCTTTCTTATTGATTTAGAGGTGAAATTCAGAAAAAGAATTATTCTTATTTTTTATATCCAGTACTGAAAAAGTATGTTTATATAATTAGGTAGATGGAATGAAAAAACTTCACTGAATCGATGTCACTCAGTTATGTAAACTACGGGGTTATGTGCCAATATTCACAGTTATATATAATAACAGTTTATACTTTCATACTTTATTCAATTATGTTGAAAGCAAACAAGTGGAAAGTACCTGAATTGCAAAAATAGCTGTCACCTGGTCATTGGAATTGTTGATTTTCTTATAACCTACAACTAAATTTAATTATCATTTTATTTTTCCTGCCAGGTTTTTACAGCACAGACTACTTTATATTAATAAGGCTTGTAATGACTAGGGTTTGTAATATACTTTTGCAAAATGGGAGAAATATGATTTTCATCTCTCATAGACAAGTTAGAAAAATATCATTTTCAGATATATATAGATAGATAAATATATAGTTATAGATACAGATGTAGATATAGATATAATGTGTGTGTGTGAAATCTGAACATGATATTCTGTAAATTTGCTCTAATTTTAATTTTTTGATCCCCAACGCAGCACATTGTACATACTTATAAAATTTATCTAATCCATTTTTTACATATTTATTTCAGTCATTACAAGACTGTTTAGATTCTGAGATCTTCCCTCATCTTTGACACTATAACTTTCTTAAGCCCCATCTTCAATTTGGTATCCATTTTTCATACTTTCCTAATGACTAAAACACTTGTATTGTGCCTTCTGTAACAAATAGCCCATCACTGTCGTCGTGGTCATCATCATCATCGGAAAAATTTCCTGCATCAGTATATCTTCTCTAAATTTTTGCTTTACTTTCTTATGCTAATTAAAACCTGCTTCCTCCTTTAGATCCTATTTACTCAGCAGCTGTCTTGAGTGTTGGCTGTTCTCTATCACATCTCTCATTACACAGGGCTTGAAAGTGGAACAGGGTCTCTCTATTCTTCATTGCTACTATCTTGTACACCTTCTCTTTTCCCTGATCTCCCACAACGTTGACTCTCATGGCATTATAATATACCACCACTACTATACTTGTTGTGGTCATTTATAGACACTGCTGAGTAGACTTTATCCTTGAAGACTTTAACTCTTTGTTAACTATTATTCTTTACAGTATTAATCCTATCTTAATTTGTAATTATTTCAATATACTCATTGGTAGTGCTTCCAATTATATGATTATCAATCTCTTATCTTTCTCTCTAATGATTTTGTCCATCACTTTACCAGCTACTGAACTTCATGTTCATATCCTTGATTTTGTCACTACTGCAAAGTGTAAATCCTCCACAACCTTCTAATTAAAAATTTCCTTCAGATCATCACCTCCTACGTTTCGAAGTTACTCCTTATTTTGAATTTTGAGTCTATCCTACTTAGGGCTCATTTAATTTCTTTAATGTATATATTAATGTGTATCATTAAGTTGGAAAATTTTGGCATTATTTCTTCAAATATTCTTTCTGCTTCTCTCTTTCTCTACTTTTCTTTATTGGTTTTCTAAGACTGCCCTAATAACAAACTGAATGTCTTGTACAACATAAATCTCCTGTCTTATGGTTATCGAGGTTAGAATTCTGAGATAGGTTTGTCAGCAGAGTCATGTTCTTTTTGAAGGCATTAAGAAAGAATCTGTTTCATTCCTCTTTCCTACGTTCTGGTGGTTATTTTCGCTTGCTTCCTTGTGGCAGCCTAGGTTCAATCTTGACATGATGTTTCCCTTGTGTGCATGTTTGTGTCCAATTGTTTTTTTTTTTTGTTTTTTTTTTGTATATAAGAATCGGGTCCATCCTCATTCCTGTATGATCTCTTTTTAACTAATTGCATTGTAAATGCTTCATTTCCTAGTAAGATTACATCTTGAAGGACTAGGTCTTCAACATGTAAATATTAAGGGACATAACTAAAACTATAGCATTTCCTTTTGAAATTCTCATTATGCATATGTTGGTATGATAATGGTGACCCACAGATCTCTGAAGTTCTGCTCATTGTTATAAATTTTTTTCTCTCCTTCAGACTGTATAATCTCAATTGATTTTAATTCAAGGCTGCTGATTCTTTTTTCTGCATATGCAAATATGTTTTTTGCTTCTGTAGTGAATTTTTCATTTCAGTTATTGTACATTTTAGCTTTGGAATATCTATTTGATTCTTTTTATAATTTATATTTCTATACTGATATTCTCTACCTGATAAAATATCTTTTGCATACTTTGTTTTAATTTTTATATATGATTTCCTTTATATCATTGAACATATTTAAAATGACAGCCTTTGTGTAGTAAACACATCTGTGTTTCCTCGGTGTTTTAGTTGATTTCTTTATCCATGTGTATGAGCCATGCCTTCTTGTTTCTTTTTATATCTCAATTTTAAACTAGTTATTATATATATGAATTTATAACATACGCAGTTCACATATAATGTGACAACTTTAGAAATAAGATTATTATTCTTCCAGAGAGTTTATTGTAGTTTTTTTTTTGTTGTGGTTGCTTTTTTGTTTATTGATTTTTTTGTATTAGTTCTATAAAGTGTATTCTTTGTTGTGTGTGGCCAATGCTTAGATATCTTAGTCATTATGTAATTAAAATAGATTTCTTTAGGTGCCTGGAATTAACAAGCCTGGTATATTTTGCTAAAGTATTTTTATGTGTGTTGGTTCATGTCTTCTACATTCAGCCTCACATTTTCAACTCTCATTTATCCTTCATTCTCTGATTCCACAGACCCACAAGGTGAGCAAACACGAGAACTTTTGACCTTCTTGGACTTTTCTAAACCAATGTGAAGAGGTATATGCATGTGCATAGCCTTCTACATTTTTATTGGTGCTTTTCAAATCTTCCCTATGGGGTTCTTATTCTCCAGCTTTTCATTTTTATGTTGTCGATTAGCCTGCTGTTTGCCATAACTCTTATCCACCATTATAGACAGAGGAGAACTCAATAATATTTTCTGATTACTCTTGACAAATATTCCAGTGCAAAAAATAATTTTTAGCAAGGAAGAACTGAATAAGATCAAATAAAGAATGTCTTATAAGTGAAGACTTCCAGGGAAATACCCAACAGATCACAAATGACAATTCTTTTGGACATTAAAGGAGATAAAATCTTATTCTCAATCCTCTGGTGGCCTCTAAACTTCTGCATTTCATTGTAAACTTAGCTTTTTAAGGCTATCACAGACCAGGAGAGAGAGGATAGAAATAGGACAAGCCAAATGCCACAAATCTCACTGTTCTTACTAAGATTTAGCCATTTTACTTGAATAAACACTTTCTGGATTGTTTTGAAGACTTCATTAATTTCAAGAATTCTGAAACACTTCATTGTTACAATGTTTGAAAAAGTCTTCATAGATCTATGGAGGCAAAAAGATTTTCTGACGTCCATAATGGAACTTTAAATTAGTTCAGAGTAGAAAGAAAATTAACCATGAAATTATAGTGCCTTTAAATATTATGAGCATAACCATTTTTGCCAGAATTGTTTGTTTAAATTTTAATTAATTTATTTATATTGAAATTTAATTAACTAGTTTTAATTAACTTTCCACTTACAAAAATACCATTATTAATTTTTAACTTTTTTAAAGTTTAATATTTTTGAGAGAGAGGGAGGGAGACAGAGCACGAGTTGAGGAGGGGCAGAGAGACAGGCAGACACAGAATCTGAAGCAGGCTCCAGGTTCTGAGCTGTCAGCAGAACGCCTGATGCGGGGGTCAAACTCACAAACTATGAGATCATGACCTGAGCCAAAGTTGGATGCTTAACTAACTGAGCCACCCAGTCGCCCCTCCATTATTAATTTTTGAAAGTCTGGCTTGTTAGGTAGAATATTTTAATTTATTCCTTACCTTGGAAATGTCTATTTCATCTTCTTTAAAGTTATTTTGTTAATATGAGTTTCTTGGTTCTCAATTCTTTACTTTAAGCAGTATTGCATCCAACTGCCTTCTGTCCTCAATTGTATTTTATGAAAAATCAGGTGTTTATCTTGTTGGACTCCGTTGTACATGATGAGATGTTTTTTGTCTGCTGCATTGAACTTTTTATCTTTATCCTTGTCTTTCATCATTTTTATTTTGCCATGAGTTGTTGTGGATCTCTTTATGTTGGAGTCCACTGAGATTCTTGGATATGTAAATTAGTTTTTTCAACAATTTTGGAAATAATTTTTGATTAGTGTTAGCAAGGTTTATCTATTTTCCACCTCTTTTCTTTTAATTTGTCTGTGTCTTTTACATTTAAATCTGTTGTTTTGTAGACAACATACAGTTGAGTATTTTTTATTATACACTCTCACTATATCTATAATTAGTGTATTTATAACGTTCACATTTGATTTGATCTAAATATACTTAAAATTATACTGCTTTATGTGTGGTGAAGGCAAATCCATTATGCATATTGAAGGCACCTCATAAGATTATTTCCAATTTAGCTTTTCCAGACCTTTTGATATCACTGTTGTTAATTTCATTTATCCATTTTCTACAATCACCCAATATAGAGGTTCCATCATTACATTGAATAGTTATGTATCAGAGCCATTAAGAAAATAAAAAAATAAATATTATACTTTATTTTCACTGATTTTTCTTTGATTTTCTTCTTGTCTTTATGTAGATCCAAGTTTTTATTTATATATATATTTTTTTCTGACAGACTTCTCTTTTTAATTATTTTTTAACATTTATTTTTGTTCTGGGGCACCTGGGTGACTCAGTCAGTTGAACGTATAACTTTGGATCAGGCTATGATCTCATGGTTCATGAGTTAGAGCCTGTGTCGGGCTCTGTGCTAACAGTTCAGAGCCTCGAACCTGCCTCGGATTCTGTCTCTCTCTGTCTCTACCCTTCCGATGCTCATGCTCTGTCTCACTCTGTCCCTCAAAAAATAAACAAGCATTAAAAAAAAAAAACATTTGGAGGAACTTCCATATTGTTTTCCAACCTGGCTGCTCTGATTTGCATTCCCACAAACACTGCATGAGTGGTCCTCTTTCACCACATCTCACCAAGCCTGCTGCTTTTTGTGTTGTTGATTTTAGCCATTCTGACAGGTGTGTGGTGATATATAATTGTAGATTTGATTTGCATTTCCCAGATGTACAGTGATGTTGAGCATAATTGATATGTCTGTGGGCCATCTGTATATCTTCTTTTGAAAAATGTCTGTTCATGACTTCTGCCCATTTTTTATCTGGATTATACATTTTGTGGATGTTGAGTTTTAGAAGTTCTTTATATATTTTGGATATTAACCCTTTATCGGATATGTCATTTGCAAATATCTTCTCCCATTCCAAAGTTTGCCCTTTAGTTTATTTGATTGTTTCCTTCACTGTGCAGAAGCTTTTTACTTTAATGAAGTTCCAATGGTTTACTTTTACTTTTGTTCCCCTTCCCTCGGGAGACAAATGTAGAAAGAAGTTTTTACAGCTGATTTAAAAGAAATTACAGCCGGTGCTCTTTTCTAGGAATTTGTACGGTTTTTTGGTCTCACATTAAGTTCTTCGATCTATTTTAAATTTATTCTTGTGTATGATGCGAGAAAGTGGATCAGTGTCATTCTTTTGCATGTTGCTACCCAGTTTTTCATTTGCTGAAGAGACTGTTATTTTGCCATTGAATATTCTTTCATGCTTCAATGAAGATTAATTGACCTATAGTTGTGGGTATATTTCTTTTTTTTTAATTTTTTTTAATGCTTATTCATTTTCGAGAGAGAGGAGAGACAGAGCATGAGCAGGGGAGGGGCAGAGAAAGCCAGAAACACAGAATGTGAAGCAGGCTCTGAGCTCTGAGCTGTCAGCACAAGAGCCTGATATGGGGATTGAACTCACAAGCTGTGAGATCATGACCTCAGCTGAAGTTGGATGCTTAACCAACTGAGCCACCCAGGTTCCCCTGTTGTGGGTATATTTCTAGGGTTTCTTTACTGTTCATTGAGCGATGTATCTATCTTTGTGCCAGTACAATACTATTTTGATTACCACAGCTTTGTAATATAACTCAGAGTCTGGAAGATGCCGCCAGGTTTGCTTTTGCTTTTTTAAGATTGCTTTGGCTATTTGGATCTTTATGATTCCATACCAATTTTCATATTGTTTCTTGTAGCCTTAGGAAAAATGCTTTTCTTCCTTCAAAATGATGAAACAAAGGAATTCACCCCAAAGAAAGAGCACAAAGAAATGACAGCCAGGGATTTAAACAATAGAGATACAAGGAAGATTTATGAACTAGAATCACAATACTAAGAATACTAGCTGGAGTCGAAAATAAATTAGAATCCCTCTTCACGGAGATAAAGAAGTAAAAGGTAGTCAGGGTGAAATAAAAAATTCTATAACTGAGGTACGATCTCGAATGGATGCCACAGCAGCAAGGATGGATGAGGCAGAGCAGAGAATCAGCGACACAGAGGACAAACTTATAGAGAATAGCGAAGCAGAATAAAAGAGAGAGAGTAAAGCAAAAGAACACGATTTAAGAATAAGAGAAACCAGTGACTCATTAAAAAGGAACATCAGAATTATACGGGGGTCCCAGAAGATGAAGAGAGAGAAAAGGATGTAGAAGGGTTATGTGAACAAATCTCAGCAGAAAACCTTCCTAACCTGGGGAAAGACATGGACATCAAAATCCAGGAAGCACAGAGGACTCCCACAAGATTCAACAAAAACCAACCATCAACAAGGCATATCATAGTCAAATTCACAAAGTACTCAAGCAAATAAAGAATCATGAAAGCAGCAAGGAAAAAAGTCCTTAACCTACGAAGGAAGACAGATTAAGTTTGCAGCAGACTTTTCCACAGGAACATGGGTGGCCAGAAAAGAGTGTCAGGTATATTCAATGTGCTGAATCAGAAAAATATGCAGTCAAGAATACTGTGCCAAGAAAGGCTGCCATTCAAAATACGAGAGGTAAAATGTTTCCCAGACAAACAAAATTTAAAGGAGTTCGTGATTACTAACCAGCCGTGCAAGAAATTTTAAGGGGGACTCTCTAAGGGGAGAAAAGATGGGGGAATAAAAAAAGACCAAAAGTAACAAAGATTAGAAAGGAACAAGAATACCACCAGAAGCTCCAACTCTACAAGAAACAAAATGGCAATAAACTCATACCTTTCAGTACTCTAAATGTCAATAACTAAATGCTCCAATCAAAAGACATCGGGTCACAGAATGGATAAGAAAACAAGATCCATCTATATGCTATTTACAAGAGACCCAAAGTAGACCTAAAGACACCTTCAGATTGAAAGTAAAGGGATGAAAGACCATCTATCATGCTAATGGTCACCAAAAGAAAGCCAGAATAGCCATACTTATATCAGACAATCTAGACTTTAAAATAAAAACTGGAACAAGAGATTAAGAAGGGCATTATATCATAATTAAGGGGTCTATCAATCAAGGAGATGTAACAATTGTAAACATTTATGCTCCAAATGTGAGAGCACCCAAATATATAAGTCAATTACTCACAGAAATAAAGAAACTCATTGATAATAATACCATAATAGTAGGAGACTTCAACACCTCACTTACAGCAATGAACAGGTCATCTAAACAGAAAATCAACAAGGAAACAATGGTTTTGAATGAAACACTGGACCAGATGGACTTAACAGATATATTTAGAACATTTCATCCTAAATCGCGGAATATACATTCTCCAGTGCACATGGAACGTTCTCCAGAATAGACCACATACTGGGACACAAATCAGCCCTCAACAAGTACAAAAAGATTGAGATCATATCATGCATATTTTCAGACCACAATGCTATGAAACTCGAAATCAAACAGAAGAAAAATTTTGGATAGATAACACATACTTGGAGACTAAAGAACATTCAACTAAAGAACGAAAAGGCTAACCAAGAAGTTAAGGAGGAAAATTTAAAAATACATGGAAGCCGGTGAAACTGATAACACCACAGTCCAAAACCTCTGGGACACAGCAAAGGCAGTCATAAGAGGGAAGTATATAGCAATCCAGGTCTTCCTAAAGAAGGAATAAAGGTCTCAGATACACAACCTACCTTTACACCTCAAAGAGCTGAAAAAAGAGCAGCAAGTAAAACCCAAAACAAGCAGAAGAGAGGAAATAATAAAGATTAGAGCATAAACCAATGCTATTGAAACTAAGAAAACAGTAGAACAGATCAATGAAACCAGAAGCTGGTTCTTTGAAAGAATTAATAAAGTTGATAAACCATTAGCCAGGTTTATCAAAAAGAAAAATGAAAGGATCCATATAAATAAAATCAGGAATGAAAGAGGAGAGATCACAACCAGCACAGCAGAAATAAAAACAATAATAAGAGACAATTATGAGCAATTATATGCCAATAAAATGGGCAATCTGGAAGAAATGGACAAATTCCTAGAAACATATAAACTACCAATATTGAAACAGGAAGAAATGGAAAATTTGAACAGACCCATAACCAGTAAAGAAATCAAATTAGTCATCAAAAATCTCCCAAAAAAGAGTCCAGAGTCGGACGACTTTCCAAGGGAATTCTACCAAACATTTAAGGAAAAGTTAACACCTTATCTCTTGAAGTTGTTCCAAAAAATAGAAATGAGAAATGGAAGGAAAAATTCCAAACTCTTTCTATGAAGCCAGCATTCTGATTCCACAACCAGACAAAGGCCCACTAAAAAAGAGAACGGTAGACCAATCTCCCTGATGAACATGAATGCAAAAATCCTCAACAAGATACTAGCCAACTGGATCCAAGAATACATCAAAAAATTATTCACCATGACCAAGTGGGATTTATACCTGGGGTACAGGACTGGTTCAATATCTGCAAAACAATCAATGTGATTCATCACATCAATAAAAGAAAGGACAAGAACCATATGATCTTCTCAATAAATTCAGAGAAATAATTTGACGAAATACAGCATCCTTTCTTGATAAAAACCCTTAAGAAAGTAGGGATAGAAGGATCATACCTCGAGATCATAAAAGTCATATATGAAAGAACCATCGCGAATATCATCCTCAATGGGGAAAAACTAAGAGCTTTCCCGCTAAGGTCAGGAACAAGACAGGGATGTCCATTCTTGTCACTCTTATTCAACATAGTATTGGAAGTCTTAGCCCTAGCAATCAGACAACACAAAAAATAAAAGATATTCAAATTGGCCAGTAGGAGGTCAAACTTTCACTCTTCGCAGATGACATGATACTCTATATGGAAAACCCAATAAATTCCACCAAAAAACTGCTAGAACTGATCCATTAATTCAGCAAAGTGGCAGGATATGAAATCAATGCACCGAAATCGATTGCATTCCTATACACCAATAATGAAGCAATAGAAAGAGAAATCAAGGAATCGATCCCATTTACAATTGCACTTAAAACCGTAAAATACCTAGGAATAAATCTAATCAAAGAGATGAAAAATCTATATAATGAAAACTATAGAAATGTTATTGAAGAGATTGAAGAAGACATGAAAAATATTCCAATGTCCTGGATAGGAAGAACAAATATTGTTAAAATGTCAATACTACCCAAAGCAACCTATATATTCAATGCAATACCTATCAAAATAACACCAACATTCTTCACAGAGCTAGAATAAACAGTCTTTAAATTTGTATGGAATCAGAAAAGACCCTGAATAGCCAAAGCAATTCTGAAAAAGAAAAGCAAAGCAGGAGGCATCACAATCTCAGACTTCAAGCTGTATTACAAAGCTGTTATCATCAAGACAGTATGGTACTGGCACAAGAACAGACACTCAGATCAATGGAACAGAATAGAGAAACCAGAAATGGGCCCCAAAACATACGGCTAACTCATCTTTGACAAAGCAGGCAAGAATATCCTATGGAATAAAGACAGTCTCTTCAGCAAGTGGTGCTGGCAAAACTGGACAGCGACATGCATAAAAACGAATCTGGACCACTTTCTTACACTATACACAAAAATAAACTCAAAATGGATGAAAGATCCAAGCATAAGACAGGAAGCTATCAAAATCCTTGTAGGAGAAAGCAGGCAAGAATCTCTTTGACCTTGGTCGCAGAAACTTCTTACTCAACACGTCTCCAAAGGCAAAGGGCACAAAATTAAAAAAAATCTACTGGGACTTTATCAAAATAAAATCTTCTGCAAAGGGAAGGAAACAATCAGCAAAACTAAAAGGCAACCGACAGAATGGGAGAAGATATTTGCAAATGACATATCTGATAAAGGGTTAGTACCCAAAATCTAGAAAGAACTTCTCAAACACCCAAAAAATAAATAATCCAGTAAAGAAATGGGCCAAAGACATGAACAGACACTTCTCCAAAGAAGACATCCAGATGACCAACAAACACATGAAATGATGCTCAATGTCACTCATCACCAGGGAAATACAAATCAAAACCACAATGAGATATCACCTCGCACCAGTCAGAATGGCTAACATTAATAACTCAGGCAACAACAGATGTTGGCATGGATGTGGAGAAAGAGGGTCTCTTTTGCACTGCTAGTGGGAATGCAAACTGGTACAGCCACTCTGGAAAACAGTATGGAGTTTCCTCAAAAAATTAAACATAGAACTGCCTTACAACCCAGCAATTCTCTATTAGGTATTTATCCAAGGGATACAGGTATGCTGTTTTGTAGGGACACATGCACCACAATGTTTATAGCAGCACTATGTGATAGCCAAAGTATGGAAAGAGACCAAATGTCCATCGATGGATGAATGGATAAAAAAGATGTGGTATATATATACAATGGAATAATACTTGCAATCGAAAAGAACAAAATCTTGCTATTTGCAACTACATGGATGGAATTAGTGGGTATCATGATAAGTGAAATTAGTCAGTCAGAGAAAGACAAATATCATATGACTTCACTAATATGAGGACTTTAAGATACAAAGCAGATGAACATAAGGGAAGGGAAGCAAAAATAATATAAAAACAGGGAGGGGGACATAAACATAAGAGATTCTTATATATGGAGAACAAACAGAGGGTTATGGGATGCTTGTGGGAGGAGGGATAAGTTAAATGGGTAAGGGACATTAAGGAATCTACTTTTGAAATCATTGCTGCACTGTATGCTAACTTGGATGTAAATTTTTTAAAAAATTAACAAAAAGAAAAAAAATAAAAAATAAAAATTGAAAACAAAAATAAATTGTTTCTCTTTCTGTATTCAAGTAAAAGAAATGATAAAGAAAGAAGAGAAAAAAGGGGAAAAAGAAAAAAGAAAAAACAAAAAACAAAATTGAATAGCTGGACCAGCCAACAGTCTGAAATAGGATTGATATTACATCATTTTCTGCTAGAGGTCAAACTATGAATCACTTTATAGTCGAAAACTCAGCAGGCAGAGAGATTTGTCATTTTCCTGAAGATCAGGGTTGGCTCTGTTGGGCTGGGCTTAGTGTAATGGCTCCGTTCTCTACTAGATGGCGCTACTTGGTTTACTGCAGTGGATCCTAGTGAAGCCTATAGGTGTGTGTGTGCATGCATGAGCAGGGTGAAAATAGTGACACCCAGTTAGTTACCCAGCCTTGCATGGGAATTCTGTGTTCTCCACAGCCAGGAATTGCTCACCAGTCTTTTGCCTCTGGTTTCCATCACTCCCTGCTTTGACTCTGTCTGTGACAATGCCGTCAGTTTGCCCAGTGGCACCTTCCTCCTCAGTTTTATCTGAGATGTGGCTGTATTTCCAGACCCCTCACTTTTGAGAACTGCGGCTTTGACCCACTCAGATTCCTTGTGTGAGGGTCTCACTGAGTAATAGCCAGGTGCACCCAGAAATGCTCACGAGACCTTGTTGCTGCCAGTGTCCAGAGACTTGCGGCTGGGTGCAAGTCCATGCCAGAAAAAGTTCACAGTATCGTGTAGCAGCGGCATTTCCAGGATTATGGAAAATAATATATGGCCTGAGGACCTCCTGGAGACACTCCTCTCCTGGGAATTCGCCCTTCCCACAAGAGCACCGCCAGGTACTTTGAACTGCAGAGTTTCAGACTCTGCATTCCTCCTGTTCATAGAGTCTTAATGGAATTTAAACCCTCTCCTTTCTCCTTTCTCCCTTTTTAGTTTAATGCCTGTGGCTGTTTCCACTTTTCCACTTTCTCTCCGGCTGATTTTGTGGGGTGTGCTTTTCTTGTACTCTCCCCACTCTCTCCATCCTGTCTCCACAAGGAAAAACAGCTCGCTGCCCTCCGTGGCTCCTCTTTCTCCAATTTTGCCTCTCCGTGCCATGTACCTGCTGAGTTCTGTGGTTCAGGTTGTGCAGATTGTTGTGTTATTCTTCAAATCCATTTTCTAGGTGTGCAAGATGGTTTAGTGTTGATATGGCTGTATTTTATGTACACAAGACAGAAAAAAGACTTCCATGCTGTTCTGCCATCTTGGCTCCTCCTCTCATTTTCTGCATCTTTTTTTTTTTTTTTTAATTTTTTGAGAGACAGAGAGAGACTGAACATGAGTAGGGGAGGGGCAGAGAGAGGGAGACAGAATCCAAAGCAGGCTCCAGGCTCTGATCTGTCAACACAGAGCCTGACTTGGGGCTTGTACTTTTGGACCTTGTGATCATGACCTGAGCTGAAGTCGGATGCTTAACTTAACCAACTGAGCCACTCAGGCACCCCTCATTTTCTGCATCTTTTGAAAGATACATATGGTTCTAATAGTTTTTGTTATTAATGTTATGTATGACATTAATTGATTTGAAAGAATATTAAGCCACCTCTACAACACAGGAATAAATCCCACTTGCTCCTGGTGAAAATTTTTTTAATTATACTGTTGAATTTGATTTGCTAGTATTCTGTTGAGAATTTTTGCATCCATTTTCATCAGGGATAATGGCCTTTAGTTCTCTTTTTTACCAGTGTCTTTAACTGGTTTTGGTGTTAGGGTAATGCTGGCCTCATAGAACAAATTAGGGAGTATCCATTCTTTTAGTTTTTGGAATCATTTGAGAAGGATAAACATTAACTCTTCTTTAAATGTTTGGTAGAATTCACTTGTGAAGTCGTCTGGGCCTGGACTTTTGATTTTTTGGGAGGTGTTTTGTTTTGTTTTGTTTTGTTAATTATTGCTGATTCAATTTCTTTGCTTTTTAACCTGTCTATTCAAGTTTTCTGTTTCTTTTTGTTTCAGTTTTGGTTATTTATGTGTTTCTAGGGATTTATCCACTCATTCCAGGTTGTCCAATTATACGGAATATCATTTTTCATAATATTTTCTCACAGTTGTTTGTATTTCTGTTGGTTGTTATGTCTCCTCTATTGTTCGTGATTTTATTTACTTGGATACTTTTTCTTTATGATAAATCTGGTTAGAGTTTTATTAATTTTATTAATTATTTTTCAAAGAACCAGCTCCTGGTTTCATTCATTTATTCTATTGTGTTATTTTTTGTTTGTTTGTTTTCTATACCATTTATTTCTGTTATAATATTTATTATTTCTTTCCTTCTGCTGTATTTAGGCTTCATTTGTTGTGTTTTTCCTAGGTTCTTTAGTGTAAAATTGTTTATTTGAGATTTTCTGTTTCTTGATGTGGGCTTATATTGGCATATACTTACTTCATAGGATTAATTTTGCTACATCCTGAAGGTTTTGGACTGTTGTGTTTCCATTTTTATTTATACTACATGTATGTGTACATATATTGTATGTATACATATATATATATATATATATATATATATATATATATAGAGAGAGAGAGAGAGAGAGAGAGAGAGAGAGAGACAGAGAGAGAGACAGAGAGAGAGACAGAGAGACAGAGTGCAAACAGGAGAGGGGCAGAGGGAGAGGGATACACAGAATGTGGAACAGACTCCAGGCTCCACGCTGACAGCACAGAGCCTTACTTGGGGCTTGAATTCATGGACCATGAGATCATGACTTGTGCTGAAGTGAGAGGCTTTGCCAGGGACCAAGAGGCCATGGCCCTGATAGCGATACCCAGGGTGAAGAAGTAAGGCCCAAAGCCCAGGCAGCCCACAGCCTAGACCCCTGCCGGTGGGTGGAGGTGTCCTAAGGCAAGTATTAGGCCTGAGGCCATAAAAGTTATGGCTTTTGATCTCCTCACTTTATTTGGCCCTAAGAGGATAGCTGGTTGGCCAGTGATGGGTAAGATCCCTCAGAGGAGGGACAACCTAAGACAGGCATAGCCGCAAAAGGGTCTTCAGGAGATAAATTTGTGCCAGGCCTACGATACTAACATTGGGTCTGTAAGAATCCCTGCACTCAGGGTGATGATAATATTGAAGAAAAGTCCCTGCTAGCAGCAGCTGCAGGGTGAAGTAAAAGAGGGTCTTATGGCAACTCCTCCACTATCCAATTAATGTGGCTGGTTTTATTCCTCTTAATGGGTTTAGAATATAGAGAGATATAATGTTGATCATCATGAAAATAATAAGAAAATCATTTAGGAGGCTTTAGTTTGCCTCAGGTAATATATAAATAATTCAAAAATAAAATAAATCTCTAATTGTTCTATTAAACCTAAGAGTTCATCCCGACCCTCAAGAATGTGGTAATTGCTATAGTTTTTGGGTTAGGATATTATTAATGGTCAGTAGATAATAAATAATCTTAGAGAGTAACTTTAGAGAAAAACATGTTTTTCACACAATCCTCTAATTGTAGTTAGAGTCTTTAACTGATATCTGTATACTTTGTTCTTATCCTTCCAACCCATAATATTCACCAGAATGTATCCATTAGTTATCCCTTGACTGCAGGTGTGCTTTTTTTACCCTCATATACTAATTGTTTAAACAATCTATGTAACCTTGGGAAACAAGGGTTCTTTGAAGTCTTATGGGATGTAAAGTTTGTTTTAATCAGCTTCTTTTATTTTTACTAAGAACCTTGAGAAATTGGAGTGTTTTCAACCTGCCAATCTTTGCAGGATGTGTGCTTGCTGTGTTTAGAGAAAATGCATAAAAATCCTAAAGAAAAAATAACCTTTGAGCAGTCCAAATAAGAGGCTGTCTCTGTGTCGTTTGTCTTTGTCTTGTCTTTATGTTTTCTGTCTCAGCCCTTATGCAGGGAGCCCTGGACAAGTCCTGATACGAGGCTGACTCCAAGAGACTGACTTCACGTCTTCTCTTGCACCTAGACCAACCCTCACGCAGGTGAAACCCTGGACCAGCCGGAAGCCCTGAAGTAGGCGTTGGCCTCCTCTCAGGGCAAACCCCATCAAGGCTTAACCTATTGAACTACCCAGGTGTCTCTGTTTCTATGTATATTTTTATTTGTTGATTTATTTCCTGGTAGAACCATTTATTGTATAGTTGCATGCTGTTTAAGCTCCATGTATTTGTGGTCTTTCCAGATTTTTTTCTTGTGGTTCATTTCTAGTTTCACAGTGTTGTCAAAAAGGTTGCGTGGTATGGCTTCAATATTTTCGTATTTGTTGAAGCCTGTTTTGTGACCTAATATATGATCTATTCTTGAGACTGTTCCATTGCGCACTTGAAAAGAATGTGTATTCTGCTGTTTTAGGATGGAATCTTCTTAATATATCCATTAAGTCTACCCAGTACAGTGTGTCATTCAAAACCATTGTTTCCTTGTTGGTTTTCTGTTTAGATGATCTGTCCATTGATGTAAGTTGGTTGTTAAAGTTCACTACTATTATTTATACTGTATAATATATTGTGTAATGAGTTTATTTATGTTTATTATTAATTGTTTTATATATTTGGTTGCCCCATGTTGGGTGTGTGTGTGTGTGTGTGTGTGTGTGTGTGTGTATACTTGTTAGACCTTCTGGTTGGATTGTTCCCTTTATTATATATGTCCTTATTTATTTCTTGTTACAGTCTTTGTTTAAAAGTCTAGTTTGTTTCATGTAAATATTGCTACTCTGGCTTTATTTTCACATCCATTTGTGTGATGAATATTTCTCCATCTCATCACTTTGAATCTGCAGGTGTCTTTAGGTCTGAAATGAGTCTATTGCAGGCAGAATAGAGATGAGTTTTATTTTAATCAATTCTGATACCTTATGTCTTTTGATTGGAGCATTTAGTACATTTACATTCACAGTAATTATTGATAGATATATTTCATTTCCATTTTATTACTTGTTTTGTATTCTTTCTGGAAATTTTCTTTGATCCTTTCTTGTCTTTGTCACTTTTGGTCTCTCCTTTCTGCTCAAAGTATCCCCTTGAATATTTCATGCAGAGGTGGTTAGTGGTCAGAATCCCATTTAGTTTTTGTTTGTGAAATCTCTCTCCTTCTATTATAAATGATAGACATGCTGAATAGAGTGTTTTGGACTTCGGAGTTTTCCCATACAGCACTTTGTATATATCATGCCACTCCCTTCTGGCTTATGAAGTTTCTGTTGAGAAATCTGATTCTAGCCTTATGGGTCTGCCCTTGTAAGTTAAGGACTTTTTTTAATGTTCTATTTATTTATTTTGTGAGTGAGCAAGATAGCACACGGGAGTAGGAGAATGGCATAGAGAGTGGGAGAGAGAGAAACCCAAGCAGTCTCTGTGCTGTTAGTGAAGAGCCCAACACAGCGCTTGATCTCATGAACCATGAGATTATGACCTGAGCTGAAATCAAAAGTTGGACTCTCAACCAACTCAGCCACCCAGGTGCCCCAGTTAAGGACCTCCTCTGTCTTGTGGATTTTAAGATATTTTTTTACCAGTGTATTTTGCAAATTTATTACAATATTCCTTGGTGTTCGCCTCTTTTTCTTAATTTTGAAGGCAGTTTTCTGTGCCACCTAGATCTGAATGTCTGTTTCTATCTCCAGATTAGAGAAATTTGAAGCTATTATTTCCTCAAATAAATCTTCTACCCCCTTACCACTCTCTGCTTCTTATGGGACTCCTATATTCAAATGTTATTATATTTTATGTAGTCACTGAGTTCCTTAAGTCTATTCTCATGTTCTGTAATTTGTTCCTGTGCTGCTTTTAGCATCAAATCAGTTTCCTATCTCATTTATTGCACTCTTCATATTTTTTTAAGTAGGCTCCACGCTGGGCTTGAACTTACAGCCCTGAGATGGACACCTGAGCTGAGATCAAAAGTCAGATGCTTAACCAACTGACTAACCCAGGCACCATTGCATTTTTCATTTCTGATTGATCATTTTTTAATTCTTTTATTTCTATGGTAAGGTTCTTCCTGATGTCTTTTATTCTTTTCTCAAGTTCAGTGAGGATCCTTATGATTATTGCTTTAAATTTTCCATCAGGTATGTTACTTATATCTGTTTTGCTTACATCTCTGTCTGTGACATTGTCTTTTTCTTTAATTTGGGAATAAATTCCTCCATCTTGGTATTTTGTCTAAGTCTCTGCCTTAATCTTTGTGTTAGAAAAGCATGTTTTATTTCCTGCTCCTGAACATAACGGCTTTATGAATAAGAGCTCATATAGTGTCATGAGCATGGCCCTTCAGGGAGTGTCTCAGGTGTGTGCTGCATTCACTCTGTTGTGTTTTGTCTACTCTATCCTTCAAGGCTGTTGTCTACAGAGGCCCTCCTGCCTTCTGTGATCAGTGTTTGCTCCTTGGCCAGAATTTGGCAGGTTTCAACTTTGTGTGCTCTGGTCTGCTTGTGAAATGAGATCTGATACTACTTGCGCTAGAGCTATGCCCTGAAGAACTGTCTAGTTAGAAGAGGTAGTGTGAACAGGGATTTATTATTGTCTTCTGAGGGAGGGGCCCACTTCACTTAGACTGAGGCAAGGTTGACTGTGAAGTGTACTCCTACCAGATCACAGGGTGTGGGGTTTGGTATAAGCAAGCTTGGCAGCCAGTGTTGGTCTACTCCTTCCTGCAGGTGGCTTTATGTTTATGCTGAGGGGCCCTTGGAGGGTTGTCCCCCTTAATACTGTGTCTCAGGGAAGCACACAGTGAGAGGAAATAATCTGTCCCCTGTGGGCCCCAGGCAGTCTTCACATCACTGTTTTCCATGCCATGGGCCTCCGAATTGTTTGCCTGCCTTCTCTTCAGGAGCAGGGCAACACCCTCAGGACTCTATCCCTGCCAAGCCCTTGAACCTATAAAACCCCAAGTTTGCAAGAACTCACTTCGACTGCAAGAACTCACTAAATTCAGCTCTTCTCATTTCCAAGGCAATGACTGTAGGGAAATGTTTTCCTTGCGCATTTCTCTGTGTGCTCTACTCTTTTTGCCATTTTATGTAAAAATAGTTTCCTCCCCTCCGTGGCATCTGCTATCAGTTTCCCCAATACTCTGTGTTTCCACACATCCTACCTTCTTTGATATAACTTCCTCCTTCCTTCTAATTGTGGAGTTTGCCCTTTCAGTCTTAAGGTTGATTTCTGGTGGTATTTAAAATTATTTGAGAGTTCTCTAGTTGTGTTTATGGCAGCAGATGAGCTTAGGTTCCTACTACTCCACTGCCATCTTCCTAGGTTCTACCAAATATTTGCATCTTAATTTTGTAACATTTCTTTTAATTATTTCTCTGAGGTTGCATCATTCTCCTTATACTACCAATCTGTTCTTTCCTTTTGTATAATGTCTTTTCCTTCAGGATACTTAAGAATTTAATCATAGTTATTTTAAATATCGCTTTTGATATTTCCAACATCTTTGTCATATGTACATCTGATTTTGATGTTTGTTCTGTCCTTTTTGGTTTTTTCTTGCCTTTGACATGTTTTGTAATTTTATTGTTGAAAGCTGAATGTGTTGTGTAAGGTAATAACTGAGATAAACAGGACTTTAGTGTAAAGATCTTTTGTTAATTTCAGCAGGAGTTGGTCTCTCTAGTTATTATTGTTTTCTGTTCCTATGGATATTAGAGGTTTCAAATTCACACTCCTCTGTCTTAACATACTTATTAAAAACATATTTATTAACTTTGAATTTTCTATAGTAGTGGTTTTCAGAGATAGTCTGTTTTTCAAACTCTTCCAAATAATCCATTTTCTTTTATTATACCAGGGTCACTGAGGTGAGGTGGCAGAGTATGAAATTGGTAAATCCTCTATAATCTTATAATAGGTCCTAGTCTTACTGTGAGTCTGTTATGAACAGTGGCCTTTTTAAGTGTTTCTGTTTCTACTTTAGCATTATAATTGTTTTCTTTGCTTCATACATCTTCTTTGGCTGAAAAATTCCCAGTATTTTTCCTTGAAGTCTTATTTCCTATTTATTGTTTTTTTTCTTCTTCTTCCCTAGGAGAGACAGGGAGTGTGAATGGTGAAGAAGTGAACTAGAATTAATTTTTTATAGCTAGGATAAAATTTGAAAATTTTGCTCTCCTAAGGTCATTTCTATTGGATAGTATTTGTTATGGATAAAATTCTGGTGTGTTTCACAATAGTTAATCTTCAACTCAAACTACAATGTCCATAGAGGAAACTTTTTGGAATCTTCACATATAAAACTGTGTGAGTGAAAGTTTCACTTCCTCCTTACCAATCTTGATGCCTTTTATTTTGTTTTGTTGTCTGATTGCTGATGCTAAGACATCCAGCACTATGTTAAATAGCAGTGGCGAGAGTGGACACCCCTGTCGTGTTCCTGATCTCAGGGGGAAGGCTTTCAATTTTTCCCCATTGAGGATGATATTAGCTGTGGGCTTTTCATATATGGCTTTTATGATGTTTATACTTTACATGGAAAACCCGACAGAATCCACCAAAAGCCTACTAGAACTGATTCATGATTTCAGCAAAGTTGCAGGATACAAAATCAATGTACAGAAATCGGTGGCATTTCTATACACCAACAATGAAGCAGCAGAAAGAGAAATAAAGAAGCTAATCCCTTTCACAATTGCACCAAAAACCATAAAATACTTAGGAATAAACCTAACCAAAGATGTGAAAGACCTCTACACTGAAAACTATAAAAAACTTATGAAGGAAATTGAGGAAGACACAAGGAAATGGAAAAACATCCCATGCTCATGGATTGGAAGAATAAATATCGTCAAAATGGCAATACTACCCAAAGCAATCTACACATTCAATGCAATCCCAATCAAAATTGCACCAGCATTCTTCTCAAAGCTAGAGCAAACAATCCTAAAATTTGTATGGAACCACAAAAGACCTCGAATAGCCAAAATAATACTGAAGAATAAAACCAAGGCGGGAGGCATCACAATCCCAGACTTTAACCTCTACTACAAAGGGTGGTCATCAAGACTGTATGGTATTGGCACAAAAACAGACACATAGACCAATGGAATAGAATAGAAAACTCAGAAATGGACCCACAAGTATATGGCCAACTAATCTTTGACAAAGCGGGAAAATGTATCCAATGGAAAAAAGACAGCCTCTTTAACAAATGGTGCTGGGAGAATTGGACAGCAACATGCAAAAGAATGAAACTAGACCACTTTCTTACACCACTCACAAAAATAAATTCTAAATGGATAAAAGATCTGAATGTGAGACAGGAAACCGTCAAAATCCTAGAGGAGAAAACAGGAAAAAGCCTCTTTGACCTAAGATGCACAAATTTCTTATGCGACACGTCTCCAAAGGCAAGAGAATTAAAAGCAAAGATGAACTATTGGGACCTCATCAAGATAAAAAGCTTCTGCACGGCAAAAGAAACAACCAACAAAACGAATAGGCAACCAACGGAATGGGAAAAGATCATCGCAAATGACATATCGGATAAAGGACTAATATCTAAAATTTATAAAGAACTTACCAAACTCCAAACCCGAAAAACAAACAACCCAGTGAAGAAATGGGCGGAAGATATGAATAGACACTTCTCCAAAGGGGACATTCAGATGGCCAACAGACACATGAAACGATGCTCAATGTCACTCATCATCAGCGAAATACAAATCAAAACCACACTGAGATACCACCTCACACCAGTCAGAGTGGCTAAAATGAACAAATCAGGAAACTATAGATGCTGGCGAGGATGTGGAGAAGTAGGCACCCTCCTACACTGTTGGTGGGAATGCAAACTGGTGCAGCCACTCTGGAAAACGGTGTGGAGGTTCCTCAAAAAAATGAAAATAGAGCTACCCTATGACCCAGCAATAGCCCTGCTAGGAATCTACACAAGAGACACAGGAATGTGGATGCATAGGAGCACGTGTACCCCAATGTTCATAGCAGCACTTTCGACAATAGCCAAATCATGGAAAGAGACCAAGTGCCCATCAACTGACGAATGGATAAAGAAGTTATGGTACTTATATACAATGGACTACTACGTGGCAATGAGAAAAAATGAAATCTGGCCATGTGTAGCAACATGGATGGAACTGGAGGGTATTATGTTAAGTGAAATAAGTCAGTCAGAAAAAGACAGATACCATATGTTTCCACGAATAGGTGGACTTTGTGAAACTAAGCAAAAACCAGGGGGAAGGGAAGAGGGGAAAGAAAAAAAAAAGACACAGAGAGGGAGGGAGATAAAACATAAGAGACTCTCAAAGACTAAGAAAAAACTGAGGGTAAGGGGGATGAGGGAGGGGGGAGAGGGGGTGATGGGCATTAAAAAGGGCACATGTTGGGATGAACACTGGGTGTTATATGTAAACCAATTTGAAAATAAACTATTATAACAAAAAAAATAAAAAAAATAAAAAAAATAAAATCTAATCATAATTAAAAAAAAATTTACTAATCATGAATGGATGTTGGATTTTATCACGTGCTTTTTCTGCATCTGCTGAGAAGACACATTTTTTCTCTTTCAATTTGTTAATGTGATTGATTGATTTTCTAATGTTAAGTTTGTGTTCTTGGATAAACTCAACTTGGTCATTTTGTAAAAAAAAAATAAATAAATAAATAAATAAATAAAACTGTGTGAGGTTCCTAAAGGAAAATTTTAAAAGGTGTAGGGGTGTCTTTAAGACTGCAACTTACTAAAGATCTTACTTTCATGGCAGTCAACACAGTTTCCAGAAATTAACCAAAATTGCCATTTTAATATTCCTAATAGTTTATGGCTCTGATGGTTTTTGTTTCTAGTAAGGATATTGAAATTGCGACCTTCTAAATTCACCTATCTCTCCAGATTTGGGTTATGGTTCACTGTGAAACCTCATTTCACTGGCAGGTCAAAGAAAAGTTGTTGATTTTTATTTTGTCCACATTATTCATTTTTCATATTTATTTTTGTTCCATTTTATTGAAATATAACATTGCATTAGTGTAAGGTTTACAACACTGACAAGAAATAACGACTAAGATTTTACATGTTAATTCTGAAACCTATGTTGGCAGATAGTTAAAGAAAATGAATATGCTTCCATTGGACAAAAAGAAAAAGAGAGAGAGACAAAGAAGAAATAAAACAAATAAGTAAAACACTTTAGTTATCATCACTAAAGTTAGCTAGAGCACCAAAAATCTACTCTGAAAAGTGAAAATTATATGCCATGAAGTATTTATCACACCAGCTGTGTACATATTGTACTTAAGAGAAACTGAATAGCCTAGGAAATAAGTGAAATTTATTCTTCATTAATAGAAACCGAACAAATAAATGTGAAAACAATTTTTTTTCTTTTTTTTTTGTTATAATAGTTTATTTTCAAATTGGTTTACATATAACACCCAGTGTTCATCCCAACATGTGCCCTTTTTAATGCCCATCACCCCCTCTCCCCCCTCCCTCATCCCCCTTACCCTCAGTTTTTTCTTAGTCTTTGAGAGTCTCTTATGTTTTATCTCCCTCCCTCTCTGTGTCTTTTTTTTCTTTCCCCTCTTCCCCTCCCCCTGGTTTTTGCTTAGTTTCACAAAGTCCACCTATTCATGGAAACATATGGTATCTGTCTTTTTCTGACTGACTTATTTCACTTAACATAATACCCTCCAGTTCCATCCATGTTGCTACACATGGCCAGATTTCATTTTTTCTCATTGCCACGTAGTAGTCCATTGTATATAAGTACCATAACTTCTTTATCCATTCGTCAGTTGATGGGCACTTGGTCTCTTTCCATGATTTGGCTATTGTCGAAAGTGCTGCTATGAACATTGGGGTACACGTGCTCCTATGCATCCGCATTCCTGTGTCTCTTGGGTAGATTCCTAGCAGGGCTATTGCTGGGTCATAGGGTAGCTCTATTTTCATTTTTTTGAGGAACCTCCACACCGTTTTCCAGAGTGGCTGCACCAGTTTGCATTCCCACCAACAGTGTAGGAGGGTGCCTACTTCTCCACATCCTCGCCAGCATCTATAGTTTCCTGATTTGTTCATTTTAGCCACTCTGACTGGTGTGAGGTGGTATCTCAGTGTGGTTTTGATTTGTATTTCGCTGATGATGAGTGACATTGAGCATCGTTTCATGTGTCTGTTGGCCATCTGAATGTCCCCTTTGGAGAAGTGTCTATTCATATCTTCCGCCCATTTCTTCACTGGGTTGTTTGTTTTTCGGGTTTGGAGTTTGGTAAGTTCTTTATAAATTTTAGATATTAGTCCTTTATCCGATATGTCATTTGCGATGATCTTTTCCCATTCCGTTGGTTGCCTATTCGTTTTGTTGGTTGTTTCTTTTGCCGTGCAGAAGCTTTTTATCTTGATGAGGTCCCAATAGTTCATCTTTGCTTTTAATTCTCTTGCCTTTGGAGACGTGTCGCGTAAGAAATTTGTGCATCTTAGGTCAAAGAGGCTTTTTCCTGTTTTCTCCTCTAGGATTTTGACGGTTTCCTGTCTCACATTCAGATCTTTTATCCATTTAGAATTTATTTTTGTGAGTGGTGTAAGAAAGTGGTCTAGTTTCATTCTTTTGCATGTTGCTGTCCAATTCTCCCAGCACCATTTGTTAAAGAGGCTGTCTTTTTCCATTGGATACATTTTCCCGCTTTGTCAAAGATTAGTTGGCCATATACTTGTGGGTCCATTTCTGAGTTTTCTATTCTATTCCATTGGTCTATGTGTCTGTTTTTGTGCCAATACCATACAGTCTTGATGACCATCGCTTTGTAGTAGAGGTTAAAGTCTGGGATTGTGATGCCTCCCGCCTTGGTTTTATTCTTCAGTATTACTTTGGCTATTCGAGGTCTTTTGTGGTTCCATACAAATTTTAGGATTGTTTGCTCTAGCTTTGAGAAGAATGCTGGTGCAATTTTGATTGGGATTGCATTGAATGTGTAGATTGCTTTGGGTAGTATTGCCATTTTGACGATATTTATTCTTCCAATCCATGAGCATGGGATGTTTTTCCATTTCCTTGTGTCTTCCTCAATTTCCTTCATAAGTTTTTTATAGTTTTCAGTGTAGAGGTCTTTCACATCTTTGGTTAGGTTTATTCCTAAGTATTTTATGGTTTTTGGTGCAATTGTGAAAGGGATTAGCTTCTTTATTTCTCTTTCTGCTGCTTCATTGTTGGTGTATAGAAATGCCACCGATTTCTGTACATTGATTTTGTATCCTGCAACTTTGCTGAAATCATGAATCAGTTCTAGTAGGCTTTTGGTGGATTCCGTCGGGTTTTCCATGTAAAGTATCATGTCATCTGCAAAAAGTGAAAGTTTGACTTCCTCCTTGCCAATCTTGATGCCTTTTATTTTGTTTTGTTGTCTGATTGCCGATGCTAAGACTTCCAGCACTATGTTAAATAGCAGTGGCGAGAGTGGACACCCCTGTCGTGTTCCTGATCTCAGGGGGAAGGCTTTCAATTTTTCCCCATTGAGGATGATATGAGCTGTGGGCTTTTCATATATGGCTTTTATGATGTTTAAGTATGTTCCTTCTATCCCGACTTTCTCGAGAGTTTTTATTAAGAAAGGATGCTGTATTTTGTCAAATGCTTTTTCTGCATCTATTGACAGGATCATATGGTTCTTATCTTTTCTTTTGTTGATGTGATGTATCACGTTGATTGATTTGCGAATATTGAACCAGCCCTGCAACCCAGGGATGAATCCTACTTGATCATGGTGGATAATTCTCTTTATATGCTGTTGGATTTGATTTGCTAGTATCTTGTTGAGAATTTTTGCATCCATATTCATCAGGGATATTGGCCTGTAATTTTCTTTCTTTGCTGGGTCTCTATCTGGTTTGGGAATCAAAGTGATGCTGGCTTCATAGAATGAGTCCGGGAGTTTTCCTTCCGTTTCAATTTTTTGGAACAGCTTGAGGAGGATAGGAATTAACTCTGTTTTAAATGTCATTCCGCAGGAAAGCCATCTGGTCCAGGGCTTTTATTTGCTGGGAGGTTTTTGATAACTGATTCTATTTCTTCACTAGTTATGGGTCTGTTCAAATTTTCTATTTCTTCCCGTTTGAGTTTTGGTAGCGTGTGGCTATTTAGGAAGCTGTCCATTTCTTCCAGATTGCCAAGTTTGGTGGCATATAATTTTTCATAGTAGTCTCTGATGATTGCTTGTATCTCTGAGGGATTGGTTGTAATTTCTCCCTTTTCATTCACGATTTTATTTATTTGAGTTCTCTCTCTTTTCTTTTTGAGAAGCCTGGCTAGAGGTTTGTCTATTTTGTTTATTTTTTCAAAGAACCAGCTTTTGGTTTCATTGATCTGTTCCACTACCTTTTCTGTCTCCATATGGTTAATTTGTGCTCTGATCTTTGTTATTTCTCTCTTTCTGCTGGGCTTGGGTTGTTTTAGTTGATCTGCTTCTAGTTCCTTTAGGCGTGCTGGTAGAATTTGTGTTATTGATTTTTCTTGTTTCTTGAGATGGGCCTGGATTGCAATATATTTCCCTCTCAGGACTGCCTTTGCTGCATCCCAGAGCGTTTGGATTGTTGTATTTTCATTTTCATTTGTTTCCATGTATTTTTTAATTTCTTCTCTGATGGCTTGGTTGACCCAGTCATCTTTTAGTAGGTTATTTCTTAGCCGCCATGTTCTTGGATATTTTCCAGGCTTTCTCCTGTGGTTGATTTCAAGTTTCAAAGCATTGTGGTTTGACACTGTACACGGTATGATCTCAATTCTTTTATATTTATTCAGAGCTTCCCTGTGCCCCAGAATGTGGTCTATCTTGGAAAATGTACCGTGTGCAGATGAGAAGAACATAAATTCCTTTGCTTCTGGATGAAGGACCCTAAAGATGTCTGTGAGGCCCATCTGTCCTAATGTGTCATTCAGGGCTATTGTTTCTGCGGAGATTTTCTGTTTTGTTGATCTATCCAATGCTGAGAGTGGAGTGTTGAGATCCCCTACTATTAGGACATTTTTATCGATGAGGTTGGTAATGTTTGTAATTAGTTTTTTTACAAATTTGGGTGCCCCTGAATTCGGTGCGTAGATATTTACAATTGTTAGCTCTTCCTGCTGGATGGTCCCTGAGACTATTATATAATGTCCTTCCTCATCTCTTATTACATCGTTCATTTTAAAGTCTAATTTGTCTGATATAAGTGTGGCTACTCCGGCTTTCTTCTGACTTCCAGTAGCATGTTAGATAGTTCTCCATCCCCTCACTTTCAATCTGAAGGTGTCTTCAGGTTTAAGATGAGTTTCTTGAAGACAGCAAATAGATGGGTCTTGTTTTTTAATCCATTCTGTTATCCTGTGTCTTTTGATTGGCGCATTTAGTCCATTTACATTCAGTGTTAATATTGAAAAATATGGGCTTACAGTCACTGTATTATCTGTAAGTTTCATGTTTGTAAGGCTGTCTCTGGTAGTTTGTGTTCTTTGCCTCCTTGTTTTCATAGAATGCCCCTCAGGATCTCTTGCAGTGCTGGCTTATTTGTGATAAATTCTTTCAGTTTTTGTTTGTTGGGAAAAACCTTGATCTCTCCTTCTATTCTGAATGACAGGCTAGCCGGATACAGAATTCTTGGTTGCATGTCCTTCTTGCTCATCACATTGAAGATATCCTGCCATTCCTTTCTGGCTTGCCAAGTTTCCGTAGATAAGTCTGCTACTACCCTTATAGGTCTCCCTTTGTATGTTAGGGTTCTTTTGTCCCTAGCTGCTTTCAGGATTCTCTCCCTATCTTTGTATTTTGCCAGCTTCACTATGATGTGCCGTGCAGAAGGTCTATTCAAGTTACATCTGAGGGGAGTTCTCTGTGCCTCTTGGATTTCCATGCCCGTTTCCTTTCTCATGTTGAGGAAGTTCTCAGCAATGATTTGTTCCAGAACCCTTCGACTCCTTTCTCTCTCTCTTCTTCCTCTGGAACTCCTATGATACGGATATTGTTTCTTTTGACTGCATCGCTCAGCTCTCGAATTCTCCTTTCCTGTTCCTGGATCAGCTTCTCTCTCTTTTTATCTGCTTCCTCTTTTTCAATGATTTTGTCTTCTAATGCACTAACTCTTTCCTCTACCTCTTCAATCCGTGCTGTGGCTGCTTCCAGTTTCCCCTGTATTTCTTCCAATGTCTTCTTTAATTCTTCTTGACCGTTTTTAAGGTCTTTGAACTTTGCCTCGTGGGACCCCTTGCATTCATCTAAGCTTTTTTCAAGGCCAGCAATTAGTTTTATCATTAACATTCTATATTCAAGTTCTGTTATGTTGCTTATATCTGTTTTCATTAATTCTTGAGCTGTCACTGCTTCTTGTAGACTCTTTTGAGGAGAATTCTTCCGTCTCATCATTTTGGCTGGATGTGTTATGGGTTGTTTCTTGAAGTTGCCCTGGAAAGGAAAACTGACAGACACACAGAACACAGAAATACTCAGACGTACCGACAAATGGTCCAGACAAGCAGTTCACAACAGAAAAAAATAACAAGTGACTCTCTGAGGGCAATGTCCTGAAGTAACGGCTACACGTTAAGGACAGGGTATGTAGTGTGCTGGTGGCAGAGCGTATATAGACAGAATAATGACTGGTGCAGGGAGAAGAAGGAAATGGGCTTTGCCCAGGTAGAGGGACTAAAGGGTTGAATCCAGACTGATAGAAATCAGAATAAGGACAGGTGCGAGGGAAAAGGAATAAAGATCGATGTCGTCTAGATGAACTTATACGGCCTGGTTATTCCAGAAAAAGGGCTAGGGAAGTAAATAAGAGGTTGTAGGACATGTCCTCGAAGAGTGGGTTAAAAAACAAAACAAAAACAAAAAACAAAAAACAAAAAACAAAAAACAAAACAAAACAAAAAACCCAAACAAAACAAACAAACAAACAAACAAAAAACAAAAAAACAAAAAACAAAAAGAAGGAAAAAAATGATTAAGGCAGTCAGTACCCTGGATGACCAGCTCAGGGATGGGGATCGGTAGGAATGAGAAAGGGAGGGATAAATTTAAAAAGAAGAAATGTCTGGCGTTACTCCAGGCAGCAATCTCCACTTGGGTCAGTCGCTCCTGCTGATAGTTTGGGAGGGGCGTGGTTTAGTGTAGGCGGGTCCGGCCTCCACTGCTGCAGGGATGGCTTCTGGGGTGACTTCCTGGCTTGTGAGACAACAATGGCGTCTCTCCAGACCCGAGCCACCAGTCCTGGAGGCTTTATTCGCCCCTTTATTTCTGTTCTCTCTCCACCGCCCACGCCAGCCTAGTGTGGTTTACTGGAGCCGCGCCTGGGGCTGCCTGGGTGCCTGCTGCCTATCCTGGCAGGGTGCGTGCCCGGAGGCACTGGGCGAGGGTGGCGCGGTGGTGTGGCCCTCTGCTACCCCCCGATTTGGCTGTAACTGTGCGGAGGTTAGAGGTGCTCCGCAGGAGCCGCCGCCTGGGTCCCCCCTGCCTGTCCCGGCAGCGCGCGCGCCCCGGAGGCGCTGGGCGAGGGTGCGCAGTGGTGCGGCCGTCTGCCACCCCCCCCCCCCCCCCCCCCCCCGATTTCGTTATAATTGTGCCGGGGTTAGAGGTGCTCCGCAGGCGGCGCCGCCTGCGTCCCCGCTGCCAGTCCCTCCCGCGCGCATCCCAGTGGCTCAGGACGGGGTTGGTGCGGTCCCAGCAGCGCGCGGGGATTGCTGCTGTTTGCCACTGAACTTCTCTTCAAAAGCCCTGCATTTAGGGGCTGGATGGTAGCATTCTCAACCGCTCTGGCCCTCTCGTTCAGATGTTGTTCGATGGGCACTTTCCCAGCTATCTCCGAAGACGCTCACCCTCCCCTCAGCTCAACTTCCCGAGTTCGAGTTCGTTTTATCCGACCCAGATTAAACTCACAGTTCAGTTGGGCCGTGTCTGTTTTCGCATTAGTTTCTTGTCAGCTCTAGCACCTTTTCCCCCCGATTTTTGGAGTTGAGAGAGAGACAATGGTTTCAGTCGTCCCCCTTTAAAGGGCAAGCGAAATACTGGAGCCCCCTACTCCTCCGCCATGTTGCCTCGCTCAAAACAATTATTTTTTAAAAAAAAGTCATATCACAACACAATGAAATTAGATAATTGATTCAGACACTTATACATGATGATAAAATTGTTGTCACTACCGATAAGGAACAACACATAGTGGGAATTAATGTAATACAACCTGAACTCTCTGGTATCTTAGAATCTACATTAATAAACTGACTAGAAGAGTGACTCTCAAACTTCAGCCTGTATCAAAATACTCACAGTTCTTGTTAAAATGCATATTAGTAGAATTCACACCAACTATATATGATTTAGCAGTTTTGGAGCGAGGCACAGCAATTTACATTTCTAACAAGTTCTTAGGTAATTCTATTACTGCTTCTCTGAAGACCATATTATGTAATAAAGATAATTGAAAAATGAAAGATGTCATCAAGATGGCATAAATATTAAACAAACAACAACAAACTGACTAGAATAGGAGCTCTGGAAACCAGCCAAAAATCTATGATTACTAAGTGCATATTCAATCAAGAAGAAGACACATTCAAAACAGAAGGAAATTTCTTGACACTTTTACCTTACCTTGACATACCCCCTCCCCAGTGAGGCATAGCATAGTCAACCCAATTCCTCATTCTCTCCTTGGAAATAAGACAGTGGAACATGTTCAGAATTTTCAGGCATGGATTTGAGCTGCATGAGGGATTGGTTTCTGTTTTACTAAACTTCCGGCTCAGACAAGGATTAGTGACAAAGTTTGGATCTCAGACTAAAAGCTGCAGAATGTAGTGGCAGGCATCAAAGCACATAAAAACTTCAGATGCACTACAGGCCCATAGATGGTTGGGTAAAGGAATTATAAGCATATAAATACACTAGTACATGTAATACATCAAGAAGAAACTGCAGTGAGTCTCTTTGGGAAATTATGACATGGCAGTATGGGAAATTGAAAAAAGAAATAAAACAACAGATATAGACAGGTCACATGCCCACAAAAGAACTGAGAAGGTCCTAAGCCTTCACAAATGCCAGTCTGCAAAGACTGAAGGAAGGGGCTCTTTTTTCAAATGCTCAATTTTTACAAAATATTACAGCTACAAAGAAATATGGGGTAAAATGTCACATTCAAAGGAACACTAGATCTCTAGAAATAATATTTAAAGATACACAGGCAACAAGCTTACTAAAGCCATTTTTAAATATGTCCTAAATATACTAAAGAACTAAAGGAAAACAGAACAAAACTAAAAGGGATCCTGAAAATATATAAACCAAATTAGAATATAAACAAAAGCAAATTATAAAAAAGAACAAAGCTGAAAATCTGGAGTTGAATTGAAAAAATCACGGGGAGAAATTAACAATATACTTGAACTGGCCATAGAAAAATCAGATTCAATACAAATTTTTTTGAAATAACCAATATTAAGAGCACAAATTTAAAATATAATAATGATAAAGTGAAGACACCATCATATGTAAAATATATGCATTATGGGACTCCCAAAAGGAGAAGAGAGGGAAAGGGAGAGAAATTAATTGGCTGAATACAGTGACTTTAACATTTAAAATGTGAGGAAAGGCATAGGTATACAAATTCAAATAATTTAATTATTTACAAGTAAGATAAATTCAGAGACGGACACAAAGACATGTTATAATGAAACCGATAAATTCCAAACATAAAAATAAATATTGAAGAATCCAAGATGGTGGAATAGGAAGATGCTGAGATCACTTCCTCTACAAACACATCAAATTTATATCTACATGCAGAGTAATTTCTCCTGAAAGAGAACTGAGGGCTGATTTAACAGCTTTTGTATAACAAAGGACAGAGGGACCACATAGAAAATGGCAAGAGACATGTGACATGGTAATGACTGAAACCCACCCCCAGTGCTAAAAACTGCAGTGTGTAGTGATAGAACTGAGAGACCCAGGAGCAGATATGTCCACCTTGGGCACAGAAAGAAAAAAAAAAGTTGCAGTTTAGAGGGAAACTATAGTATAATATAATCTAATAGCATCTGCAATATGGTGAGAGAACTGCTGGAATGTTCTTTAGGACTGGAGGTGCTGGCAAAGTATCTACTTTGATACTGTAGACGGAAGCAGGACCTGAACATCATAACCAACCTGCTGCCTTCATGGGTCCTGGGCCCTTAGCCCATACCAGAGACTGACATTCTGATGCACAGAAAAACAATCTGGGTTTAAAAAGTGCAACTAGAATATAAAGGAAATAATCTGAGCATCCACCAAACTATGGAACCTGCCATATATTCTCCAGGGTCAGAGATGCTAGTGAGTACCATTGATTATATTACCCCTACACTTTGATAGTGCAGATGAAAGCAGGGCACCAGCACCCTATCTAGCATGTTTCCTCAGCAATCCCTGCGTCTCCAGACCATACCAGCCCGAGCTGACCTGGGCACAGAAAAATCACAGTTTAAAAGGGCAAGTAGAAGATAAAGCAAAAAAAAAAAAAAAAACAAAGACAAAAACAAAACAAAAAAACAAAAAAACAATGACAACAACAAACACACACACACACACACACACACACACAAATATCTGCCAAATGGTGAGGAAACTGCCAGAATGCACTTTGGGAACATAGGTGTTAAATAACATCATTGTCTACATTTCCTTTCTACCTTGATAGTGCAGACAGAAGCGGAGTCTAGGAGCCATAGCTAGAATGCTGCTTCAGCAATCCCTGGAACCCTCCAGAGGCCACACCAATTACAGCTCTCCTGGGACACAGAAAAAAAAATGCTCACTTAAAAATGGCAACAAGAATATAAAGCAACTAATTCTAGAGCACCCACCAAATAGTAAGTGAACTACTGGAATGCTTTCTTGGGCTAGAGGTGATGGCAAGCACCATTGTATATATTCCTCCACCACCTTAATAGGACAGATAGAAGCAAAGTCTGAACACCTTATGCAGCCTGCTACCTTAGCAAGCCCCTGGCCCTCACTACAAACCAGCTCCAATCATCCCACAAGGTATGCACCCCACCCATACCCACCTGAACTTCAGCCATCCCAATAACGGCAACCACCAGAGCCTCCCCAGATTACACCTACTACTGCTATGGCCATTTTTTTCAAGGTGACACAAAAGCAAAGTGCCACTGGAAACTCCAAGCCTGCTCTTGCTTCTATTCTAGACAACTCACCAGGCATCACCAGCATGAAATACACATTCCAGCCTACACCTGCTTCACCTCCAGCTGTCTTGCTAGAATATCTCTAAGAAAAGCACCTTGAGACGTCATAGCCCACATCCACCACAGCTCCAGCCTTCCCTCTAGGGAGCCCCCTCTGTGGAGCACTTCCTGGTACTTCCTGGCCATTTAGTCAGAAAGCCTCCTGCGTGGAGCACCCTAAGACCCACATTCCACACCCATTACAGCTCCAGAGAGTAATCCAAAGCCACCAGGCACATACAGTTTACATAGGGGATGTTTTTACACAAGGCCCTTCCTTCAAGGTTAAGAGAATTAGCTGTTCTTACTAATTTATAAAACACACAGAAAGTCAAACAAAATAAGAGACAGAGTCACGATATACCATAAATTTATAGTAATTAAAGCAGTATGGTACTGGCCCAAAAATAAACACATAGACCAATAGAACAAGATAAAGATATCAGAAAGAAACTGACAAATGTATGGTCAATTAATCTATGACAAAAAAGGCAAGGACATATAATAATGAAAACAATTTTTTCAACAAACGTTGTTGGGAAAACTGGACAGCTACATGCAAAGAATAAACCTTGACCACTTTCTTACACCATAAAAAATTAAAAAAAAACTCAAAATGGATTAAAGACAAAATGTGAGACTTGAAACCACAAAACTCCAAAAACAAAATATAGGCATTAATCTCTTCAACATCATTTTCAGCAACATATTTATGGATATGTCTCCTCAAGCAAGGAAAACAAAACCAAAAATAAACAATTAGGACTACACCAAAATAAAAAGCTTTGCACAGCAAGAAAACCATCATCAATAACAAAGCAAAGAGGCAATAGAGTAAATGGCAGAAGATATTTGCAAATGACATATCCAATAAGGGGCTAATAGCTAAAATAAACAAAGAACCTATACAATGTAACACACACACACACACACACACACACACACACACAAGAGACGACAAGAATATGCTCCAAAAGGAAAAAGAAAAAAATAAATAAAACCTCAGAAAAAGTACTAAATGACATGAAGATGAGCAATATGCCTGATAAACAGTTCAAAGTTTTGGTCATAAAAGACGCTCAGTGGACTGGAGAGAAGAGTGAATGAACTCAGGAAGAACTAAACAAAGAGATAGAAAACATTTAAAATGAACCAATCAGAATTTAAGAATACAATGACTGAAATGAAAAATATGCCAGAGGGAATTAACAGCAGATTAGAGGGTGAAAAAGAATGGATCAACATTCTGGAAGACAGAGTAATGAAATGCTCCCAAGCTGAAGAGACAAAAATAAACAAACAAAAAACAAAACTGATGACTAGTTAAGGGACCACAGGGACAAGAGCAAGAATACTAAAATTCATATTATAGGGTTCTCAAAAGGAAATGAGAGACAGAAAAAGGCAGAAAATGTATTTGAAGAAATTATAGCTGAAAAATTTGTTTTCTTTGGGAGACAAAGAGACATCCAGGACCAGAGGGAAAAAAGAGTACCAAACAAGATGAACACAAGGATTTCCACATCAAATCATATGATGATTAAAATGTCAAAGATTAAAAATAAAGACAGAATCTTAAGAATAGCAGAGGAAAATCAACTAGTTATGTATAAGGGGAAGACCATAAACCTACTAGCTGATTTTACAAGAACTTTGCAACATGGAAGGGAGTGGCATGATATATTCATATTGCCAAAAAGAAAAAAAATCTCTACAACCAAGATTACTTAACCCAGTAGGGTTAACATTCAAAATTGAAGCAGAGGTGATATCCCAGACAAATAAACGTTAAAGGAATTCATCACCATTAAACTAGTTTTGTAAGAAATATTAAAGGGACTTATTAGTAGAAAAAAAGCCATGATTAAAAGTAAGAACATCATGAAAGAAAAAAAATTTCACAAGTAATTTATGTCATAAAGTTAGTAGATATAACACTTATAATGTTAGTTTGAAGGCTAAAAGACAGAAGTAGAAAATCGATTATATCTAAAATATTAGTTAAGGCACTTATTATAGAATATGTAAAATATGACATCATGTACATAAAGCATGTATGCACAAGTTAAAATGCAGTGTTTTTACAAGGTGTTCAAATTTAAGCAACCAACAATTTAATATAGACTACTGTATATTTAAGATATTATATATGAACCTCATGGTAACTATAAACCAAAACCCTATAATGCATACACACAATGAAGAGAATGAAATCCAAGCCCAACAATAAAGAAAGCCATCAATCACAAGAAAAGAGCAAGAAAAACTTTAAGAGAGAACTATAAAAAATAACAAGAAAATTAAAACTGAGAATAAGTACACATCCTTCAAACTTTAATTTTTAAAGTTTATTTATTTTGAAAAAGAGAGAGATCAAGCTGGGAAGGGGCAGAAAGAAGAAGAGACAGAATCCCAAACCCCAAGCAGGCTTTACACCATCAGTGCAGAGCCTAATGTGGAGCTTGAAATCATGAACTATGAGATCATGACCTAAGCCGAGATAAAGTGTCAGATGCTTAATTGACTGTGCCACCCAGATGCTTGATTAATTACCTTAAATATAAATTGTATACAGGCTCCAATCAAAAGAAATGATGTGAATGAAAAGATAAAAAATAATAATAATGCTGCCATCAAGACACTTTTGACCTAAAGACACATACAACCTGAAAGTGAAGGGATGGAAAAGATATACCATGCTAAACGAGGCAGAAAATAAGCTGGTGTAGCAATGCTTGCCTCAAGCGAGGTAGACTTTAAACAAACTCTGTTGTCAGAGATAAAGAAGGGTATTACATAGTGATGAAAGGATCAACTCAACAAGAGGATATAACAATTGTAAACATCTAGAAACCCAACATAAGAGCACCTAAATAAATAAAACAAATATTAAGACAGAAATAAAGGACAAGAAAGTAATTTAATAGATAGATCATCCGGTCAGAAAATCAATTAAAACCAGTAGGGAGGTCTGGGTGACTCAGTCAGTTAAGCATATGACTTTGGCTCAGGTCATGATTTCACAGCTGTGAGTTCAAACCCCACATCAGTCTCCATGCTGACAGCTCAGAGCCTGGAACTGCTTTAGATTCTGTGTCTCCTTCTCTCTCTGCCCCTCCACCACTCATGCTCTGTCTCTCTCTCATTCCCTCTCAAAAATAAATAAATATTAAAATAAATAAAATAAACAAATTTAAAAAAACAGTGGTTTTGAATGACACATTAGACCAGATGTACTTATAGGTACACACAGAACATTCCAAAAACAGAAGAATACTCATTCTTTTCAAGCAAACATGAAACAATCTCCAAGATAGAACATTTATTATATAACAAAACAAGTCTCAATAAATTTTTAAAAATTGAAATTATATATCATTCTTTTGACCATAACAGTTTGGAAGTAAAAATCAAATACAAAAATATATACATAAATAAATAAATAAATAAAACTAAAAAACACAAACATTTGCAGGCTAAACGTCATGCTACTAAGCAATGGATCAAAGAAGGAATCAAAGAAATTTAAAATAAAGGAATATAAATAAAAATGTGAACTCAATGGTTCAAACTTTGGAGGAAGAAGCAAAAGGAGTTCTAAAAGTGAAGTTTAGAGCAATACAGACCTACCTCAAGAAACAAGAAAAATTTCAAAAACAACTCAGTGTAAACCTTTCACCTAAAGGACCTAGAAAAAGAAGAACAAACAGAGCTAAAAGTTAGTAGAAGAATATAAATGATAAAAATGTAGAAATAAGTAAAATAAAGACAAAAACTTTAGAAAGGTCAATAAAACTAAGTGCTTGCTCTTTGAAAAGATAAAATTAATAAACATTTAGGTAGAATAATTAAGAGAAAAGAGAGAGGATAAAATAACTAAAATTAGAAATGAAAGAGGAAAAGTAACAACAAACAGCATAGAAATACAAAAGATTGTGAGACTAAGAAAATTATATGCCAACAAAGTGGATTACCTAAAAAAATATATAAAAGTTCCAAAAAGTATACTATCCTTCAAAACTAATCCAGGAAGAAAGAGAAAATATCAAAAGACTAACAATTAGTAACAAAATTGAATTGGTAATAAGAAAAACTCACAACAAACAAAAGTCCAAGACCCGATGGCTTCAGAAGTGAATTCTACCAAACATTTTAAAAAGACTTAATACCTATTCCCCGCAAACTATTACAAAAAATAGAAGGGGAAGGAAAGCTTTCAAATACATTCTACAAGGCCACCATTACCCTAATTCCAACACTAGATTGACACTACAAAAAAAAGAGAAAATTATAGGCCAATATCTCTGATAAGCATATATGCAAAAAGTGTCAATAAAATATTAGCAAACCTCATTCAACAATATGTTAAAATGATCATTCATCACAATTGACTGGAATGTATTACAGGGATATAAGTATGTTTAAATATTTTCAAATCAATCAATGTGACACATTACATTAATAAAATAATGGATAAGAAAGAGAGAAGATAACAGAGGAATAGGAGGATCCTAGGCTCATCTGCTACCACAAACATAAGTAGATATATATCAAATCATTCTAAATACCCCAGAAATCAACCTGAAGATTGACAGAACAAACTCCATAACTAAAGAGAGAGAAGAAGCTACATTGAAAAAAGTTGGAATTGAGGAGACATGGTTTAGGGGAGAAACGGATTGCAGATGTTGCAGAGGTGGGGGAGCCATGGTTAGGAGAAAGGTGAATGAGAGAGGAACACACAGAGCAATTTATAAGGAGAACATTTCCCTAAAGCCATTGGCCATGAAGATGACAGGGGCTGATTTTTGTGAGTTTTTGCAAGGAGTGTGGTTTAAAGACTGGAGTTTTAAAGGTCAGCAGACACGGCTGGAATAGAGGCTTGAGGGTGCCACCCTACTTCTGGAGAGAAGGCAAACAAATATACCAGGGGCAGAAAGCACAGAAACAGTAATCTGAAGAATGCCTGGGGCACACAGCAGGGACATTATTAACTCTTCTAGGAGCACATCCCTGAGAGGTTGTGCTCACTGAGAGGCCTCTCCAGGGACAAAGGAACCAGCTAATGGCAGTTCCCTCCCCTCCCCCTCAGCATAAACACAGAGCCACATGCTGAAATCAGCTCAGTCCCTACACTGGCTGCCTAACATGAGATATTTACCACAGAGATAAAAGAGTTAGAAAAGAATAGATAATCAGAGATGAAGAGTGCAATAAATGAGATTTGTAAAAGGTTTTATGCAATGAACAGCAAGTTGCAATAAGTAGAGGAATGAAATAGCGACCTAGACGGCAAAGTAATAGAAAGTAATGAAGTTGAACAAAAGAGAGAAAGAAAAATTATGGAACATGAGAATGGACTTAGGGAACTCACTGACTCCATCAACATAACAACATTCATATTATAGGAGTCCCAGAAGAAGAGAGGAAAAAGGGGGCAGAAAATTTAATTTCAAGAAAAAAAATAATAGAAAATTTCCCTAATCTGAAGAAAGAAGCAGACATCCACATCCAGGAGATACAGAGAACTCCCATCAAAATCAACAAAAGCAGGCCAATACCAAGACATATTTTAATTAAATTTGCAGAATACAGTGCTATACAAAAAATCGTAAAGGGAGTAGTACAAAAGAAGTCCTTAACTTGCAGGGGAAGACCCATAAGTTTAGTTGCAGATTTATCAACAGAACCTTGGAAAGCCAGAAGGGAGTGTCATGATACATTGAAAGTGTTGAATGGGAAAACTCTGCAGTCAAAAATACTTTATTCAGCAAGGGTAACATTCAGAACAGGAGAGAGAAAGATTTTCTCAGACAAAAACAAAAGAGTTTGTGATGAACAAACCAGCCTTGCAAGAAATATTAAAAGGGACACTTTGGAGGGAAAGGTGACCAAAGTGACAAAGACAAGAAAGAAACAGAGAAAATCACTAGAAACAGTGAGAAAACAAGTAGTAAAAGGACATTAAATACAGATCTATCAATAATTACTTTGAATGTAAATGAATTAAATGCTCTAATCAAAAGACATAGGGTGTCAGAATGAAAAACAAAAAACAAGACCTATCTATATGCTGCCTGCAAGTGACTCATTTTAGACCTAAAGACACCTGCAAATTGAAAGTCAGGGGAAGAAGAAACATTGACCCCACAAAAGTTTGTCAGAAGGAAGCTGGAGTAGCAATACTTATACTGGAAAATAAATACTTTAAAACAAAGACCATAAGAGATGAAGAAGGGCACTATACAATCATAAAAGGGACAATACAACAAGAAGATCTAACAATTATATATATTTATGGCCCAACATGAAGCACCTGAATATATAAAACAATTAATAACAAACATAAAGGAACTAACTGACAATGATACAATAATAGTAGGGGACTTTATCAACTCACTAATATCAATGGAAAGATAGTCTAAGCAGAAATTCAACAAGGAAACAATGGCTTAGAATAACACATGGATCTGATGGACTTCACAGATATATTCAGAACATTCCATCCTAAAGCAGCAGAACACGCATTCTTCTCAAGTGCACATGGAACATTCTCTAAAATGCATCAGATACTAGATTACAAAACAGGTCTCAACCACTGCAAAAATATTGAGGTCATACCATGCATCTCTTCTGACTATGTCATTAGGAAACTCAAAGTCAACCACAACCACAACAACAAAAATTCGGGAAGATCACAAATGCATGGAGTTAGGTAAACTACATGCTACTGAACAATGAATGGGTCAACAAGGAAATCAAAGACATATAAAACGTCACGGAAACAAATTAAAATGAAGACAAAATGGGTCCAATGACTTCGGGATGTAACAAAAGCGGTCTTAAGATGCAAGCATACAGCAATACAGGCCTATATTGTAAGAAGCAAGAAAAATCTCAAATAAACAACCTAACCTTATATATATAGCCACTAGGAAAAGAACAATAAACGAAGCCTAAAGACAGCACAAGAAAGGAAATAATAAAGATTAGAGCAAAAATAAATAATGCAGAAACTAAAAAAAAAAAAAAATAACACATCAATGAAACCAGAAGCTGGTTATTTGAAAAAAATAGTAAAATTGATAAACCTCTAGCTACACTTATCAAAAAGAAAAGATAAAGTACCGAAATAAATAAAATCACAATTGAGAGAGAAGAAACAACAAACAGCACCACAGAAATACAAAGAAAAGAGAAAATTCTGAAAAACTATATTTCAGCAAATTGGACAATCTGGAAGAAATGAATACATTTCCGGAAACATATAAACTACCAAAACCCAAAAAGGAAGGAATAGAAAACTTGAATAGACCAATAACCAGCTAAGAAATTGAATAACTAATCAAAAATCTCCCCAAAAGCACCCCATAAAAGTCCAGAGCCAGATGGATTTAGAGAGGAATTCTACCAAACATGTAAAGAAGAATTATAAATCTTCTATAGTTTTCACAGTGTAGATCATGTACGTCTTTAGTTAGGTTTATTCCTAGGTATCTTATTGTTTTTGGTGCAATAATAAATGGTATTGATTCCTTGATTTTTTTTGCTGCTTCATTATTAGTATATAGAAATGCAACAGATTTCTGCATGTTGATTTTACATCTTGTGACTTTGCTGAATTCATGTATTAATTCCAGCATTTTTCAATTTTTGGTGGAGTCTTTTGGGTTTCCTTTTTTTATTTAAAAAAAACATTTTTAATGTGTATTTATATTTGAGAGAGAGAGTGAGAGACAGAGACAGAGCATGAGCAGGGCAGGGGCAGAGAGAGAGACACACACAGAATCCAAAGTAGACTCCAGGTTCCGAGTTGTCAGCACAGAGCCTAATGCAGGGCTTGAACTCACCAACCATGAGATCATCACCTGCGCCAAAATTAAGAGTTAGGCATTTAACTGACTGAGCCACCCATGTGCCCCTCTGACTGACTTATTTTGCTTAGCATAATACACTCTAGCTCCATCTACATGGTTCCAAATGGCAAGATTTCATTCTTTTCGATTATGACTGAGAAATATTCCATTATATACACATAATGTAATATATATATGTAAATATGTGTATATATATGTACACACACACACACACATACATACATACCACATCTGCTTTATCCGTTCATGAAACAATGGACACTTGGGCTCTTTCTGTAGTTTGACTATTATTGATAACGGTGCTATAGATATCAGGGTGCATGTACACCTTCAAATCTATATTTGTGTACACTTTGGGTAAATACCTAGTACTGCAATTACTGGACTGTAGAATAATTCTATTTTTAACTTTTTGAGAAACCTCCACACTGTTTTCCAGAATGGCTGCACCAGTTTACATTGCCATCAGCAGTGTAACAGTGTTCCCCTGTCTCCACATCCTGGCCAACACCTGTTGTTTCCTGAGTTGTTTGTTTTAGCCATTGTGACAGTTGTGAGTGGTATCTCATTGTGGTTTTGATTTGTATTTCTCTGATGATGAGTAATGCCTAGTAAGAAGTTTCTGTGGTTGAGATCAAAGAGGTTGCTCCCTATTTTGTCCTGTAGGATTTTGATGATTTCTTGTATCATATTTAGGTTTTTCACCCATTTAGACTTAGTTTTATGTATGGTGTAAGAAAATGGTCCAGTTTCTTTCTTCTGCATATCACTGTACAGTTTTCCTAGCACCATTTACTGAAGAGACTATTTTTCCCCATTGTATACACTTTTCTGCTTTGTCAAAGATGAGTTGGCCATACATTTGTGTGTCCATTTTGGGGTCTCTATCTGTTCCATTGATCTCTGTGTCTGTTTTTTCACCATACGATAATGTTTTGATGATTGCAGCTTTGTAATACAGCTTGAAGTCTGGAATTGTGATGCCTCCAGCTTTGGTTTTCTTTTTAAAAATTAGTTTGGTTATCAGGGCCTTTTCTGGTTTTATACATATTTTATTATTGCTTATTCTAGCTCTATAAAGAATGTGTTATTTTGATAGGGATTACATCAAATGTGTAGATTGCTTTGGGTAGTTGAGAAATTTTAACAATATTTTTTTTCCAATCCATGAGCATAGAATGTTTTTCCATTTCTTTGTGTCTTTTTCAACTTCTTTCATATGTATCCTATAGTTTCAGTGCACAGTGTTTACTTCATTGGTTAGGTTTATCCCTAGCTATCTTCGGGATTTTGGTGAAACTGGAAATGGGATAGATTCCTTGGTATCGCTTTCTGCTGCTTCATTATTGGTGTATAGAAATGCAACCGATTTCTGTATATTGATTTTATATCCTTTGACTTCGCTGAATTTACGTATAAGTAGTTTTTTTTGGTAGAGTTTTTCGGGTTTTCCATGTAGAGTATCATGCCATCTGCAAAGAGTGAAAGTTTTACTTCTCCCCCAAACTCTATGCCTTTTATTTCATTTCATTGTCTGAATGCTGAGACTAGGACTTCCAATACTATATTGAACAACAGTGGTGAGATTGGATGACCCTGTGGAGTTCCTGACCTTAAGTGGAAAAGCTCTCAGTTTTTCCCCTTTGAGGATGATATTAACTGTGGGTCTTTCATATATGGCCTTAAATATTAAAGAATGGTCCTTCTAAACATACATTCTTGGGGGTTTTATCAAGAATGGATGCTGTATTTTTGTCAATTGACTTTTTGCATCTATTGAGATTATCATTCGGTTCTTATCCTTTCTTTCATTAATGTGGTGTATCACGTTGATTAATATGTGAATATTGAACCAGGCTAGCAGCCCAGGAATAAATCCCACTTGATCATGGTGAATAATTATTTTGATGTACCGTCGAATTCAATTTGTTAGTTTCTTGTTGAGAATTTTTGTATCCAGGTTCATCAGGGACTTAGTTTGTCATTCTCCTTTTTAATGGGGTCTTTGTCTGATTTTAGAATAAAAGTAATGCTGGCTTCACCGAATGAGTTTGAAAGCTTTACTTCCCTTTCTATTTTTGGAATAGTTTGAGAAGAATAAGTATTAACTCTTCCTTAAATGTCTGGTAGAATTCTCTAGGGAAGCCGTCTGTCCCAAGATTCTTGTTTTTGGAAGATATTTGATAACTGATTAAATATCTTTGCTTGTTATGGGCCCGTTCAAATTTTCTATTGCTTCTTGTTTCAATTTTGGCAGTGTGTGTGTTTCTAGAAACTTTCCCATGTCCTCCAGATTACCCAGTGTGTTGGCATATAATTTCTCATAGTAGTATCTTATAATTGTTTGTATTTCTGTGGTGTGTTTTTTTTTTTGTTTGTTTGTTTTTGTTTTTGTTTTTTGGTCATCTCTCCTCTTTAGTTGATGATTTTAACTATTTTCTGAGTAGTTTTTCTTTTTGGTAATTATAGCTAGGGTTCATCAATTTTCTTAATTATTTTAAAGAAACAGCTTTTAGTTTCATTGATCTATTTTACCATTTTTTTGTTTGTCAATTTGTTTATAAATCGTTTGTTTCTGCTTTAATCTTTATTATGTCCTTTCTGACAGCTTTAGGCTTTATTTACTTCTCCTTTTCTAGCTCTTTAGGTGTAAAGTTAGGTTTTATATTTGGGACCTTTCTTGCTTCTTGAGATAGGACTGAAATACAATGTACTTTCTGCTTGGGACTTCCTTTGCTGCATCCCAAAGAATTTGGACTGTCATGTTTTAATTTTAAATTACTTTTATGTATTTTTATTTCTTTTATATTTTCCGGGTTAACCCATTCATTCTTTAGTAGGATGTTCTTTAACCTCCACATATTTGAGGGCTTTCCAAATTTTTTCTTGTGGTTGATTTAAAGTTCCATAGAATCGTGATCTAAAAAATATACATGGTATGATCTTGGTCTTTTTCTACCTGTTGAGGGCTGAGTTTTGACCCAGTATTGAATCTCTTCTGGAGAATATTCCATGTGCACTGGAGAAGAATGTGGGTTCTGATGCTTTAGGATGAAATGTTTTGAATATAGCTGTTAAGTTCAAGTGGTCCAACGTTTGCTGCAAAGCCATTGTTTCCTTTTTTATTTTATGCTTATTTTGCTATAAGTGGGGTATTAAATTCTCTTACTATTACAGTATTATTATCAGTGAGTTTCTATATATTCATAGCTGATTGATTAATACATTGGGTGCTCCTAATTTAAGGGCATAAATATTTAAAATTGTTAGCTCACCTTGATGGATCGACCCCTTAATTACGATATAATGTCCTTCTTAATCTCTTGTTAAGTCTTTTTTTTTTTTTTATCTAGTTTGTCTGATATATGTATGGCTACTCCAGCTTTCATTTGACCTCCAATAACATGATAGATGGTTCTTCATCCCCTCGCTTTCAATCTACAGGTGACTTTAGGCTTAAAATGAGACTCTTGTAGGCAGAATATAGATGGATCTTGTTTATGTGTCCATTTTAATATGCTAAGCCTTTTGATTGGAGCATTTAATCCATTCGAATGTAGAGCGATTACTGAAAGATATGAACTTTGGGTCACTAGTGTTACCTGTAAAATTGGTGGTTCTGGTGATATTCTCTGGTCCCTTGTAGTCTTGGTTGCTTTGGTATTCTTTTTTTTGTCTCAACTCAGAAAGTCCCCTTTAAATTTTTTTGAAAAGCTGGTGTAGTTGTCACAAAGTCCTTCAGTTTTTGTCCGAGAAAGTCTTTATCTCTCCTTCTATTCTGAATGACAGCTGTCAGGAGCCATCTTGGGCTCACAGGTTGAGATGTCTCCCTATGTGGAAAATACAGATGTTGCAAGGTCTCCTGCTAATCAATTGGCGCCCAGTACTATCTCCTTCTAATAACCTTTCAGGCCTGGATCTCTTGAACTACTCTGGTTGGCCTCAAGGGATATAATGCCCTTTTGTTTTATGGCATTTAAATAAAAAAGGGGACCTGGAGTGTGATCCATTGATGGATAAAATCTGAATGAGATTGTGTAAATTCACTCATTTATAAGCAAAGGAACTTAGACAAACATTAGGAATTATGTCTTTACCAGGTGAGTTACACCTCCCCCATTATAGTTAGAAAACTAGGCAGAATGACTCCTAACCTATCTATAGAAAATTAACATAGGTCTCAAGGTAACACTGTATGCACCATCTGCTTATTCAAGAATACGATAACAACCCTGCTTTCTTTGTAAACATCCTGGTCTCTCCTCCTGCCTTAAATTTATATGCTAATTAACTTAGGAGCAATAACACAAAATAGCTAAGATAAGGTTGTCTCTTTTATGGTCTAAAAAAGAATGATGAAAAACAACATGCAAGACTGAGGAAATTGCCTCTTTGGTGATGAAAACACATTGTTGCTAAAGATATCAAACTATGCTTACTGATGTAATGTCACGAAAGTATTCTTTGATGTAATGTCATTTACTACTTTTAAATAAAGACACTAAGACCAGCAGAGCAGAGATGCCAGAGTTGTTAGAGATGCCCGCTTGGTGATCAGACTACATTTTGTGGCTCTCTCATTCCTTTCACCAACACCGTCCATCCTTCAGGGACCCCTGGACTCTCCAGAGCTGGACTCTGGCAGATAGCCTTGCTGGAAAACATATTCTTGGCTTCATATTTTTCCTATTCAGTACATTGAATATTTCCTGCCACTCCCTTCTGATCTGCCAGTTTCAGTGGACAGGTCTTCTAGTAAACTTACGTATCTACATTTGTAGGTTAAGGACATTTTTCTCCTAGCTTCTTTCAGAATTTTCTTGTTTTCCTTGTATTTTGCAAGTTTCACTATGGTATGTTGTGGTGTTGACTTGTTTTTGTTGATTTTGAAGGGAGTTTTCTGTGCCTGTTGACTTATATGCCTATTTCCTTCCCCAGATTAGGGAAGTTCTCAGCTATAATGTGTCAAATAAACCTTCTGCTCCCTTTTCCCTTTATTTTCATGGACTCTTATGATATGGATATTGTTTCATTTCTGGGAATCACTTAGTTCTCTAAGTCTCTCCTCATGATCTAGAAATATTCTTTTACATTTTTTTCAGATTCATTGTTTTCCATAATTTTGTCTTCTATCTCCCCTATTCTCTACTGTGCTTCTTCAATCCTCACTGCCACTGTATCCAGTTTGTTTTGCATCTCAGTTATAGCATTTTTACATTCATCATGACTACTTTTTAAGTCTTTGTTATATGTAGCAGGACTTTCTCTGGTGTCTTCTATATGTTTATCCAGTCCAGCTAATAGTCTTATGACACTTGTTCCAATTCTTTTTTCAGATATGTTGCTTACAACTGTTTTCAGCAGTGCGTGGCTATGATTTCTTGAATTTTTGGGAGAGTGATAATTCCTCCATCTTTTCATTTTGGCTATCTTTCTGTCTTTTGTGTATTTTAAAAGCCTGTTATGATTCTGACACATGAGAGTACTGCTATATTAAAAGGCAATCACACATATTCCAGGGCCTGGCACTTCAAGAAGTGTTCGTGATGTATGTCATGTGCACTCTGTTGTTATGTATTATCTGCTCTTTACAATGGTCAGTCATTGGCAGAATTCCTCCTTGGATGCAGTGGTGGAGTGTTTGGACCTTTAACTAGATGTGCTTTGATCTGTTTTTTGAAGTAATCTTGGAAAGAAAAGGTTGGGTAAGCTTGATTCCAAAGAAAGGGGATCAGTTATGAAAGTGAACAAAATAAACCAAACAGAGACAAAAAAAAAAAACCCTATAAGGCTGATTGCAAAGAAAAACAAAGGAAACTGAAAAAAAAATAGGAAGAAGAACAGAGAAAAGAACAAAAAAGGAAATAATAAAAAGACTCTTCCAAAATAAAAGAGAAAAACATAAGAACACAAATACAGTGGCAGAGCCTCATTCCAAAAAATTTAAGAAGGAAAAGAAAAAGTTAAAAATATGTGTATGTTGGTGTATGAGGTTGCTGACTGTGCTGGTCTGGAGGAATGGCTGGCTTCGTTGGCTCAGAGTCAGTCTTGCCACACTAAGTAAATATTTTCCAGGCAATAAGTAGCATGGTTTGGTATAAATGGGTTCTGCCTCCTATGGGGGCCATTATGTTGGTCTCTGAAATCCGACCGTGTTGGAGTTTGAGGCAAAATGGTGCCAACCCAAGCTATCATCCCCAGAACAGAGATAGCAACTCTCACTGTTCAGGCAGCTCTCACAGCATAGTAAGGGAAATCAGTTTGCCATATGCCAAATTTCTCTTGATTTTTTTCTCTGGAATGTGCTTGTGATTCCAAAGCCAAAGTCTGAAAAGACCTGATCCACACCCTTAGGAAGCATAAGGACCAATGAAAGTGAAGAAAGAGTCCAAAATAATTCCAAGTATATATGGTGGGGTAATCTTTGACAAAATTCCCAAGGGCACACAATGGGGAAATGGCAATCTTTCAAACACATATTCTTGGGAAAATTGGATATCCACCATATAGAAGGAATGAAACTTGACACTTATCATATACATGAATGTCAACTCAATATCAATTAAATACTTAAATATAATACCTGAAACTGTAAAACTCATAGAAGAAAACATAGGAAATACAGAGGAAAACAATCATGATATTGGCCTTGGCAATGACTTCATAGATATAACACTAAAAGCACAGGCGACAAAAACCAGAACAAAGAAGTGGGGCTATATCAAACTAATAATCTTCTGCACGGGACGGGAGTGAACATACAGAGTGAATATACAAACCTACAGATTGGGTGAAAATGTTTGAAAATCATACATTTGATAAGAGGTTAATCTCCTAAATGTATAAGGAATACATACAATGCAATAACAACAACAACAACAATCTAGGGACCCAATTTGAAAATGGGCCAAGTACTTGTATAGACATTTATCCAAAGAAGACACGCAAATGACCAACGATATATGGAGAAAGGTGCTCACTGTCACTAATCATCAGGGAAATAGAAATCAAAACCTCAATGAGATATCACCACTCCCTGTCCAGATGACTATTATCAGCAAAACAAAGCAAAAGACCGCAAGTGTTGGTAAGAATGTGGAGAAGGGGGAATCCTTGCACACTATGGGTAGGAATACAAAATGGTGCAGCCACTATGGAAAGTAGTATGGAGGCTCCTCAAAAATTAAAAACAGAACTATCATATGATCCAGCAACCATCCGACATACACTTCTAGGTACTTATGCAACAACATTGAAATCAGGAAGTCAAAAAGATATCTGGACTCCCTTGTTCATTGCAGCACCATTCATAATAACTAAGATGTGGAAACAACCTAAATTTCTAGTGACAGAAGAATGGATTAAGAAAATGCGGCATATGCATACCATGGAATAGTTTTCAGCCCTACAAAGGAGATTCTACAATATATGACAACATGAATGGATGTTGTGGACATTATATTAAGTGAAATAAGCCAAACACAGAAAGACAAAAACTGCATAATTCCACATATATGAGGTATGTAAAGAGTCAAATTCATAAAATCAAAGACTGGAATGATTGTTACCAGGTGCTGGGCAGGGGGCAAGGGAAATGGGGTTATTAATCAGGCAGCACAAAGTTTCAGTTAAGCATGATGAATAAGCTCTGAAGCTCTATTGTACAACATTGCACCTATATTCAACAGTAATGTAGTATACACTTAAACTATGTTGGGGATAGATAATTATGCTTACCACAGTAAGTATAAATGTATGAAAAGAAATATTACCAAACATCCACAAGTTTTCCACTAAATAGAAGCATAGCAGGCATTTCCTAACATACTTGTTGGGGTGATCATTACCCTACCCAAAACTAAATAATGAAATTACCAGAGTGATGCCAGCAACATGGTAGTGTAAGAGAGTCCTCATTTATACCCCCTTTTAATGGTAGTAATAAGAAATTGGATATCCATACAAGAACAAAAGTGCCGTGGTGGGTTTTGGAACATAACACCTTACTGCACAGTACCTAAAAAAAGTCTCACTCACCTGTGCAATTGGTAAGAGACTCCCTTCCATACAGGCTACAGAACTCGCAGTGACAATGAAATTTCCTAGACCCCTCTTGCCACTATTAGGCAAAATTTGGGTGAGTATTGAACAGGGCAGGCACTCGCGTATGAGAGAACATGCAGAGGTTCAGCTTTCTTGAAGGAAGACTCTATCACACAGTTGGAGAAAAAAAGTTTTTTTTAATATGACTTTGGTTGCAGTGGAGGTGGTAGGAGAAGCTTTCCAGGCACCAATCCACACCAAGAAAACACTGAACAGATATGATTTATCTGGTGTAGTCAACCTCCCCCACAGGAAAAAGTGAATGCTGGTGAGTGAGTGCTTGGCTACCTCAGCTAGACATAATATAGCTGGAGAAACACTTTTCCATTCACAAGCATTCAGAGTATTAACGTGAGAACTCTAGACGGGGAAGGAGAGAGAATATTAGGAAAGAGGCAGATAAGTATTTCAAAGGACACTAAAGGGATTGTGCTCAACGGGAAGTCCACCCGTGAAGCACTGGGAGTACCATACCTGGGGATCAGAGTCCATAGACACACCCAATGAACAAAAGTGCTAACCCATATCTCCCCCCACTCTGCTGTCAGTTCTCTATGTGCTCTCAAGTGTATCCATGATATCAAGCTTTGATATGCAGAGAGCACACTCAGAAAAGAGGCCTTGGTTGCTGGGGAATGGAGAAGCCATAAACATGAGCTCTAGCACCAGCTTTGGGAGAACAATAGCCAGCATAGCCTGCACGGTGAATTGCAAGAATCAGAGAAGGCATAAAATCTTTAAAAATTGAACATGAGAAAACAAGAAAAATGGAGCAGGTACGCCTTCACAAACACAGAGGAAATGTCAGATAACAATAATCAAATAGGACATAACACCACATCTGCTGGAGGCAATGAGGAAAGCATTATGGATGTGTCTGCTACTTGAAAAGCAAAAACATTAGCACATAAATACAAGAAAAATGAAAAATCAAGGAATATGGCATCACAAAAAGAAAATAATGATTTTCCAGCAATGGAGCTCAAAAGCACAGAATATAACAATCTAACTGGTAAAGGATCCAAATTAGCAGGTATGAAGAAGGTCAAGAACTCACAAATAAAACTTAGAAACACATATCAATGAATCAGGAGTAAAATGTATGAACAACATGAATTCTTTACCAAGAGATTGGAAAAAAAAAAAAAGGGAACCAAACAGAAATGGTATAGATGAAGAATTCAATGAATTAGGTGAAAGATGCAATAGACAACAAGCGTAACAGAGCAGACCAGAGGGAAGAAAGAATGAGTGATTGGGGGGATTGGAATTTTGAAATAACAGAGTCAGAAGAGAATAAATAACAGAGATTTAAAAGGAGCAAAGAAAGCCTATGTGAGTGATGGGAAACCATAAAAAAGACAAATATAAGAATAATCAGGATACCAGAAGGAGAAGAGAGGGAGAAAGAGTCAGAGAGATTATTTAAGGAAATAATACTCGAGAACTACTCAAAACTAGGGAAGAACTTGACATAGACATACACAAAACTAATAGAACATCACATTATCTCAATGCTAAAAGACCTTCTCCAATACACATTACAATAAAACTCTCAAAGGTAGATGACCAAGAAAGGACCTTAAAGGAATCAAAGAAAGAAGAAAACCACCTCCAACGTAACCTCTGTTTCAGCAGACTTCTCAGAAGAAAACATACAGGCCAGGAGAAAGCGGAATGACACATGCGACTGATGAACGGATAAAAAACATGTGAAATATCACACACACACACACACGGGTATATTACTCACCCATAAACAAAAATGAAACCTTACCATTTGCAACGACATAGACGGAGTTAGAGAATATTTTGCTAAGAAAAATAAATCAGTCAGAGAAAGACAAATACCATATGATTTCACTCATATGTGGAATTTAGGAAACACAACAAATAAGGAAAGGGCCAAAGGAAAAGAGAGAGAGAGAGAGAGAGAGAGAGAGAGAGAGAGAGAGAGAGAAACGGAGGCAAACGAAGAAAACCTCTTAACTATAGAGAACAAACTAATGGTTACCAGAGGGGAGGTGGATGACGGGATGGGTTAAGTAGGGGATGGGGATTAAGGAGTACATTTGTTATGATGAGCACTGGGTGCTGTACCGTAAGTGTTGAATCACTAAATTGTACACCTGAGACTAATATTATGTTCTATGTTAACTAACTGGAATTTAAATTAAAACAAAAAAAAGTGACAAGCCAGGAATACTTCATCTGGCAAACTTCTACAGATATGAAAGAGAAATTAATGTTTTCCCAGACAAACAAAACTTGAGAGAGTTTATGACTACCAGACTCACCTTGCTAGAAATGCTGAATGAGTGCTTCAAGGTGAAATGGAAAGATACTAACCAACGACATGAAATGAACAAAAATATACCACACACTGGTAAAGGTGAAAAAGAGACAGTCAGACTTAGAAAACCGAAATTCTATATTAGGATGGTGAGTTAACCACTCAACTATAGTACACAAATTAACGGAAGAGAGTAGTTAAAATAACTACACTATCATAAGTTGTTAACCAACACACACAGGAAGATGGTAAACTGTGACATCAGTACTATGAAAACGAGGAGTAAAAGGATAGAGCCTTTATAAGTGAACAAAGATAAGTTGCTGTCAGCATAAAATCGAATGTTTTCTCTATGAAATGTTTTATGTAGCCCTCATGGTAATCACAAGGCAAAAATCTAGTAGATTTGTGAAACATGTAAAAAAGAGGAAATAGAGTGTACCATCATGGAAAACTACCAATTTGCAAAAGCTAGGCAGAAATAGAGTGAAAAAGAAGCGATGAAAATAGTATGCAAGCAGAAAGCAATTAATACATCAGCATTAATAAGACATTGCGCATCAGAGTCTTAATGTAAATCGATTGACTTAACCAATAGCAGCAGAACATTCTTCTCAGATGCACATAGAACATTCTCCAGGATAGATTAAATGATAGGACCCCTAACAAGTGTTGGAGAATCTACAAAGATTGAAATTTTGTCAAACATCTTTCCCAACCACAATGGTATGAAGCTAGAAATGAGAAAAAAATGAGGAAAGCTGAAAAGTCTGCAAACGTGCAAATTACACAACACACGCCCGAAAAAAGCAGTGAGTCAAAGAAGAAATAGAAAAGGAAATCAAAGGATATCTCAAACAAGGTAAAATGGAAGCACAATATCCTAAAACCTACAGGGTGCTGCCAAAACTGTACTAAGAGAGGAGAATAATTTATAGCGATAAATGGATGTATTAAGAAAAGAGAAAGCTCTCAAACAAAAAATCTAACTTTACACCTCAAGGAACTAGTAATGGAAGAACAAACTAAACCCACAATTAGCAGAAGGAAGGGAATAATAAGGGTCACAGCAGAAATAAATAAGAGAAGAAAAACAGTAGAAAAGATCAGTGAAACTAAGAGCCACTTGTCAAAAAGATTAGCAACAATGACAAACCTTTAGTGAGATCAACTAAGAAAAAAAAGCGGATGACTCCAATAAATGTAATGATAAATGTCAGAGGAGAAATTACAGCTGACACTGCAGAAATACATAGGATCATAAGGGACTACTATGAACAACTATACACCAACAAATTAGGTAACCTTGAAGAAATAAAGATCTTAGAATCACACAACCTACCAGACTGAACCAAGAACAAATAGGAAGTCTAAGCAGACCAGTAGTGAACTAAAAAGTTTGAATCAGTAATCAAGGACCTTCCAACACAGGTAACCCCAGGAACAGGCAATTTCACTGGTGAATTTTTCAGAACAGTTAAAGAGGAATTGACACCAATCCTTCCCAAACTCTTTTAAAAATTTAAAGAGCAAGCAACACTAGAAGTAAAACGACTAGACTACAAAATTCACTAATCAGGAAAATGCAAACCAAAATCACAGTGAGGTATCATTTGGCACCTCTTATGACGGTTACTATTGAAAAAAGAAGACAAATCTCAATGAGGTTGTGGAGCTACTGGGCCTCTGTACATTGCAGGTAGGAATGCAAAATGTTACAGCAGCTATGGAAAACAGTATGGATGTTCCTCAAAAATTTAACAAAAATTGAACTACCACATGACCCGGCAACCCCAATTCTGGGTATTTATCCAAAAGGATTAAAAATAGGGTGTTAAAAAGATATTAGCACTATTTTGTTCATTGCAGCACTATTCACAGTAGCTAAAATGTGGGAAACAACCTACACATCCATTGGAGAGATAAATAGGAAAAATGTGGTATATACATACATGGAGTACTATGCAGCCTTAAAAAAGGAGGTCTTGCAATATGCATCAACATGGATGAAACTGGAGGGCATTGTACTAAGTGAAATATACGGGCATTTCATTCACAAAAGAGCAAATACACATGATAGCTCTACATGCAATGTTAAAAATAGTCAAACTAATGAAAGTAAAGAATAGTAATCCCAGGGGCTAGGGAGAGAGAGAAATGGAGAGTTGTTAATCCACAGGTATAAAATTTCAATTATGCAAGATGAATAACTTCTAGAAATCTGCTGTACAACATCATGCCTATAGGTAATAATACTGCATTGTGCACTTAAAAGTCTGTTAAGGCAGATCTCATGTTAAGTGTCTTCAACAAAGTAAAATATAAAATTATATGTACACGATCTATAGGAGGAGAACAACAAAACTCTGAAACATGAAATAAAAATAGAGATGTAACAAAATTGGGAGACATTCTGTGTTCATGGTTTTGGCGATAATATGGTTAATGTGTCAGTTCTCCCAACCTGATTTGTAAAATTCAACAAAATCCCAATCAAGTTATATTGTTGATATTGACAAGGAGATCCTAAAATTCACAGGGAAAGGCCAAAGATTAAGAATAGCCAACTTTGGGGCACCTGGGCGGTTCAGGTGGTTAAGCGGCCGGGACTTTGGCTCAGGTCATGATCTCGTGGTCTGTGAGTTTGAGCCCTGCGTTGGGCTCTGCGCTGGCATTGGAGCCTGTTTCAATTCTCTGTCTCCCTCTCTCTCTGCCCTTCCCTTGCTAGCAATCTCTCTGTCTCTCTGTCTCTCTCTCGCGCGCGCTCTCTCTCTCAATATCAATAAATTAACACTTAAAAAAAGAATAGCCAACATAATACTGAAGAGAAAGTTTTGAAGATTCATACTACCCAATTTCAAGACTTGATTGTAAAGCTATATAGTACTGGAGACAGTGTAATATTGCTGTAGAGATAGAGATACAGATGGGTAGAACAGAATGGAGATCCTGTAAGTAGAGGCACAAAAACATAGTCAACTGATGTTTCACAAAGTCACAATGGTAATAAAATAGAGGAAGTATACACTTTTCAACATATGGTTCTAGAAGAAAAATGGATATCCTTAAAAAAAAAAAAAGCAAAAAATAGGAAGGAAGGAAGGAAGGAGGGAGGGAGGGAGGGAGGGAGGAAATGAAGGAAGGAGAGAACAAGGGCGAGAGGGAAGAAGAGACGAGAAAGAAAGAACAACATAAAGAGAAAAAGAAAGAACAAACCTAGACATACAAGTTACAACTTATCCCCAAATAAACTCAAAATTATAAACCTAAATCCAAGATCCAAAAACAAAATATAAAACAAAAGAAACAATTTTAAAAAAGCTAGATGAACCAGAAGATATCTACATGACATAGATATGGCGATGAATTTTCCATACAACATCAAACATATGATATGCAAATAGATTAAGAAAGAAACAAACAAAACCATAGAAGTTGACCTTTATTTAAAACAATTAGGCTTACAATGTATGGTAGGCAAAATTAGCTAGCACCCACTTAACTCTCCCTAATAGGGAAACAGTGGGCTACAAGAGACTGAAATGCATCTGCTTCTATTTCCAACAGTTGCGGGTTCAACTTTTGCTTGCCCAAAACGAAACAAAACAAAACAAAAATCTGGAAAAGTGTTCTTAATCTGTTTTTAAGTGAATATGATACTTTTCACAAAGAAAAAGAATATTTAGTAACAGGGATACGACAATCTGCAACAGTAGTGGCAGCATCCGGAGAAGAAATTTAGTTTAGTTGATTTTCTGTGGTTGTTAATTGTTTGCCATTCTCATGGTGATGGAAACTGCATAGTCATTTTTTAAAGGGACTGAGAAACTACTGGAGACTTGTTTCTCAAGGTGATATTTTGGGGCAAACCAAGCATCTGGGGATCTTCACACCATCCCAAGATCTGAGTGAGACATATTTTTGAAGAAATCAATGTGAAAAATAACTGAAAGGTAGGAAGCTTACATATTCAGAGAGGGTAGTGAGATTGCCTACAGAGGTTCCATTTTAAACACATGTGGTGCCACCCTCTCCACTGAAAGCAGGGGTTTCCCTGTTGAAGCATGTAGGGATTACAGTGGATTTGACTGAATTAAAAACTTCTTTTATTCTTATAAGAATGTCTCACCAAGGGTACCCATACCAGGATTCCCAGAAAGAAATAGTGTTTCTTCACTATATTGTACACCTTAAACTGACATTATACTGTATGTTAACTAACTGGAATTTAAATAAAGACTACAAGCACAGTGTTTCTTAACTCAGTTTTCTCTCGTAGAGCAGCATATTGCATGCAATGTCTGAATTTTGACTGCTGGTACTTGTATATTCTGGGTTTCCCAGAGAGTCAGGTAATCTGTCAGTGAGATCAAATCCTGGAAATTCTGATGAGTAAGTTAGACCCAGTATTGATGGACCAGTTGTACATGACAGGGAGTTACTATAAAGAATGTCCCTGGTAAGAATGGACGTTGTGATTTAACACCAGGCTCTGTAATTGTTGCCACACTGTACAATCTTTGTGAGTATTTAATGAATACAATGAAATCAGAGGGAACTTAGTGGAATAGTCACATCATTCCACAACTAGGATTTTCTTATGATAGCTTTGAAACAAACTTCAGTCGACTCCTATAATGTCCTGATTGGGAAAGTTGTGGGAGTCTTCATGCCAGGAAAGTTTATGACTACCCGGTTTGTAAATCAAGAGTTCCAAATGTCACACAGTGTTTTCTTCACCCCCAGAAGACTGAAAATTTTAAACTTCTTGGTTGCCAGAGTGCTACGTTCAATGGGTAATACAACTTTGTCTTGACCAGTTTTGATAAGCAGCAGCAACAGCAGAGTTAAGAAAAATAAAGAAAACAAATACATTAAAACACGCACACATAGAAGAAAGTGACGACTGCTTTCTAGATGTTGGTAATGGGGGCTATGCTTCCTAAAACCACCACCATGTAGTTGCAGAGAACCCTGGACCTGGATATAATCAGAGTGTAACAATATTGAATTATATGCATTATTATATCAAGGAATTAGATACCTGGCGGGAATGTTCTTTTCTGTAGTTAGGTATTCTCTTGCCGCTCTTGCTATGAAATCAATGTGCATGTAGAAAAATTCCTCTACTATCTAAAACTTTATAACACTTGTAAAAGCAATTCAATTTGGCCTGCGTACAGTGTAATACTTCTGCAGGTATTGTTCAAAATTTATCACAGACAAGGTTTTTGTCCTCATTAGGTGTTGGCCTCTGCCTAACAATCTGGAATTGTTCTATTAAATTGCTGCCAGGATTTTGCATCCTGTTACAACCACTTTCTACAATGTATTTTCTACTAATGCTAATGAAACCAATTTCTACTTCATACAGATTATTTTCTGCAAGATCAATTGATGTTTCCCTTACACACACACACACACACACACACACACACACACACACACGCTGATTAAATTAAATGTATTTAAAAAAAACAAAACTCTGCTCTGTGAAAGAGTTAAGTGAATAAAAAGACAAGACACTGGAAGAAAAAATTCAAAACATATCAGATAATGGACTTGCATCAACAATATACAAAAACCCTTAAAACTCAACAATAAAAACAAATTCATCCCGGTTTAAAAACGGGCAGAAAATCTGAACAGTAATCTCACAAAGAAGATAGAGAGATGGCAAATATGCGTATGGAAAGATAATCAGAATTATTTGTCATTAAGGAAATATAAATTTAAATAAAAATGACATACCACTACACACATATTAGAATGGTTAAACTTTGAAAACACGAATGATGTTTGTCAGTGGGTGGCATCCCTGTCCACTTGTTGCCCAAACCAGAAACCTAGGAGCCATGATGCTTATTATTTTCTTCTTCATCTCCGATAACTAATTGTGCAATTCTTTTCTTTTCTTTTTTTTTTTTTTTTGAGGGTGGGGGCTCTTTTTCACGACCATGAGATCATGACCTGAGCCAAAATCAGGAGACAGACACTTAACCGACAGAGTCTCCCAGATGCTTCTAAGTGTCCAATTCTCAGTTCTACCTCCAGACTGTCTGAATTCTACTCTCTTCTCTTGATCTCCACTAGCAACAATCTGGCCCAAGTCTCCAGACTCATAACTCATATTATTACAAATTCAGTGGCATATTTCACATAAATGAAGATGGCTATGTCATAATCTATTCAAAAATCTTCAGAGACTTCCCTTTATTTTCAGGACAGATATCACTCTGGACTTAAGAGTTCAAGGATGGACTTCAGAAGGTTCATGGACTTCTTAATACTTTATGCATATTTCCTGTGATTCTTGCTGACATTATTTTCTGGGGAGAGTGTCATAGCTTCCATCAAGTTTTCAGTAGGTATCCTTGCCCCAAGACATTTTTGGAAACTGTGCTTAGATAAAATCCCAAATCCTTCAGTTACCACTCAAATGTCAGTACTTTGTTAGCTTTTGGCAACTCTCTTTCCCCCAACCCTCCCCAACATGCCCATGGCATGATGATGTTCTCCTTTTTTTATACTCTTGCACACACCTGGATTTTACTCCAGAGTATGTATGATAAGTTATAATTGTACGATTCTATTTGTGACAATCCAGGTATGGTTTATCACCTCAACTGCACTTTTAGTTCCATGATGATAGGGTCTGTGCCAATTTCATTTACCCGTGTATCTCCATAGCACAGCTTCTACCATTTAAGTTCCCAGTAAGTATCTTTAATAAATGAGCAAATCAATGAATGCCAGCTGTCATGTAGGTGTGCATTTAACAATAGCATGAGATAGATAATATTGTTTATAAAATTATATGGGTGTATTTCTGGCCATGTTTAGTTGGTTAGAAGATTCGTATAGATGAATAATAACATGGTGTGTTCAGCTGGTATTTTTAAATGAAATCAGCTGAGATTTCTGACAGAAATACCCTAGTAACAAAGTATTGCAATAAAGGGTAAGCTTTTGTGTTTAGAGATAAAGCATAAGGTATAGAACCACTGGATTTATGGCAGGAGGGGAAAGGTGCATTGGATGAAATGTTTAGATTTGATAATCTTAATTAAATTAGGTAAATAATTAGGAACAAGGAAAGGTTTTTTGCACTTTGGGAAGTTTACGTTATTAAGAATTACGCCAAGACTCTAAAAGTATTAAAAGAAGGACTTCCAAAGTGGAAGTCCTTACCGTCTGTGGTAAGGAAAAAGGCATCCGAGAGCCTGTATCAAACTGTATGAATGAGCATACTAATGGCCCTGAAGCTGTTGTACTACCCTGATTGTGTGAGAGTAGAACAAAAGCTTTTATCATGTTAACACACCAGGACTGGCACATGGTGATGACAAACTCCTAGCTGAGTCTTCAAGTACTGAGGATTTCTGAGAAAAATAATTAATGTGAGAGAAGTGAACATACACATAAAGTTAGGAATATATATGAGCATTGGACTTCCAAAAATGTTTTTCATATGGGAAAACTCATTTTAAGTTCTGAATCCTCTGGGCATTTGTATGACGAAGTCAAATATGTACTGAAGTCCCTAGTGTCCAGCTTGGTGACAGTAGGTGACTACTGGCCAGGAACTGATGCATAAGCGAAAGAATAAGGAGGACTAAGGCATCTAGAAAAAACTAGGTCCCACCTCACTGAGCCCAAGTTAACACAAAACTCCCTAGTCTGTAGAAGTGTTTATTAAGCTTGTCCCTCAACATCAAGTTGCAGAAAATTGGTATGTGGCTGCTCAAAAGTTTAAGAGGAGTCTTGCAAAGTAAATGGAAACATTCAATGTACTTTGAGGGTGCTCATATATATCTTTGAGATGAACCTCTCCCGTTATGGAAGAGGTTCATCATCATATAGAACAGGGTCTGAAAACTGTAGTGGAGAGTATTCCCTCGGTAAAAGTCACCAAGAAGTTTGGAATTGTGGGGCTGGAGGATAGCTTTTCTTAGGTCATTTATTGTGCATAAGCCAGATTACTCTTGATTAAAATCTACCATTAAATCTCAAACGTCAAAGGTTCTCAGTTTCAAATTTGTAGAAACCTATTGGAGTCAGTGATAGTATATGGAAAATTATCTTTTCTGGGGTCTGATTATATCACTGGGCTGAGAGTAGAACTAGATGTGTTGGAAGTGTCAAGGGTTTATGATCACACCTTTATCAACAACCTTGTCCCATGCCTCAGAAACCCAATTTTACATACCCTATTCACACTAAATGAGATCTCTTTTTTTTTAAACTTATTTTATTTTATTTTATTTGAGAGGAAGAAAGTGCACTATCTGGACAGAGAGAGAGAGAGAGAGAGAGAGAGAGAGAGAGATTGAGTGAGGGAGAGGGTGAGGGAGAGAATCATAAGCAGGCTCCATGCTCAGTGAGGAGCCCCAACACAGAGCTCCATCCCACTACCAGGGCATCCTGACCTGAGCCAAAATTGAGAGTCAGACGCCCAATCTACTGAGCCACTCAGGTGCCCCTAAAATGAGATATTTTTAAAATTAGTTCTTACTAGAATAATGGGATTGTAATACCCTGGTGTCGTGTAAAACATGGCACGAACCAAGTATCTGCAAGAGAAGACACTCTTCCTAAAGAGAGAAATCCAAAGATTAAGCATGCAAAAGATGCTATCTGAAATCTCTTATTCATTGAATACCTTTCTGTCTTTGTCACCATGTCAGTGTATAGGAAGGCAAATGAGGGATTTCCACATTAAATAAACTAAGGAAAAACTTGAGAGGATATATAACCTGCAAGTAACTTTAGTTGGAAATACGTATAGCACATGCATTCTGAATTTGTTGGCATTGGCTAGTAATGGCGACAGCAGTTTTGCTTGATTCAGCTGTTCACCAATATGTTGGAGAGACTAGTGACCTAAAGTAGTCCCTTTTTTCTCAGTCAGCGTTAGTGGCAGAAGGAGCTCTACTACAACCATATTCACTGCTGGATTTTCCCCCTCCTAGGACTGGGCAGATTTTTCCTACTGACACCTTCTTCATGTCTGTGGCTCTTTCACTTGATGTGTCCAGACTTTGGATGGTCAGAATCAGAATGTTCCTTCATATATCCTTTTTGGCAGATCTTATAATATAAAGTGTATATATATATATACGTGTGTGTGTGTGTGTGTGAGTGTGTGTGTGTGTATGTATATATATGTATATATGTGTTTGTATATATATGTATATGTGTATATGTATATATGTGTATGTATATATATGTATATGTATATGTATATATGTGTATGTATAAAGTATATATAACAAATTAAATAATAAATAAATTATATATATATATATGATGTATATATATATGTATTATGGAGAGGGGAAGCTAAGATGGTGGCATAGTAGGAGGACTCCAGGTTTGCCTCATCACTCGAACACAGCTAGATCACTATCAAATCATTCTGAATACCAAGGAAAGCGACCTGAAGACTGTCAGAACAAACTGCACAGCTAGAGGGAGAGAAGAGGCCACATCGAGGAAGGTAAGAAGTGCAGAGATGTGGTTTGGAGGAGAAATGGATCACGGGTATTGCGGAGGGAAGGGAGGCCTGGTCATGGAGAAAGGTGAGAGAGAGAGGAACACACAGGGATTGCACAAAGAGAATACTTCCCCAAAGCCATCGGCTGGGTCAATGAGAGGAGCTGAATTTTGTGAGTCTTTGCAACCAGCGGGGCTCAAAGACTGGAGTTTTAGAGATCTGTGGTGTGGCTGGGATAGAGCCCTGAGTGTGCTTCCCTACTCCTGGAGAGAAGACAGGCAGAGAACCCCCGGGCATGACCTGAGAATTGCCTAAGACGCTTGGGGAGAGACTTGTTGTTTCTTCTTGGAGGGCATCTGTGAGAGGTGGCATTGCTTCTCTGGGGACAAAAGAACCAGAGGGCCCCATTTCTCTCCCCTGACCCTCAGCAAAGAGCCACAGGAATCTTGAAAAAGAAAAGCACAGCTGGAGGCATCAAAATTCTGGACTTCAAGTTACATTACAAAGCTGTAGTGATCAAGACAGTATGGTCCTGGCACAAAAACAGACACATAGACCAATGGAACAGAATAGAAAATCCAGAAGTGAACCCACAACTGTATGTTCTGCTAAGCTTCAACAAAGCAGGAAAGAGTATCCAATGGAAAAAACACAGTCTCTTCAACAAATGGTGCTGGGAAAACTGGATAGCAACATGTGAAAGAATGAAACTGGAGCACTTTCTTGCACCATACACGAAAATAAATACACAATGGATTAAAGACCTAAATATGAGACAGGAAGCCAATGAAATCCTAAAGAAGAACATTTAGAGGCAGCAACCTCTTTGACATGGGCTGTAGCAACTTCTTACCAGACATGTCTCCAGAAGCACGGGAAACACAAGTAAAGAGAAAGTATTGGGAGTACATCAAAATAAAAGGCTTCTCCACAGTGAAGGAAACAATTAAGAAAGCTAAAAGGAAGCCAATGGAATGGGAGAAGATATTTGCAAATGACCTATCTGATAAAGGGTTAGTATCCAAAATATATAAAGAACATAACAAATTCAAGACCCCAAAAAACAAATAATCCAGTTTAAAAATGGGCAGAAGAGACATGGATAGACATTTTTCCAAAGAGGACATCCAGATGGCTAACAGACACATGAAAAGTTGCTCAACTCGTCATCAGGGAAATACAAATCAGAACTACAATGAGTTATCACCTCAAACCAGTCAGACTGGCTAAAATGCACAGTACATGAAACAACAGGTGCAGAGAAAGGGGCAACCTCTTACACTGTTGGTGGGGACGCAACATGGTGAAGCCACTCTGCAAAACAGTATGGAGGTTCCTCAAAAAGTAAAAAGAAAACTACCCAATGATCCAACAATCCCATTACTAGGTTTTTACCCAAAGGATACAAAAAGAGTGATCCAAAGGGATACATCCAGCCCGATGTTAATAGCAATATTATCAACAACAATAGCCAAAATATGGAAAGAGCCCAAATACCACAGATTGATGAATTGATAGAGATTTTATATATATATTATATATATATATATAATATATATATATATATATATATATCTGTGTGTATGTGAATATATATATATGTATATGTTTATATATATAAATACACAGTTGACTATTACTCAACTGTAAAAAAATAAAAAAACAGAATGAAATCTTACCATTTGCAAGGACATGGATGGAGGTAGAGAGTACTATGCTAAGCGAAATAAGTCAGTCATAGAAAGACAGATACCACATGATCTCATTCATATGTGGAATTTAAGAAACAAAACAGATGAACATAGGAGGAAAAAAAAGAGAAAGACAATCCAGACGATGGACTCTTAACTATAGAGAACAATCTGAGGGTTGCAGGATGGGAGGTGGGCAGGAGGATGGGTTAAATATGTGACGGTTATTAAGGAGGGTACTTGTTATTATGAGCACTGGGTGTTGTATGTAAGTGATGAATCACTAAGTCTTACATCTGAAGCTAATATTACACTGTATGATAACTCACTGGAATTTAAATAAAAACTTGAAAAAATTATATTATATATAATATCTCTTAAATATGATCTATATTTGCACACATATATAAATACATATATATGATTATGTATATATGTGTGTGTATATATATGTATATGTATATATATATATATGTATATATGATTTACATATCATCTATCTACCTATCTATCTAGATCGACAAACGTGATTTAAAAAGTCTAATAAATAGATCGATATGATTTAAAAGGTGTAACTTCAGTTTGGGAGAGGCAATCCACCATGGGCTCTGTACCATTCCCTGCACATTTTTTGGGGAATGCAAAGAATGAAAGAGCCCTGCCTGCTCTTTACAAAAGGCACTTCTCGGCGATATGATTTCAACAGGCCACGTGGAGTGGTGAGGTAACATCTCCCACCCACCCCATAGAACAGGAATATTTCTGCTTGTTGTAAAAGTGGTGAATCCTGTAAATTACTGTTCTTCACCTTCACAGTCCACAGCATATGCAGGTATCCATCATGGGCTCGTTGCCACTTCCCCCAGACCCTGTGGGACTTGGGGACCATGGGAAACCAAGGCAGAACATGAACTGTGAATAGTGCCCTTTCCATTCACCAGTAATGAAGCTCTCTGTCTTTGTTTCCGGAGTTCCATGTCTTCACTGGTATCAATCAAACAGTAACAGTACAGTTTATTAACCCGTAAATACGGTGAAATCGTAGACTGTGAACAGATCCTGATAGTGTGATATTGGATAAATATTTATGTGTAATAGAAGACTCTGCTGTTCATATGGTGTTGTGTCCATAATGAAAGCATCATGAAATATGACAGGTGCTGAACTCTATAAACGAGTATGTAGAAATATACTTTTACACTGGAAATATGAGTGACTTAATGACAGAAAGTCCTTGGAATAATGGAATGGGCGTTCTTAGAAAGTTAAACTTTACATTGTGTCTTTTGAATTTACTCCTATTTTAACAGCAATCTGCAGATGGCAGAGGGGGAAAAAGTGATGAGAGGGGCCACACTACTTGGGATGAAGCCAATCACCATTTGGCTCTTGGCTATTGTCCTATGTTTGAAAAACTATGATGCAGTCAATGAATTGTTATAAGATCTATTGAAAGTTACATCAGCAATGGGCATACGGATCTAAAGGAAAAGAACATTAAGTATAGTAATGAACTGCTTATACTTTGGAAACTGATCACCAGCAATTCCACCTGCAAACTAATGAGAATTTTTATTTTGGAGAAGATGGGAATTCTCTTTGATAAAATTTTGAAAGGCATTACCTAAATTAAAATCTAATCACATATAAACAACATACTTTAAACAAAAGAAATAGAGGAGGGGCCAACATGGCGGAGAAGTAGGGGGACCCGGTCTTCCCACGTCTCTCCAACAAGGAAGGACTGAAGCCAAAGGACTCTCAACCCCAAGAGTCCAGGAGGAAAGGACACAGAGTCTATAAGGAGGAAAATGCGAACTTCAGGAAGCACCTAAATAAGTGTGTGAGTGCAAACTGGGGGAGATAAAATGGACTGCGGAGGTACGGAGGGGAGGGAGCCCCTTCGGTGGAAAGACAAAGGGAAGAGAAAGAGCGGCTGGGGAAGCCTAGGCCTGTATCTGGACAAGAGAAAAAGCTCGGACGGGGACGGAGAGGGAGCCTATCAACCAGTCCCTAACCGCAGGGCTTTTGAAGAGAAGTGCCGGTTCTAATGGCGGAAATTTCTTCGGACTGGGGCCAGCGGCGGTGGCCCAGACCGCATATCTGGGAGGTAGGGAGTCGCCTCCGGATTCGGTGTTATGACAGGGATGCAATCTATACCAGGGAAACCGGGCTTAGAAGTAGTATGAGTTTAAAACTCAGATAAGCATGGGACATGGGGCCACGCAACATATCCCACCGCGCCTGCTTCACAGGCAGAGTGAGGATGGAAACAAAGGGGTGATTTGGGACTCCTGGTCCATGAGAAAGGGACTGGGGGGAACGCCATTTTTGTCCCCCAAACCAGCAACGCGAGACCTCAGGAATCGGTCCCCTGGCCCACAGTGGAGACGGGACCCACCTGCACCGAACTACGTCCCTCCTCACAGGAAGAGCCGCTTTTCTACTGGAGCCGGATAGATGCTGTGAAACAAGCTCTGCGCCATTGCCTGGATTAACTCCAGGTCAATTCTTGTTATTTAGATATATTCTCCCTCTTCTCCTTCTTATCTCTCCCCTCCTCTAGGCTGGTTGCTCGGGGATTTGGTTTGCTTAAACAGATGTATTTAACCCATTCTCTCCATGCATGTTCTATACCTCCTTCTTTACTTTCCTATCTTTCTCTCTGGAATAATCAGGCCACATAGTTCCTCTGGGTAACTTTATCTTCATTTCTTTCTCCTCACCTCCTTCCTTATTCTGATTATTCTCTCTCTGGATTAAGTCTTTCAGTCTCTCTACCTGGTCAAAGCTCATCTTCTCTTTCTCCCCGCACCTGTCATTACTCCCTTTGTATGTGCTCTTCCATCAGCACCACTCACACCCTACCCTGTCCTTAACTTGTAGCTGGTATTTCTGGTTGTATGCCTTCAGATTGTCTTTCGTTATTCTCTTTTCTGTTTTGATATGCTTGCCTGTTTTATTTGTCAGCGTGTTTGCGTGTTTTTGTTTCCTGTTTGTTTGTTTGTCTGTTTTCCTTTCCAGGGCTACCTCAGGGAACAAACCAAGGCACACCTGGTGGACGGCAACCCAAGTCACAACAACAGAGAGCAAGTAACACTCTCTAAAAAAACACCTCCTGAAAGGACAGGACCTGGACAGTATATGAGCCCCCTTTAATATAGCAGCAGTACCTGCAGAGGTAGAGCACATAACAAGCTTTTAAAACATGTAAAAGGAATAAAACTAGCCAAAATGATGAAACGGAAAAATTCTCCTCAAAAGAAATTCCAGGAAGTAGTGACAGCTAAAGAATTGATCCAAACAGATATAAGCAACATAACCGAACAAGAATATAGAATGACAGTCATAAAATTAATCGCTAGGGTTGAAAAAAGCATAGAAGAGAGCAGGGAATCCATCGCCGCAGAGATCAAGGACCTTAAAAATGGTCAGGATGAAAAAAAAATGGTCAGGATGAATTAAAAAATACTATAAATGAGGCGCGAAACAAATTGGTGGCAGCCACAGCGCAGATTGAAGAGGCAGAAGAACAAATAGGTGAACTAGTAAAGTTAAAATTATCGAAAAAGGGGAAGCCGAGAAAAAGAGAGATAATCTGATCCAGGAAAAAGGAAAGGCATATTCGAGCGCTGAGTGATGCAATCAAACAGAACAACATCTGTGTCATAGGAATTCCAGAAGAAGAAGAAGAGAGAGAAAGGAACTGAAGGGGTACTTCAACAAATCATAGCTGAGAAATTCCCCAACCTGGGGAAGGAAACAGGCATTGAAATCCACGAGGCACAGAGAACTCCCTTCAGACATAACTTGATTCGAACTTCTGCACAACATATCATAGTGAAACTGGCAAAATACTAGCATAAAGAGAGAATTCTAAAAGTGGGTAGGGAAAAGCGGGCCTTAACATACAAAGGTAGACACATAAAGGTAGGAGCAGACCTGTCTACTGAAACTTGACAGGCCAGAAAGGAATGGCAGGAAATCTTCAATGTGATAAACAGGAAAGATATGCAGCCAAGAATTCTTTATCTGGCCAGCCTGTCATTCAGAAACTAAGGAGAAATACAGGTTTTCCCAAACAAACAAAACATGAAGGAATTCATCACCACTAAACCAGCCCTACAAGAGATCCTTAGGGGGACTCTGTGAAGGAAAGGTTGCAAGGAACACAAAGTACCAGAGACATCGCTATAAGCATGAAACCTACAGATAACACAATGACTCTAAACTCATATTTTTCAGTATTAACACTGAATGTAAATGGACCAAATGCTCCAATCAAAAGACATAGGGTATCAGAATGGATTAAAACACAAGACCCATCTATTTGCTGTCTTCAAGAGACTCATTTTAGACTTGAGGACGCCTTCAGATTGAAAGTGAGGGTAGATAGAAAGAACTATCTACCATGCTAGATAGTAGTAAGTAGTAGGAAGATAGTAGTAAGTAGATAGATAGTAGGAAGTCAAAAGAAAGCTGGAGTAGAGATACTTATATCAGAGAAACTAGACTTTAAAGTAAAGGCTGTAACAAGAGGTGAAGAAGGGCATTATATAATAACCACAGGGACTATCCATCAGGAAGACCTAAGAATGAAAATGTCTACACTCCGAATTTGGGAGCACCTAAATATATAAAACGGTTAATCACAAACATAAGCAATCTTATTGATAAAAATGTGCTAATTGCAGGAGACTTTAATACTCCACTTAGACTAATGGATAGATCAACTAGATAGAGAATCACTAAAGAAACAACGGCTCTGAACGACACATTGGAACACGTGGACTTGACACATATATTCATGGCTCTGCACCCAGAAGCAATGGAATTCACATTCTCCTCAAATGTGCATGGTACATTCTGCAAGATAGACCCCACACTGGGGCAAAAAGAATCCCTCATTAAATATAAAAGACTTGAGATCATACCATGCACACTTCCAGATCACAATGCTATGAAACTTGAAATCGACCACAGGAAAAAGTCTGGAAAACTTCCAAAAGCATGGAGGCTAAAGAACATCCTACTAAAGAATGAACGGGTCAACAAGGCAATTAGAGAAGAAATTTAAAACTATATGAAAGCAAATTAAAATGAAAATACAACAATCCAAACCCTTTGGGATGCATCAAAGGAAGTCCTAAGAGGAAAGTACATTGCAATCCAGGCCTAGCTCAAGAAATAAGAAAAATCACTAACACAAAATCTGAGAGCCCACCTAAAGGAAGAAGAGACAGAACAGCAAAGACACCCCAAACCCAGCAGAAGAAGAGAAATAACAAAAATCAGGGCAGAGATTTATAATATAGAAACCAAATCATAGTAGAACAGATCAATGAAACCAAGAGCTGGTTTTTTGAAAAATAAACAAAATTGATAAGCCTCTAGCCAGGCTTCCCAAAAAGAAAGGAGAGAGGACCCAAATAAATAAAGTTACAAACAAAAAGGGATTGATTACAAACAATCCCTCAGAAATACAAGCAATTATCAGGGGATACTATGAAAAATTATACGCCAACAAACTGGACAAACTGGAAGAAATGGACAAATTACTAAACTGCCACACACTACCGAAACTCAAACAGGAAGAAATAGAAAATTTGAACAGACCCATAACTAGGGAAGAAATTGAATCAGTTATCAAAAATCTCCCAACAAATAAGAATTCTGGACCAGATGGCATCCCTGGGGGAATTCTACCAGACATTTAAAACAGAGTTAATACCTATCCTTCTAAAGCTATTCCAAAAAATAGAAATGGAAGGAAAACTTCCAGACTCATTCTAAGAAGTCAGCATTACTTTGATTCCCAGATGATCTCCCAGATGGAGATTCAGCAAAAAAAGAGAACTACAGGCCAATATCCCTGATGAATATGGATGCAAAAATTCTTAACCAGATAGTAGAAAATCGAATCTAACAGTATATAAAACGAATTATTCACCATGATCAAGTGGGATTCATTCCTGCGTTGCAGGGCTGGTTCAATAGTCACAAATCAATTGATGTGATACATCACATTAACAAAAGAAAAGATAAGAACCATACGATCCTGTCAATAGACGCAGAAGAAGCATTTGACAAAATACAACATCCTTTCCTAATAAAAACCCTCGGGAAAGATGGTATAGAAGGAACATACTTAAACATCATAAAAGCCATCTATGAAAAGCGCACAGCTAATGTCAGCCTCAATGGGGAGAAACAGAGAGCTTTCCTCTGAGATCAGGAACACGACAGGGATGTCCACTCTCCCCACTGTTGTTTAACATAGTGTTGGAGGTCCTAGCTTCAGCAATCAGACAACGAAACAAAATAAAAGGCATCAGGATTGGCAAGGATGAAGCCAAACTTTCACTTTTCACAGACGATGTGATGCTCTACGTGGAAAACCCAACAGAATCCACCAAAAGCCTAGTAGAGCCGATCCATGAATTCACCAAAGTCACAGGGTACAAAATCAATGTACAGAAATCGGTTGCATTTCTATTCACCAACAATGAAGCAACAGAAAGAGAAATAAAGAAACTAATCCCATTCACAATTGTACCAGAAACCATTAAAGACCTAGGAATTAACCTAGCCAAAGATGTAAAAGATCTCTACGCTGAAAACTATAAAAAAAAACTTATGAAGGAAATTGTAGAAGACACAAAGAAATTAAAATTATCCCATGCTCATGGATTGGAAGAACAAATATCGTTAAAATGGCAATACTACCCAAAGCAGTCTACACATTCAATGCAATCCCAATCAATATTGCACCAGCATTCTTCTCAAAGCTAGAGCAAGCAAGCCCAAAATATGTATGGAACCACAAAAGGCCCTGAATAGCCAAAGTAATATTGGAGAAGAGCAAAACTGGAGGCATCACAATCCCAGACATTAGCCTCTGGTACAAAGCTGTAGTCATCAAGACAGTATGGTATTGGCACAAAAACAGACACACAGACCAATGGAATAGAATAGAGAACCCAGGAATGGACCCTCAAACATATGGCGAACTAATCTTTGACAAGGCAGGAAAGAGTATCCAATGGAAAAAAAAAAAAAAGACAGCCTCTTTACCAAATGGTGCTGGGAAAACTGGACGGCAATATGCAGAAGAATTAAACTAGACCGCTTTCTAACACCATTTACAAAAATGAACTCAAAATGGATGAAGGACCTGAATGTGAGATGGGAAACCGTCAAGACCCCAGAGGAGAAAGCAGGAAAAAACCTTTTTGACCTCCATCGCAGCAATTTCTTAGTTGACACATCTCCAAAGGCAAAGGAAATAAAACGAAAAATGAACTATTGGGACTAAATCAAGATAAAAAGCTTCCGCACTGCAAAGGAAACAACGAAACTAAAAGGCAACCAACGGAATGGGAAAAGATAGTTGCAAATGACATATTGGATAAAGGGCTAGTATCCAAAATCTATAAAGAACTCACCGAACTCCGCACCCGAAAAACAAATAATCCAGTGAAGAAATGGGCAGTTGGTAGGAATAGATACTTCTCCGAAGAAGACATCCAGATGGCCAACAGACACATGAAATGGTGCTCAACGCACTCATCATCAGGGAAATACCAATCAAAACCACACTGAGATACCACCTCACACCAGTCACAGTGGCTAAAATGAACAAATCAGGAAACTATAGATGCTGGTGAGAATGTGGAGAAACAAGCACCCTCTTACACGGTTGGTGGGAATGCAAACTGGTGCAGCCGCTCTGCAAAACAGTGTGGAGGTTCCTCAAAAGAAAAAAAAAAAAAACAAACAAACACGAAAATAGAACTACCCTATGACCCAGCAATAGCACTGCTAAGAATTTATCCAAAGGATACAGGAGGGAGGAGGGCTGATGCATAGGGGCACATGAACCCCAATGATTACAGCAGCACTTTAGACAACAGCCAAATCATGGAAAGAGACTATCCATCCATCATCCATCAACTGATGAATGGATAGAGGAGATGTGGCATATATATACAATGGAATACTACGTGGCAATGAGAAAGAATGAAATCTGGCCATTTGTAGCAGCGTGGGTGGAACTGGAGGGTATTATGCTAAGTGAAATAAGTCAGTCAGAGAAAGACAGATACCATATATTTTCATGCATAGGTGGATTTTGAGAGACTTAGCAGAAGGCCATGGGGGAGGGAAACAGGGGGGAAAAAAGCCAGAGAGAGGGAGGGAGACAAAGCATAAGAGACTCTTAAATACTAAGAACAAACTAAGGAGGCTCAAGGAATTGTTTCCAGAGAAAAGCATCCTTCTAGGTTTCAGGAGATACTTTCTATATCTTCGGTAAAGAAATTCGTGGAGTACCCATTTTCTCCTCTAAAAACATGTCTGGACTTGAGGCAACATGGCGGAGGAGTAGGGGGCTCCAGTATTTCGCTTGCCCTTTAAAGGGGGACGACTGAAACCATTGTCTCTCTCAACTCCAAAAATCGGGGGGAAAAGGTGCTACAGCTGACAAGAAACGTAGGCGAAAACAGACACGGCCCAACTAAACTGTGAGTTTAATCAGGGTCGGATAAAACGAACTCGAACTCGGGAAGTTGAGCTGAGGGGAGGGTGAGCGTCTTCGGAGATAGCTGGGAAAGTGCCGATCAAACAACATCTGAACGAGAGGGCCGGAGCGGGTGAGAACGCTACCATCCAGCCCTAAATGCAGGGCTTTTGAAGAGAAGTTCAGTGGCAAGAAGCAGCACTACCAGCGCGCTGCTGGGACCGCACCAACCCCGTCCTGAGCCACTGGGACGCGCGCGCCGGGGGGACTGGCAGCGGGGACGCAGGCGGCGCCACCAGCCGAGCACCTCTAACCCCGGCACAATTATAACGAAATCGGGGGTGGCAGACGGCCGCCTCACCGCGCCACCCTCGCCCAGCGCCTCCGGGGTGCGCGCGCTGCCATCACAGGAAGCGGGGACCCAGGCGGCGGCTCCTGCGGAGCACCTCTAACCCCCGCACAGTTACAGCCAAATCGGGGGGCGGGGGGGGTAGCAGAGGGCCGCACCACCGCGCCACCCTCGCCCAGCGCCTCCGGGCACGCACGCCGCCGCCGCCGGGACTGGCAGCAGGGACCCAGGCAGCCCCAGGCGGCAGCTGCAGTAAACCACACTAGGCCGGCGCTGGCGGTGGAGAGAGAACAGAAATAAAGGGGCGAATAAAGCCTCCAGGACTGGTGGCACGGGTCTGGAGAGACGCCATTGTTGTCTCACAAGCCAGGAAGTCACCCCAGAAGCCATCCCTGCAGCAGTGGAGGCCGGACCCGCCTACACTAAACCACGCCCCTCCCAAACTATCAGCAGGAGCGACTGACCCAAGTGGAGATTGCTGCCTGGAGTAACGCCAGTCATTTCTTCTTTTTAAATTTAGCCCTTCCTTTCTCATTCCTACCGATCCCCATCCCTGAGCTGGTCATCCAGGGTACTGACTGGCTTATCATTTTTCTTGTTTTTTTTTTGTTTGTTTGTTTTGTTTTTTAACCCACTCTTTGAGGACATGTCCTACAACCTCTTCTTTACTTCCCTAGCCCTTTTTCTGGAATAACCAGGCCGTATAAGTTCATCTAGACGACATCGATCTTTATTCCTTTTCCCTCGCACCTGTCCTTATTCTGATTTCTATCAGTCTGGATTCAACCCTTTAGTCCCTCTACCTGGGTAAAGCCCATTTCCTTCTTCTCCCTGCACCAGTCATTATTCTGTCTATATACGCTCTGCCACCAGCACACTACATACCCTGTCCTTAACGTGTAGCCGTTACTTCAGGACATTGCCCTCAGAGAGTCACTTGTTATTTTTTTCTGTTGTGAACTGCTTGGCTGGACCATTTGTCGGTACGTTTGAGTATTTCTGTGTTCTGTGTGTCTGTCAGTTTTCCTTTCCAGGGCAACTTCAAGAAACACCCATAACACATCCAGCCAAATGACGAGACGGAAGAATTCTCCTCAAAAGAATCTACAAGAAGCAGTGACAGCTCAAGAATTAATGAAAACAGATATAAGCAACATAACAGAACTTGAATATAGAATGATAATCATAAAACTAATTGCTGGCCTTGAAAAAGCTTAGATGAACCCAAGGGGTCCCGCGCGGCAGAGTTCAAGGACCTTAAAAACGGTCAGGAAGAATTAAAGAAGACATTGGAAGAGATACAGGGGAAACTGGAAGCAGCCACAGCACGGATTGAAGAGGTAGAGGAAAGGGTTAGTGCATTAGAAGACAAACTCATTGAAAAAGAGGAAGCAGATAAAAAGAGAGAGAAGCTGATCCAGGAACAGGAAAGGAGAATTCGAGAGCTGAGCGATGCACTCAAAAGAAACAATATCCGTATCATAGGAGTTCCAGAGGAAGAAGAGAGAGAGAAAGGAGTCGAAGGGGTTCTTGAACAAATCATTGCTGAGAACTTCCTCAACATGAGGAAGGAAACGGGCATGGAAATCCAAGAGGCACAGAGAACTCCCCTCAGACGTAACTTGGATAGACCTTCTGCACGGCACATCATAGTGAAGCTGGCAAAATACAAAGATAGGGAGAGAATCCTGAAAGCAGCTAGGGACAAAAGAACCCTAACATACAAAGGGAGACCTATAAGGGTAGTGGCAGACTTATCTACAGAAACTTGGCAAGCCAGAAAGGAATGTCAGGGTATCTTCAATGTGATGAGCAAGAAGGACCTGCAACCAAGAATTCTGTATCCGGCTAGCCTGTCATTCAGAATAGAAGGAGAGATCAAGGTTTTTCCCAACAAACAAAAACTGAAAGAATTTATCACAAATAAGCCGGCACTGCAAGAGATCCTGAGGGACATTCTATGAAGGCAAGGTTGCAAAGAACACAAACTGCCAGGGTCAGCCTTACAAACATGAAACGTACAGATAATACAGTGACTGTAAGCCCATATTTTTCAATATTAACACTGAATGTAAACGGACTAAATGCGCCAATCAAAAGACACAGGATAACAGAATGGATTAAAAAACAAGACCCATCTATTTGCTGTCTTCAAGAAACTCATCTTAAACCTGAAGATATCTTCAGATTGAAAGTGAGGGGATGGAGAACTATCTACCATGCTACTGAAAGTCAGAAGAAAGCCGGAGTAGCCACGCTTATATCAGACAAATTAGACTTTAAAATGAACGATGTACTAAGAGATGAAGAAGGACATTATATAATAGTCTCAGGGACCATCCAGCAGGAAGAGCTAATAATTGTAAATATCTAGGCACCGAAGTCGGGGGCACCCAAATTTGTAAAACAACTAATTACAAACATTAGCAATCTCATCGATAAAAATGTCCTAATAGTAGGGGATCTCAACACTCCACTCTCAGCATTGGATAGATCCACAAAACAGAAAATCTCCGCAGAAACAATAGCCCTGAATGACACATTAGGACAGATGGGCCTCACAGACATCTTTAGGGTCCTTCATCCAGAAGCAAAGGAATTCACGTTCTTCTCATCTGCACACGGTACATTTTCCAAGATAGACCACATTCTGGGGCACAGGGAAGCTCTGAATAAATATAAAATAATTGAGATCATACCATGTACACTGTCAGACCACAATGCTTTGAAACTTGAAATCAACCACAGGAGAAAGCCTGGAAAATATCCAAGAACATGGCGGCTAAGAAATAACCTACTAAAAGGTGACTGGGTCAACCAAGCCATCAGAGAAGAAATTACAAAATACATGGAAACAAATGAAAATGAAAATACAACAATCCACACGCTCTGGGATGCAGCAAAGGCAGTCCTGAGAGGAAATATATTGCAATCCAGGCCCATCTCAAGAAACAAGAAAAATCAATAACACAAATTCTACCAGCACGCCTAAAGGAACTAGAAGCAGATCAACTAAAACAACCCAAGCCCAGCAGAAAGAGAGAAATAACAAAGATCAGAGCACAAATTAACCATATGGAGACAGAAAAGGTAGTGGAACAGATCAATGAAACCAAAAGCTGGTTCTTTTAAAAATAAACAAAATAGACAGACCTCTAGCCAGGCTTCTCAAAAAGGAAAGAGAGAGAACTCAAGTAGATAAAATCGTGAATGAAAAGGGAGAAATTACAACCAATGCCTCAGAGATACAAGCAATCATCAGAGAATGCTATGAAAAATTATATGTCACCAAACTTGGCAATCTGGAAGAAATGGACAAATTCCTAAATAGCCACACGCTACCAAAACTCAAACGGGAAGAAATAGAAAATTTGAACAGACCCATAACTAGTGAAGAAATAGAATCAGTTATTAAAAACCTCCAGCAAATAAAAGCCCTGGACCAGATGGCCTTCCTGCGGAATTTACCAGACATTTAAAACAGAGTGAATTCCTATCCTCCTCAAGCTGTTCCAAAAGATTGAAACGGAAGGAAAACTCCCGGACTCATTCTATGAAGCCAGCATCACTTTGATTCCCAAACCAGATAGAGACCCAGCAAAGAAAGAAAATTACAGGCCAATATCCCTGATGAAGATGGATGCAAAATTCTCAACGAGATACTAGCCAAATCGAATCCAACAGCGTATAAAGAGAATTATCCACCATGATCAAGTAGGATTCATCCCTGGGTTGCAGGGCTGGTTCAATATTCGCAAATCAATCAACGTGATACATCACATCAACAAAAGAAAAGATAAGAACCATATGATCCTGTCAATAGATGCAGAAAAAGCATTTGACAAAATACAGCATCCTTTCTTAATAAAAACTCTCGAGAAAGTCGGGATAGAAGGAACATACTTAAACATCATAAAAGCCATATATGAAAAGCTCACAGCTCATATCATCCTCAATGGGGAAAAATTGAAAACCTTCCCCCTGAGATCAGGAACACGACAGGGGTGTCCGCTCTCGCCACTGCTATTTAACATAGTGCTGGAAGTCTTAGCATCGGCAATCAGACAACAAAACAAAATAAAAGGCATCAAGATTGGCAAGGAGGAAGTCAAACTTTCACTTTTTGCAGATGACATGATACTTTACATGGAAAACCCGACGGAATCCACCAAAAGCCTACTAGAACTGATTCATGATTTCAGCAAAGTTGCAGGATACAAAATCAATGTACAGAAATCGGTGGCATTTCTATACACCAACAATGAAGCAGCAGAAAGAGAAATAAAGAAGCTAATTCCTTTCACGATTGCACCAAAAACCATACAATACTTAGGGATAAACCTAACCAAAGAGGTGAAAGACCTCTACACTGAAAACTATAAAAAACTTATGAAGGAAATTGAGGAAGACACAAGGAAATGGAAAAACATCCCATGCTCATGGATTGGAAGAATAAATATCGTCAAAATGGCAATACTACCCAAAGCAATCTACACATTCAATGCAATCCCAATCAAAATTGCACCAGCATTCTTCTCAAAGCTAGAGCAAACAATCCTAAAATTTGTATGGAACCACAAAAGACCTCGAATAGCCAAAATAATACTGAAGAATAAAACCAAGGCGGGAGGCATCACAATCCCAGACTTTAACCTCTACTACAAAGCGGTGGTCATCAAGACTGTATGGTATTGGCACAAAAACAGACACATAGACCAATGGAATAGAATAGAAAACTCAGAAATGGACCGCAAGTATATGGCCAAGTAATCTTTGACAAAGCGGGAAAATGTATCCAATGGAAAAAAAGACAGCCTCTTTAACAAATGGTGTGGAGAAATTGGACAGCAACATGCAAAAGAATGAAACTAGACCACTTTCTTACACCACTCACAAAAGGAAATTCTAAATGGATAAAAGATCTGAATGTGAGACAGGAAACCGTCAAAATCCTAGAGGAGAAAACAGGAAAAAGCCTCTTTGACCTAAGACGCACCAATTTCTTACTCGACACGTCTCCAAAGGCAAGGGAATTAAAAGCAAAGATGAACTATTGGGACCTCATCAAGATAAAAAGCTTCTGCACAGCAAAAGAACAACCAACAAAACGAATAGGCAACCAACGGAATGGGAAAGATCATCGCAAATGACATATCGGATAAAGGACTAATATCTAAAATTTATAAAGAACTTACCAAACTCCAAACCCGAAAAACAAACAACCCAGTGAAGAAATGGGCGGAAGATATGAATAGACTCTTCTCCAAAGAGGACATTCAGATGGCCAACAGACACATGAAACGATGCTCAATGTCACTCATCATCAGGGAAATACAAATCAAAACCACACTGAGATACCACCTCACACCAGTCAGAGTGGCTAAAATGAACAAATCAGGAAACTATAGATGCTGGCGAGGATGTGGAGAAGTAGGCACCCTCCTACACTGTTGGTGGGAATGCAAACTGGTGCAGCCACTCTGGAAAACGGTGTGGAGGTTCCTCAAAAAAATGAAAATAGAGCTACCCTATGATCCAGCAATAGCCCTGCTAGGAATCTACCCAAGAGACACAGGAATGCGGATGCATAGGAGCACGTGTACCCCAATGTTCATAGCAGCACTTTCGACAATAGCCAAATCATGGAAAGAGACCAAGTGCCCATCAACTGACGAATGGATAAAGAAGTTATGGTACTTATATACAATGGACTACTACTACGTGGCAATGAGAAAAAATGAAATCTGGCCATGTGTAGCAACATGGATGGAACTGGAGGGTATTATGTTAAGTGAAATAAGTCAGTCAGATAAGACAGATACCATATGTTTCCACGAATAGGTGGACTTGGTGAGACTTAGCAAAAACCATGGGGGAGGGGAAGAGGGGAATGGAAAAAAAGACACAGAGAGGGAGGGAGATAAATCATAAGAGACTCTCAAAGACTAAGAACAAACTGAGGGTGCTGGGGGATGAGGGAGGGGGGAGAGGGGGTGATGGGCATTAAAAAGGGCACATGTTGGGATGAACACTGGGTGTTATATGTAAACCAATTTGAAAATAAACTATTATAAAATTTAAAAAAAAATAATTAAAAACTTCCCAATGAACAGAAGTCCAGGACCAGATGGCTTCACAGGTGAATTCTACCAAATATTTATTTTCTTTTAATTTTTTTTAATGTTTATTTATTTTTGAGACATAGAGAAAGAGCGTGAGCAGGAGGAGGGCAGAAAGAGAGGGAGACACAGAATCCGAAGCAGGCTCCAGGCTCTGAGCCGTCAGCACAGAGCCCGACGCGGGGCTCGAACTCACAGGACCGTAATATCATGACCTGAGCCGAAGTCGGCCGCTTAACCGACTGAGCCACCCAGGCGCCCCCAAATATTTATTTATTTTTATGTTTTTTTTTCAAATTATACCAAACATTTAAAGAGGAATTAATACCTAACCTTCCCAAACTATCCCCCTGCAAAAGAAAAAAAAAAAAGAACTGGAAGGAAAACTTCCAAATTTATTCTACGAGGCCAGCACTACCCTGATACTAAAGCCAGATAAGGACACCACTAAAATAGAGAACTCCAGGAGAGCATCCCTAATGAACATAGATGCAAAAGTTATCAGTAAAATACTAGCAAACCCAATCAAACAATACATTAAAATAATCATTCACCACAATAAAGTGAAATTTATTCCTGGGATGCCAGGGTGGTTCAATATGCACATCGCAGTAATAAAATAAGTTTCAGAATGAAACTAATAAATGCAGAAAAAGCATTTGAAAGAGTACAAAGTCCATACATGATAAAAACCCTCGACAAAGTAAGTTTAATGGAATATGACTCGATATAATAAAGGCCATCAATGGAAATCCCGCAGCTAATATCATCCTAAGTGGAGAAAAACTGGAAGGTTTTTCTCTATGGTCAGCAGCAAACAGGGATGTCCATTGTCACCACTGTTACTTAACATAGTACTAAAAGTGCCAGTCACAGCAATCAGACAAGAAAAAGAAATAAAAGGCATCCAAACCGGCAAGTTATTTGCAGATGACATGGTACAATATATAGAAAGCCCGAAAGACTTCATCAGAAGATACTAGAACTGACATATGAATAGCTGTTCGGCTATTTATAGTTATTGAAATGATTTTCTATTCTTTTGAGTAGAAACTTGCCTTTCTTTTTACTCACTTATCATTCTTTTGGCTCCTGATGCAATTATTATTTTCAAAACATCTCATTAAATGTCTGTTTGATATATATATCCACACTCACACCCCACACACAAAACACACGTTTTGTTTTATTGTTTCATAACCTGCTTAATAACCTGTAACACTATATCGAATATCTCTTCTTGTCACATTTATTTCCACTACCCTGTTGTTGGAAAATTTTTTCACTGTTATACAAGAATGGTACAAAGACCATCCTATTCATCATTTATTTTTCCACATCTTTAATATTCCTAGAGTAAATTTGTGGGAACAGAATTGCTAGGTTCCAAGGAATAAGTAGCATTTTAAAACTTGACACATGTTGTTAAACTGACCTCCAGAAAGTTTAACCCATTTCACATTTTTGTCCACAGTACTTGCTCATTATTATAAACATGACGATTGAGAGAGCAAGTAAGACAATGTAGGTTTTATGAGATGTTTATCCGCTTTAAAAATTACCTTCTAGAATTTAACAAGAGTAATATATAGATATATCATACAATATAATATATATTATTATTAACATGTATTTATATATATTATACAGTATAATATATTATTGTTAATATATAATTTGTTAGTATTATATATTAATATAATATACTATATATTATATAATATAATATTTATATATACACTATATGTAAATATATACACACACACCTACGTATATACATTTACATATATTTTTTTCTTCTTCTTTATAAAGCAATGGCCAATTATCAAGTGGTTTCATCCTAAGTAGTGTGATCCCTTTGATCTGTTTTGAGTGCTCGCTCTGGTATTTGTAGATTAAATCAGCTAGAAATAAAAATCAAAGACATATTGTAAAACTTAACTTTGTGGAATACTTCATAATATTCCACGAACTTTATATCATGAAGACATTGATTTTTTCTTTTATCGAAACAGGAATTTTTCATGTAAATGACACAGTTATAAAACTAACAGTCTTGTCTAAGTTTACCAGGGTTTATCTTCAACCTGGGCTGCTTCCCAGAAGGAATAACTTAGAATATTACAATGACATGTGAGAATTCCCACAATATCAAGTGAAACATGCAAAATGCAAAATGGAATAACAGCATGAGCTATGCTTTAAGAACAAAAATCTCCACTATGTTCTAGCTTCTGTGCTAATACTATCCTCAGTACAGCCCTGTGGGAGTAGGTATACTGTTCATATTGATCCCTAAGGACTGTGCACAACTTGTAGCAGGTGTGGCGGACAAGGACAATAAGTTATAAAGTATGATGTCTGACAACAAAGCGGGTAGCAAAGGGCGACATCTATGTTCCCTTTGCTAAATAACTTAAGTACCCGGGAGTTATTTAGCAAAGGGATAAAACAGACTCTCTACTCACCCTCGGCTTTGAAGCTGCCCTACTATTAATTCTGAAGAACTATTAAAGTTGGTGTTCTCCAGGATAATTTTGAGTCATCAAAGTGAAATCGTATTGGATTCCACCCACTGTTTGCAAGACAGGCAACAATTTAACTATAGAAGCCCAATATCTTAAAGGACTAAACTCCTTTAAAATATCTTAAAGGACTAAACTCCTTGAAGTGGTAAGATTCAGGTATATTAAAGTAATGCGGAGTTATTTCTTCTCTTGAACTCTGTTGATGAATGGACATTACTTTAGTACTGGAGCAAATGTATTCATACAAAAATGGCATAGGTAAAACTGAGTGAAACAAAACCATAACCTTTTAAAACAAACAAACAAACAGACAGACAGACAGACAGGTAGACAGGCAAACACTGCAGTAGATCATTTAATTTTTCCCCACATTATCAAGTGAGTGCTCTGTCTCTGTTTTGTTTGTTCTGTTTTGGTTTTTTTTTTTGGGTGTGTTGATGTACTTTTTGTCTCCCCCTTTCTGAGTTTCAGTTCAGGTAATTTCTGCCAGCCCATATTCAAATTCTCTGATTCTTTCCCCAATTGTAACTCTAATGATGAGCCCACTGAAAGTATTCTTCATCTCTGTTACTGGGTTTTTAACTTCTAGCATTTCCTTTCGATATAGTTTCCATCTCTCTGCTGAAATTACCCGTCTGAAATTCTGTTGTTCATCTTTTCCTATGAGGGCGTTAACATGTAGTTCTTTTCAATTCCCTGTTAGATATTTCCAACATTCATGTGATATCCAAGGCTGAGTCTGATGATTGCTTTGTCTCTTGGCTGTGTGTCATTTTTACTTGCCTTTTTTTCACACCTTGAAATTTATGTTGTTGTCAAAGGCCAGACATTTTGTGTAGGGCAGTGGAGACTAAGGTCAATAGTCTAAAAATGTCTAAAAATGGGAATGCTTTTTGTTCTGATAGACTTTGGTCTGGGTGTTTGAAAATAATCTAGTCAGAAGGTGGAAGTGGGTTGGCTTTGTGGTTTATTTTTGTTATGTACGTTCAGTACACCACGGGTCTTACATTACTTTAGTGATGCTTTTTCCTTAGAGTGGCAGTGGTGTGTGTGTGGTGGGGGCGGGGTGATTTACCAGAAGGTTTCTCTTAATGCCTGCTCTGCTCACAGCTTTAGAGCTTCTCTTCTTTCAGTGCCCTCCATTGAAAACTCCATGGTCTTCCCTCATAGGCTAGACAAAATTTTAAGATATGAGGAGCTCCATGATAAAAGTCTTCTGATAGAAGTTTGCACACTTTCATTTCTTCATTCTTTACCTTGCAGCTGGGTGCTGCTCCTGGTCTTTCTTTATTCCTCGCTCCATCCCTGTGTCTGCTAATGACGGAATCAACCATATGGAGACTGATGGGGAATGACAGCCAGAGAAACAGAGATAGGCAGTCAGAGAGACACAGACGGTGAGAGACAGACAGATAATAAGACTGACAGATTGACGAAGATGGACAGAGAGAAAGGGAGACACAGAGGCAGATAGAGATAGAGATGCAGTCAAAGAGCAGGGCATGCAGATAGATCAAGATATGAAGGAAGGCAGAAACAGAAAATGGAAAACACAGACATACAGACAGAGACAAAAATAAACAGGGGGACTGAAAGATAGAGATTGACAGATACAAACAGGTAATAGATACGGAAAGACAGGCAGAGAAAGGTAGACAGACACACAGAAAAAAGGATATTTAGGCAGACCAATAGAAGAAGATATGTTGACTGATGGACAAGCAGGGACAGATGAACCAAATGAGAGAGACAGGCAGAGGCAGGAATTCAGGATAAGGCAGAGAAATAGGGAAATGTAAAGAGACAGGCAGGCAGAGAAAGATAGAGGAAGAGAGAGACTTACAGGGGCAGATTTGATTTGATAACCAATAAAAAGACAACCAGAGAAACACAGACATATAGACAAAGGCTGGCAGACAGACATACCAAAGAAAGAGGGTGACGGACAGAGACAGGCAGAGTCGGACAGATTGGCTAACAAAGAGAGTCAGATGGAGAGAAACCGACAAAATAAATAGAAAGGTAGATCTAGATAGGGAGAGACGCATTGGCAGCGACAGAGACAAAGACAGAAACACAGAGACGGAGTGACAGAGACAGAGATAAAGAGAGAAAAACAAAGATAGATTTACACACATGGTCTGGAGTTAAAGGACAGAAGTGAGAAAGAGGAAGACAGACAGAGACAGACCTACAGCAAAAGGGAGATAAACAGAGATAGAGACTTATAGAAAGAGAATGACAGTAAAATAAAAATCCAGAAACACAGAGATGAATAAAAAATGAGCAATTGGGTGGAAGGATGGGTAAAATAGGTGATGGGGATTAAAGAGCACACTTATGATGAGCACTGAGTAATGTACAGAACTGTTGAATCACTATATTGTACACCTGAAACTAATATAACACTGTATGTTAACTACACTGGAATTAAAATAAAAGCTTAATTTAAAAAATGTGCAATAGGTAGACAGAAACAGAGACAGATAAACAGACAGAGGAGATCGACACTAAGAGACAAGATGCGCAAAGACAGATGAAACAGAAAGACACAGGCAGAAAAACAGAGAAAAAGAGAGTAAGCATAAAGAAAAAGAGACAGAAGGAGGAAAAAAAAAAAGACATAGAGACAGAGTCAGGGAGAGAAGGGAGAGATAGTCCAAGACAAACAGAGTCATAGAGAAAGAGACAAAGAAGACAGGGACATAATCAGAGATAGATTCATTCAGAGAGGCAGAGACAGAAAAACAATGACAGAGTGATCCAGACACAGAAGGACAGACAGACAGACAGACAGAGTGGGGACATACAGACCATAAACAGACACATGGAGAAAGAAATCTAGGCAGAGACAGACAGAAGAACAGACACCGGGAGATAGAGGCAAACAGAAATGCATACATACAGACAAACAGAGACAGACGGGCAAGGTGAGAGACAGAGTCAAAGACCTACAGAAACAGACTGAGACAGAGACAGAGTTGGGGCAAGCAGAGAAAGAAAAAGATACGCCAACATAAAGAGAGATAGATAGACAAACATACAGACTATGAGAGACAGAGATTGGTGGGTATATAGACATATGGCCAGAGATACAGACTGAGAGAAACTGATAGACAAAGATAGACAGACAGACAGAGACAAATAGAGGCAAAACGAGATAGAGCATTAGAAACAGAGAGACAGAAAATAACGACACTACACAGAGACAGAAAGACACAGAGACAGACGGGCAGGAAGAAATAGACGGTGGAAACCCGCCATAGTGTAGGAGAGCCCTCTGTTGTAAGGCTACGCATTCTTCTCATGCATAGAAGACTTGACAAAATTTGGTATGTCAGAAGGTCTTCATCAAAATTTTTCTGAAATAAGTTTGTACTACTTTATCTCTCCATCCTTTACCTTTCAGAGTGTGTGCTTCTGCTGTTCTCACAATCTTCCAAGCTCCACTCCCATATTTTCTGACACAGGGTGTTCGAGTGTCTACTGTATAAAACCAGGGAACAGGTTTCTGTGGTTGTTGGCAAATAAACTGTAGTATCATATATTGGCATCCAGGCCAAGAACACATGTATTAAGTGGAGATAGTTGATTTTAAACCAGACCTAAAGGGTTCATTCACCACTGACCTTTGGAAGTCCCTAATCTTCCTTCTCTTTCCATTCACGAGTATCTCCAGAAGAGGAGTAGATTGATGGCTGAGATTAAGAGCTTGACTTGGGAAGCCCTTCCAGCCTGCTCAGGGATGAAGGTGAGAACGTTTGGAGTCTTTCTCTAAGAACCAAAGAATAGGTGGTGGGAAGATATTTCTAGAGAGGTCATAGCAGACCCATTCAGGTAGTCACAGAGGTACCTGCCTTCTCGTGCAAACCCTGCCTCCGTGGTGGGACACAGATCACCTCATCCCGTTTTCATCCAGGAAAATCCCTGAACTCTCTGGTCTCCTTCTGCTGGGGCTGCATGACACACACCTCAATAAGACAAGAAGCAGTTTTGGGGCTCCTGGGTGGCTCAGTTGGTTAAGCCTCCGACTTCTGCCTCAGGTCATTGTCTTGCCGTTCATGGGTTCGAGCCCCATGTCAGACTCTGTGCTGACAGCTCAGAGCCAGGAGCCTGCTTCAGATTCTGTGTCTCCCTCTTTCTCTGCCCCTCCCATGCTCGCACTCTGGCTCTCCCAATCTCTCAAAACTAAATAACATTGAAAAAATTTTAAGATATGAAGCGGTTTTGAAAAAGCTGTCACTATAATTCATGACAATGAAGAATGTTAGATATTGTCCCCACACGACTGCAGAAGAAGGTGAAAGCATTATTTATTCAGCAAGGCATTTTACAGTATGTTGACAAAGCCATAATGAGAAAGGGAATTCGGACTCTCTTATTGCCTTGAATTGAGTCTATTATTACAGAAGCATTTGTCTCTATCTCTTGTCACAGAAGTATGACAACTCAGCTGCTCTCAGGTAAAAATTGAAGAAATTAATGCAAGATAATTAGAGAGATGTCAGTGGGATTCATTTGCTTTCAGATATGTCTGCATTCTAGCTGTATCATCAGTTTTGCCAGTAAGTTGCTGAGTTTTTCTCTCCTTGGGATAGGTTACATCTTAATTTTAGAGGGCCATAGAGATGTAAATCTAACAGTCCTTACTCTGAGTCCTCTCCCTCCTAAGCAGACCCCAACCTGTCTCTGTTCTTATTAAGTGTCCTATTCACCTGTGGGGGATAGGCTTAGCAATCCCCCGGGCTTATACCAATGGGTTAGCAAGGCACAGAGAAATAAAAAGCCATAGGATGCTCACACCCAAGTTTGGGCAAACAGGATTGGCACCCCGAGAATAGGATGGTGCAAAGGCACCCCAAGAACAGGGGGATGCTGAACCCCCATAATAGAGAAGGAAGGGCAAAGGTCCCGAAATAGGAATGGGTGCAAAGGCTCCCAATACAAAGGCATATGAGGTAAGCAAGATTAGACATGCAGGGCAAAAAGTGCCCCCCAATTTAGTATTATAGCAGAAAGCTGCTTTCACAGGAAGGAAGGACCAAATTAGGTAAGCAGGTAATTAGGGCTATAGACCACTGCACTCTGCTGGTGTGCAACTGTGGGTGATACTGCCCAGTACGGAGCTAATTTTCAAAAGAAAAGGTGCCTTGTTAACCTTGAAGTGTTTTACCTATCTGTCTTATCCCCTGGAATAGCTAAGATAAACAGACATGGCGCCTCCTTTCTGCCGTTAACAACCACCTGCCCATCTGCCCAGTGCCAGGAATTTGTTTTATATTGACCCAAGCCCCAAACATTGCATGTCTTCAAAAACAAACAACAACAAACAAACACTTTCCTCAAGCCATAAGTTGATGTTCACAGTTTCTTTGTCTCTTTGTGCACACCCATCACGTTTGTAAGCCTTCTGATCTTAATAAATATGGGGCAAGGGCCCTTATTTGGGACTCTTGTCCTTTCCCAGACATTAGCCATCTCTCGCTTTAATCCTGCATCCTGCTCTCTTGCTAGACAAGATAGAACTTTAGACCCAGAGTCTACAACACTCACCAGAGTCAGTATAGTGCTCTGAGTGTGGTCTGATGGGACAACACTTTTCTCTTAAAGTAGGTTCGGTCTCTGTTATTTCTGAGAGCTGTCACATTCCTCTGATGTTTCCTACTAGACTTCTGTCAGCCAAAGGCCCCATGGCCTTTGCACACATAATGCTAATGCCTACTCATGAAAGGAAATGTGGCAGAACTATATGACTGCTCCTTGCTGAGTCTTTGCTGACTCTAGGTGATCACCACCATCTTTCCCTGAGTGTTCACAAGCCATTCTTCTATTTCATTCTAGAATCTTGGGGACACCAAGAGCTTTGGTCTATAGGCGAATTGAGATAGTCTCACTCTCCCCATTTTTTAAAATTATTTTTTAATGTTTATTCGTTTTGAGAGACAGAGAGAGGCTGGAGGAGGAGTAGAGTGAGGGAGACAGATCTGAAGCAGGCTCTGCATTGACAGCAGAGAGCCTGATGCGGGGCTCGAACTCGTGAACCGTGAGATCATGACCTGAGCTGAAGTCGGGCGCTCAAACCGACTGAGCCACCCAGGTGCCCCTCACTCTCCCATTTTTGTTCCTCACCTGTAGTGCATTTCATAGTGTCCCCCCAAAATGCATGCCCATGTGGAGCCTCAGAATGTGAAATTATTTTGAAATTGGGCCTTTGCAGATGTAACTACTTGGTTAAGATGAGGTCATATGAATTAGGGTAGTAATTTGTTAAGACAACCCTAGGAAACTAATGCACTACCTTTGATTATCCCCAGACTTTCTGCATACCTCCCAGTACTCCCTCCTAAAAAGACACTAAGCCTTGTGTCAGCAGTCACCTGCCCAGCATCTCCCAGTGCCCAGGGATATAATTTGCCCAGGTTCTGAGATGTGAACTAGTTAGAAGAACCAGCTATTTCCTTAGATCCTTCTCTCTTTCTATCCCTGGATCTGCTTTCTTATATTCAAAATTTGTTTTTCTTTCTTTCAGAAACAATTTTGTTTCCCTCGAAATAGATGGTAGAAGAAGAGAGATGGGAATTGAGGAGGTGTGTGTGTGAGTGCATGTATGTGCGTGCATGCATGCGTGTGTGTGTGTGTGTGTGTGTGTGTGTGTGTACTTTTTGTTTGTCCGCATGGTTCTTTTATTTCTATATATCAATGGTTTTTCATCAGCTTCAAGCATCAGAGCTGATCACATTCTCAGGTTTGTTTGTTTGTTGGTTTGTTTGTTTTCTTATTTTTGACTTCTTTAAAGATCATTTGGTGCTGTTAAAAACTATCATCAAACTAAAAGGGCAGTTAAACCTCTTTGTACATCAATTGCCTTTCAAAGTGTCTTTTGGGCTTTAGGATATCTAGTTCATTTTCAAAGGATCACCCTGTCGTTATGACTGGCAGGAATTTGTTCTTTAGAAACTATTCCCTGCTGTGTTTGTGATCACATTATAAATTTAGATTTCAGATTTCAGTGGTAAAGGGCAAGTTCCTTTTCCTACAGTGCCTCCCCCAGATGCCAAGGCTGCCTGATTCATGTGACTCTGACTTCCAGATTTTACTTTTTTTTTCTGTATTGAAGCTAAGACCAAATTAATGTCACATAATATTTTTCATTTATTTAACTTATTATTTTCAATTTGTTAAGCTGGCTAATTGATGTGTCTTGTTTCCACTGAATTCACATGCTCAGTGTGCATTTTCATGCTCAATTTACAGATGGAAAAAAAAAAAACAGGCTCAAATGCAATGAGGGATAGGGAAGGCAGGGAACTAATCAGCAGCAGAGCTGGGATTCTAAGCCACATCTATGAATCTAAAAACCCAGAAGCGCTTTACTATAGTATCTGCCATCCGAACTCTGAATACTTTGCTCATTACCAATATAAGAATCCTCTAGTACAAAGGAGCATTGGTACTAGAGGCAATATTTCATGTTGCTCAGAGATGGGGCACTTGGAGTGTCCACTGGAAGAAAATAACAACAAAACATTGAATTAAGTTTATTTCCTTGCTGGTCATCCTCCACTCAACTAATGTTCATTGAATAGAATGGAATATATGCTATGGAGGGCATATGAACAGAAGAAATTATACAACTGATTTTCAATTACCTACTACTGGAGAGGAGAATCTCGAGTAAGCCTGAGCATGATTACTTGGATGTTAGATGCGGGGAGGGGTGAAGTGAGCAGAACATTACAATAGTGCAATTCAAAGTGATCAGGATAAGAAAAGAAGTGTTACCAGGGAAAGAAGGAGTACAGAGGAAGGAAGGAAACATTCTGTTGGGGTCTCTAGAGGTGGGGGAATTCTTGAGCATTTCAAGTAATAAAATGATGCTCATTTTTAGTTGAGATATAATTCACATACCAAAAGATTCCCCTTTTAAACGTGCAATTCAGGAGTTTTTAGTATATTCACAAGGATGTACAACAGTCACCACTATTTAATTCCAGAACATTTTCTCAATCGGAAAGAATCTCCATACTAATTAGCAGTCGGTCCCCATCTCCCTCCCCCTAGCACCTGGCAACCAATAATCTATATATATTCTGTCTCTATGGGTTTGCCCATTCTGGACAGTTCATATGAGTGGAAACATACAATATGTGCCCTTTCCTCAATGGATTCTTACACTTACCATAATGTTTTCAATGTCCGTCTATGTCTGTAGCATGTATCAGTACTTCCTTTTTATCGGTGAATAAATAACACTCCATCAACGTGGAGTGTACCACAACGTATTTATCCACTGATGGGCATTTGGATAGTTTTCACTTTGGGGATATTATGAATAATGCTGCTATAGAAATATTTGTTTTGAAATTGTTTTCGGTTTTCTTGGGATATACACCTACGAGTGGAATATCTGGGTTACATGGTAAATCCGCATTTAACTTTTTGAGGAAATGTCAAACCGTTTTTCAAGGTGGCTGCACCATTTTACATTCTCGCCAGCAATGTATGAGGGTTTTGACTTCTCCACATCCTTTCCAGCACTTGTTATTTTCTCTAGATTTTATTATATAGCCATCCTAGTGGGTGTGAAGGAGTATCTCACTACAGTTTTGATTTGCAGTTTTTAATGACTAATGATGTTGATCATCTTTATCATGTGATTATTGTCCATTTACATATCTTTTTTGGGGAAATATGTATTCAAATCCTTTTCACACTTTTTAATTGGATGATTTGTCTTTTTAGTGTTATTAGAGTTGTTTATATATTCTGAATACGAGACTCTTATCAGGCATATGACTTCACAAATGTCCTCATGTCTAGGGGCTGTCTTTTCATTTTCTTGTGAAATCACAAACGTTTTTATTTAGATGAAGTCCAATTTATCATTTTTTCTGGTTGCTTCTGGTCTTAGTGTCATTCCAAGAAAGCATTGCCTAGATGGAGTCATAAAGTTACACCCAAGCAGTCTCCTAAGAGGTTTATAGATTTGATGCTTATATTTAGGTCTGATCCATATTATACATTAATTTTTACATATGGTGTTATGTAGGGACCCAATTTCATTCCTTTTGCATGTGGTACCCTGTTGCCTATGCACCGTTTGTTGAAAGTACTATTATGGCTCCACTGAATTGTCCTGGCACCCTCACTGAAAATCAATTGACCACAAAGGCATCAATTTATTCCTGGACTCTCAGTTCTATTCCATTGGTCCATATACCTATCTTTATGCCAGTGACACAGTCTTGATCACTGTAGCTTTGTAGTGGATTTGAAGAATAGAAAGGGTGAGTCCTCTAACTTTGTTCTTTTTATTTTTTAGGCTGTTTTGACAATTCTGGTTTTCTTAAATTTCCATATGAATTTTAGCATCAGTTCTTCAGTATCAGCAGAAAAGCCGACTGGGATTTTGATAGCGTTTGCCTTTAATCTGTAGATACATTTGGGGAGTATTGCCATCTTAATAATATGAAGTCTTCTGGTTCCTGGCAGAGAATGTCTTTTCACATATATAAGTCTTTAATTTCCTTCAATGATGGTTTGTAGCTTTCGGTGTACAAATCTTTTTACCTTTATTATTAAATTTAGCCCTAGGTATTTTGTGCTTTTAGATGCCACTGCAAATATGGAATTGTCTTCTTAAATCCATTTTCAGTACTAGTGTATAGAAGTACACATGAATTTCATTTACTGATCTTGTATCCTGTAACCTTGCCAAACTTGTGCATTGTGTTTTGTTTTGTTTTTTTTCCTTTCTTTTGTGGGATCCTTTTGAATTCACCACATACAAGATCATATCATCTGGGAACAAAAAAATATTTCTTTCCAATATGGATGCCTTTTGTTTATTTCTCTTTGGAAATTCTCCTGACTAGAACCTTCAGTACCATGTTGGATAGGAGTGGTGAGAACAGACATTGTCTTTTTTCCTGATCTTAGGTGAAATGCTATTCAGTCTATCACCACGAAGTATGATATTAGCTCTGGGTTTTTCTTAAGTGCCCTTTATCAGGATGACGAAGTTCCTTCTATTTTTTAGCTGTTTTCAGTGTGTTTTTCTCTTATCATGATATGGTGTTGTGAAATGCTTTTTCTGCATCTATTGAGATGATTCTGTGTTTTTGTTGTTTGTTTTATTGATAGGGTATAATAACCTGATAGATTTTGGTATGTTGAGGCAACTTTGGAATCTTGGAATAAATCCCACTTGATCATAGTATATAAACCTTTTTACACTTAGTAGAATCAGACTTCTGGTATTTTCTTGAGGATTTCTCTCATGAGATATTGGTCCATAGCTTTCTTTTCTTCTGATGTTTTTGTCTGTTTTGGTATCATGGTAATACCCGTCTCATATACTGAAATAGTGTGAAGGGTTGATGTTTATTCTTCTTCAAATATTTGCTAGAATTCATCAGTGAAGCCGTCTGATCCTGGACTTTGAAAAATTTCTAAGAGGAGCTATTTCCTTGCTTCATGTGGGTTATCGATTTATTCTTCCTAGCCAATTTTGTTGCTTCGGGGCCCTTTAGGAATTTACCTGTTTTGTTTAGGTTATCTCGTTTTTGACATACAACTTTTCCTAGTATTCCCTTAAAATACTTTCTATTTTTGTAACGTTGGTAGTAATGTCCCACCTTTCATTACTGATTTTAAGTATTTAAGTCTACTCTATTTTTCCCCCTTTTGGCCAGATTTGTTAATGATTTGTCAATTTTGCTGATCTTTTCAAAAGACTAGTTATTGGTTACGTTATTTTTTTCTATTGTTTTTTTTAATTCTCTATTTGTCTCCACTCTAATAATTTTTATTTCTCTCTTCCTGCTTGCTTTGCATTTAGTTTAGTCCTCTTTTTCTAGTTTCTTAAGGTGAAAGTTTAAGTTATTGATTTGAGGCCTTTTTTTTTAAATATAGGTGATTGGAGCTATAAATTTCTTCTAAACACTACTTCGACTCCATCTCTTAAGTTTTGATAGGTTGTGATTATGTTTTCATTGATCTCAAAGTATTTTCTGATTTCCCTTCTGTTTTTTTTTTTTCCTGTTGTCTCTTTAGGATTATGTCTCGATTTTCACATATGTGTGAGCTACCCAAATTTCCTTGTATTATTTATTTCTAATTTCACTCATTTAGGTTGGAGAACCAAAAATTGAATAATTTTGACCATTTTAAATTAATGAATACCCCTTTTATGACACAGTGCATGATTTATCTTGGAGAATGTTTTGTGTCCACTTGAAATTAATGTGTACTCAGCTATTTGTTAGGTAGCGTGTTCTATTGATACCTGTTGGGTCCAGTATGTTCATAATGTTGTTAAAATCTTCTGTATATTTGTGGATCTTCTGTCTTGTTGTTCTATCCGTTATTGAATGTTAGGTAATAAAGTCTCCAACTATTACTGTTGAATTGTCCGTTACCCTTATCACTTCTGTCAGTTTTTGCCTCACATATTAAGAGGTCTGTCGTATGGTGCATGTACGATTGTAATGGTTATATCTCACCGATGGATTGGCCATTTTTATCATTATAAAATTCCCTTCCTGGTTTTTAGTGCCGATTTTTGCTCTAAAGTCTATTTTCTGTGATATTAGCATAGCCGCTCCAGTTCAATTCCACTGACTGTTCCCATGGTATATATATTTGCACTTTTTTTTCTTTTTAAAACTTCCTGTGTCTTTGAGTGTGTTTCTTGGAGATAACATAGAGTCAGCTTATTTTTGTCATTTTGACTCTTTCTAATTTAATATTAATATTAATTTTTAATTAATTAATTTTAATCTAATTTCAATATTAAAAAGACATAAACATATTTTCTGATCTTTTTGATGTAAACTATTATTTTCCCTTGTGCACAATATGAATTGCTCCAGACTTATTTTTTGAAAATACTGACAAATCCTCACTGGCACCATATATCTAAAAAGTTGTTTCCGATTAATGAAGTAATCCTCATCACATATCATAGCTTTATTGTTTTCAATTGATCTATCTAACAATTCTCAAGTCAGTATCATACTGGTTTATTTATTATAGCATTAAAATTTGTTTTAATATTTGATGAGACTACCACCCCTTCAGAGCAACTAATTTTTTCTTTGTCACTTTTCTTCATTTTTAAGTTTTTCCTTTAATTCCAGTTAGTTAACATACGGTGTTATGTTATTTTCAGGGGTACAATACAGTGAGTGATTCAACAATTCCATACATCACCCAGCGCTCATCACAACAAGTGCACTCCTTAATACCCATCACCTATTACACCCATCCTCCCACCCACCTGCCCTCCTGTAACCGTCAGTTTTTTCTCAATAGCTAAGAATCTGTTTCTTGGCTTCTCTCTGTCTGTGTCTGTCTGTCTGTCTGTCTGTCTGTCTCTCTCTCTTTCCCTTTTCCCCTTGCTCATTTCCTTTGTTTCTTAAATTCCACATATGAGTGAAATCATATGGTATTTCTCATTCGTTGACTGATATATTTCACTTAGCATTTTACTCACTGGCTCCAGCCATGTCATTACAAATGGCAAGATTTATTTCTTTTTTATGGGTGAAAAATATTCCATTGTGTATATATAGCACATCTTCTTTATCTATGCACATATCGATGAGCACAGGCTGCTTCCATAATTTGGCTATTGTAAATAATGCTGCTATAAGCAAGGGGGTGCATGTATCCCTTTGAATTAGTGTTTTTTGTATGTTTGGGTAAATACCCAGTAGTGCAATTCCTGGTAGTTCTAAATTTAACTTTTTCGAAGAACCTTCATAGTGTTTCCCAGATTGCATTCCCACCAACAGTGCACAAGTGTTTATTTTCCTCTACATCTTCTCCAACATTCGTTTCCTGTGCTTTTGATTTTAGCCATTGTGACAAGTGTGAGGTGATATCTCACCGTAGCTTTGGTTTGTATTCCCCTGGTGGTAAGTGATGATTAACATCTTTTCACGTGTCTGTTGGCCACCTGGATGACTTCTTTGGAGAAATATCTGTTCATTTCTTCTGCCCATGTTTCAATTGGATTATTTATTTTTTGGGTGTTGAGTCGTTTAAGTTATTTGTGTATTATGCGTACTAACCCTTTATCAGATACATGATTTGCAAATATCATTTCCCATTCCGTAGGTCGCCTTTTAGAGTTTTCTTTTTTTATTGATTTCAAGTTTTTATTTAAATTCTAGTTAGTTAACATATATGGAAAAATTGGTTTTAGGTTTAGAATTCAGTGATTCATCACTTACATATAGCACTCAGTGCTCGTCACAAGTGCCCTCCTTAATACCCATCACCCATTTAGCCCGTCCCCCACCTACCCTCCTCCATCGACCCTCAGGTTGTTCTCTATAGTTGAGTCTCTTATGATTTGCTTGCCTCTCTCTTTTGTCCCCTTCTCCTATGCTCATCTGTTTTGTTTCTTAAATTCCGCATATGGGAAAAATCATAGAAATCATATGGTATTTGTCTTTCTCTGACTGACTTACTTTGCTTAGCATAATACACTCGAGCTCCACCCACATCATTACAAATAGTAAGTTTTCGTTATCGATATACATAAATATATACCGAAATATATCCCCCACATCTTCTTGCTGGATCGTAGCGCTGTTCCCTTTTTAATGTTTTGAGGAACCTCCATACTGTTTTCCAGAGTGGCTGAATCAGTTTACTTCCCCACCAACAGTCTAAGAGGGTTTCCTTTTAGTTTTTTCTTTCTTTTATTGTTTCCTTCACTGTGCAGAAGGTTTTTATTTTGATGTAGTCCCAATAGTTTATATTTGCTTTCATTTTCCTTCCCTCA